>CM076988.1:5683739-5926239 GCA_039105355.1 Benthosema pterotum | reverse complement strand
CACACACACACACACACACACAGTTATAACTAGCTACTCTGAAGGATGACTGCAGTGTGAGGAGAGGTCACGAGAGGTCCAACTGTGCAGACAAAAAAATATACACTATATACACAATGACAGGGGCGGATCTAGGCATGGGGGGCAAATCCCCCCTAAATGCCCAGTCTGCCCGATGGCATGCAAAACAACCCAAGTTATTTCAAATTAAAGTGCTTATACTTAACTTGAAACACTACTACTGCTACTAATCAACTACAGCTGTGACACCACTAAACCAACAGCATTTCATCATTGAAAACAGAAAACTCTCTGAGTCAGACCTTTAGCTTTATGCATGCTGCGTGTCTGTTGCAACTTCAACAACAACTGATGTTATTATTGACGCTTTGCTTGACTAATAAAAGTCCTGTAACCGAAAATGGTATGGGTGCGGCGATGAAGCCGCACCCATACCATTTTCTCCTGCCCCCCCCCTCAAATGGGAAATGTTACATCCGCCCCTGCACAACAATAAAATAACATACATGCATACATATAGTAAACCCACATATTATTCTATATTTGTCCCTCTCTGTGACACACACACACGTGTGCTGTAATGAACCCTACTCCAGCCTCCAGGGTTCACGCAGGAATTAATTGTCTGTAATGTAAGCGTTTCGTTCATTCAGCCGGGAAGAATTCATAATGGTTAACGCTATCACGAAAGGCCACCTTCCTTCCGGGGTGTTTGCTCTGGTAAAAAAATGGAGGGTGCATGCGAAAACAAGGTGTCGGATGTTTGCACGCGAGGCTGAGAACACGGTCGTTGAGTCTGTCGATGCCCGGCGGGCCGCATGGCAGCGCAGAAAAGACTCGTTGGAAAGGGGGCGCGAACGCTTGCCAAAACATTTCTTGGAAGCAGTGTTGCCAACCACCAAAATTCAAAATGCACTAGTGGCACTTCCATAATGCACTAGAATGCACTGGAGCAGTGGGTTTTCAACCATTTTCATACCAGGGCCCACTGTTTATTCAGCATTTTAGCCACGGGGGACTACCATTTGATCAAAAGAGAGAAGGACAACCAGGTGCTCGGCAGAGAAGTAGGCTAAAAAGTTTGGATAAGGTGCTAGAAAGATCAAAAAGGGAACTAGAATACAAAAGTAAAACGACAATCTGAGCACTCAAAAAGTTAAAACTTTAAAAAAGAGATGAGGAGAGCATGATAAAGTCTCATAATTTATTACATAAATAAAGCAGCCAACATGTTTCGGGACAGAACAAAGAGTTCTGTCTCTCCATATATGGATCATGTTTGGTTTGAGATGTATACTAGCCCTGATGAAACTTTCATGTTTCATGTTTACGCTCTCAAAGAGTTACATCAGGTTAACCAACTTTCTTTCGTTTAGCCTGTGGACCACCTCTCTAATGGACCACTGGTGGTCCCCGGACTGCGTGTTGAAAACCACTCACTTACAGGCTTCACTTAACTTACAGTTAAGCCATAACTATGCCTAGCTGTAAGACACTGAAGTGCAGGAACAGGTCGCTGCCTTGCATTGTGCATAAAGTGCTTGGAACTGAATGGTAGGAGAGATTACAAAGTCATTATCTAAAAATGCCACCCATTTACCATCAGCGTATCTTTGCTGTTGGGGCACAAACCGACAGCAAATGTATCTATATCTCCATATTTTAACATTTGATTATTATTATCTTTTTTTGTACTGTAAATGAAATGCCCTTTCCTCATAACACAACGTAGCAAAGATAGCCGATCGATAAGCTCACAATGTATCCCGGTGTGTCACACAGTGATCTGCTCTTTTCAATGAAATGAAAGCGCTTAAAATGGTTTGTGGATTTTTTTTTAAATATGGGAGCAATGAAAATTATTAATATTTCTGATAGGATGTTTGCATGCACCTCAACAAATGTTGTTTTCCTGCGGCAATATACATATTAATAAGTGACTAAATAACATTAGCACTGGATCCACTTGAAATGCATGAATACTATTTGGAAAGCAATAGTTTTCTACATATAAGCTTTCCACTGTGAGTGTGGAGGACGTGTATTGTTATATCAGGGGAAAGTACACAGTTCTCTGTCTGCAGTACTGCTAGCGAGAGCAGAGAGACCATGAACAGTATAAGCAAAATGTAAGATAAGCACTAATCGATATGTTGCCTCCTTGCTGGGAAATGAGTTATTTGGATGCATGTTTTATTTAAAGAACGGTTTGCAGTAGCATTCAGCTACTGTATATAACATACTGTATATGTTCACTCAGCGGAGGATGTAAGAATGTGTTGCTGCCTTCAGGTCAGAAAAGCTCAATGTCCAAAACTGCTGTAACTTTTCTGGAAATGGAAATAATACTAATAAAAAAATACAATGTGTTGGTCGCAAGTTAGTTTTAGTTGATACCATTTTTTTGTCGATATCATTGGTTTGAAATGATCAAACACAGATTAATGGAAACACTTTCTACCTGGCATCTGTATTTTGAGCATTGAGGTGAAAAAAAGAAAAAAAAAAAACACAGTGTTAATGTATATTATTGAATCTCTGTGCTCCAGGACAAAAACTAATATTAATCCATGTGTTTTTGTCAATATGTCGACATTAGGACTCATGGGATTTATGAATTGTAGTTAGAATATAGGGTTAGATTTAGCTGTTACGTTTAGTAGTAGTTGGACAATGGCACATCAGCACAGTACGTGTAAATGCCCATACCGGCTGCTTTGTATGGTGTTGGCCATTATATCATCATCTGATAACATTCAAAGCTGCTATTGTAATTTGTACAAGTCGGCGCAGCATATTGTGCGATGGCGTTTGTACTTTCCATCACGGCAGATCTCTCTCTGATTTGGTTTTCACTCTGATTACATCATTCTGTTCTCAAAGAACTTTAAGGAGGAACAAAGAGAAATGGACCCTTATGGGTATGTGGTTTTCAGAGACATAAATAATATCTCTATAATCAGTGTTCACAGACTTTCAATGCCGTGAGTGTAAACCACTCTTCTTATTGACTAAATGACACATCGCAGACACTCGCTGCACTGAATGGTGTTGATACGAACACACTGGTGATTATAGGCTAACAACATTCAAAGCAGGTGAAATTAAAGGCTTTTGTCTCTTCTTTTTGTACTAAATAACACCTCTAATCTCCTTTGTCTCTTTAGTTTTTTTCTACAGAGTATTTCTATGTTGAGATATTTATATTTTTACTACACAGACTAGCAAGCTTTTCTACCTCGCAAAAATAAAACATTACATTCAATAGATTACACCAGTGGTCCTTGAGAGGATTCCAGGTGGTCCCCAGGCTAAATGGTGGACAGTTGGTAGCCAAATGGACCTTTATAGATCTACAACTCTTGAGAGCATTTCATATAGTATAATATTCAAACATCTGAGATACTTAAGTAGTACTTAATCAACAATATTTTGAACATTTTGCCATCTCTCCTAAATTGTGGACACAAACAAAAAAAATCCTTAGTTTTGGGTCTGAGAAACTAAACACGCCTGGTGGATGAAATGCAGAATAATGATGTATGAAAATCGGTTGAAAAGCACTGGGTTATACAATGGGACTGTGTACAGTATGTTCATTCCATATGAACACACAGTTCCAACATATATCTAGTGGAGTCGATTATTCTTCTCCAGCTCTTGTGTTTTTTTCCCTCTTTTTTCTCCATTCATTCTTGTTCCACTGAATGGTTGACTGATTAAATGACGCGCTTAATGACGGATTAATTGATTGATGTCTCACAGCCAAATAACCTTCACTTCCATTTCTGTATTATGCAAATGCTTTGTATATGACATCTCCTCTCTATGTGTGTGTGCGCCGGGCGGGCAGAGCAGCCCCGCGCATTTCTCTCAATATAATCTCCACACAAGACGCAGCAGACGGCAGATTTTTCATTCCGATAATATCCATGGGTTCAATTCCTCGCCATCCAATTTTCTGGTTATTCCCCTGTTCACAAATATTGATTTAACCGACCCTGACTGCTGGAGATAACGTACTGCATATGAATTCCTAAACAGTGTGATAAAGCGCTTTAATAAAAAAATAGACAATGACTGCACACTTTCAAACCCCCCCACCCCAAACCCCCCCACCCCACCCTTTCCCCCGAAACAACAAACAACACCCCACACCGTGAGCATGCACAAAGTAGGGCCCACAGCTTGCATTAAGCTATTGAGACCTGAGTAGAGAAACAGATTCTAGAAGATGTCTCAAAGATCAGAGATCTCTATTAGACACTATGGGCTCCATTTTCATTACTGCTTTTTAAACTATTAAAAAAAACATTTTTCAGTAGTTCAAATGGCCAGTCTACTGTACAAGCTCACGTGTTAATAGATTGACATGTTGAAATATTCCAAAAAGTTTTTGCAAGATAGTAAAAACAAAATAAGGAATTTGGGAAAAGGGGTTTTACAAAAATGGAGCCCTAAAAAAGTTCCAGGGAAAAGCAAATAATTGAGTTAAAAAAGGCATTTGCTGCAAAGATTTTCAAAAATAGCAGCTCTACAATAGCTTCAACAGCATTTTGATCCGAGAACCTTGCGATTATACAATGTATTCTATGGTAAATCTTGACATTTTGTGGGGAAAAAAAGTCATTAGTCCTATTTACAGTGGTCCTTAATGGACTAGGTCATTTAAGGACCCCCCGGGCCCAATATCACCTGTATATGCCTGCCGACCCCCCCATCTGACTTCCTACTTAAAAACGTTTGCAGTGACCGAATATTCACAGATTTTGCGCCGCATTTTCACAACTTCTACAACTTCAAATACTACAACATTAATAGCTTATAGAACACCAAAGGGCCGTCCCGTCCGTCATGGTTTAAAACTTCCGGCGTGCATATTTTCCACTGCGAGGAGGAGGAGGAGGAGAAGGGACCCTCGATTAGTTGACAAATGTACGGCGTCTACGGCCGGGGAAGGAGAACGGCGGAAAGGCTGAAGATGATGAAAGCGGTAAAGCCGGGCGCATAGTTATGTGAATATGATGGTTGTATATATTCATTGGATGGGGGAGAGAGAGAGAGAGAGGAGACTGATTAGCCAGAGCAACAGCTTGGCACACAGGGCTGCTTCTGAGCAACTACCGCTCATTCCAGAAAGCCATCTATATTCATTTATGCATGGACCAGTGCTGTCGGAGCAGCGGAGAGCCAAACACAAGGATTTTTTCTTATTCCCTCCTCTTTGCGTCGTCTGACTCTCCGTTTCATAGAAGCGTAATAACCCCCCTCCTCTCTCTCTAACTCTCCTTTCGCTTTGTTATGTGTCTTCTACATCCAATTCTGTTGACATTGTGAAATATTGGGGCGGAAATAGCCCGGGCTGGGTTTATGTACATTATTATTATTATTATCTTTGTGATTGTTTTGGACTTTTCTTCGCCAAGACAGGATGAGTGACAGAGAGAGAGAGAGAGCGCGAGAGAGAGATATTCGGGGAGTGGATATGTAGAATCAAACGCGGGACTCACTGACAGGCCCATATATTCTAAGCACTCGACTATAGAGACTCCCAAAAAGTACTGTTTTGTGCCTGTGTGCATGCTAGTGATGTACTTTGTGCATGCACACAAACAAACAAACGCACACGCACAGGCACAGCCAAGAGTTTTGTGAGTCACAAGGAAAACAGCAAGAGATGGAAAACAGTTGGATAGAAGAATTTGACAGACGGAGAGAAGCCAAAGGTATGACGACGGGTAGAATGCAGACAGTGTTATTCACACACCTTCGAGCCTTCCAATTTGCTTGTTAAAATAAAGTTTTTGGACAATTTGTGCAGTGTATATGAGACATTATTGTAAAAATAAACAAACAAATTTAACCAAGGTGGCATGCAGCTAGGTACGGCTTGACGGAGAGTCGATGCCGAGTCTCCCCAAATTGTTGTTTTCCTCCTCAGGCATGGTTCATTCAGGAATATGTTAATGTTTTCCCTTTGCCTCTCCTCCCCGGGCAGAGCGCTGATTGCAGTGGAAACAACAGCAAGGACCTTCCACTGTTCGCTCCTGTTTTCAAGGATTCCACCGCCGTCGGTGACAAAGTGTGCCCAAAAACCGTTTGACAAACTACCTGCTCAAGGCCCGGTGACAAACAGCCCAGGCTCTCCACCAGCTTGTGTCCCGAAAAAGGAAGATGAAAACGAGCACACCGGGAACCTGTCAGTACCTTACACAATATGAAGACTCTGTTAGTTTGTTCTCTGGAGGTGCACAAGGTTATGTGAGATGGCTGCAACTGCTTGAAGTATTGGGAGTGTTCTCTGCGTTTGAATTAGCTAAAAGTTGCTTGAGGACCAGTGTGAGTGATGGCAATTATGTAAGCTGGACTGCCGCTGTGTTCATGGCATAAAGAAAGCAAGCTTTATACAGTAGTGTGGATAACGACGTCCGCATCCACTCCATTGCAATGCATTCAAAACGAAAACTTTCCACACTGTTCTCTCGAAATAATCCATTCTTTTGTGAAAAGCACTCTCCAATTTACATCCTTGTGACAGTGATTTTTTACTGCATCACAGGCAAAATAGATGGACCAAATTTGTTTACTTCCTGCCACACTCTCTGTGGAAAAACACTGGACATTTCTGTATGGACTCTCTGCCTATAGCTACCTCAAATGACCAACTGCAAGAGTATCAACAAGAAACATACAGTAGGAAACCTCCTTAAACACCCAATGGCCTTTCCTCCCTGCTTCAACCACTGCTGGGTTCTTCATTGCTTATGGGCCATATAAACGCAGTTCATACACACTATAGCTGAGGAAAGTATGTAGGTGATACATCATGTTCCTTTAAAGAGAGTATCATAGAACATAGGAGGAATAAAGTTGTTCTAGATAGTGTGTCGGTTGGTGCTGGATGTTGACCTTTTCCGACCTGCTCCCTGATTGAGCCTTCCATCACAGCTGGCGAAACCTCGGCCATCCATTTCTGGAGCTCTTTACGCCGCCGCTCGCCTCGGAGGTGGAGGAGAGCCAATTGCTATTGGAAATGCTGAAGGTTTTGAAGCCCAGAGGGCTTTTGTGTTGTGCACGGGAAAGAGGCAATAACCTCTGGAGAGCTGAGAGCCTGCGGGACAATTAATAACACACTGTCCCCCTTTTAAACAGGGTAGGAAGGAATGTTGAGACCAATCTGACACGGGTGTCGATACTGGTGCTCTTAACTGCACCTCTATGTGTCCCGGTTAGGAATCGATATGACAAATGGAGAATACAACTACTGTACCTGTATATGGGTCATATTTACTGTATTTCTTTAGTTTCTTTTAGTTGACCAGGAAAGGTGGCTGAGCACTCCAACAACCTGCACAGTCACACAATATGGGCCAGTGTCACGTAAAACAACAGTCACAATATGGACCAGTGTTGTATACAGCATGAGTACACAACCGTCACACAATGTGGGCCAGTGTCCCGTACAAAACAGTCCATCAGTACATGTAAAGAAGCAATGGTGGCTTTCCAAGCTTGGGGCCCCAGTCAAACCTCCATCACTATTTCCTGAATTTTTATAGAAGGTTTCATTATTCCTAATGTCACGTCTATAAATTGACTGCATAGGGCCTAGATGGAAACAAGATTGCATGTTGAAATTATATAGAATGGTTTCATTATTCCTAATGTCACATCTATCAATTGATTGTATCGGAAACAAGATTGCTTTTTGTGCTATACACTTTGGACTAAATGTTTGTAATGTTGCCATATTTGCATTTCGGTCTAAACTATTCAATCAATCAATACAGCTCCCAACCATGATAGAGCAACGTGCTTTTGAGCAAGGCAAATAAACAACAAGCAACACTAGCTTGTATTTGTCTGGATATATATATTTTTTTACGAGTAAGTCACTAGATTCGCAAATCTCTTCCAAAGCCAGTGGCAGAAATAAAGCCAATGGAGACCCTGGGGGAGGGTTCCCAGTGGACCCGCCGCGACTCCGACGGTGCACTAATGGAGCCAAATGGGCCCGTCGTAATGTGGTCATTATGAACGCTTATTCTATCGACATGGATCAGCCGGATTGCATCGCCTCGCGCCTCTCCACGAGGCAGCCTAAACATGTTCCGCTTTAATAGCGAGAAGCACCAAACAGATTACTCAGTGGATCTGGAGCGAAGCGCAAGACGTGGGGGGTGGTGGTGGGGGGTATATGCTTGCATCTGCATGTGTGTTTTTTTTCCGTCGTCGGCAAGCACAACGTATTGCATCGACATCAGAAGAAAAGCAATCACGTGGAAATGGTGAACACGAGAGAGTGGCACTCGAACCATTAAAGGGTCCTATATACAATATTATCACCTTTTGATGTATGATAATGTACGATATTGTGTGTGCACGGTGTGCAACAGTACACACACACCGTGTGCACGTGGTTGCCATTGCATCTCTGGAGACGTGCTGCTTTCAAGCAAAACTGCCATGCGATGAATGCATGGTTTTCCCATCTCTCTAAAGAACAGTACAAACCAGGGGCGGATCTAGGCATGGACATGGGGGGGAAATGCCCCCCTAAATGCCCAGTCTGCCCCACCAAACATGATGGCATGCAAAACAGCCCAAGATATTTCAAATTAAAGTGCCTATATTTAAAATGATTTGAACAGGGGTCGACATTAAGGGAAATTTGGCACTGGCCCTTCGGGCCAGTGGATTGTCCAAATCACTGGCCCCACCATTAAAATCACTGGCCCAGGGGAATCGCCCTTTTTCCTTTTTTTTGTATTTTTATTAGGGATGTCAGTAACGGTTAATTTTGTTGCCGACTAGCTGACAGGACTAACCGGAGTTTAACTGGATATTTATTTATTTATTTTTAACTAGCCTCTCCAGTATTTTTTAATAGGCCTACCGTAAATTTAATATGGGCCTACATTCACATTGGTAGACAAATGATACCTATCCTATACATTTATGTATGCTCCTTTTAAAAAGGCAATACAAATAAATATTAGACTTAATAATCAATAAACAACGCGTCGTGGTCTGCACGCATGGCTCTACATGCGTGCACGCACGCATAATCTACAACACTCGTCGTTTCCACTTCTGATCTGAACAATCAACTGGGCTGTTTTTTATTATTAAGAAAGAAGATGAACTTGCATGATCTGTGACTTTTCGCGGCGGAGAACCCCCTTTAAGTTCGTCTGGTATTATGATTTATGATGATGAGGAAGAGGAGGAGGAGGAGGATACGTTAGCGCATGGCAAACTTCGCCCAATAGCCATGCTAGTGTGGACAGAGGAGGACGCGGCGGCGGAGTTTATAGCGCTAAAAATGTCAAACACGTTGTCCCACTATGACTCGGTTTTAGTTTTGACAAGCGACGTACACGGTAGTTCATTTCACAGCGTGGATGTAAGCCTGGAGATCGAGGCTAAGCTCCGAGCGAGGTCTGGCAGCAGCCAGCCACAGCGTTTCATTAGACAGAGCCAGAGGCGGATTGGCCATCTGGAGTACAGGGAGTTTCCCCGGTGGCCTGCGCCACCTAATAGCCTGGACAAGATCCAAAATGCACTAGTGGCAAAAAAATGAAACCAAATGGACCCGCAGGGGTCCATTTGGTTTCATTTTTACGCTCTGAAAGAGTTACATCTGGTTAACCAGCTGCCCCCCAGGGTGGCCTGTCAAAGGCAAAATTGTCCCGGTGGGAAAATATGTGCCAATCCGCCCCTGGACAGAGCCATAGATATATAAGAAAGCTAGATGGCTTGAGGCCTACTGGCCCACCGGGCCAGTGTGGTGGGCCATCTGGTGGTCCGAACGTGTATTGCAAGCCATTTGGGCCAGTCGGGCCATTTATAATGTCGACCCCTGACTACTGCTACTACCTATAACTAACTACAGCTGTGTCACTACTAAACCAACAGCATTTCATCATTTGAAAACAGAAAACTCGCTGAGTCAGACCCTTAGCTTTATGCATGCTGCGTAAAGACAACTGATGTTACTTATTATTGATGCTTTACTTGCCTAATAAAAGTCCTGTAACCGGAAATCGTATGGGTGCGGCTTCATCGCCCGTGGCGCGAAGCGACACGGACGATGAAGCTGTCCCCATTTTCTCCTGCCCCCCCAATTGGGAAATGTTGCATTCGCCCCTGGTACAAACTGCCATACATTGTGTGTGTGTTTTTTCCCCCACCTTCTCTCTGAAGAACCGTACAAATTGCCTCATCAGGAAGCACAACATGAGGCCCTGCTGCCGAGGCCATTAATAATCAGCGATCGGGGACTTAACCGCCGACCGCGCCTCGCCCCCGACCCCCGACCCCGCCAAAACACCACCAGACATCTTCATACGCAACCGCTCAACGCATATGGGTTAAAGCAGTGGTTTTCAACCTTTTCATACCAGGCCCCATTATTTATTCAGAATTTGAGCCACGGAACATCATTTGAGGACATTTTAAGCCCCCATAGACCCCAAACACTAAAGATTTCTTTTGCTTTTTGGAGATTTCTAGTTGTGTAGTCTTGGGTGCTAATTCAGATGAATATTTTTAACTCTTTGAGAGCGTAAACATGAAACCAAATTGACCCTTGCGGGTCCAGTTGTCCTATAACCAGCCGTCTCAGACAGACAACACGGTACCTAACAAACTACTGTATGTACAAGTACGATGCGTGGAGACGACCGGTTGAGGAAACTGCAGATTGAGACGATTTTGGTGATGAATTTGAAGATCTTTAGGGTTTTCTTGAAGACTGAAATGACTAAGACAACATATTGTGAGGTAAGACTCTAAACTTCTATGGAATTGAAATTAAATCAGTGGTGGCGATTGAGAACTATATGATCCGTGTGAAAGGAGAAGTAGAATACGTCTTCATATGCTGCTCTCAGAGAGAGAGAGAGAGAGAGAGAGAGAGAGAGAGAGAGAGAGAGAGAGAGAGAGAGAGAGAGAGAGAGAGAGAGAGAGAGCATGTTCTCCTTCAGGAGACAGAAAATGAAGATAGAGCCATGGCATATGGCATGTATGTCGCCATTATTATTATATTTTTTATTCTGAGGGTGTGTGTGTGCATGTGTTCTGTGTGTGAGTGTGCATGCACACACGCAATAGCCACATTCGCGTGTGTGACACACACACACACACACACACACACACACACACACACACACACACACACACACACACACACACACACACACACACACACACACACACACACACACACAGTACTTACTAAGTGCTAAACATGGCACCAAAACGTTTTATGGCCTCACAAGTATTGTAATAACTAGGCCCGGGACTTTAGCGCGTTAATTGAGACTAATTAATTACAGAAAATATAGCGCGTTATAAAAAATAACGCATTTATTCGCACCTTTTCTTTGTCCACCATTGGAACGGAACGTTTGTCACTGATGGCCCATTCACACCATTGAAGTGGAACGTTTCTCACTGTATCACCGTTTCACACCTACCCAATATGCTAACGCACACGGAAGCGGCAGTCCACCCGGAGTCACGACATTGAGGAGTCAGAAACTGAGCGCTTGAGCGCTGTTCAAATGGCCTGAATAGGGACAAACTGCAGTTGAAGTCAATGTAGAAGAATCGCCATTGGTCTACTAGCTCTATGGAGTAAACGTAACTCAGTCTATACTCTAAAGCTCCGTCCGCCTCGTCGTCCTCTTCCCCCGCAGCAAAAACAAAACAAAACAACTCGCAACATGAACAACAAACCAGATGAGCAAGCATTACTCGGCCCCGTTGATGGCAAATTTAGATTTAAGCAAAGAACGGATGGAAGCGTGGACAAAAAGGCAGTTTATGCAACAAAGAATGTGCATACCATCGCAGCAGTTCGAGCCTCAAATCACATCCAACATGTTGGAGCTAGTGTTACTGTCCCCGTTTCGTAGAAATCTATGTAGAAGAGCCGCCATTGGACTGACCCCGTGAAGAGAAGGGAGCTTGGGTAAGTCTTTCTGCATTCTGGCTAGTACCAGAGCGACGTTGAGGTGTCCGACATTCAATGGCTTGAATAGGGACAAACTGGAGTTGGCGACCGGCGCTCATCAGTGCAGCTGGAGTCGAGTTCATATTGGCTGTAGCCGTGTGTGTGTGTGTGTGTGTGTGTGTGTGTGTGTGTGTGTGTGTGTGTGTGTGTGTGTGTGTGTGTGTGTGTGTGTGTGTGTGTGTGTGTGTGTGTGTGTGTGTGTGTGTGTGTGTGTGTGCGCTCAGATGATCAACTGACGTGGGCTTTGGGCAAACGGTTTGATCATAGTAGCCTAGTTCAGAGTAGTTCACTTCACTGTGTTTATCTGACACTAAATTGCATGATAATAATGACTGCTAAATGTACGCAAATGTATGCTCCAGAACAATCAGCGCTGTGTGTGTGGCACTGCCAGTATTTTATTTATTTTGCCCCAGAGTCAATTATTGTACTGGACTGACTGAGAAATGCTAACGTTTGTACTTGAATTTGGTAAATAAGAAGAAGAAAAAAAGAAAAGAGGAAAGCTTTGGAATTGGGGAATCTTTTTGAATCGAGAATTAAAAAAATAATAATCTAGAAATCTAGTTTTTGGATCGAATCGTGACCCAGAAAATTGATACTGAATTGTATCGTGGGACACCCACAGATTCACAGGCCTAGTATTCAGTTCATTGCTTCACTCATTCAGTTCATTGCTTCACTCATAATATAATAATAATAATAATAATAATAATAATAATAATAAATTCAGTTCAAAAATGTGCTTTCTCACTTTTCTCAGGTAAATAATAATATGCGATTAAAATGAGATTAATTGAGATTAATTAATTATTGAGCCTCTAATTAATTAGATCAAAATTTTTAATCGAGTCCCACCCCTAGTAATAAACATTGTCAGTGTGTATGTGCCTGTGTACTTGCGTCTATGAGTATACACTTGCGCACACATGCGCGCATGTGTGTGTGTGTGTGTGTGTGTGTGTGTGTGTGTGTGTGTGTGTGTGTGTGTGTGTGTGTGTGTTGTGCAGAGGGATATACAGTACAGTAACGTTCCGCCTGACATTCAGCAATGCAAAGGCGGACGACGTCCTTCACCTTGAGCATGGCACCCGTCCATAAATGGAATTAGACCACTTTGGGAATACATTTACAGGTTGTTGCCGGCTGAATTCCAATCTCTTGTGTTACAGAATAACCTTTATCTTATTAAAAAAAAAGTTTATCTGGCTTGTTTTATAGATAGGCTCCAAGTCGGGCGCTGCTGTGATATTCAGCTCATCAGTGAGCTCTTCATTTAATAAGTTCGCGGGTTTTTCCCTTTCTAAAGTGCGACGGAGGGGTGGAGGGGGTTTCTCGTGCAAATGAGAGTCTGGAATGTCATTGAATTACAAATTACGTGTTTAATCCCCCCGCCGCGTGCCCGCGCTGATTGGTTTCCATTTCACCCCCCTGGGCGCTGCATGCGCGGCCGGGATGGTACGGCGAGAGAGAGAAGAGAGAATTAAATAAATTGATAATGGTGAAGCAGCGCTCGCTTGATTGCAATCTTAGATTTATTAATTTTCAGGCAGCAGTCCACTGATCACAAGAGCGATCGGAGCCACGGCGAGCGGGCAGAGAACCGATTCTCCGCCAATGGGATTGTGCGCTGGGGATGCAGGGAAAAAAAATACTCATGCACAAGTAAAAGTATCCATATTCTATTGTAAAGAAATGTTCTGTTAAGAGTCAAGTTTCCTATTCAAAAATTCACTTCTGTTTAAACGAGCATTCAGTGATTTTCTATTTAAACGAGTATTCACTTCTATTTAAATGAGCATTCAGTTTGGGCTCCCAAAGCCAAAACTGAAACTATTTATTTGTGCAGGGAGGAACTCCTTATATGGTCAGCACACTCTTAGAGCCAACGATATTAACTCAAATCTTTACTTCTGGGAGATCCCTGGAACCCCATATGCTGTATATCCTTCCCCACGGCATGAAATACTATTAGAGACACATTTTTCAGAAAAGCATTAGGAGACAATTAATTAGAGGACATCTAGTGCCAGGTCCAAATGGGATTAATATACAATTCCCCAAACCGGGTCAGGGGCAAGGATCCCACAATTCTTTGTGAACCAAACAACACCTTCTCAAACACAGGGGTGGATGTAACATTGGGGGGGCAAGAGAAAATGGTACGGGTGTGACTTTCGCGCCATGGGCTGAAAGGTCTGACTCAGAGTTTTCTGTTTTCAATGATGAAATGCTGTTGGTTTAGTGGTGCCACAGCTGTAGTTAGTTAGTAGCAGTAGTAGTGTTTCAAATCATTTTAAATAGAAGCACTTTAATTTGAAATATTTTGGGTTGTTTTGCATGCCATCGTGTTTGGTGGGGCAGACTGGGCATTTAGGGGGGCATTGCTCCGCCCCCCACCCCCACCCCCCCATTCCCATGCCTAGATCCGCCCCTGAGCAGTGAACCAAACGCCACCTTCTCAAACAGCTCTTGAAGAGCGCATGAGAACATTGTGAAAGCCATCATCTGATAAAAGGGCACCCGTACGTAACGTTTAACCCCCATGTCGCCGTTGATCGCAGCTCTGACAGAAAGCATCTATTAGACGGTGCATCACGAGGCAACATGTTCTGCCTAATCGCACAACAATTAGTAAAGATGGAGAGTGCTGGGATTTTTGTATTTTTTTTTCCCCCACAGTTTTCATGCGTTTATGAGGTGACAGTACATCGTTAGACCCCCTTGGTGTTGTTAATGTGGTGCAATATACAGTAAAACGGTTATTACAGGCTTGTGGCCCACAAGGTAAGACAATACATTTCATATTAGACAGAACTACAGACAGACCCAATGGGTCCATACAGATAGAATTATCACAACAACACCCCAATGCCTCATCCAATTCCCATTCAATTCATTGAGGGCTGATTGTGTGGGGAGTATTTTGCACAAAATAACACCTGGGCCGATTTGGCAGCGACATGAGAGCTACAAATAAAAAGTAAGACAGCCTTCTATTGTGAAACTATCGTTTCATCAAATAGTGTACACACACACAAAAAAAAAACTCTCCCCTTAAAAGGGAACTCCACCCATTTTCAAAATATTAATATGTCATTAATATACCTTAGAGTTGTGTGGACATGATAAAAAAGTTCCTCCAATTCTGTATTTCCTAAAAATGGAGGTCTGAAAAAAAACATTAACATGGTGAAATACATCTGATGACATCATCAAGATGTATTTCACCATGTTAAAAGGATCCCTGTATAATGAGATAAATATGGATAATACATTATACTTGCCCTCTATGACTAGAATTGAACATTTAAAACACATACAATAAGCTCCTTAGTTTAAAAATAGTTAATGTTTTTATCCCATGGTGGCCGCCATTTTACCAGCCTGTCACATGACCTGTCACTGTGATGACGTCACCGTGCATTGCTCCGCAGTAGAAGTGAATGGAATGGAATGTAAACAACTATACATTTTCCTCTTCCTATGGTTTATTTTACATTTTACACTTTCTTTATTTCACCAGCGGGGGTCGCCAATCACCATTGTCATTACAAACAGAACAGTTGATGTTTTACGTTTTAAGCCTGTATAATCATCTAACGTTCCATACTATGTTCTATACAACAGATCTACTGTGACGTCATCACAGTGACAGGTCATGTGACAGGCTGGTAAAATGGCGGCCACCATGGGATAAAAACATTAACTATTTTTAAACTAAGGAGCTTATTGTATGTGTTTTAAATGTTCAATTCTAGTCATAGAGGGCAAGTATTATGTATTATCCATATTTATCTCATTATGCAGGGATCCTTTTAATGATTTTTCTTTCAGGACCCTTTTTCCTGGGGAGGGTACAAATGGAACCAAATGGACCCGCTAGGATCCATTTGGTGGACTTCCCCTTTAATGACATGGTGAAAAATGGGTGGAATTCTCTTTTAACTCTTTCACAGCCAATTAAAAAAGGCGGCCATTTTGTTTTGGGGGTGGGGCTAACTCGTCCAAACGTGTCTATGGCTGGGATAGCCTTTTAAGAAATATTTGACCACGAATATACATACATACGCATTGCAAACAGACATACTGCATCTGCCTGAAATCACCACAAGCTAATACCCGCCGTCACAGAAGAGGGGACCCAAAAAAAAAACGCAAGCGTTACAAACCAGCATTACTCTCACGTTGTTCACAAATGGACAGCCTGCGCACCTTCTGTCTGCGACAGGAAATTATAACAAAGCAAACAAGCAACGACGCTTTATTATGGCAACGCTGAACGTGCATGTGCTTCATGCCACTCCATAAAACCATAATGAGCCGTGGGTCGGAGGGAGGAGGGGGAGACGGAGTCTGCAAGGGACTGCTCCATGACACATTTAACACATAGCACAAATTACACATCACGTTAACAGCTACAAATTTCACGGCTGAGATATGATGTGCTATTCTTTTTTATTAGCCACACATGCACCCTGGAGTCTCTATTCTGGGCATGTCGTCATAATGTACTGTGTGTTCTGGCCAATATTCACCAAACGAGCAAATGTGACAAGCTTGTACATTGACCTGCATACCTACACACACTCAACTCCAGGGAAAATCTCCTGTAAAATGGCACATTTATACATACATGTATTAGGCTTATTAACCATGTATCCTTTTAAAGCATGTCTTGTAGTTGCCCCCTGCCCTTATGGTCGCCCCCTTCCCCTCATGGCGCCCAAGGCAACTGCCTAGTCTGCCTAATAGCAAAAACGCCCCTGACTATAGTTTAAAAGAAAGAAATGATTAAGCATCTCTTTGTTACAGATATTTTTCTGCCATTGTGTATGTAAACATAGTGTAAATCCCGGGTTAAGAGGTTAACTTACGAAATCCCTTTTCCAGATCTCCCCCAGAGGATTGGCTTTGGTGTCTCTTTGGTGTTTTAATCTCAAAATCAGTATTTTTCGGTACAAACGCAAAGGGCCTGGACCCCAATTTGGGAACGCCTGACTTACAAGTGAGCTGTTTTTTGTTCTAACAAAACGGTAACTGTGCTGGTTAAGTCTCTATTGTATCTAACAGCTCCGACAGTGTTGTTTTGCCAATAAGCATTCAATGTGACCTCCTCTCTTAAAAAAAAAAAAAACACAGCACACCGTTGCAGTGCTGAAAAATACCTGGGGATAATAAGCTCAGTTTGACTCCAACCTTGAGATATCCAGCTTTTATTTTATTCATGCGATGAATTATAAATGAGTATAAAACACGGGGGAAAAATCATTTTCCCCAGGATAATAGGTGATTGAAGTGATCGTCGTACCGAGTGAATTTTTTTTCTGCACCTGACTCACGGTTGTCATAATTCATATTTCACCATGCTGTCGTCCTCTGAATGTCATTGTTGAAACACCAATCAGCAATCGCATTGATCCTTTGGCTGCTTGTGGATGCCACCTTTTGAGCAGTGGCTTTACAGAGAGGGACCAGAATGGGTTTTAGAATGGGGTCATGGGACTAAAACACAGCAGCCGTTGACTGACGAGAGATCCAGTAGTTTTCACAACAGTGCTTTTAACACGTTTTATATAAAGTAAGGATGTCCCAATACTTTATCGTATTGGAAAAAGGATGGCATCGGCCCTTTTTTGGTCATATCGGTGTCGGCAAATACTGTATGGGTATCGGAAAAGTATTGGTGTCAGCGTTTATTTGTTATTATCGGGTGACATTGGTATTGGCAAACATGCCAGTCCAACTGCAGGTCTGACACAGGGGTAAGAGGTTGACACTATGGTAGTTAAATGACATGTTGGCCCATGTGGAGTTTGCTTTAGAGTTGCCCCAGTGTACATTTCAGTAAGGAGACTGCTATTCACAGTTGGTGGAGTTCATATACAATCTTTTTCTTTTATATTACTGTATACTGTATATTCTTCTCTGGTATCGGTATTTGGTATCATATCAGCTAATACAGAAATTGTGGTATTGGGATCGGATCAGAAATGAATAAAGGTCAATTATCTATTTGCCAATTGAGCCACAGGGCTGTGACAATCCTCCCTACTATAGAAGTGTGCTGACCATATAAGGAGTTCCTTCCTGCATGTTCCCAGTGAACTGCAGTAGTAAAAAGAATGTACTTTCTTTTTGAGCTTTGGAAGTATAAAGCCTTCATCCAATCAGCAATGATTGGGTCTTCCTCCAATCAGGATCGAGTGGGACGGGCCTTGGTGCACGTGCTGTTGGCCTGTTTTGTTCCTCCGCTGTAGCGTGTGCATGTGCATAATGTTGGGGTTTTATTATTTTTTATTATTTTTCACTGGATGCCCCTTTAAAGATGTACAGTATAACGGTCCATTCAGCTGGGGACCACCTGGAACCCAGCTCAGGGATCACTGGTGGTCCCTGGACCACAGGTTGAAAAACCACCAGCTTACAGCCTCGAAGACAGGTGCGAGATAGCTCACATTGTTTGGGAACCAGAATTCCCTGACATGATTTTGAAGCTTTATTTCTATTTTCCATTCTACGTTGTCTCTTTTGTGAAACACACGTCTTTAGTAATGAAAAAGACAATCCTACTGCTGCCTGGCTGTCTTCCTCTGCACATATTAAACTTGTTGCTTATGTCAGCACTTTGAGCCAGAACAAAAAATGGAGTTTAGGAGAATACTAATGTACAGAAAAAAGCCTTTTGTAGCCTATGCTGTGTGACGGGTGGCAGGTTCATGTTCAAAAGCTCAACTTTTCCAGTTGGAGTGCAGGCGGAACAGAGAGAAGAGTACACCAAAGTGAACATAATAGAACCGTGTGTGTGTGTGTGCGCACTTTAGGTGTATGGGTACACTGGTGGAACAATAAGTAGGTAACAGTAACCAAGTACAAAGCACTGCACAGTACAGTTTTGCGATATTTGTACCTCCACTAGTCTCGACACCCAGGCTTTCATTTTTGTCCGCGTTGCACGAAAACAGAAAGCCTGGACTAGTTTGTCAGCCACAGTGGCCTAGAAGTGGGAGTCAACCTTTCCGGATGGGCGTGGCTCCAAATGATGTGACGTAGCACAGCAGTGGAGGGGCGGTAGGGGGAGGGGCCGGGGATAACGACACATTGGTGAGAACCAATCAGATCAGCTCATCTGCCGTCCAACCTCGGACGCAGTCCCACCCCCGTTTTCGTAGAATCAGTTCTCGGGTGAAATTGGGTTAACTCAAGTAGGCTACATTTTATACTTGTAATGTAAAGTATTCCTAATCCTATATTCCAGTATTGAATGCTTTTTACTTCAGTAAAACATGTGAGTGCTTTTTTCTCCATGACTGCGTGGGTGTGTGTGAGTGGGTGCAGCTTCTTCCCTGGCTCTCGTGTGTTCCACTCAGCTCCTGATGTGAGGAGAACACTTACTGTATTATGAAAGCATCCCCCATGCATAGCTCAAATTATTAAAGATAATAAGGACTGCTGCAATTTTCCCTTTGCAACCGCACAACACGATCGCCAGGTATTATTTTCACAGCTTGGCTGCTTTATTGCTAAATAAGTATGCTGTTCATACAGCGCAAATAATGTTTACCTTTGTAGCGGAGCGTTGATGGGTTTTTGCTTAGATTCATTTTTTTGGCTTAAAATAGTCCCTTTACTCCTTCCCAAACAAGTCATTTCATTTCAGTTCATTTCGTCATCATAACACCCCTCCCCCTCTCCCGCCCACCATGCTCCATTCACTTTGCAATGGGGCCGTGATGACCTCCGTTTCCCAGATGCCCTTGCGCACAAGTGATCGTCTCGATTACCACTCGTCATCACAACCAGTCGAATTATACACGATTAAACGTAAAATACGGGTAACACGGGTTAGGCAGCCTCCACCAGTACAGTACATACAGTATATATACACAAACATTGTGGCTCCATCTTTAATCCCCTCCCATCCACCCGCTTCTTATCAAGCGATAATTCCCAGTAGGCTGCTTATCAGCACCATCTTATCGAGGAGGCATGTTGTCTGGAGCCTACTCACTGATAAGTTGACAACTGCGATCTTATCCACTGATAACGGTCAGGTCAGAAGGGTGTAGCAATGTTTGTAGCAAAACCCTAGGCCCTCCAACCGTAACCCTAAGCCTAAATCCCCAACGCTCAACCAGGTTAGGTTGAGGGTCAGGGATTTAGTCGGGTTTTGGTCGGGTTTTGCGTCTCGGAACAATGGGAGTCTGCAGAGCATGGCCATTCTGAGACGAAAAAGTCCTGCTGATGACAACGTCATAACTGCGATTTTATCTACTGATAACGATAGAATCCGCTGTCCCATCGGTGTGTGAATGTGCAGGTGAATGGGTGGACATAAAGCATGAGTCTATGCAAAGTGGCCGTGGATAAAAGACGTCATATACTGTAAATGCAGCGTGTGCCATGGCATTGCGGCGGTGCATCCACCTTATTGCAGCACCGCAGAGCAAATAGAGCTGGTCCGGCACGGTCCCTGAGCGCTAACATGTGCTGTTAAAAATGAGTCTGCTCTTATGCTGTGTGTCATTGATCTGAACACGAGGTTCCGGTGCTCGGCGGGGGTGGGGGGGTCCCCTGTGTGCCACAATGCATCCAGGCTGCCTCCACATCACCACGACAAATTCCTGTGCCATTACGCTTCTCGAAATACAACACAAATGAAGGTGACACAGATTGCGGACGACTGAGCGTTTCGAAGCTGACGGCTCCCCCAGTACATCCACTGCAGGCAGGAGTGGATCTAGGCATGGTTCATGGAGGGGGGGGGGGGGGGGGGGGGGGGGGGGCAATGCCCCCCTAAATGCCCAGACTGCCCCACAAAACATGATGGCATGCAAAACAACCCAAGATATTTCAAATTAAAGTGCTTATATTTAAAATGATGTGAAACACTACTACTGCTACTAACTAACTACAGTTGTGACACCACTAAACCAACAGCATTTCATCATTGAAAACAGAAAACTCTGAGTCAGACCTTTAGCTTTATGCATGCTGTGTGTCTGTTGCAACTTCAACAACAACTGATGCTAATATTGATGCTTTCTTGCCTGTAACCGAAAATGGTATGGGCGCGCCCCCCCCCCCCAATTGGGAAATGTTACATCCGCCAGGTTTGTTCCGTTCTTGACGAGCGAGACACACCATTACTTTTGGATAATTCCTTCACGGAAAAAACAACAAAGACGAAGGGAGGGAGAGAAAGAGTGGAAAAACAATCAATTTTCTCCCTTGGATATTCCTGGATCAGGCCATCGGGTGGGCGGTATAGTGGAAAGCAACGTAATGAACATTTACTTAACCCAGCACTTGTGGAGTAAATCTACATCGTTTGGGTTAATCTGTACCCGGTGCCATTGACGTGGATGTGCATCGATTGGTCTTTTACAGCGCTTTTGATCAATCAAGTCGTAAATCAGGGCCGGATCCTACTACGGTGGGCACTAAGAATGGCAGGGTAGGGCAATTCCAAAGTTTTTCATGTAGCGTCTCATAGCGCGCCACTCTGTGGCGCACTGAGACGTGAGCACCTGCTATTTTTCGGGAAAAACGTTAACACACAGCGCACATCTTTGAATATTATATGTTCTTTTGGAGTTAACGTTTTATACCATCTACTGCACTGCATAGTGCCAGGTCAAAATATGTTAAAGCTAAATAAGACTGACTTGAGGAAGTAAAACAGTTAGTTCCATTCATTTCTTATCATGGTGTGTGCAATATACCAGAGGGCCAATTCTAATACTTATTCCAATATCATCCCGCGGGCCGAAGATAATTCATTCACAGGCCTGACTTGGCCCTTGAGTTCGACATATGTGCTGTACAGTGACCTTGTATTCTCATCAGCAGGCCACACACATACACATGAGCACACCTCAGAAACAAATAAAAAAAACACTATCGAGATAATAAATGGGATAGGTTAGGACGGGTGCCCAAAACCTCCCTAAAAAACAAACAAACAAACAGGATCGCACAAGAAAAAGTGTGAAAATAAGTGAGAACGGAGCTGCCTGTGAGCACTGGGACGACTGCCAGGGGAGGCGTGTGTGCGTGTGTGAGAGAGAGAGTAGCAACAATGGCGTGGCAACGTGTTGCCAAACCTCCACCGTCCAAACGGGAGATAAGTCTGACCGAGTGGGAGTGACAACCAGGGGCGGATGCAACATTTTCCAATTGGAGGGCAGGAGAAAATGGTATGGGGGCGGATGAAGCCACCCCCATACCATCTTTGGTTACAGGACTTAGGTATTAGGCAAGTATAAGCATCAATAATAACATCCCTTCATTCCTTGAGCGGTTTGGTTCCTTTTCAGGCTTTAAAATAAATGCCTCCAAGAGTGAATGCTATCCTGTCAACCAATTAGCTATGGGACTAACACAATTCGACTTACCTTTTAAATTAAGCCCTTCTGGCTTTAAATATCTGGGGATTAGGGTGACCAGAAGTCTCTCCGGTCTCTTTTCAGCCAATTTTTCCCCCCTAATTTCTAATCTTCAAACAGACTTGTGTAACACATACGACTTGCAGCATTACTATGATAATTTGCATATTGGCCAATTCAGAAGATCAGGTTGGGCTCAGGGAGTGAATGAAGCAACGGAATATGGTTCTACGTTTTTAACGGCGAAAGTTTATTTTACCCCTAACTAGGCAAAATAGGAAATAACAATACACACATAACAAAAAAAACAAACCCCCCAAAATAAAAGTGGTCAGTCAGTCAGAAAAGTTCAATGGTTCAGTCAGTCGGTTGTTTGAGCTCAGTTTTTAGTTTTGAATCAGTTTGTAGTCAAATGGTTTGACTCAGTTTTGTTTTTCAAATCTACCCGGGTAGTATGTTTTTAAAAGGCCTTGGTTCACTGACTGCAGGCAGTGCAGTGAGATCTTATCTGTGGTCCTGCACGATGATGCTCCTTCACTGGTAATGAAGATGAGGACTCCTCAGTGGCTCCTCACCACTGAGGATGGATGCAGAGTAGACCCCTCAATGGCTCCTCACCACTGAGAGATGACCGGCTTGGAATCTTGATTGGAATCTGTTGTCCGTCGATTAATCATGCACAGAATCCGCTGTACATAAAAACCAATCTGCATAAAGCAGAATAAATCTGTTACTGTTCAGTACAAGTTACTGTTTACTGTGTACACTGACCATTAGTAACACTAGCAGGTAAATACCAGTCAGTGCGAACATACCAAAGTATTCCTTTAAGCATAACAGGTACAGATTATTTCAGAATACTGGAAACCATTAATAATACTGAGCAGGTATTATTATCACCACAAATTGTACTAAAAGTACATAGAATACATTTAGAGTATGTATTTCTTTGCTTAGCCTTCAGCATGACTGGCTGAAAACATGAGGCCTAGCAGACAGCAGTATAGCAGCACACAACTCCTCCACACACACACACACAATCAACTATACACACACAGTGTGTGTAAAATAAAATAAAAGTCCATAAGTAGCCCATAATCATTACTCAACTGAAACTCTTTCATTATATTCATCTCTGATTGGTTTAAAGTATGCAAAACACTGTTAGATTACTTCTCATACTCGAATACTTTCTTTACTCAGAAGCACACTTCACCTCAATTAGCAGCATGAAACCACCTGTGCACTCTGCAGCAGTGTAGTATTAAACTAGAAAATAAAACTCACCAGAGATCACAAAAGTGTAAACACAAAACGGTCTGGGCATCCAAAAGGTGTTGTCATCATCAGGAACTAGACTTAAACTCAGAAACTTAGGAGCACTTTTTAACTTAAATGAACTGAATTCGCTTTCATGTGGTGTTTGTCTGTGTAGAACCACTGTATGTCTTCTGCTCTGCTCATCTGCTATTTTTTTTCTCTCTCTCCTGATCTCTTGCTCTCTGGCTGGAATAGAGATACTAGTGCTCACTAGTGTCCCTACAGGAACATAGTATATCACATGCAATTGCTTGTATAACTCATGTGGGTTACATCCTCCCCCCCTGAATCTGCATGCGTCCCTGCATGTGCTTAGTAAGGCGACAATTGACTTATATCTGGGGAAGGTGTAAAGTCAACAGACTTTGAAAAGTCAAGGGCCTGAGTAAACGCTTGGTCAAGACTTGCTAGTATTGAGTGCATGACTAGGGTTAAGGGATTTCCAAGAGACTTGTAAGACAACCTGTCAGGCTCAGACCTGTCCCTTGTTGACCTTCTGACCCCTGGTACTTCCTCTCCCTGAATAGGATTGACCTCAGTTACTCCAGACTCCTCTTCAACTGTTGCTTCTGTTCTGGTCTCCTCCTTTCTTTCCTCATCCAATTCCTCCAAAGGTTGTCCTCTCACAGGTTCCTCTTCAGCTGTGTCGTCGTCGTTGACTACTGGATTTACATCAACAGGTAAGTCAGGTTTGTCTTGGTTTGTACCATCCTCTTCGACTCCTGGACTCCCGTCGACAGGTAAGTCTCCGATAGGTAGGTTTCCAACAGGTAAGTTGTCTTCAGGTAAGTTGGGTTTATTTACAGGTAGGTTGTCATTTTCTTGTTCTCCACTGGCACTTGGAACTTCCACCTCGGTATTCTCCTCATCTCTTTCTCCCATAGGTTGGAATTCCTCCGCATCAGGATTAAGAGTTGACGTAGAAGGAGTAATATCCACTTCCGAGGTAGGTATGTCTCCAGTTGTGGGAACGTCATGTACAACAGTGATTATCGGGTAAGTGACTTCCTCTTGAGTTGTTAGTGGGTAGTAGTACTCTACCTCCTCTTGACTTTCAGGTGAACTTTGCTCTACCTCCACAGTAGGCACAGGACTTTGTGACGGCTTGACTGTTGTCGGCTCTTTTGGCTTTTCTTGATCGACTTCATCTTGCACTGAGGGTGCTAAGAATCCACAAGGCAGGAGAAGATCACGGTGTAGAGTCCTCTCTGGACCATCAGAGGTAAGTGGAACCACAACGTAGACTGGAGAATTGTCAATGTGCTTTAACACCTTGTACACCGTTTGGCTCCAGCGGTCAGCTATTTTGTGCTTCCCTCTTATCCCCACATTCTTGACAAGAACATGGTCTCCGACTTCCAGGATTGACTCTCTGACCTTTAAGTCCCATCTCTGCTTGTTGCGCTGAGCGGTTTTCTTGCCATGGATGCAAGCGCAATCCCAGCAGAGTTCGTTCAGGATGAGGAGTTCCTTGGTTCCAGCACTATTCCCCGAATGTCACAGCAAGAATGGGCTGTTGAGCAGAGAAACGATTCACCAATCAACAGAATCATCGACATTGTCAAGACTGGAAAACGTCTGTCTTACCGTGTTAGGCAGAATGAAGAGAGAGAAGTTCAGCAATTCCTCAGAGTCCAAGATCAGCTGGTGCTAATCGACGAAGTCCTGTACAGGAAGCGCACCAACCAAGGTGATACTTCATTTCAACTCGTTCTTCCCAAGAAGTACAGAGAAACAGCACTTCAAGGTCTCCACGATTCCCTTGGTCACATGGGATTCGATAGGACCATGGATCTGGTACGCACCCGGTTCTATTGGCCAAGGATGAGTCTTGATGTGGAGGAGAAACTCCGGACATGTGAGAGATGCATACGTCGCAAGGCTAAAGCAGAGAAGGCCGCTAACCTTGTGAACATAGAGACCAGCCGACCACTAGAGTTAGTGTGCATGGACTATCTTTCACTCGAGCCTGATGGCCGAGGAACGAAGAACATATTGGTTATAACCGACCATTTCACTAAGTATGCTGTTGC
Organism: Benthosema pterotum; assembly: GCA_039105355.1. Lineage (NCBI taxonomy): Eukaryota > Metazoa > Chordata > Actinopteri > Myctophiformes > Myctophidae > Benthosema > Benthosema pterotum. Next base: position 5,900,458 of record CM076988.1, on the reverse strand, counting down.
GGTGCCTACGCAAGATCAAAAGGCCAAGACTGTAGCCAAGACGCTGTGGAACAGTTTCTTTATTCACTATGGTTTTCCTGAACGTCTACACAGCGACCAAGGTCGTGATTTTGAGTCTGCTGTTATCAAGGATTTATGCCAGCTTCTAGGAATAAAGAAGACAAGGACTACTCCATATCACCCACGTGGAAATCCTGTGGAACGGTTCAACCGTACTCTTTTACAGATGCTGGGAACTCTTCAGGAGGAAGACAAGACCAAATGGCGTGACTACGTACAGCCATTAGTTCATGCGTACAACTGTACCAAAAACGACACAACAGGGTTTTCCCCCTATCAGCTAATGTTTGGGAGACAGCCAAGTCTTCCTATTGATGTTGCATTCGGCCTTGCTCCTGAAGGGAAGAAGAAAGTCTCACACACTGAATATGTGAAAAAGCTCAGAGAAAGTCTGCAGGAGAGCTACACACTTGCAGTGGAACACGGCAAGAGACTCGACCGTAACAGGTAAGAGGTTGTCCCTCTCAGACTCTTGGGGTTTGTTCAGCTGGTGTCTCTGACATATGGCTTGGACAGCTTCCTTGGGGAATGTTGTCTCACCTTCATCCACAAATTTGGAAATGAACTGCTGCACCCTGTTATCTTCAGCCGTGGCACTTTCATCCAGCTTGACTGGTTCATGTGGACGTCTGGATAAACCATCGGCATCTTGGTTTCTTTTGCCAGCTCGGTACTTGATACTGAAGTTGAAATTGGACAGGGCAGCAATCCACCGGTGTCCTGCGGCATCAAGCTTTGCAGACGTCAGTGCATAAGTTAGTGGATTGTTGTCGGTCATCACTGTGAATTCAGCTCCATAGAGGTAATCGAAGAACTTGTCGGTGACTGCCCATTTTAAAGCAAGGAATTCGAGCTTGTGGGTAGGATACCTTCTTTCGCAGTTTGACAATCCCCTGCTGGCGTAAGCAATGACTTTCATTTGACCGTCTTGTTCTTGATACAGAGCTGCACCGAGCCCGTGCAGACTGGCATCCGTATGCAGAATGTATGGTTGCCTGGGATTGGCGAAACCAAGCACAGGTGCAGTTGTAAGCTTCTCGATGAGAGTTTGGAATGCCTCGTCACATGATGGCGTCCACTTGTCACAGAATGGCTTTTTCAGGTCACTGGTGGTGAAAGACTTGTTCTGTTTTGACTTTCTCTTTGCAGGAACGTATCCAGCAGTGAGGTCGTTGAGAGGCTTTGCGATTTTGGAATAGTCCTTTACGAACCTCCTGTAGTATCCTGTGAACCCTAAGAATGACTTCAGCTCACTGATGTTGGTTGGTTTCGGCCAAGTTGTGAGTGCAGCGATCTTTTCAGGGTTGGTTGTCACTCCGTCCTCTGAGACTACGTGTCCGAGGTATTTGACTGACTTCTGGAAGAATTGGCATTTCTCAGGCGACAGTTTGAGACCAAATTCCTTAAGCCTGTTCAGAACTCGCATGAGCCTCTCTTCGTGTTGTTCCAGGGAGTCAGAGAACACAATGAGGTCGTCCAGAAATACAATGACTTCTGTGAGATTTAATGAGCCCATACATTTCTCCATAACTCTCTGGAATGTACTTGGAGCGTTGGTAACTCCCTGGGGCATTCTATTGAATTCCCAGAATCCCATTGGTGTTACGAAAGCTGTTTTATGCTTATCTTCCTCCTCCATTTCCACCTGATAGTAACCGGACTTCAAGTCCATGACGGAAAACCACTTGGATCCTGTCAGGGCGGAAAAGGTTTCCTCGATGTTGGGTAAAGCATAAGCATCTTTAATCGTTTGTGTGTTTAGCTTTCGGTAGTCCACACATAGACGAATGCTGCCGTTTTTCTTCTTCACAACCACTATTGGTGAAGCGAATGGACTTTCGGACTCTCTGATGATGTTTGCGTCGCACAGCTCTTTGAGATGGAGACGAACAGCTTCATAGTCAGATGGGTGGATGGGCCTAGCCCTTTGCTTGAAAGGGGTAGGATCTGACAGGCGAATCTTATGCTTGACAGCAGTTGTGTGGCCATAATCAAGGTCTGACGTGGCAAAGACCTCAGGGATGGAATTCAACCTTTTGGTAATCCTGTCTTTCCACTGTTCTGACAGAGGGGAATCACCAAAATCATACTCAATGGGGCTCTCGGGACTCACTTGACATGCACCATAACATTCAGCTCTGGAACTGGGTGGTTCTGAAGCGGCATGCTCCAGCTGAGATTCAAGTGTTGTGGTGACAGACAGTGGGACTGAGAGTTCTGCCAAGGTGCAGTGGGCTGGCACCGTGATGCTATGCTTGGTCTCATTCTGCAGGAGTATGGGGACTTCGAACGAAGACTGTCGTGGACTCGACATGATGTAGCTGCAGAAAGCTAAGCCACTGGGTGAGTGTGAATTGGCAGGTGGCTCCACCACAAGAAGACCTCCCGGGACCATTGGAACGTCTCTTGTGTACCCAGTCAGTGAGATTTTCTGGCCAGCTGGTATGACCACGCTTGTCTTGGACTGCAATTTGACGTTGGCTATTTTGCCATTGTCATGGGACTTGTCTGTGTATATGCTGTGGAGATGTTTGATGACTGAAGCATAAGCACAGTTCTGAGGTATAGTCGACCCTCCTTTGAAACCTTTGTACAGGATGTCAAGGACATTGGTGCCAATGAGAACTGAAACTTCGGTGTTGGCTCTGTGGTCAGGAACAATGAGAGCTAATGTGCTGACTGTTTCAGGCTCTCCTGTAAAACTTTGGGGAAACAATATGTCAACCTCAACATAGCCGAGGTAGGGTACAATTTGGCCAGCAGCACCTTCTACTTCCAGTAGATTTCCCAGGGGTAAGATGGGATGAGAAGGTAGGTAGTTGTCATGGAATGACGTGGAGAGGGTGCTGACCTGGGAGCCAGTGTCAATGAGGCAACAGCACTGCACTCCCTCGATGCTGACTTCAGCGGTTGATCTTGAACCGACTAACCCACTGGGTAGCTGAACCTCAGCAGTGTCAGTCTGTTGGCAGCATACGTTCATCTGGTTCACGTTGGGACGGTCATCTGGTATCAAGGTCTCAGTATGTCCCTCTACTGGGACCCGGTCCAGTTTAACGGTAGACCATGCCTGATCTTCCATTCGTCTTGCTTGGCTTTCAGTTCTCTTTGTTTTTGTTCAACAGCAGCTTTGTTGATGGGATTTTCACAAGTTTTGGCTATGTGGCCATCTTCACCACACCTAAAGCAAAACCAGGCCCTGGGCTGTTTAGCGACAACCTGAGGTGGGACCTGATGAACTTGAGCTTCAGCTCTGGCTGCAGGTGGGTCGTTGTCTCGGCTGGTTTTAGCTGCCTTGTTCTCAGCCCGTCTTTCCTTCCTGGTTTTCTTGGTCTTGGAGCTAAGCTGCATCTGTAGATCGGCAACCTGCTTTCTCAAGTTTTCTGTTTCTGCAATGTAGGCCTGCAATATGTCTGGATCAGTAGCGCTGTATGGAGAGACTTCAGACATAGAGTGTACATTTGCAGTGGCTTTCGGTTTGGTAGTTCCAAAATGACGGTGCATTCTGTCCATTTTGGCAGCTTTCCTGTCCTCTTCTGTTCGCAGCTGCAACAGCAGTTCAGCAAAACCAGGTGGCCTGTCAGTGTTGATGTCTAGCTGTAAGAGAAGTTGGTTGTCCCAGCAGCCACGCTTGAATTGCTTTACCAGGTGACGATTTACATCGGCCTGTTTCACCCCGCCTCTCTTCACAGCAGTGGTCAATAGAACTTGCAACCTCTGTAAATACCCAGATGGCTTCTCTGCTAGGTCCTGGTCGGTGTTGAGAAACTTGGCGAATATTTCCTCTCCATCCTCCACCAGACCGTAAGCTGAATCGAGCAGTTTCACATACTCTTGGGGAAGAGCATAGGGACCAAGGGGCTTTACAATGTCTGAGGCTGGAGGAAGAAGGCTCTCTAGTATCTTCCTCCGCTGTACATCAACTGAACTGCCATCTTGAAACATTAAGTCTACATGGAGGCACCATGTGTCATAATCAGCTTCACCTGGAGGTTTGGGTACTCTGCCTGAGAATGAGCGTAACCATCTGGATTGGCTCTGAGTTGCAGCGGTCTCATTTTTGATTACGTGCTCTACAACAATGCGTTGCACTTCAGGTGGGTTGGTCAAAGTGTCATCGACAGCCATCTTGACTGAAGATGATTTTCTTTTCACTGGAGCAGGTGCTTTTAGGATGGAGACAGGTCTCTTTTGAACCGTGACAGGTGTCTTTTGGACTGGGACAGCTGTCTTTTGGACACTAGACTGCTCACCTACTGGATAGGGGACTGGCTTACTGTCAACCTTCTTTTTGTGTTGTTTTATCAGGGGTGTAGTGCTATGGTCAGAATCACCCTCAGACTCATTGCTATCACTTGAACTGTCATCAACATTTGGGCTCTGGCTAGAAGTTTGTGGGACTACTTCTACACTGTCCATTTTTGGGGACGTGTTCTCTGTATCTGGATCCTGGCTAGGAGGCTGTGTAAGTGCTTCTACACGGTCTACCTGCCACTTCACGGTAGTGTCGCTCAGGCTTTGTAGATCAAAGGGGAAATGTAGTTCAAGTGTAGCCCTAGTAGCTTCTGACTCAAATTCAACAATGACAGTGTCAACTTCTCCTTTAGTGTTGTGCAACCTCACTAGTTTTGCGACAACCCCATAAGTACCAATAGCACCAATAATGTCATCATCTGTGTCAGTATCAGTAATACCAGACACGCAGACAGCCCTTTTTGCATCAATTCCGTACATTTGTTCAACATCCATTGTCTCGTTTTTTTCTTTTTCTAGGTCAATAAGTTGTCTTAAAGGATGCTTTGTGTTGTCAAAACTTCAACAAGTGACATAAACCGTGCCCCAAATCACTCCTGGCTAGCTCGCCACAAAAGAGAGATAGATATCATGTAACACATACGACTTGCAGCATTACTATGATAATTAGGATATTGGCTAATTCAGAAGATCAGGTTGGGCTCAGGGAGTGAATGAAGCAACGGAATATGGTTCTACGTTTTTAACGGCGAAAGTTTATTTTACCCCTAACTAGGCAAAATAGGAAATAACAATACACACATAACAAAAAAAACAAACCCCCCAAAATAAAAGTGGTCAGTCAGTCAGAAAAGTTCAATGGTTCAGTCAGTCGGTTGTTTGAGCTCAGTTTTTAGTTTTTGAATCAGTTTGTAGTCAAATGGCTTGACTCAGTTTTGTTTTTCAAATCTACCCGGGTAGTATGTTTTTAAAAGGCCTTGGTTCACTGACTGCAGGCAGTGCAGTGAGATCTTATCTGTGGTCCTGCACGATGATGCTCCTTCACTGGTAATGAAGATGAGGACTCCTCAGTGGCTCCTCACCACTGAGGATGGATGCAGAGTAGACCCCTCAATGGCTCCTCACCACTGAGAGATGACCGGCTTGGAATCTTGATTGGAATCTGTTGTCCGTCGATTAATCATGCACAGAATCCGCTGTACATAAAAACCAATCTGCATAAAGCAGAATAAATCTGTTACTGTTCAGTACAAGTTACTGTTTACTGTGTACACTGACCATTAGTAACACTAGCAGGTAAATACCAGTCAGTGCGAACATACCAAAGTATTCCTTTAAGCATAACAGGTACAGATTATTTCAGAATACTGGAAACCATTAATAATACTGAGCAGGTATTATTATCACCACAAATTGTACTAAAAGTACATAGAATACATTTAGAGTATGTATTTCTTTGCTTAGCCTTCAGCATGACTGGCTGAAAACATGAGGCCTAGCAGACAGCAGTATAGCAGCACACAACTCCTCCACACACACACACACAATCAACTATACACACACAGTGTGTGTAAAATAAAATAAAAGTCCATAAGTAGCCCATAATCATTACTCAACTGAAACTCTTTCATTATATTCATCTCTGATTGGTTTAAAGTATGCAAAACACTGTTAGATTACTTCTCATACTCGAATACTTTCTTTACTCAGAAGCACACTTCACCTCAATTAGCAGCATGAAACCACCTGTGCACTCTGCAGCAGTGTAGTATTAAACTAGAAAATAAAACTCACCAGAGATCACAAAAGTGTAAACACAAAACGGTCTGGGCATCCAAAAGGTGTTGTCATCATCAGGAACTAGACTTAAACTCAGAAACTTAGGAGCACTTTTTAACTTAAATGAACTGAATTCGTTTTCATGTGGTGTTTGTCTGTGTAGAACCACTGTATGTCTTCTGCTCTGCTCATCTGCTATTTTTTCTCTCTCTCCTGATCTCTTGCTCTCTGGCTGGAATAGAGATACTAGTGCTCACTAGTGTCCCTACAGGAACATAGTATATCACATGCAATTGCTTGTATAACTCATGTGGGTTACACTTGCAAAGGTGGGAGAGTTGAATATTCTCCCAAGTTTTTATTCCTATTTCAATGTCTACCCATTTTTCTAACTAAAAAATTCTTTCGAAACATAGATAAGACATTATCTAAATTCATATGGAACGGTAAAGCGCCCAGAATTAAGAAGTCTTTACTTCAAAGATGCAAGTTCAATGGTGGACTGTCGTTGCCTAATTTTCAATTTTATTATTGGGCAGCTCATATTCACAAGATCTCTTACTGGTACACAGCGGCAGACACATTCTGGTGTAAATTTGAATCCATCTCGTGCACCTCTTCTTCCTTACCAGCTTTGCTCACATCTCCTATTCCAACCAACCCCTCGAGATACACGCTAAATCCAGTAGTTCGCTCCACTCTTAAAATCTGGTATCAGTTCCGAAGTCATTTTAAATTTAAATCTCCTTCCATCCTTAGTCCAATAACCAAAAATCATGCATTCATTCCAGCTAATTCTGATCCAGGGTTTTCGATCTGGCATGATAAAGGTCTTAAAACATTCAAGGATTTATATAAGGATGGGATTTTCTGCAATTTTAACTACTTGAATACGAAGTTCACCATCCCGTCCAATCATAGATTTCGTTATTTTCAAATTAGACACTGTGCCCAATCGTTATTCCCAGATTTTCCACATCTGCCTCCAACTAGGATATGGGAGGTGTTCATTCAATCCGACCCATTCGCAAAAGCACGAGTGTCTAGGTTCTATAATGACCTCCTAGTACTGGGCAGTGCCTCTAATAACAACAGAATTAAAGAGGCCTGGGAAGCAGAACTTGATCTGACGTTTAATGATAATTGGTGGGATGCAGCATTAGAGACGATCTATTCAAGTTCGATTTGTGCGCGTTTCACTCTTATTCAATTTAAAGTATTATTTAGAATCCACTACTCTAAGACGAAACTAGCACAAATTTATCCCAATTTGACAGATAGGTGTGACAGATGTCATCAATCTCCATGTAACTTAACACATATGTTCTATTTATGTCCGCGACTGGTGAATCTCTGGGAGAATTACTTTGATACAATGTCCAAAATATTTGGACGCACGGTGGAGATATCTCCGCATGTTGCTATTTTTGGGGTCCCGGAGGATTATAACCGGTACACCTCTAAACAACTAGATGTGCTGGCCTTTACCTCTCTAATTGTTAGACGCCATTTACTCCTTCAGTGGAAATCTACTAGACCCCCATCCAGTACTCACTGGTTAAGGGAAGTAATGTACTTCTTAACACTCTGATTGCCCTTGACGCATTTTGACGCTGTAAACACGCTATAATACCTAAGCCCTTGATGCCCTTGACGCTGTGTTTGACGCTTTATTTAATCCTTAATTTTTATAACATTCATTTCAGGTGATTAGCATTTTTTAGCATGATCGGCTAACGGCAGGTTCTACTCACTTAGTAATGGCCAAAATCGCCACGTGCACGCTTGCACGTGCGCGTGCGCGGTCTGTATGTCCATCGCTGATCATAATCCAACCATCGGTGCGTCATTACAGCTTGATTTGACTTATATATGATAGAAAACACGATCGCTCCAACGTAGCTGAAGGAGACGATCACAACCCACACAGTCTGCCTAGCAACAGTGGCATGGATGAACCGGAAGTACTCTTACTCTGTGACCGGAAATGCTCTTCATTTCCGGCCATCGTCCGCATTACTGCCACCTACTGGGTGTTATCATATAGTATATGATCAACTCTACAAATGATGAGTATTTGGAATCATATGCTTTATTTGATTGGCATTAATTTGATGAATGAAAAATGTGAAAATTGGGGTATATTGTTGGCATTATGAGGAATAGTGGCATGGCCAGTAATAACTCAACGATGGAATGTGGTAGAGAGATGATTTTTTTTCCTGTGTAAACCAGAGACATTCATGCATAAAATGAGATATTTCGTGACATTGTGGTCATATCACAAAATATTATACTGGAATTCAAAATATGGGCCTGGGAGCTTGATTAATACATTAAAAATGGGCAATTAATGAGTTAAAATTGGAGAAGATCAGATACTCCACAAGAGGTAATGTCAGTACATTCCATAGGAAATGGGATCCATTAATGTCATATTTTACCCGACAATTAATTTAGACTGGTGAGTGACTAGACCCCCCCTCCCCCTTTCCTAATTCTTCTCTCCTTTCCTCTTCTGCTCTTTTCTCTTTCCTCTGCTTCTCCCTCTTAAACTTTCACCTCTGTCTCTTTCTCTCTCTTTTTTCCTATTTTTATTCTTATGATTTTATTATCTTAGTATTGTTTTACTTTACCGATGTTTTATGCAAATTTACTTTCAATTTAACTGAAAAAATGAAAAATATGGGAATAGACATACAATGCAGCCAATGTAAAATTATTGTTTTTTATTTTTATAAGTATCAAAAATTGGTTACAGCGGTGATGTAAATGACCTATTCTTCAATAAAAATATTTATAAAAAAAAAATAATAACATCCCTTATCCCTGAACACTTCCACCAGGAAAATAGAAAACAAGAGAGCTTCGAAACAGAAACCACAGTATTAGGAGACTGACTAATTCGGGAATTTGAAAGGAGACTGACTAATTCGGGAATTTGAACGCTGATGCCTGCCAGTCACGATGTGGGACAGAGTCTCAGATATGTGCAACGCTTTTGAGGGACTGTCGCACTCATAGGGGGACATCTGAGTGTCCGGGACGAATTCTGGTAGGTAAAGAACTTTAGTTACTTTCCAACATTGTTATTATCAGTCAGAGATTCATCAAATGCACCCTGACAAGCTCTGTCAGTTTTGACTATGGACTTAACCGAGACAGCGTGATCGCTCCAAGACGACACCACGTCAAAAATGTCGCTGCGGATCAAGATCGTCAAAAAGACGGCGGCGGCGGTGACACTGACGGAGGTGGATGAACTCCACAACGACCACATATTTGACAGTAAATCATAAGATAGCATGTTGTGAAACAATGTCTGCATGAGCCACACCAAGCAGTGACTTTATCTGACACCCTGTGCCATGGCCTGCATCCGAGCGTGGCAAGTATTATATATAAAAGGCACACATACTACAGATTACGGCTATAATCTGTTCCGACAACCAGACTGTCATTGATTATTTAACCATTTGTGTACTGAGTTCACACGTTTTGGTGTTTTAGCTGTTGAAAAATAGCAGAGCTATATGCTCATATCGCGCCACTCGGTGGCGCGATACGAGCTTATAGCTCTTGTAGTTCTGCTTGTAGTTCTGCTATTTTTGAAAAAATGTGAAAATGTGGTGAAAATCTATGAATACATTATTTCGGAAGCAAACATTTTTAACTCAAATCTTTACTTCTGGGGGATCCCTAGAAAACCATGTTTTAGATGAGGTTCTGCAGCTAAATAATAGATATTTCTGGGGGTCCTTCCTAAGAAGATTTTTCCAGAAAAACTAGAATCTCGCGCCAGGGACTAGAACTTAGTGTCGCAAACTAGAATTTAGTGTCATGGACTAGAATCTAGTGTCAGAACTAGAATCTAGTGTCAGAAACTGACAGAAACTCAACTAACTTCAGAAACTACAATCTACTGAGAGGAACTAGAATCTACTGTGGGGGACTGGAATCTAGCATGAGGTACTAGAATCTAGTGTCGGAAACTAGAATCTAGCGCTGTGAACTAGAATCTAGCATCAGAAACTAGAATCTGGTCACGACACAATGGTTTAAGAAGGCCCACACGGCATAATCCAAAATATACACAGACAAAACGGGCGGGGCAAGCCCCGGCGCATAAGAGCATCAAAACGATGGAACGGATCATATTTGTCATTCACTCAGACAGCCACCAGGGAGACAATGGAGAAGCCACAACAACTGCTGCATCATTTTGAATGAATACATTTAAAATGGAGTTATTGTGTCTATGTCCTGAATAAACAGGCTGTCTCATAGATATCGAAAAGCAAACGAGAGATGCCACTGCACTTCATTGGTTCAAATGTCTCCAGCAAAGGCAGAAGAAGTCAAGTCAAATCACTTACTGTACTCAATCCCTTATATTATATTTACATTTTGAAACATAAAAATGGTTCTTTACTGTGTCTTAGTGATATGGAGCTGCTCTACCGTGAAATAAGCTGCAGCTAGTTACTGTATATAGACTAAAAAAACAAGCCCACACACCACAATAGTGTACATTTCTTTGCTTGAGTAAAATTATCACTAGGGTAGTAATACGGCAGTAATACGGAATTCAACATTTAATTTGGTAAAAACTACCAAAGTCCTGGCATCAAAATGTACTACAAGTACCAAGTAAAAGTACTTTTTGCGCAGAATGATCCACTTTTAAGTTTTAAAACGTAAATGCTTTTTCTCCAAATGGTCAACATGTATATAGGAGTTGGGAGTGGATTAAAGTACATTTAGTCATAATAATCAACATTCACAAAGTAAATACTGGCTAAAACGTTGAGATAAATCAGTTACTTTACACCAGTGCCAACTCAACTCCACACACAGCGCTTCCCATCTGTTGTGGTGAAACGGCTCCAGGAACATTATCTGGACACAAGCCGCGAGTCTTTATTCCTTCTCTGGCATCCGTATATATATATTCATGCTCGACAAATATTGACGGAATTGTTTACGGCAATTATTTAACTGCTGCTTCCGGGCAGGCAGGGGAATTTTTTACTCCGCATCTGTGCTGTGCTGTTGGGATAGCTGGAGATGGGGGCCAAAAAATGCTTGTTTGGGTGAAACCACTTGACTGTGTCCGTTAAAAGAAACAAACATTGTTGTTTGGGGCAGCGTAGGCTAATCGCTTTAGCCCGCAGTCTGTGTGGAGTATTCAACTGACACCTAAAGTCCAACTTCGTCGACAGTATTCCATCTAAAGTGGTGGTTTGCATACCATTTTCATACCAGGGATTACCACTATTTATTCAGCATGTGCGCCACGGACCACCGTTTGAGGACATTTTAGCCCCACGGATCCCAAAACTAAAGATTTGGTTTGCTTATACACAATTCGAGGCTGGATTTTGGAAACAAAACAGGCAAACCTACATATCAAAATGACCATTTATCTTCCGACCCGCAAGCGTCCAGTTTTGAGAGTGAAACCAAAGTGGTTTTGAGAGTGAAACCAAATGACATCAGAGACACTGGGGCTCACTGCTAAAATCTAAAACAACCTGAAACCACAAATTACACACATGAAGACCCCCGTCCAGGAAAAGTGTTCTAGCTAAATGAAAAGTGCTGGCTAATTCTGTACGTCAGATTTAATTTGCAGGGCCCCGGCCGGCAGCCCATATGTCAGGGTGCTCAGGGGGGGGTCCACGGCTGGAACGTTAACGGTGCCCGTCTCCTAGTGACTGCCAAAGGCTGATATCTGTCATCAGCGCCTTCCCCTCCCTCTCTACATCCCCATTTCCGCCTCCCCCTCCCCCTCCACCCCCACAGGAACGCTGGCAGCTAGGCCCCACCGTACGGTCGAAAACGTCCCTCCTCGTTTTCCTCCATTATCCCGGCGCTCCGCGCATATTGAGTTTGTGCTTGTTCTAGGTCCTCCCCAGCCGCCCGGCGAATGCCAAAATCATTGTGTGTGTGTATGTGTGTGCGCACGTGTGCATGCGCATGCCGGGTACAGCTGCCAACACGCCCCGCCTGACTGCTCTGCCAAGCTTCTATTGTTGAGAGGAAGTGAAGCTGAGGAGAGTGTGTATGTGTGTGTGCATGCGTGTGTATGTGTGTGAGTGTTGGGAGGGTGGGTTCAGACGACATCGACATGGGGGACGCAGCAGCAACCCCCCGGTGGAGTTTTCTTTTGTCAAGAACAGGTAAAATGTCATGTCTGCATCACGTCCCTCTACTCTTTCTTTGGCGAAAGCAGTGATTTCACCCCCAAACCTCCCGCCTCCCCCTCGCTGTCTTGTTGCGCCTGAGCTCCCCTGTCACCCAATCAGACGCTGTCTTGTTGCACCTGCGAGCTCCCCATCATCCAATCAGTGCAGTGTCTTGTCTCTTAATTAAACCCAACAAGCACCCAATAAGCTAACGAGGACGCCCCCCCCCCCCCCCCCCCCCCTCGTCTCCCAAATACATAATTTATCTTCCTCTGCCTTGCAGTGCTGGAAATGGGTTCATGACAGCTACTTAACTAGAACTGAGCGAAAAGCAAAGTTGTGGAGAAATGGAAGCTTTCTGTGTTCTGCCGCTGCGTTACCGTTGCTGCCGGGCAAAAAAAAAAAAAAAAAACAACAACACTGCACATCATCCATATTTCAATTGTGTATTTCTTTTTTCCCCCTACAGTACGTGTGAATTAATGCCCTGCTTCGTCATTCTTACAGTAGCAACACATAGTCAATCTTCACACTCACACACACAACACCATGTCGGGATGTGTAAGTGAGCTGCCAGTTTTGTTTTGTTTTTTAACACTTCTCGTGAAAAGTGAACGTGATAAAGTCGCATCTATTTTGGATCTGGTGGAACACTGGCTCATTTTTTTTTTGTTTTTCTAAAAGGATTCCACCTAATACCAGGCCCAACCGGTTCGCACCACGGGCGCTGAAGCCGCACCCATAGCATTTTCGGTTACAGGAATTATATTAGGCAAGTAAAGCATCAATAATAACATCAGTTTTTGTTGAAGTTACAGACACGCAGCATGCATAAAGCTAGAGAGTTTTCTGTTTTCAATGATGAAATGCTGGTGGTTTAGTGGTGCCACAATTGTAGTTAGTTCGTAGCATAGCGTTTCAAATCAGTTCAATTATAAGCACCTTAATTTAAATATCTTTGAAATTTGAGTCGTTTTGCATGCCATCATTTTTGGTGCTGCTGGGGCAGTCGGGGCATGTAGGGGGGATCCGGCCCTGCCTTATACAATAATATGAGAGCGGGAGAATAAAGACAGATGGGAGAGAAAGAGACAGAGATGTTTCTTGGCCCTGCTGGGATCCCAAAAGGTGGATCCATACCAGCGTAGTGTTGATTCAGAGGCCTTTGGGGGAGTGACACCGACTCTCACTCTCTGCGCATTCCTTCTCACACGAGCCTTAGTGACCATAACAAACCACAGAGCAGTCGCTAGGAATAAGCGAGCAGAGAGCAAGTACCCTGACTCCTCCAGAGATAATACTCTGTAAAGTAAAAGAAAAGTAAGGAAAATGAATGCCTCAGAATGGTACCAAAGTAGACTAAGCATACATGCCAACCTTTGAAAATGTTTTTGAGTAGCAAATTACCGGGGCGCGGCGGCGCGGCGGCGCAGCGGCCCGACAGCGCGGCAGCACGGCAGTGCAGCGCACATTGCAGCAAGGCACATTTGTATGCCAATATTAACTTCACATTCTCACTTATCATGGAGGTATGTTTCAGTAGATTTTAGCCCAAAAGAAGTTGGGTGCCCCCAAACATTGAAATCCATGACACTGATACACTAGCGTTCAAAAGTTTGGGGTCACTTAGAAATGCCTGCATTTAGGAGAAATCCCACATCCAAAACCTTTGGAGTTGGACCGCATTCCATGAACACTACTATATTATATACCAGGGGTTTTCAACAGGTGGTCTGGGGACCACCAGTGGTCCTTGAGATGATTCCAGGTGGTCTCCAGGCTAAATGACGGAAGGTTGGGTAACCAGATGTAACTCTTGAGAGTGTAAAAATGAAACCAAATGGTTTCATTTTGACACTCTCAAGAGTTAAAATATTCATCATCGGAATTAGCACCACTTAATTAAGAAGTTTACACTGTTTTGTTGGCAAAATACAGCCTGGATTTGTGGACAAAATCAAAAGAATTCTTTAATTTTAGGTCTTTGGTGTGAAAATGTAATCAAATGGCGGATAAATGGTGAAAACCATTCAACCTTGCAGTATGTACTTGACTTGTACTGTAACTCTCATCTCTTGTTTATAAAAAAAAACATTCATTCATAACATGACTGGAGTTGTTGTAAGAACTGCCCCCCACCACCACCACCACCATTAGGCCTATTTCTTTTCCCTTCCACCTCCACTATGATTAGATATACAGAAATGAATATTTGTCTAAATATGAAACCAAATGGACCCTTGCGGGTCCATTTGGTTTCATGTTTACACTTTCAAAGAGTTAAAGTAGCCTATTCATCATCTGAATTAGCCCAAGTCTACAGAACTGGAACATTAATGGTCCTTTTTAATCTGTAGGTTTGCCTGTTTTGTTTCCTACATCCAGTCTGTTATTGTGGACAAAAGCATAAGAAATCTTTAGTTTTTGGGGTCTGTGGGGCTAAAAAACTCCTCTAATGGTCGTCCGTGGCTCAAATACTGAATAAATAGTGGGCCCTGGTATCGAAAAAGTTGAAAACCCCTGGTGAAGTTTGGATGGTCATCATGGCGTCTTCACTATTCTATCCATCCATCTCGGTTTGGTTGTTTGTTCCGCGGTTAGAATTCGGAGCGACCGCCTCATTACGCTCACTACTTCTTCACTTCGGATCGCTCCAATCCACTAGTCTCCTCGAGCCTCTCCCTCACGCGGTCCGTCGCCGTGCGACTGACCGACCGACACGCGGGACCGGCGGCAGCCACAGCCAACAGGCACGGGGGAAAAAAAACATGCTCGAGCACCTCCTCGTCCTCGGAGCGGAGCCGAGCAGCGCGAGGCTGCGGCCGCCATAACGAGACAACATGAACGACCCCACTGGAGGCTCGAGCCAGGGCCATATAGTAAAATAATATTTTAATAGGAGACAACTCAGGCGATTAGCACTACGAATCACCGTGAGCCGCGGCCGACGCGACTGCACTGTTAGCTGGGTGCTATCTAAGCTAAGCCTTCCTTCCGATGGGGACGCAGACCAATCACGTCGCTAGAAACCAAGGTCTAAGGCAGAGCCATCTAGTAGAAGAGTTGCGACATCGAGGGGTCAGAAAACAGCCTGGTCACGTGGTCCACGTACTCGAGCCCATAGGCTTCAATGCATTCAGTAACTTCCGGCTGTCACTATTCATGTCACTATCCAACAGACGTTTATGTAGATGGACTGGCCCCATGAGGTGAACGGAGTTGGCGTACGCCAACAACGCCTACTACTACATGGGAAAAACAGAGGGTTTGCGCTCTTTGCGTATTCTGCAGTGATTAATCGTAGCAGCGTAGTCAGAGGTCAAAATACGTAGTCGATACGCAAAATGCGTAATGGTTGGCATCTTTGCCTATGTTAGTAAAGTAATTCTACTCTCCACCACTGCCCACATACACATTCACAGCATGCTAACAGAACACCATGGCGTGAGGGTGGGGGTCAAGCACGTTTTTACCATTTGGCAGACTAGGTAGTTGCCTCGGGCGCCATGAGGAGAGGGCTGTGAGGGGAGGGGGCGCCCCCTAATAAGCCTCATATGGATAAATCATACTATATATTATACTTGTCCTCTATAACTAGAATTGAACATTTAAAACACATACTTTAGTTTGAAAATATCCATTTTACAGGAGATTTTCCTTGGAGCCCCAGGGGCTCCAGGGAAAATCTTGTCTAGGGCTCCAAATTGCTTTGAAACGCCACTGGTGGGGGTCATATTATACAGTGGAGGAAGACCGACTGTATCGACACTGGGTCTAACAGGTTCTTTTGTGTTCCACCTAAGAAAAAAGAATAGAACTAAATCACAACACACAAAAGCAGAAAAATGGCGATGGAGGGGTGGAGGGGGGACGCGGGGTGGCCTAGGGGTTGTGTGCGGTTTGTTCGGCGCTGCGCGGGGTTTGTGTTTGATGCCTTTTCATTGTGTAAACGGCTTTTGTTGAGGCCACGGATTTTCAACAACAGGAATAATAACGCGTGACAATGGCGAGGATTTGCAGAGGGGCTGCGGAGCCAAAGATAACCGTGCTTAATGGGGCTGCGTGGGATTGTGTGCACGGCTTTTCTTTCTACTCGCAGGAAAATAAAACAAAAAAAAATCTTTTTTATTTCTTTAACCCCCGGACACAAAACACATTTTTGTAGCGCCTTGAATAAACACGGATATATATTTACCCACTATAAAACATGAACAAAACTATTTCTCATCTATATTGAAGTAGAGCAATGAATGCATGGTAACTTGGGGTGCTTTAAAGGTCCAATGAATTGAAAAATAGGTTTTTCACACTTTTATAATGTATATCACATCCGTGGGCAATGGGCATTATAGAGCTGAGCAGTCCCACCCCTTTCATGACGTCGCCCGTGTTCCAGAAATGAAATCCTCAGTTCATTTTTCTCATAGACTTTTTGGAAAATGATCTATAGCAAGACGATTACACCACAGACAAAGACAACTCGGGTTGTGTCAAATCATGACAACACACACAATATTACCATACAATATCTAATTTGCAAGAAGAAAAAAAAAACGGCAGGATAGTTGTTTCATTTTTCTTCTTAAATGAAAAGTATTTGATTGTGCCAAAAGATTGTGTGTGTTGTGAGGATTTGTTGAGACCCGAGTTGGCTTTATGTGTGGTCGTTTTTAATAATTTATTTATATCAATTATTTCGAAAAAATGAATGTGGAATCCATTTCTGGAACAGGTGTGATGTCTCGAGGGGGCGGGACTGCGCAGCTCTATATGGCCATACTCAACAATGCAGGCCAAAAAGTGTGTATCTTTAAATACTAAAAAAATCGATGTGTCGACTAGAACATCAATAAAAGCCAGTTGGTTAACCAGGTGTTAACTCTTTGAGAGCGTAAAAAATGAAACCAAATGGACCCGCAATTTTTACACTCTCAAGAGTTCATTTCAAATTCATCATCTGAATTAGCCCACAACTAGCTACACAACTAGAGATTGTAGAAGATTAATGGTCATTTTGATCAGTATGTTTGACTGTTTTGTTTCCCAAATGCAGCCTGGAATTGTGGACAAAAGCAAAATAAATCTTTAGTTTTGGGGTCTGTGGGGATAAAATGCTGGATTCTGTCATATACCGCTAGAAGCCACTATGGTTGTGAGCTCTGGGGTTCATTAGCAAACCATGACCTCGACAAAGGGGAGAAACACCAACTCGAGAACCTTTTTACACACAGAATTATAAGTGAATCCATTTTCCGGACAGCAAATAATGCACGCAGGGCAGACTTAAGACAACGCCATGTCATGTTCATAAACTCTCAAGAAAAAAATATTCATAATATTGAAGATATTCATCCTCTGAATTAGCACCACTTATAATAAGAAGTCTACAAAAAAATCTAAATAAACCTTTAGTTTTTGGGGTCTGTGCGGCTAAAATGTCATCACATGGTGGTCTGTGGCTCAAATACTGAATAAACGGTGGTCCCCAGTATTAAAATGGTTGAAAACCCCTGACCTAATAGACGGTGACCCGGACACAACTTCATAACAAGACAGTCACAGACAGCGAAACTATAGAGAGACATTATCCCTCTCAGCCAGCTGGCCCTGTAACTCTGAGCACAAACACAAACAGAGCCAAAACGGACAGAAAACCCATTAATTTGACTAAGCCAAAAAAAAGTTAAAACTACCTGACACGTCGGAAAGAAGCAATACAAAAGAAGCGTATAAGCTACAACGCTATCTGGGCCTAAACAGAGAAACACACCGTGGCAGAATAACCGAGCACCGCATCCGCGACCGACCCAAAACAAAGAAAAAAATGATTTATTGGATATTCCGACTCTCAATTGCATATTATGTGATCGTATTGTTCCACATTTTTGCTTTGGTAATGTAAACATATGTTTTGAATTGAGCGCGCGCGCACACACACACACACACACACACACCCACACACCCACACACACACACACACACACACACACACACACACACACACACACACACACACACACACACACACACACACACTCTAGCTGTCCAGGTTTATCATCATCCTATAGGCCACCCGGTACTGTAGAGATCCAGGCTTATTGCCTGTTTCCTAGCGCTCATCTGTCTGCCTGGATCGAGCAGCACAGGGGCCTCCCAGGAAGAGATTAGCAATCCAATAAGTCAGTGGAGCATCCACCCGCCCTGCCTGCCTTCCACGGGCAGCAGGTACTTTTCTCCCAAGTGAATGCTGATGAGGGGCAGCCGGAGGAGGGGAGGAGGGGGTTCTCCTGCCATCAATTAATGTCCACGGTGGCAGGCTGTAGCCCTGGGGGCTGCATGGGGGCAGGTGTGGGTGGTCCTGCATCGTGCATTCTGCTTTAATCTGGATTTGTCCAGGAAGAATTACTGTACACACAGATCACTGTGTGCTTGAAACCTGTGTTGTCCGTTTGCCCCTCAAGGTGCTCCCCCGTTCACTCATACCAGTGGTTTTCAACCTTTTTGACACCAGGGCCCACTATTTCTTCCACTCTTGAGTGTAAAAAAACCAAATGGACCCTTGCGGGTCCATTTGGTTTCATTTTTCTTAAGCTCTTGTGTGCCTGCAGGCATTCAAAAAAATGAAACCAAATGGAGCCTTGCGGGTCCATTTGGTTTCATGTTTACACTCTCAAGAGTTAAAATATTCATCATCTAGATTAGGCCCCAGTCTACACAACTAGAAGATTATTGCTCATTTTGATCTGTATGTTTGCCCGTTTTGTTTCCCAAATCCATGTTGTGGACAAAAGCAAAAGAAATTTTTAGCTTTGGGGTCTGTGAGGCTAAAATGTCATCAAATGCTGGTCCGTGGCTCAAATGCTGAACAAATAGTGGAGCCTGGTATCGAAAAGGTTGAAAACCCCTGATGAACAGCATTGTGATACAATGTGTATCACCTTTAAAATGTACCGTTAAAATGTTAAAAGAGGGCGTTGTCTTAAAGGGGAACTCCCACCCATTTTCAACATATTTCTCTGAGAGCGTACAAATGCAACCAAATGAACCCTAACGGATTCATTTGGTTCCATTTGTACGCTCTCAGAAAAAAAGAAGCGTCTAAAGAAATCCATTAACATGGTGAAAATACATCTTGATGAAGATGTTTCACCATGTTAGTGTTTTTCTTCAGACCTCCATTTCTAAAATGTTACACCCCTAGCGATTGGAGACTGTGTTTTGTTTTGTTTTTCTTTCATCTCCCACAGAATGGGCCAATCCCTCCAGAAGTGCTGATTGCCGTCTTAATGGGGACAAAACACACAGCAGGCCTATTGACACTGACCAGATGCAAGCGTTAACACCCTGGCATGCACACGCACGCACCCTGCAATATAACTGCAACAATACAAGCCACCACGAGATAATAAACAGCATGGAACACAAAAATGAGTAGTACTGTGTTGTTGTTGTGCTTCCAAGTCTGGGATCAACATCGTTAAATATACGATGTGCAGAGAAACGACGCTGAACGACGACCGGCGCGGCGGCAGCCAAACGTTTCATCATCAGCCTTCATGCTTCTCGGAAAAGAAGAGACTTTGATGAATGTTGATGCTTCTGTGTGTTGTGATCCCCCCCCCCCAAAAAAAGAGGTTCCCAGTTCGATTCCGGCGCTCTCCCAGAGTTAATTAGTGTCAAAAAGAGTCCTCGAGCAAGGCCTCTGAACCCCCTAATGGCTTCCACTGTGCAGGTCAGCGCAGGGGCGGACCTATAGGCATGGGCATGGGGGGGCAATGACCCCCTAAATGCCCAGTCTGCCCCACCAAACACGATGGTATGCAAAGCAACGCACATTTCAAAGATATTTCAAATTAAAGTGCTCATATTTAAAATTATTTGAAACACTACTGCTACTAACTAACTACAGCTGTGTCACCACTAAACCAACAGCATTTCATCGTTGCAAACAGAAAACTCTCTGAGTCAGACCTTTAGCTTTATGCATGCTGCGTGTCTGTTGCAACTTCAAAAACAACTGATGCTATTATTGATGCTTTACTTGCCTAATGAAAGTCCTGTAACTGAAAATGGTATGGGTGTGGCTTCATCGCCTGTGGCGCGTCAATCAATAATAGCATCAGTTGTTGTTGAAGTTGCAACAGACACACAGCATGCAAAAAGCTAAAGGTCTGACTCAGAGTTTTCTGTTTTCAATGATGAAATGCTGTTGGTTTAGTGGTGACAACTGTAGCTAGTTAGTAGCAGTAGTAGTGTCGCACCACAGGCGATGAAGCCGCACCCATACCATTTTCTCATGCCCCCCAATTGGGAAATGTTACATCCGCCCCTGGGTGAATGTGATGTACAATATTTGGATTGAAAAAAAAAACTAAACATCCCAGAATGCCCAGAACTGCACCGATGGGGTTCAATTCAGCCCTTGCAACATGGTTCTCTTCGGAATCATCCGTTTGTGTTGAGGGTGTGTGGACCAGGGCTTCGGGGGCCACACGAAGCGCGATGACTTTGTCACGGTGAACGATCAATTTGCTTTGGCGTGGCCATCAGAAAGCAGAGGAGCAGTAACACACACGCACACGCGCACACGCACACGCACGCACGCACGCATGCACACGCACACACACACACACACACACACACACACACACACTCTCCCAGGCAGTATTACACGACATGCTGAGTCACTCTCACTTCAGCTTTATTTTCCGACAAACAAAAAGGTCAAAGGGGTTGAGAGGCAGCTGTGAGAGATGACACGCCGCTTTTCACCTGAGACGGGAACGACAAGTTGATGAACGATGATTAGAGTATTGATTTCAGACTATATACGCTGCCTGGGGTGGGGGTGGTGGTGGGAGAGGAGAGCCAGATGATATACAATCACGTATCAGGCCACATTAAGGCGATAATTACACTGAAAAAAGAACAATCCTTTGTTAACAGAGATTTATTCCTTAGTGATGCGTGGCTTCGGGTCGTGTATTTCCCGGCGGCGGAGGCATCTTTGGCAGTGTGTCGCAGCCAAGACGGTCGCAGTGAGTATTAAATCATGTGTTATCTGTCCATCGATACGTTCTGGCGTTGCTTGAAGATGCTCCGACCTAAGCCAGTGTGAGATTAGGGGACAGTATTATAGGAGGGGAAAAAATAAATGGCTTTTTTTGTTATCAGAGATATAAAGATCAGCTTCTATCTAACCCGAGGACAACGTGAGAAAAATGGGACACAACGTGGTCAAAAGATCTCTGTTTCTCTGTCACTCTCTCTCTCCCTCTAAAAAATAATAAAAAAACGTCTGCACACGCAGCTCTACACGGTATTGTAATAATCTGTAAATATTGCCTCCCTCGTGGTTTGTCGCGCGAGCGCTTGTGATATCTGATTACGTTACGAACGAGGAAGTGCCATCAAAGCGCGTCATGAAAAATGCATGGCGGCGACATGATCAGAGACAGCTGCCACACCAGGGCCGGATGTAACATTTCGCAATTGAATGTAAATTGAGGTGAAAATTTGCGGCACAGGCCGCACCCATAGCATTTTCAGTTACAGGACTTATATTAGTCAAGTAAAGCATCGATAATAACATCAGTTGTTGTTGAAGTGGCAACAGACACGCAGCATGCATAAAGCTAAAGGTCTGACTCAGAGAGTTTTCTGTTTTCAATGATGAAATGCTGTTGGTTCTATTGGTACGGCAATTGAGTTAGTAGCAGTAGTAGTGTTTCAAATCATTTTTTAATTATAAGCACTTTCAATTGAAATACTGGATCCGCCCCTGTGCCACACCAAGGCATGCCAGAGGACGTGTTGGTGTGACGACGCAGCTTATTTTTCGCATGACGGGTTACTTTTTACTTTTAGGTACTTTTGCATGCCATCATGTTTGGTGGGGCAGACATTACGGGGGCATTGTTGTTTCCCTGCAACCTGCGATCGCTTCTCACCCTTAAGGCGTCTTACTTGTACTTCTACTTAAAAGCAAAACATCCAAGTCCTTTTCCCCCCAATGTTTTTAATGGTGTGAGGCATGTGGGGGCGCAAACGGCCTAATGTATATATATGTATTATATGCTTTTGAAGACGTGACCACATCAAATATGTACAGGCTCTTTGTGGGTATATGTGTGCATCTGTGGGAGTATAGAAATAATAACAACTGGGAGTTTGGGGAGGAAAAGAATAAATACACACACCGGCTAGGAATGATTACAACAAACAATCCTTTGACTGTATTTTTCACTTATATCCCTCAGGTTACAGCTGCTGCTCATGGGGGGAAAAAAAGAAATGTGCATTTTACTCTGTGACTCCCTAAGTGCATCACAGACTAACAACAAATATATAATGATATAATTATACATACAGGTATATGAAAAAGTAGATGTCTGATTGAATTGTTTGCTACACACCCCAGCAGTAGACTTATGGAATAAGGGGTTGTCGTACTTCACCTCAAGCTTTAAACTTACTTTATAATGACTTCAAACATTAAAGCCATATTTAACTTCAGTAGAATGTTAGCCATATTGTTTCCTGATCAGGTCAGAGTCTGACTTGGCTTGCCAGACTTCAGTGTTCTGGGTTTTTCATTCATCTAAAAAAAGAAAGAAAGAAACAAACAAACAAACCCTGAGCTCCTTCTTAACCCACTCAACGCCGACTACTTGTCGTTTACCTGTGCCGAACCCGTGGAACACAAAGGTTAATTGATTTAGTTTTTGAATGTTTTAATCTTTTGATCCAAACGTAGCATTCTCAGGGCGATAGGATCCGATACTTTTACCGATACCGATACAGTATCGGGACCTCCCTATGCCACCATTTTTGTCAGACCTCCAATTTCTAATAAACACAGAATGGGGGGGGACATTCTAATTATGTCCACACAACATCTCCAAGGCATAATAATGACACAGTAAAATGATGAAAATGCCGTCTCTGGCTATGTTGTTGTGGTTTTCTCTCCCCCGTCAGATGGAAGGCAGAGGCAGTTAACAAGACCAACTGGGATGAGACGGGGATCAGATTGAACCGCGTTAATTACGTCGGCCTGCCATCCAAATCAATTTAGCCAGCGTAATTTGGAGAAGTGAAATGTCAAATTTACATAGTCGGAGCCTGCGTGAAGATGAGGCCCGCACGTCAAAGCCGTGCGTCATGCAGCGCCATGCCGCCGAATAATATCAAGCGGATATGAAACCTGGGTGTAAATTAGTGGTGCATCTTGTTGTGGTTGTGTTACGTGTGTAGGATGCGGTTAACGGCGCAAATTCTATAATTAGGACCAGAAGTCAAACACGCTGTACCCACTGAGAAATAAATAGGAACGCATGCGGATTTACACTGTATGTAAAAATTAACGGTTTCTCTGCAAGTATTGTTTTTGGGTTTTTTTTTTCCTATATTTTTTTGTCCCATGATTTTGCAAAGCATTTTTTCACCCAGTGCCAATTCCTAATGTGATCCTGGGCTGTACACACCCTCCGCCAACCTGAGGAGGCAGCGGACTGGCCTCATGCTTCCTTCAATGCATGAGGAGTCCAAGTTGCCTTCTTTTCACCTGACAGGGGGGAGTTTCCCTGGTTGGACGTAGTGCGTGGAAGGAACACGTTATTCCAACCAGTTCCAATCCCCTCCATCAGGTGCCCCGGCTGGCCAGGGGAGGCAGTTTAGAGTCCAGGATTACGGCAAGTTTTTGTGAGGGTATCTACCCTAGGGGACGCGGGGAGAACATGCAAACTCCACACAGAAAGGCCCTTTCACCAACCCCACCTCGGGTATGGGCACTGATGTTGCAGAGGAGCAGACACACCGCCAGCACCCACAGCAGCACCCCTAGCGGGAATCGAATCCAGGACCTCCTAGCTGTGAGGCGACAGCACTAACCACTGTGCCACCGTGCCCCCCGTGCTTTTTTTTTTAATATTAGTTAGCTGCCGCCAGTGGAATAGCAATATGGAACTCAGATTTTAAAGAGCCAAGTTTCCAAACTGTAAGGTGACATTTCATGTATCAGTGCATAGCATTATGACGCAAATAATCAATAGGACTATTAATTTTGTGTTTGCTGACGATTGTCGGCAATGGTGAGGTGGTGTGACTATTGTTTTATATCAAAATTGTTTTATATCATTAAATTGCCAATGATAGCAGTCCAAGGCTTGTGTTAATCTCTCAGAGCAATCAGAAACAGCATGAATTTAATTTCTGGTGCCTGTGCCCGGCCCCGGTCACACACTGTACTGCACGGTCTGGAAAGAAACCATGCTGGGCATTACGGAGCACATTAGAAGAGAGAGACGGGTTGACAGCGTACACTAATAGCTTCCATTTGCTTTTAATTAGAAGCCATGCTCTCTCTCTCCTTTCTGCATGAAATGACACGCCTGCTGTTTCTGTCCAGAGCACACTTCATGTCTCTGAATGTATTTTTATTATTAGAGATTTGCTGGTCATGCACTTCTTTTTTCCCACATGAATAGGTTTCACTGTGTGTGTACACGTGTGTGCTGTGATATATGGTGTATTTATATAGTATGTTTAGCCAAGATGCTTTACATAGATTGCACATTTCACTCTCTCTCCCTCTCTCTCTCCCTCTCACACACAATGTTAAAATGCCCTCAAATGGTGGTCCGTGGCTCAAATTCTTAAAAAATAGTGGGCCCTGGTGTCAAATAGGTTGAAAACCACTGCTTCATATGAAAAACTTTGGAGTTGCCCACCCTGCCATTCTTCCAGCCCACCCTAGTAGGGCTGACTAAACCCGGCCCTGGGCATGAGTGACTTAGCTGACAGGCAATGAGAGTGAGGGGAGTCGACATGGAGAGAGACTGTTGATCTAAAGGAAGAGAATGAACTACTGATTGAAAATAAGGAAAATAATAAAATAAACATTCTGCCCTCCGTGCCTCCATGAACTATCGCTACACTACTAACTAACTGTGTCACCACTAAACCAACAGCATTCCATCATTGAACAGAAAACTCTCTGAGTCAGACCTTTAGCTTGATGCATGCTGCGTGTCTGTTGCAACTTCAACAACAACTGATGTTATTATTGATACTTTACTTGCCCAATAAGAGTTCTGTAACCGAAAATGGTATGGGTGCCGTAAAGATTATATGAAACCTGCCGTAAAGATTATATGAAACCGTATTCACCGCAATAAAAGTGCTCAGTGCTTCAGTGTTTTGCTCAAGGAAAACTTTACCACCAATCTGGAGGTGCCCGAAATCAAACTGGAAAACCATCCAGCCTCTCTACCGGCCATTCTACCCTTGAGCAACTGTCTGCGTACGTCCTTATGTCTGCGGCTGGTGTTGCTTGTGTCTGCGTGCATGTTTGTGTGAGCATGTGCGTGCGTGTTGAGTGCGTGTGTTCAAATCCCAAATCGCTCCCATGCAGAGCGGCAGAGGTTTCCATGCGGACGCCTACGATAAGCAGCCCCCGGAAGCGTGAACCCTGTTCTCTCTCCACTGTTAACGTACCACTTGCTTTTGGTTCTGCTGGGCGTACACATCGCGCACACACACATCCATGCACACCCACACACACACACACACGTCCTCATTCCCGTCCTGCCACACTTTATTCTCGACCACACCAGTGAAAATCCAATCACATACTTCACCGAGAGACGAGAGAGAGAGAAAGAGAGAGAGAGAGAGGGAAGATGTTTTTCTCAGCAGCAGCTACATCGCACCCCGGCCAGCTTTCTTGGCAAGCCGGCAAAGTCCTCTTTCAGTCAGAAGGACCCAATTAAAAAGCCCCGAGCTCAGGGACAACGCGCACCCACCCCGTAACCGCTCATCCACTGCCAAGTGCGTCGGCGGCGGAGGCACGGGGGCCCTCGGAGTATGGGCTTTTCTATAGAGCGCCACCCCCTTCCCCCCACCCGCTGCACAAAACAAGCGCGCCGCCGCAGCCAAGTTTCATCTGCAGCTGGTAG
The DNA here is from genome assembly GCA_039105355.1 of Benthosema pterotum. Classification (NCBI taxonomy): domain Eukaryota; kingdom Metazoa; phylum Chordata; class Actinopteri; order Myctophiformes; family Myctophidae; genus Benthosema; species Benthosema pterotum. The sequence goes on along the minus strand of CM076988.1, from coordinate 5,874,219 downwards.
AGGTGGAATGGCGAGATAGCGGCGTGTGCGTGCACGTGTGTGTGGGTGTGTGCACGCATGTGTGTGTGGTTGGGGGGGGGTAGGTTATCTCTTCCAACAGGACTACCATGAAGTAACTACGGTGCTAAAGCGGCGGCAGTGCGCCTAGGGGTAACATTGGCCGCATATACAGTATATACTGTACACTGTGAGTTCGATCCCGGGCTCCCCCATGCAGAGTTAAAGTTTTTTTTTCCATAACTTTTACACCACGGATGGTCATTATAGGGCCATACCCAAGTCAGAAATACTCTCGTTCAATTTCATTCTGGCATCCAGACAGTGTATTATACTCGGTTTAAACTTAATCATCACTTTTCACGCTATATAAATGCACCATTTACCATTTCCCCTCTACGTTGCTTCTACTTTGATGCTGCAGCGGTTTTCCTGCAGACAGACACGTGCTTTGTCCTGCAGACGGTCCAGAACATTGTTGTCAACAAATCATGAAAACAAAACATTCGTCGGGCTCAGGAAAGGTGGTGCTAATTCTTAATGAGCCAATAGAGTGGAGGCAAGGTAAACACAGTGTTTGTACACAGTAAAGTTGACTCTATTACCTTTAATGTAAAGTAAAGCGTGTTATAGGATAAAGGCACTAGATACTGTAAATGGCAGCGTTCCAAAAAATTCCAAACAAATGAACTACAGTACATTACTGTACCACACGGTTCTTCCCCCCTGTAACGACACAGCTGATTGAAATAAATCATTAAAGATGGAAGCCGCTTATAGTTCTTTTCATGTGCATGGCGGGGGGTCGACAGGGGAGCGGGGTTAGTGGTGGCATGGGGGGCATGGGGGGCACAACGCCTGGCCAGACATCTATCCGCACACTCAGCAGGGCGTTTTTAATTGAAAGAACTTAATGGGTTGTGGACGGCGCTTCGGTGTGTGTGTGTGTGTGTGTGTGTGTGTGTGTGTGTGTGTGTGTGTGTGTGTGTGTGTGTGTGTGTGTGTGTGTGTGTGTGTGTGTGTGTCCTCGCCAACTTTCAATGTGTCCCCTATCAGCGACCAGTGTTGGGCAATAATACATAGGAGAGTAATATACAGTATTACGTATTACCCCTTTAGGAAAGTAATAATATTACACCATTAAAGGGGAACTCCACCCATTTTCAATATTTTACTATGTCATTGATGTACCTTCAAGGTGTTGGGTGGAAGTTTCCCCATTCTGTGTTCCCAAGAAATGGAGGTCTGAAGAAAACCACTAAAATGGTGAAACATATTGATGACATCATCAAGATGTATTTTCACCATGTTAATGGATTTCTTTAGACGCTTCTTTTTTCTGAGAGCGTACAAATGCTTCTTTGCATTTGTACGCTCTCAGAAAAAATGTTGAAAACGGGTGAAATTCCCCTTTAAGAGTAATATGTAATGTACTACTTTTTAATACTACTTTTGTGCCCGAATCCGCAAACAAATCAGCACAATCAGACGTTGAGCACTTACTAACGAGATGGCGTTGTACATCTGACTGTAAAAATAATAGGTTGCAGCATGGTGAATTGGTGATTGCACGTTTTTAGCTTGTAGTAAAGTGGCATTAGCTCAACTTCCTTCATCAGTGCAATACAGTTGAAAGCAGCAGCATATCGCGCCACTCGGTGGCGCGATATGAGCTTGTAGTTCTGCTATTCTTGAAAAATTGTGAAAATGTGGTGCAAAGCTTTGAATACATTCTTTCGAAAGCAAACATTTTTAACTCAAATCTTGCTCAATTGCTTCTGGGGGATCCCTAGAACAACCTCTTTTTAGATGAGGTTCTGCAGCTAAATAATAGATATTTCTGGGGGTCCTTCCTATGAAATATGTCGAGCATCAGTGACACAGAAAGAGATTTTTCCAGAAAAACTAGAATCTCGCGCCAGGGACTAGAATTTAGTGTCACAAACTAGAACAAGTCCCTTTAGTGTCATGGACTAGAATCTAATGTGAGGAACTAGAATCTAATGTCAGAAACTGGAATCTACAGAAACCACAATCCACTCAGAGGAACTAGGATCTACGGTGGGGGACTAGATCCTGGCATGAGGAACTACAGAATCTAGCATCAGAAACTAGAATCTGATCAGGACACAGTGCACGCAGCGCTTCATTGTCTAGTGGAACATGAGAGCATGCGACATCACGGTGATGTGACCACAGGCTGGTCGCCGTGGATACTACTACCGATAGTGATGGTTTTCATCTTTATAGTGCTTTTCTATAAACAGAGCGCTTAGTCATACCTCTCCATTCACTATAAGTTTTCAGGGAGAGGGACAGGGAGAAGGGGAGAGACATGCAGGTCGTCATGAAGGGGAGTCGAACACACGACACGCAGGCAGGGCCAAAGCCTATATGGGGCATGCGCCTGGACCACCAGGCCAGCAGGCTCCCCCATCTTCAGTGTTTTTTCATCAAAAAAGTTTAGACTTAATTATGTGTTTACGTAATATAGTTATAGTGATCTTTCAAAAATGATTAAAAAAAATGTTGCCCTTATTTTCTGCAACAACAAAACATTAATTGATGGGCTGCAAACACTCTCTGAAATGATTGGATCCGTGTCGAATCCAACAAACCTGGCGTCGGCCGGGCTGTACTCAATAAATATTCATAAAAATAGATGCTTATTTACTAGCAAGTCATCCAGTGAAGCCGTGCCATTGCCACGCATGATTACCAACATCAAAACCCTCACCCACACACTCACTCACGCACGCAGGCGCACACACACACACACGCACACACACAGTCATCTCATAGCAGCCATCTGTTCATTCATATTTATTGATTGAATTATTGCAATAACAGAACATGAACAGCAGGTGCTTAACTGTGTGTGTGTGTGCGTGTGTGTGCGCGTGCGTGCGTGTGTGTGTGTGTGTGTGTGTGTGTGTGTGTGTGTGTGTGTGTGTGTGTGTGTGTGTGTGTGCGCGCGCGCATGCCTGCGTGCAGCATTCTTAAAAAGCCTATAGGGAACTAGCCCGTGGTGGTGTGTTGTGGGCGACTGGGGAGGCTTAGCGTTTCATCTATGCTTTGGAAGGCAGCACAAAAACTGGACCGTCTGTGGCCGCGATGCTTAACGGGATTACAAATGATCCAATAAAATAACGCTGTACGGGCGAACCAGAGAAATGATTGCCACCCAGAGACGTGGTGCTAAAGAAGATGGACGGCGGGCATTTGTTTTTCTGCCCCCACGAGAGACAGACAGACAGACAGACAGAGGGGTGGGCGTTTGCCTTCAGCACATGAAAGTGTGCCCTCATGCCTGTGATCACAGTGTCTCTGCGTGTGTGTGCGTGTGCGTGCGTACGTGTGTGTGTGTGAGCATGCATGGAGTTGCCTGCCTGCCTTGGTGTTCATGCCAGGGGCGGATCTAGGCATGGGCATGGGGGGGGCCTATATACCCAGTCTGCCACCCCCCCAAACACGATGCCATGCAAAACAGCCCAAGATATTTCAAATGAAAGTGTTTATATTTAAAATGATTTGAAACACTACTACTGCTACTAACTACAATTTTGGCACCACTAAACCAACAGCATTTCATCAAACAGAAAACTCTCTGAGTCAGACCTTTAGCTTTATGCATGCTGCGTGTCTGTTGCAACTTCAACAACAACTGATGTTATTATTGATGCTTTACTTGCCTAATAAAAGTCCTGTAACTGAAAATGGTATGAGTGCCCCCATACCATTTTCTCTTGTCCCTCCAACATGTTCTCTTGCCCCCCCCAAATGGGGCATGTTACATCCGCCCCTGGTTAATGCATCTTTCTGCGTGTGTCTGTGTGGGTGCATGTGCATGCACGAGTGTGTGTATGTGTGTGTTTGGGTGTGTGGTAGAGCGGGCGTGTTTTATGCCTGCGTGCATGCGTGGGAGGTGGCATGCACAGGTCAACGTGCACTGTGAAAGCTCTTCGTGCCCTCAGAGAATGAAATAAAAACAGATATCTATTGTGTAACTGCAAGAGGTTGGAAAGGTGGATTTGCTGGAGAAGGTTGTCTCTTTGACATTATTGGCAATACTCTGTGTGTTTTTCAAAAGCGGCAATTACTATGTTTTCGTTTCGAAAAAGAGAAGTGCTGTTGAAAGACATAGCAAGTGGGCGGGCACGAGGAGCAAAAAAACACAACAACACGTGAGCCCCCCCCAACTATGAAAGCCAGGCAGAACATGCCTGAATCCATTCTCTTTGGATCTGATTAGTAAGCTCAGTGAGGCAAATGACTTCACGGTCAGAGTGTGTGATTATCACACAGAAAAACAAAAATTACCTATGCCTAGGTTCCATCCTGGAAGCGAATCTTTCCGCTGCTCAAATGGCCACCAACATAATCAGACAAGTCAACCCGGAGAAAATGATTCCTGTACAGCCCACACTTTTTTGATTTGAGAGCTACTTTCAAAATGACCGGCTCAACAAGATCTACGCATAAAAAAAATCTACTTCAAGGCCCCCCAAGAAAGAAAGTTTGACTTTGAAATAGTGGTGATGGTGTTACTTACTGTTAGTGTTTAAGAATAACGCACTTATAATGAAAAATGGATGGGGAGAATTGGAAGGTTTTCTTGTATATGCTACTACTGATGTCCACAATTGGGAAAGAGCACTGGCAAAACGTTGGTCAAAGTAACAATTATTCTCCATTTTCTAATTGTGTGGACTCTTGATATTACGTAATTCAAGTGTTTAAATATAATTTAACTCTTGAGAGTGTAAAATGAAACTCTTGAGCAGGGGTCGACATTAAGGGAAATTTGGCACTGGCCCTTCGGGCCAGTGGATTGTCCAAATCACTGGCCCCACCATTAAAATCACTGGCCCAGGGGAATCGCCCTTTTTCCTTTTTTTTGTATTTTTATTAGGGATGTCAGTAACGGTTAATTTTGTTTCCGACTAGCTGACAGGACTAACCGGAGTTTAACTGGATATTTATTTATTTATTTTTAACTAGCCTCTCCAGTATTTTTTTAATAGGCCTACCGTAAATTTAATATGGGCCTACATTCATATTGGTAGACAAATGATACCTATCCTATACATTTATGTATGGTCCTTTTAAAAAGGCAATACAAATAAATATTAGACTTAATAATCAATAAACAACACGTTGTGGTCTGCACGCATGGCTCTACATGCGTGCACGCACGCATAATCTACAACACTCGTCGTTTCCACTTCTGATCTGAACAATCAACTGGGCTGTTTTTTAGTATTAAGAAAGAAGATGAACTTGCATGATCTGTGACTTTTCGCGGCGGAGAACCCCCTTTAAGTTCGTCTGGTATTATGATTTATGATGATGAGGAAGAGGAGGAGGAGGATACGTTAGCGCATGGCAAACTTCGCCCAATAGCCATGCTAGTGTGGACAGAGGAGGACGCGGCGGTGGAGTTTATAGCGCTAAAAATGTCAAACACGTTGTCCCACTATGACTCGGTTTTAGTTTTGACAAGCGACGTGCACGGCAGTTCATTTCACAGCCTGGATGTAAGCCTGGAGATCGAAGCTAAGCGCCGAGCGAGGTCTGGCAGCAGCCAGCCACAGCGTTTCATTAGACAGAGCCAGGGGCGGATTGGCCATCTGGAGTACAGGGAGTTTCCCCGGTGGCCTAATAGCCTGGACAAGATCCAAAATGCACTAGTGGGAAAAAAATGAAACCAAATGGACCCGCAGGGGTCCATTTGGTTTCATTTTTACGCTCTGAAAGAGTTACATCTGGTTAACCAGCTGCCCCCCCAGGGTGGCCTGTCAAAGGCAAAATTGTCCCGGTGGGAAAATATGTGCCAATCCGCCCCTGGACAGAGCCATAGATATATAAGAAAGCTAGATGGCTTGAGGCCTACTGGCCCACCGGGCCAGTGTGGGGCGCCATCTGGTGGTCCGAACGTGTATTGCAAGCCATTTGGGCCAGTCGGGCCATTTATAATGTCGACCCCTGCTTGAGGGTTTCATGTATAGATCTGTAACTCTTGAGAGCGTTAAAATGAAACCAAATGGACCCGTAAGGGTCCATTTGGTTTCATTTTAACGGATCTATACATTTTAGGGGTCTGTCATGTGATCTACTGGTAGATCACGACCTACCTTTTGAGCAGCCCTGCTGTGCAGGATCTCCTCACTGGTCAACAAAGACACCTTGAAGACCAGGAGCCCTATAGCACAAGGTTTCTTTGACTATGCCTGTACCTCTTGGTACCACATCACCTCAAATGCCCTCAAGGCTACTACAGACCACTACTACAGGCCATTACTTGGCCTCACTCTACCGAACCCACCTCACCCCTGCTTCGCGGTGCGTCTAGGAGATGTCGCAGATGCCAATTTCTGAGAGCTCCTGCATGCAATAACTCCAAACCCCCCAACCAGAACTCTATGGAAGCTGCAGTGTGTCCCTATATGTTCAGAACAGGCTTGGATATCGTTATTGGTCTCCTTACCGTAGCCGGATGACATTTGTTAAACTTGGTTTGTCCAGTCACACCATTTATTGAATTACCAATGCGTGAAAGTACCATACAATCTGATCAAAGATACGAGTGGTTTGAGGCTGTTTTATGTCTTCTGGATAAAAAAAAAAACACCAGAAATGTCCAACCGACAAATCAAATAACAAGCACAGTGCCAGGGAATAAAGGGGGAAGGTAAAAAACAAAAGGTCTTCTTCATAAAACACACCCCTTAAGGTGACATTTGACAAGCCTACGTACATATTCCAGTGGCAGCGAATGGCAGCGAAATGTCATTAGACCGCTATAGCAGAGTGCTGACATGAAAGATTTCCTGTCGGCATCCGTCTGGACAAGTACAACGGCAAGACAACAAGTTGCTCTGAATGCACACGATAACCAGTTGTTGTACATTAAAAAAAATGCTTGCTGTGTGGCAGATGAAAGGCACACAGGTGCTTTGTGTACCATCACCTGGGGACGCTGGGACAGGAATTTACTACAAATGCTTATCAAAGTCCTGGAAGTAGACTTAGAAATAACACTAATATCGACTATGGGGGCGGCTTCATTGCCTGTGACGCTTCGCGCCACGGGCAATGAAGCTGCACCCATACCATTTTCAGTTACAGGACTTTTATTAGTCAAGTAAAGCATCAATAATAACTAAGTTGTTGAAGTTGCAACAGACACGCAGCATGCATAAAGCTAAAGGTCTGACTCAGAGAGTTTTCTGTTTTCAATGATGAAATGCTGTTGGTTTAGTGGTGACACAGCTGTGGTTAGTTAGTGGCAGTAGTAGTGTTTCAAATACTTTTAAATATAAGCCATCATGTTTGGTGGGGCAGTCTGGGCATTTATGCCCATCCCTAGATCCGCCCCAGGGTTCAACTTCAAGCTTCTCAATAGGCTGAAAAGAATATGATAAGACTATCTATTAAACGGTGTAAAACACAGTCCTGATGCCTCCTCCATGCCCTTCATAAGGCTTCAATGTCGTCATGTGTTGCGTCACACTGTTGCGCCTTTCCTTTGGCGGCAACACACATCACTGACAAAAGCACCTACAATGGATGCTCTGCTATAAATTCATCAATGTCATATACTCTTTGTCTCATCTCTGCATATGTAATGTAGAACCGTGAAGGGAATCACAGTGGCTTCCCTCAGTAATCCCTTACAATAAAGGAACCATCATCATCACAACATTGGAAGTGCTTCAGATTCACAGGGCCCTTTGAGCTATCCAGGGTCCCATGAAACAACAGTCTGTACAAACACGCCTGTCACCCACTCAAAGGCTGGGTTAGGCATATAAATGGAACTAAGCTAAAGAGGAGCGAGACATCTCTCTCTCCCCTTAGGAATCGTGGCACTCAATGCAGAATCACATGCTATCCTAAACATCTAAAGCTGTTACCCGGCCTCACTCCCAGGGGCGGATGTTACATTTCCCATTTGGGGAGGGCGGCAGGAGCATGTCCAAAAGAACCTAAAGTCAAACTTATGTCCTTAAGAGGACAGCTAAATAAACTGCCATGAGAAGATTAATCGGGTAATTGTTTAAATCTTAACCCTTCAGTACCTAGGTTAGACCATGAAGATGCATGCAGTGTATAGTTCCACAAACACTGACATCTGTATTGTACCATAATTATCAACAAGCGTTTCGTTGATTTCATTAGTATTGTTCTTTTGGCAGAGATAATGGGCAACGAGGCAATTTGTGCGGGGTCTGTTGCGTAAAAAGCAGTGGCAGAAGCAACATCATGATTGATCAAATCATCATCATCACCGTAATGTCTTTCAGGGAACGCACAAACAGCTGCGCGAGGCAGTGGGAGATACCCGGCGCTCATGAAGTGTGAAGAGCACAGATAGAACATTGTTAAAACGCCGCTAACGCAAGCACATTCGCGGTGTAATTAGCGACGCGGGAGAGAGAGAGAGAGAGAGAGAGAGAGAGAGAGAGAGAGAGAGAGAGAGAGAGAGAGAGAGAGAGAGAGAGAGAGAGAGAGAGAGAGAGAGAGAGAGAGAGAGAGAGAGAGAGAGAGAGAGAGAGAGAGAGAGAGAGAGAGAGAGAGAGAGAGAGAGAGAGTAGAGAGATAGTAGTTTCTGACACTAGATTCTAGCACTAGATTCGAGTTTTTCTGATGGAGGTTCATCTATACTGCGGACATCTGACAGGAGAAGCTAAAAACGAGAGGTATACTTATTCTTACCGTAGGTGTAGTCGATTTTTCCTCATTTTATAGGTATACGGAAAACCCTTCCAAGGAGCAGGCAGGCGCATCAGCCAGCCGCGCTCAGTTACTCCACAAGATAACTGTCTCTAAGTGCCAGACAGCTCTTTATGCATGCTAATGTGAATGCATGGGGCTCCAGTCAGAGTGTGGCATGGCTGGCCTTCGGCTGAATGCCAAGAAAACCCAGGTGATCACCTATAACATCCACACACCCCCAACTCCCAGCAACAGAAGGCGAGGCCTTGAAGGAAGACGAGTTAATGTACCTGGGCTCGTGGGTCAACTCAACAGAGCCCAGATCTAAAAGTGAAGAAGGCACTTGCACAGAGGACGGCCCTGAACAGCATGACCAGTGTATGGAACTAGAACCGACAAATCAAACTCATCTTCTATCCGACGACGGCAGGATTTGTCCTCCTAACATGGCAGTGAATGCTGGACCCTGAAGCCAACCCCGCAGAAGAAGTCTCTCGACAGGGGATACACCACCAGGATACTGCGTGTAATGCTCAACATCAGTAAGAGTATGCATGTTACCAACGAGCATCAGCATGCTGGGATATTCAGAGTGCACCCAGAGGAAAAAAATGCTTCTCAGTTTAAGCTCAGAAGCGTCTCTTGAGACACCCACGTTTATTTTTCATTTTACGATCACCTAAAAGATCACCTATGCCTCTTTATGGCACCTAAGATGAATACTAGGATCCATAAATGAGGCAAAGCTGAAGTCTCTCCATTGGCTGTTACAACTGTATTTGAGAGATACATGAGACAAAGCTGAAATCTTGCTATATAGTCACAAGATGGCAGCCTAGAGAATTGGACTCGACACAACATCAGGGGGGGAACCAACACATGGGCACCAGTCACACAAAGACATTCTATCCACAACTTTCCTACAAACCATAAGTCTATGCGTCTGTGTGCACAGGTTTCACTTTGTTGCTAGGTTTGCAACAGAAACCAGTTTACAGGTTTGTAAAGACCAGCATAAATGAGCATAGCTGATCTGCATCCTCACAGAGAAAACACATTGAGAATAAAACTAAATATATGAATATATTCAAAACGCACACAGTATTTTCTGATAGTTGTTCTGTGGACAATTACATATTAATCTGGTTTTCCTTGACATGAATAAATGTGTAAGCTTTAGAAAGTAAGCTCAAATTAACAACGACTGTACACTTTAGAAACAAGCCCAAAAACAACAATCAGGAACTACCAATAAATTATTTGTAAGGGACTTCATACAAAAAAAAGAAGTCAATGGTTGTTTATAATAAGCAGGCATGGCAACACTGCGTGAATGCGTGTGCGCTCTGGTTCCGGTCCAATGACGTGTTCAAAGATGCAAGAGCACAGAACACCAGCAAGTTGTCCGGAGCTCCTCATAATATGGCTATAATAATACATTAATACATATTTCATTGCATTGCAGTGACTCGCTGCAGTGGGACTCGGGGGAGGAAGGGTCCCCGAGTCCCTAGGTCCCAGACCGAGTCAAGAAGATCAAGTCAAAATTAAAGGGGTGAGACTGAGACACAGACAGAGTAAAGGAAAATGTGCACTTGAGACCTGGACATCAAGAACTAACACAACAAACACTAGCGCATACTCGCTGCCAGGCCTGCCAGGGGGCAGGAATTATAAGACCGTCGCCGGAAGCCATCGCATATCACGTTCGCCGGAGATCAATTGACGCCCACGGTGCCTGGCGCTCTTTTTCGGTTCGATTAAATCTATTCTGTTCCCCCTCTGATCTCGGGGCCTGACTTCATCATTAAATCTGTTCTGTTTCCCGACGCCGCCTCTGATCCTGGGCCGACTTCATCACTGTCACCCGACACCCGCACGCGGCCTATCGTTTTGATAGGACGTGTCATCATCATCTCATTTAGATTAAAGCCTCCTGTATCCCCTTGTCACCGAAGATGAATGGGGTCCTCTTGTGTGTGGGACATCTCTCAAATTAAACCAAACTGTGTTTTGCTTTTCTATTTTTTTTGTCTCCTCACACACACACACAATAGCAGTTTCTGGTCGGGTTGCGCCGGCCAGCCACGCAGACATTACAGTAAATGAGAGAATTTGGCATGGCCGGCGGTATTAAGGAGCGTGTATGTGACACCGCTGGCGGAACGAGATGGCAACACACGCGGGAGGCACACGGCTTCTCCTCGCCGCTGTGATGTTCCCCGACAACAAACGGAGTGAATGAAACAAAGCGCTGATGGGAAACGACAGCAGGCAGCTGTGTTACGGGCCAACGCACAACACAGAAACATGTGAAGGAGGAAGGATGGAGGATAGCGGTCCTGCAGGGAAAGGGGGCAAAGGGGTGTGGAGAAGAGATCCCCTTTGAGATTCCTCCTCCTTGCGGTGAGGCCGCCGGCTCTCGTTCTCAGAGAGACCAAAGGCACTGTCAAAATAAATGGATTTTCTGAGGCTTACGGACACACACACACACGCACACACACACGCACACACACACACACACACACACACACACACACACACACACAGCGAGCGCCCGGACACACCGGGATGTGAATTGTTGTTATGACCTCTTGCCTTATCCAGAACTAAAACCCTTACCAAGGCTTTGCCCCAAGAAAATCATACCTCCTCTACCAACATGCAGTTCCACTGGAACTGTCTTCCACTTACTGTCCCGTAATTTAGTTATCATTTTATTGAGACTATGGTGTATATTCATAGCTTCTAGGGACGCACCTAAGGGTGGTATCTTGGCAGATACGGATACAGATGTTTAAATTAACAATTTAACCAATAAGCCGATCATCAATACTAATATATGCTTGTTTAGTTTTTGGCGTTTTTGTTTCATACATACAGTATATTGTCCAGCACCTGTCGACATTTTTTGAGATGTGCGTGCTACCCAGTGCATTTTTCCACATGCCAACATAGTCAATGCCAAATATATGCTCATCAACAACAGAGAAACATCCGCTAAAGATAATAAGAGGCAAGTTTAATGTGTAAGAACACTGTGTTTGTAAATAGATTGACCCACCCTATTGGCTCATTATGAAACATTAGCTGCACCTGTCCTGAGCCTCGACAAATGTTTTGTTGATGTGATTTGTTGACAACAACAAAGCTCTGGATCGTCTGCAGGACAAAGCCAAGTGTCTGCCTGCAGGGAAACAGCTGCAGCATCAAAGTAGAAGCAACGTAGAGGGGGAAAATGCAAACAAAAAAATATAGCTATACATCTATTTTGATTTTTAGCCAAAAAGTTGCCTCAATTACCTTTAATTTCAGTTTAATTTGCTGATACCAATATTGACAGAGTACAGCAAATATTGGCCAGACCGATATGTGGACCGATACATTGGTGCACCACTAATAGTTTCATTATATACACACCTGTAGATATTCCACTGTAAGACGGATGCTATGGATTACATATGATTTTTTTTTTCTTGGCATCAATGTGTCATTATAATGTGCTGCTCTCGCTTCCTGCAAATTGCTCTGGATTAAGTACGTCTGATAAATGCCTTGAATTGTAAATTGCACTGTCCTTTTCCTCTTGTATACAATGGCATGGCATGGTATCTGATTATTATGGCCGCAGGGGTTGATGATACGCTGGGATAATAACATAGCATTAGCTTTCCTTCCGGGCGCGGAAGGAGAGAGGGGAAGATGCATTGAGTTCATGTTTAAAAAAAGAAAGAGTGGAGGAAAAAAAAAAGTGTCATCAGCACCGACCATGGTGGCGGCGTCAGCTGAATCACTTTGCGTGCTACGGTGGTGCTAAGTGCAGCATATTATTATACAATGCAACACACAATGAATGCACTCATCCAGCTACTTAACACCAGTCTAGGTTCTCTCTCTCTCCAAGCAAGCATGTTTCTATCCACTCCAGCACTTTAAATCCATTGTCAGAATGAATCACTGCCAAATAGGGCTATGATGGTGAAAGCACTACAACCAAATATACAGCCTAACTAGAAACTCATAATATCAATCAACAGTATATTGGTTGGCTATATATACACGCCAACCAATTCCCACAAAAAACACTAATCAAATCCCAACAATAATCACGATAAAGCCCATGACATATAGCAGTAGAAATATAACAAACTCAACCAGTAGCTATCAAAGTCACGCCTATAGTTGAAACTATAGGGTGTGTGCAGTTACACTTGATACAGTAGTAGGCTATCACGTACAAACTAACCATGAGACTGTGCAAAAAAAACAAAAACAAATGACCCCTATCTCCATTTACACAGACAGCACATACAAAACCCCACATACTGAACCAGCATTTATCGCTCACTGAAATTTCACTTCCAAGTAACTGGGCAATATGGGCAATTTGTCCTGCCTGTAATATTGTATCCTCTGTCAGTCTGTAGCCTATGTATGTTTAATAGATTTTTAGACTTAGCAGTATGCACTTGATACAGTAGATGGTGACATCAATGTCAGAATCTATGGTGCTCCGACTATAAAAGGTCATGAATCTATCAAATACATCTACGACAGTCTAAAACCTTTAGGCAGTAAGTAGGCTATAGGTATGTAAACCCCCTCCGACTGCAGCTTGAAAGAAACAAGCCCGGCGGTTCAATTATAATAGCCATGCCTGATCGTTTCAGGCTGCTTTCTGCAGACAGACATGAAAGCAGCATGTGGGAGTAGAGAACAGCATCATGCATGCATGCATGCATGCATGCAACCCTGCTCTGGGTGTATGATATGAGCCTTACCCGGCTGTAGTTGTGGTGGTGGTGGTGTGCACACAGTAGGTCCGACCCGAGGAGGAGGAGTAGGAGGAGGAGAAGAAGAAGTTGTTGCGGCGCTTATAATTGTGTGTCCGTCCTTTGGTCCTTCAGAGAGAGCAGGATGCTGTGATGCTGCTGCTCGCTGTGTAATAGTGCTCCGATGCTCCGTGCATGCAGCGTGCGTGCTGCTGCTGTAGTCGGTCGCTCGCTCTCTCCCTCTCTCTCGCGCTCTCTCTCTCTCTCTCTCCCTCTCTCTCTCTGTGCTGATTGGACAGCTCCTTCTCCGTCCACGCTGATCCGCGCTGTATCACGAGATGATGAGAGAGAGAGAGAGAGAGAGAGAGAGAGAGAGAGAGAGAGAGAGAGAGAGAGAGAGAGAGAGAGAGCAGTAACGCAGTTAAAGGGGAATTCCACGCATTTTAAAAAATCTTCCTGAGTGGAAATTTTTCATTTTGGTTTCGATTGTGTACACTCCTATGATGCCGTCAAGATGATGCCGTAAAAGGGTTGTTTCATCATCTCCACACATCTCTGAAGATAGTTTAATGACCTAGTGAAATACTTGAATAGGTGGAAATTCCCCTTTAAAGTCTACTTGACACAACAGTGGGGTTGTTAGATTAATTATTATATTAATAATACTAATATCCGTCAAATAGCCTAAAGGCAGCAGACAGAGAGAGACGGATGCATATGCTATTATTGTAATTATAGCAAAATTGGTATTACACCTGACATTCTCACCTGTACGCAATCTTCTTCCTCGTAAATGTATCCTCGACTGGTTCACGACGTCTGGTAGTGGAGTCCAACTTGACTACATTTTGTTTTGTTTCCCCAAAGCCAGCCTGGAATTGTGGACAAAAGCTAAATAAATCTTTAGTTTAGGGGTCTGCGGGGCTAAAATGTCATCAAATGGTGGTCCCTGGCTCCAATTCTGAATAAATAGTGGGCCCTGGTATGGAAAAAGGTTGAAAAACCACTGCTCCAGACGACCACGTGCCCAAACGAGAACAACACAGACACAGCTGCAGCTAATCAACTGACTCGAGAGTCGAGACCGCTTTACACTTCGACGTACGACAGTGCAGAGCCATCTAGTAGAAGAGTTGCGACATTGAGGGGTCAGAAATCAGCCTGGTCACATGGTTCATGTACTCGCGCGAGCCCATAGGCTCCAATGCATTCAGTAACTTCCGGCTGTCACTATTCATGTCACTATCCAACAGAAATCTATGTACATGGACTGGCCCCATGAAGTGAACGGAGTTGGCGTAACTCTGTCTATTTCCAAGGCTCTGCGACAGTGAAGCAGACCGTCAATATTCAGAGCTACAAGCCCACGGCGTGGTCGTGGGCGCGCTATGTATGGGTCTTTGATCTTTTGTGATCAGTCCGCTAGCCCTGTGGTTTTCAACCATTTTTGATGCCAGGGCCCACTACTTAGGCTATTCAGCATTTGAGCCTGGGACCACCATTTGATGACGTTTTAGCCCCCCAGACCCGCCAAAACTAAAGATTTTCTTTTGTTTTTGTCCACAATCCCAGGGTGGGCAAGGGTCCATTTGGTATTTTGGTTTCATTTTGCTCAAGGAGTTACATCTGGTTAACTGACTGAACAGCCCGTCATTTAGCTGCCAGCCGACAACTTTCTTTTGCTTTTCCTAGCAGGAAATTTTGTGTAGTTTAGCCGATAATATCGTCTATGCATTTCAGGAATCCAGTTTCTGACCGACTGTGAATGGACTTCCATTAACAATATGGCAGGCAGAATCGTGTTGGCCTGTGCACTCCCACTACCTCCGCCCACTGTAGAGCGTGTTCATGCCCATATGTTGTTTGATTTTTTCCCCAAAAAAAATCACTGGCCTGGCCCTACCCAGACCCTCATCAAACCCTTCTAGGGGAGAGTTGCGATATTCACGTTCACTCCTGTGCGTCAGGGCAATGGCGGTGCTGGAGGAGCAGCAGCGCCGATGTAGAAGCCGTTTGAGTGCACTCGGAAAACCGGAAGTCGATGAATATGAATGGGACTCTATGGATTTAATCAGGCACCAGCAAAGAAGGCACGAAAACATCATGTATTAATGGCGGTGACCTCGTAAACAAACTATCGATGCAGGCAAATTAAAGAATGCCTTCTGGAGGTTGATTTCGGATACTTTGTCACATGATTTGCAAATGATATATAATTATATTGACGTCTTGAAAGTGTTAGTGCTGATTGAAACTGGTTTCAAAGCAGGCGATATCGCGAGAATTCACTGAAAAGCAAAGATTCTCGCGATAACAGCAGGGGGTAGGAGTATGCAGAAAGTTATTTAATCAGTTATTTAATCCAGCTTTAATGACTTTATTTTAGTTGTTCTTTAATAATACTACAACATAAACATTACATAGACTCTAGCCATGACTGAACAATACTTTAAAACAGTTGTCTTTTTGCATACGTACCTAAAATAGCTCTTATTGCGCCGTTTTCGTTGAAAACAATGTACTCCCAATGACAGTTAGGACTGGGACTGCACTCACAGACGAATCTCTGTAGTCTCGTGCACGGTGCTCTGCTCTGGTTTCTGACCCCTCAATATCGTAACTCTCCTACTAGAAGGCTCTGACCCTCATCAAACCCTGCACACCCCGTTGAAAATTAGCTCCATATGGCTTGCTTAGTCGATTTTTGGAGGTCAGGGTGAGGGGGCACCCCCTGGTGGCCAAAAAGGGGGTACCTATATATTTTGTCAAAAACTACAGTATTTGCTCATATATACAGTATTTCATTGCAATGTTCTTTTTTTTGCCATAATTATCTCCAATTCATATTCGTAAAATTGAGCAGTTTTTGTATTCTATGGAGATACTGTAGTGATTGAACATGGTCTTAATTCCTACTCTTCCTTTGAAAGGTACCATAGATTATAGCTACACATGGTTCTGGTAAATGGTAGATAATGTAGGTCTGATGTGGTTTTATTGGAAATACTCCAGTAAAGTACAAACCCCTCAACATTGTGCAGTAGTAATACAGTACTTGAAATGCAGTAGTTACGACAGCACTGCATGAAACAAACTGATCGCAGCAGGAAAACAACTATGCAGGAATTAGCCTAAATACTGTAGGAAACTCACATCGATATATATCAACCACCCCCTTGAAACTGTTGCCAAAAATATACATGTAGGTTACATAAAAATGTATTATATATCATAGCAATTCCAAAGTAGACCAATTAAAAAAAAAGGTTGCTAGCAGCATTCCAGCTATAAGATTCTACGTTGAATAATTGAGAGCACATCAGTGCAAGCCCTTACCCCAAGTGGGCCCTTCGGTAACTCCTTCTAAGGAATTGTCAACAGTAACAGATCGAGCTACATTCTGAGCAGTTTGTCAACTAGTTTTTCGCTCCATTTAAAGTGGGTTTAAATTGAATGCATCTGTGTGTGTGTGTGTGTGTGTGTGTGTGTGTTAAACCAGCAGGATTGTGAACAACATCTAGAATCCACCATGCACATGCAGTCCACAAAAAATGTGTTTATTGCTCCCCACAACTGTATTTTTGATTATGGAGATGCACTCTGTTTTTGATCCATGATCTTGGGCAGGCATCCAGGTTGCCTGCCCATGATTAAAAAAAATATTAGGCCTACTTAGAATCATGAGCAATCTGGGTTATCATTGTAGATTTGTGACATTGATATTTGGAAGCCTGAGCCATGTGCATAAACTGGCACGACAAAGAGCAAAGCTAAACGACTTGCTGAATTCTGTTTTGCTTCGGCTGTTGTGGGCAGTTTGTCTGTGTGGAAGAGGAGGTGCCAACTATCAGTCCTGTTATATTTGCTTCCCTGTAAAATTAACGTTAATTTGTGGATTCAATCAGGGGCGCATATAACATTTCCCAATTAGGGGGGCAGAAGAAAATGGTAAGGGGGCGGCTTCATCGCCCGTGTCGCTTCGTACCATGGGCGATGGGAACATTTTCAGTAGTGTTTCAAATTCTTTTAAATATAAGCACTGAAATATCTTGGGTTGTTTTGCATGCCATCATGTTTGGTGGGGCAGACTGGCACCCCCCATGACTATGCCTAGATCCGCCGCTGATTCAAATAGAGAACTAAAATGTGTGTGTGTGTGTGTGTGTGTGTGTGTGTGTGTGTGTGTGTGTGTGTGTGTGTGTGTGTGTGTGTGTGATGTACTGTAAGTAACAGAGTGGCTCACAGCTTCTGTGTAATTTCCTCAGAAAGCATATCATCCATAGGGTGCATCCATAGGGATTTCCTTTTGGCTTAATGGTCAAGATATTGTCTTTGCATGTGGGAGACCCCGGTGGTTCAATCCCCAGGGGTCAGATTACTAATTTGCCTAGATCTGTTCTGACAAAGGTCGCATGGAAAAGTGTCCAGTCAGGCAGCTAGCCCCCTCAGTGGAAATCAATACGACTTAAGTCAAGAGTCTACTATAGAACCACCAACCCGTAGTCTAAACCAGTGGTGCCCACACTTTTTTGACTTGAGAGCTACTTTCAAATTGACCGGCTCAACAAGACCTACACATAAAAAAAGTCTATTTCAAGGCCCCCAAGAAACCTTGAAATAGTGGTGATGGTGTTACTGTTATAGTAAGGGTCCATTTGGTTTCATTTTAACGCTCTCAAGAGTTACAGATCTATACATTTAAGGGGACTGTCATGTGATCTACCTGCATGGCCTGTGTGATCTACTGGTAGATCACAACCTACCTTTTGGGCAGCCCTGGTCTAAACTATCCCTGCCACTGTCTGGCAGCCAACTATACCCCCCAAACAACCCCCAACTGATTAAAAACTCGTCACATAGAATCTACAAGGCTTTATTTCTGTCAAGAGAGATTGGAGGAAGAAAAAAAAAGAAAGAAATTCTTTATTCAGATCCAAAATAAACTCGACAGCCAACAGAAAGCTCAAATGAATGCACAGACATATTGCATATTAGGCCCCGCTTTGGTACTTTCAATGAAATCAGAGAAGGAAAATAATAAATGAGAAATGCATACCATGTAACATAGACATGAAAACATGAAACAAAACAAAACAATTCATTTTTTGCACACCAGGTGCATCCAAACCACATTCAAATGAAACTAGATACTGATATCTAAGAGCAAAATATAACATATTTAAAACTCAGTACAAAAATCAGCTAAGTTCATCTCTCCATGGACGTTGGTGTGGAATCGAATATGAACAAATACATATATATGTGTATTATTATTATGAATTTGCATAGCTGGCTGTTTAGCAAAATCAACTATGAGAGTTATAAAAATGTGCATAATTTGTTTTTTGTATTTTTTTTAAAGTGACTCAATTTTGCTGTGTGAAAAAGCAGGCCCTAAGATAAAATTTAGGAGTTGCAGGTGTCATCGTCGTCATCATCATCATCGTAGTATCTGTTTCTCTTGATCTGTTCCTCCACAGTGAGGGATGCGTCATCGTCTGTCCACAGAGACGCCCCGTCCGCCCGCTGTGTGCCGACGTCTGCCAGAAAACCGTCGCCGCTGCCGTCCGTCTCCCACAGGAAGCGCCCGGGCCTTTCAGTGCATCGTCCCTGCTGCTGCTGCTGCAACTCGGCCCCGAAACCCGAGCGGACGCCGCCGTCGTCGCCGCAAATCCCCGACTCCTCCTCCTCCTCCGAGACGGGCCGCTGACCGAACATGTCCGACTTCAAATCGGACAGGAGGCTGGACCCCCTCAGGCTGAGGTCGGCGAAAATGTCCTCGAGGAAGCTCGACGTGCCGATCGCCAGCGGTGCGGTAGTGGCGGCGGCCTGGCTTTCAAAGGAGAACGTTCCCTCGGCGGTGGCGGCGCCGTCTGTGAAGATGTCTGAGTGGAAGTCCGCCGTGGCTCCCGGCGATTTGGCACCAGCTGGCACAAACGCGTCCTCCCTCTGTGCCAATCGCAGCACATCACTTGGCATCCATTTGCAGTCCTCGTAATGCTGATCGCCTTGAACAACAAACCCAGCTGCCGGAGTCGATTCTGAGAAACAGAGCGGCGGAGTTTCGCGGGCAAGGACCGTCTGTACGTTGCTGTTGTTGTTGTTGCTGTTATTTGTGTTCGGGTCCGCGACCGGCTCAGCTGGCGTCGTCTCCCCGTCTATTGCCGTGACCTTCACGGGCTCTCCCCCGTTGGCGCTCTCGCCGCTTGCTTTCTGAGGTTCCTCCCGGCTCGCGCTCTCGCCCGGCGCACTTCCGTTATTGTGCCCGTTCACTTTCACTTCCTCTTGCACTTTTCCACTTTCTTGTTCAGCCGTCCCAGTTGCTTCTGCGCTCTCCTGCGCACTGTTGCCGTTTGCCTTCGCAGTCGCTTCGGCACTGTCTTTCGCACCGTTGCCGTTAGCTTTCTCAGTTGCTTCTGCACTATCCTTCGCACCGTTGCCATTAGCTTTCTCAGTTGCTTCTGCACTATCCTTCGCACCGTTGCCATTAGCTTTCTCAGTTGCTTCTGCACTCTCCTTTGCACCATTGGCCTTTGCACCCTCCTTCGCACCGTTGGCTTCTGCGCTCTCCTTTGCTCCATCGCCTTCGGCCTTCTCCGTCTTTTCTGTAGTCTCGGTTGTGCCGGCACCACTGGCAGTGCTTTCCACTTTTGGTTTCACTTCTGCATCCGATTTGCTGTCCACTTTGGCGACAGGGTTTGACTCTTTGGGCGCTTCGGGGGGAGGAGGAGGAGGAGGGGGAGGAGGCGGAGGAGGAGGAGGAGGGACACTAGCCGGTGGCGCCTCGGCGGGTTTTACAGAGGTGTTTGCCGCCTCGCCGCCTGCTTCGGTCTCCTGGGGGTTCTTTTCCTGCGCGGGGGCATGTTCCTGGACGCCGTTCGCTGCTTTGGCCGCTGGACTATCTTGCCGTTTTGCCGTGGGCTGCTCGACGGGCCGACTTTGAGCTTCTTCTAGACCCTTCTGCGCTGGGCTATCCTGAGGAGGCCATGCCGGTTTGACCAACTTCAACTCGTCCTCCATGCTGAAGGGTTTCTTCGCGTCCGACTCTGTTTGTGGCGGCCACACGGCGGAAACCTTACCGGCGGCGGGCTGTGGGGATTTGCCCGTTTCGCCATTGTGCGCAGCCGGCGTGTCTCCCCTCTTTTGGACGCCGCCGCTGTGAGAGGCGGGACTCCTGGATGACTCCATGGCTTTCTTCTCGAGTGCCGGTGACTTGATTTTCGACTTTTCGCCGGGGCTCTGCTGGTTCTTAGTGTTCCATAACTCTTTGTGAGGTTTCTGTCCGAATCCTTCGTCGTAATTGCCTTTGGACTTGAATAGTTGTTTGTAGTGTGGCTTGCAGTACATCTGTCCATGGAGAGAGGCATAGTTGCCGAGGCTGTGAAAAAGATAACGGCGCACATTAGTATTCAAGCACAGCACACAACGCATAAACTAAAAGAAATAATAGCAGCAGCGCAGGGAAGGTTTTTCACCTTAGCGTGCCTTTGCAGTGCTCACAGCGGAAGCAGGTTTTATGGAAGTTTTGCTTGTCGGCGATCAGCGATTCCATGGGGTACACCCTCTTCCGGCACACCGTGCACATTTCGGATTCTGGAACTCTGATTTTCTGCTGGGGCAGATAGGGACATACAGGGGACATACACGTGTCAGTTTGTTATGCCGAACACTCATTTCAGAAGTTATTATGTCAAAAGATGAGAGCAGTGATTCAGCAAATGAATGTGGTTGGGCACACCAAGCAGCACTTTTTCTTCATCTCGGAATGCAATCAATTTCAGTAAACAGTGCACACGTCCTTGTACTCAACATGCAGTAATGTATGCAGAATTATCTTAGCAGCACACTTAGCAATGCAGATTGTCGGCGAAACCCATTTAAATGTTCTTCAGTATAATGCCACTGCTTATGAGATATGATTGGCATCGTCTGAACGAATAAAGGGCTGGTGTTTTCCGTGCTGAGATTTTCACGGCCCCAACATATTAACCCGTCCAACACCGCCGTCTGCTTTCATATTTTATACGGAAAACCTTGTTAAAGCCTCCATAATGTCTACTCCTGGCAGGCCTCCAAAGTTTTGAGTGCTCCCCTCCCCCTCGGGAATCGAGTCAACAGTCTGTTCCAAGAGAAACAAACAATGTCACACACGCGACCGACCAAGCATCGCAAAATTAGAGCGATACGTTGTTAATCCTTGTTGACGCCGAGCCTCACACCACACATTACACCAGATTAACGAGTTATACTGCTGTTTACAGTCTTGACAGATTTTTACAACGCTGCTGCGGCAGGTTCAAGCAGCTGTCGAGAAGAAACGTTTGAAAATAAAGGAAAGTCGATGAGGAGAGCAAGAAAGAAAATGAAGCACCGTTATACATAGCCTGTCTTAAAACTCCTTTAAGAGTAATGGGTCTTGATTGCGCGCGCGCGCGCGCGTGTGTGTGTGTGTGTGTGTGTGTGTGTGTGTGTGTGTGTGTGTGCATGTGCATGCGTGGGTTTATTTATATTAGTACACTTCAAACAGAGGATGAAACTTCCCCACAAGCGTTTTAGAAATAGACATTGTGAGGATAATTATCCCACAAGGTAACAGCTTGTTTACTCCTAAAGACATAAGACATAATTGTGATTCAGGGATTAGTTATGTGTACAGCGTCACCAACCAAAACTAGCAGATCCACAGGCTCACAAAGCATCGTATTGTTGTGCGTAGCTATTGTTGGTGTGGGACACTGGGCACAGCTAAAGGACAGTTCTGGCTTTAGGTCAGGTTATGTTTAAAGGAGACATCCACTCCAGAAGGCTCTCTTACCTTCATTTGTGCTTGATTTATTTCCAAAACACTTATGTTGTAGAAAAAAACAAAAGAAAAAAAATCTGTTTCCCCTACCGAACCATAAGCTTAGAATGCGGCTGTGGGATGTTGTTTTTTTGCTATATATTGTCTCTCTACCATGCCAGTAGTGTGTTGACACTCACACCTTCGCTGTTGGTTCAGCCGTGGTTTGTGCGTGGGAAGTGTGATGCACGGTCCTGGTTCCAGGCTGAACAAAAAGTTATTTGTGAAAGTGTGACTATTCACATGGTGAAGGACAATATATAGTAAAAATAAATCCATATTGCAGTGATAGAAACAGGCTTATTTTGGGGTATGAGAAACAGCCAACAATGACTTTTTTCCCCACAAAAAGTAACAACTGGGCCACTTTTTTAGGGAAATAAATCAACTGCAAATAAAGAAAGTAAGAAAGCCTTGTGTGTGGTGGGATTCTCCTTCAAACATTGCACAAGAGAAAGTAAAACAACTTTAATAAAAATGTTGGAAGAGAAGACACTAAAGTAGCATATCGAAAGCAGAGGGATTACAGTGAGTTATTGACTCCAGTAGCAACAGCGTGTGTGTGTGTGTGTGTGTGTGTGTATGTGTGTGTGTGTGTGTGTGTGTGTGTGTGTGTGACACAGTTCAGCTGATATTCGCGTAGTTTGCAGACGCATGAACAACCTGTTAAACACACCGTCACTCGGTTAGTGCTCCTCATGCCGCGCGCCGTTTACCCGTCACGACAGACTCGTGCTGGCGGTGCGACGTGGTGGTGACCACGTGTGACGACGCCGACGACGTGGTCCTCTGCTCCGACGTGACGCTGAAGCCCAGGTTCTGGAACACGCCCTGGCTCTCGGCCCACGACTGCTGGAAGCTCCTCAGCAGCTCTTCGGCCGAGGCGTCGGACGGCGGCGGCGGCGTCGCCAAGTCCGCCACGCTCCCCCTCACCACGTCGGCGTAGGACGGCGGGTTCCCGCGGAGCAGCGAGGCCTCGGCGTGGCTCGACGTCTCGCTTGTCGTCGTCGTCCCATGGAAGAAGTCCCCGTCGTCTCCGACGGCGGAGAAGTGTTCCGCTGTGACGGACGCTGTTGTCGTCGTCGCCGTCGTCGGCTCGGACGACTCCCGCCGCTCGATCTGCTCGCGCAGCTCGCGGGCCGCCTGCGAGCCGTGCTCGCCCGTCTCGAACACGTCCTTGATGGCCTTCACGTTGAACGTGGTGATGTCCTCGGCTCCTCTGCGCCTCGCCGCCGCCGCCTCCGCCCCTTCTCCTCCTCCTCCTTCCTCCTCCTCGTCGTCCGCGTCCCCCTCCAGCCGCTCGGCGATGACGATGGGGTCCTTCCGGGTGTACACCTTCGGCTTGGGCGACTCGAACTTGTGCACCAGCCGGGACAGGTCGACCCGGGGCAGGTCCTCCTTGAGGAAGTCCACGTGCACCGCCGCCTCCGGGCGGTCCTCCTCCTCGTCCGCCTCGGCGCCGAGCCGCTCCGGGATGTCGATGGGGTCCTTCCTCGAGTACGAGCGGTGGATCTCGGCCCGCTGCGCCTCCTCGAAGAAGGACTTCTTGTCCCGGACGCTCTTCATGGAGTCCACCATCTCCGCCACGTCCACCGAGGACGAGGCGGAGGAGGCGGCGCCGGCTTCCCTGTCGCTGGTCGCCGGGGACACCGACGACAGCAGCTCCCGCTCGGCGGCGGCCAGCTCGGCGAAGTACTCCACAGGCACGGGCATGGGGGGTGGCGGAGGGGTCTGGGTGGGTTTCATCGGCACGCCGCCGGCGCCGGCCATCATCCGGCGGCCGGTGGTGGGAGAGGGCGTGGCGCGGCTGAAGGCGTAGGTCTTGCGGGGCGGCGGGGGCGGCGTGCCCACGGAGCGATATGGCGGAGGGGAGGGCGTGACGCGCAGCGGGGAGTCGGCCGCCGTCGGCCGCCGCACCGACTCGATGCTGATGAAGGTGGGCGACGGGGTGCGGATGCTCATGAGCGGCGAGGACACCCGCTGCTCCACGCTCGTCTCGCTCAGCTCCTCCGCGTGACACAAAGTCGTCTTTCTCTCCTCGACGAGCTGCTGCTGCTTCGCCTTCTGCGTCTCCACCCGGGCCGAGCCGATGCTGATCTTAGATATCTTGTTGGCGGGGGGCGGGACACCGCCGCCGAACGCTTTTTTGTCGGGTTTGGGGAGCAACGGCGGTGCGGCGGGCGGCGGCGGAGAAGCGACCGGCGGAGACGACGCCACGTCTTTGTCCTGCGCTTGCTCCGCGGCCGCCGCCACGCTTTCTTCGAAAGACGCGAGCTTGGCCTGCGCGATGTTCCTCAAATAGACGAGCATCTCCTTTAACTTTTTCTTGCTTTGCAGGAGAGCGATTTGGCTCAGATTGTTCCTCTCCTCTCGCCCCATCATCCAGTCGGGGACTTCGGCGATGACCGCCCTGAGGGCGTTCGAGTCTATTTGGCTCGGAGCGCCCAGGAGCTCTTTTATCTGAACGAGGAGCTTTTGCATTAACTGGCATTTCTCTGTGACGGTGGTTTCCGTGAAGACCAGCGCTCCTTCTCCGTGGGTGTGTTGTTGTTGTTTGCCCTCCTCGGGCTCACCTTTCAGCTTCCCTGCCGTCGCCTGCACTCTGGCTGTCTCCGTCGCTTTCTGCTGCTGCTGGTTCGAAACCTTCACCTTCTGCTTGTGCACCTGGAGCGTTTCCTGCTTGTGCGCGGTGTGCTGCACCATGACCTGCTCCTCGTGCCGCTGGCTGTGCTCCGCCTTATTCACACTCTGCTGACCGAGTGAGACGACCGACACGTGGACGGACTGTCCTTGAGGAGTCACCGCTGCCGCGGCCGGCGTCGCCTTCGAGTCCTTCGGTGTTACGCTAATGGAAGAGGTCTGCTTAGCGTCGCTTTCCGCCTTGGACGTCTTTGTTTTTGTGTTTTTCGTCACCTGCACCTCCAGTTTACCTCCCTTCAGCAGCGGCGGAGGAGCCATTATTTGACGTTTCTCTGTCTCTTTTTCTCTCAGCTCCGTTTTCGCCTCGTTCCTCGTCGTCAAGGTCGCCTGGCCGGTTTCACTTTTCTGTGAGATATTATCGCTGCCCAGCTGTAAATCTAATTCGCTTCTTGCCATCTCCTTTTGTCCCTCGGCGTCGCCTTTCTCTGGCGCTTTCTCCGTATTCGGCATCTTGAAGGTTTTCACCTTGAAACTCGGCGTGACCTTTGGAATTTTAGTGGGCTGGGAGGGGGAGGAGGAGGAGAGAGCCTTTTTTCCCTCCTGGGCGAGAGACGACACATTAATATTCCTCTGGTCCTCTGCCTTCACTGTGACCGCGGCCTGACTTTGGAGATTTACATTTCCCTGGGCGGCGGCACTCTGTGTGGCGAGACATTTGGAGCTCGATTTCTTTGCAACCTGCTGCTGCTCCGTCACGACAGAAGAAGTGACCACCCTGGAACTGGACTGGAGTTTCGTCATGGAGGAGGAGGAGGCCTCGCGGCAGGCCTCCGCAGACGAGACATCCGTAGAAAGACTTGTCGCGATGTTATCGGAGGAGGCGAGCGCTTTTCCTGCACAAAGCAAAGCAGCGCTCGAGTGCTCGGTGCCGGCCAAGTGCTTCCTATTATCTAAGTTAATATTTGGCGACCCGGGGGCTGATTTTTTATGTACCCCCGAAATCAAAGGCTTGCTCAGAGGGAGGTTGGGGGCGGTTTTCTTTATCTCCTGCGCTGATGATATTTTGTCTTTGGTGACGATTTTAGGTTTCCCAACCGTTGTCGGCGCTGCTGCAGCTGCGGCCTCTTCTCTCTCGGCCGTCTGCACAGACGCAGTCGGCTCAGCGCTGGCGTGCGCTTCTTGAATATCGACAGGTGGAGGAGGAGGAGGCGGAGGAGGAGTGGGACAAGGAGACATAATTAGACTTTTCTCCTTCTCCTCGCTCTCCATCTTCTGCTGGCGGTATCGCTCCTCGGCGAGCATGAGGGGGGTTTTGAACTTGCGGACGTACGCTTTGGGCTTGGCTGCAGCGGCGGGCTCGGGCGGCGGGGGTGGTTTGAAGACGAACGGCTTTTTGCGCGGCTGCTGCTGAGGCGTTTCGTCCTGTTGAGGAGGAGGAGGAGGAAGCTGCACCATGCCTGCCTGTTTAGTAGTCGCCTCCACCTTTTTGGCTTCCTGGACCACGGCGTCCTCTTTGACCTCAGCTGACATGGCCACCGGCTCTGGAGGGGGAGGAGGAGGAGGAGGTGGAGGCGTGGGTTGCTTCTTCTGCCACTTGGGTTTGACTTGTACCTGCGGCTCGGGCGCCTTCACGGGGACTTTGAACATGGGCCTGCCGACGGGTTTGCCCGCCGACGTCGACTTGTTTGTGAGCGGAGGGACGTTGGCGTTGAGTTCCTGCGGCGAGGGAGGCGGGGGGAGGAAATCCGGCGGTGGCGGAGGGAGGAAGAACTCCCCCACCTCTGCCTCAGGCGGCGGTGGGGGTGGAGGTGGGGGAGGCGGGAGGTCATTGTCCTGCCTCAGGAGGACGGAGGGCGGCAGAGGGCTGTCCACCACGGGCGACGGAGGCGGCGGGAGGGAGAACTCCGACTCGGAGCGCGGTGGCGGCGAGCTGGGCGGAGGCGGGGGGAAGTGGATCTGGGGCTTCCCCTTTTTGGGAACGGCGATGCCGCCGCCTTTCGCTTTCATGTCGAGGTTGAGGTTGCGGTTGGCGCCCTTGACGTGCTTGATGCTTTGGTTTTGCACGGCCTTGGCCTCCCCCGCTGTCACCACTCCCGTGACGGCGCTCTGCTTCTGTGAGGCGGTGGCAGCCGCCGCGTGTTCGGACGACGTCACGCTTTTATTGTGCACGACCGTCTGCTCTGTCACCGTGCTATGCACCTGCCTGATTGTCTTCGTCTCGTGGGTCTGCTTGCTCGAGGAAACGTGCATCTGCGAGGCCTCTTTTGCCACGTTCACATTAATCACTTTATTTTCCGCTTGTTCGTTATGGCTAGCCTGTTTTTTCTTTGTGATCGCGGACTCGTGGCTCTTGTTGGCGGTGGAAACGTGCGTCTGCGACGCGCCGTGTGCCTCTTTTGCCGCGTTCACATTAATCACTTTATTTTCCATTTGCGCGCTACTGCCGGTCTGTTTCGTCTTCACAATCGCAGACTCGTGGCTTTGGTTGGGAGGGGATGCGTGCGTCTGCGATGCGCCGTGCGTCACGACCGTCGCGCTCACGTTCATCATTTTTTTCTCAGATTGCTCGCTATTGCTAGCCTGTTTCTTCTTCACCATCACGGACTCCTGGCTTTGTTTGGCGGAGTAAGTGTGCGCCACCTGTGACGCCTCATTTGTAGCGCTCGCGTCGACCACTGTAGTTTGTTCGCTGCCGCTCGTCTCTCGTTTCTGCTTCACAACCATCGCGGACTTAGGCGCCGCCTGTGCTTTCTGCTGGGGTGGCGTTTTCTGTTTGGCGCTCTGCTCTTTGGTGTTGGGTGGCAGCTGCTGGGGCGTTGGGGCCTCGTGGGTGCTTTCTGTTTTGACGGCGGTCAGTGTGGCGGTTGCGCCCTCCTCCTGGGTAACGTTCGTTCTCACCACTTTGCTCTCGGCGGCACTCCTCTGCTGCGCCGCGTGCCGCTGTGACTCGGCGCTCTGTGGGAGGTTGCGTACGGCGGGGGCCGGATTGAGCGCTACTGCGATCTCCTTCTGAGTCGCGTGTGTGCTGCTTTCATGCTCCGCCGCTCGCTTTGCTTCTTCTTTGCCCTGCTGCTGCTCCTGCGCTTGCTTCGGGGGCGCGGGGTTCCTCGCGGGCGCCTTTGCCTTCTTGTGGCCGTACATGCGCTTCGGATTTGAATATTGCTTCTTCTGCATGAGGCACTTGATCGTGCCCTGCACGTCGCCTCCCAAAACCTCCTCCTTCTCCACCTGCGTCGTCTCCTGCCCCTCGTAGAGCGACTTGATGGAGGCGTTCACGTCGCCCTCGATGCTCCCTCGCCGCTGCGTCCTCGGGGAGGTGGAGGGCTCCAGCAGGATCTGGATGGTGCCGCGGACGTCGCCCTGCTCGCTCGCCTGGTGCTGGTAGACCCTCCTCTCGGTCGACACCTCGTGCAGGTTCTGCATGGCGGCGTAGATGTCTCCCTTGACGATCTCCTCCTTCTCCACGTCCTTCACCGCCTGCGTGCACTCCTCCAGAGACCTCAGGGTGCTCTTGATGTCGCCCGGGACCAGGTCATCCACGGTCGCCTCCGCTTTGGCGGCGGTGGATTTCTCCAGCGACTCCAGCGCGCCCCGGATGTCTCCCGGGACGATCTCAGGCTTCTCCAGCTCCTTGGCCTGGCGCTGGGCTTCTTCCAGGGACCTCAGGGTCGTGGGGATGTCGCCGCGGATGATCTCAGGCTTCTCCAGCTCCTTGCCCTGGCGCTGGGCCTCCTCCAGAGACCTCAGTGTCGTGGGGATGTCCCCTTTGACCACCTCCTCCTTCTCCACCACCACCTCCTGGTTGGCGGCCTGCGTCAGCGAGTGCAGCGCCGCCCTCAGGTCGCCCTTGACGATGTCCCTCTTCTCCAGGTTCCGGTAGGTGACGGCAGGCTCCGTCATGAACACACGGACCGTGCTGTGCACGTCGCCGGGCACGATGTCGTCCTCGGCCACCGTGCGGCCGATCTGCTGCTGGTTCCTCCTTAGGATGCTCTTGGTCTCCTCGACGTCGCCGCCGATGATGTGCTCCTTCTCCGCCTTGCCCTCCGCCTCGCTGTCGTCGTACTGGAGCTGCTTGAGGTAGTCCAGCGCTCCGGACTCGATGCAGGTGGAGTAGAAGCTCACGTTGCCTCTCTCCACGTCCGCCACGCGGATCTTGGTCGAATTCTCCGCGTCCGTGTTGGACAGGAGCCTGTGCAGGGTTCTGTTGACGACGTTGCTGCCCTGCGCGACGTCCTCCTCTTTCACCTGGCTGCCGCGCTGGCCTTTACTCAACAGTGAATAGATGGTCATTCGCACGTCGCCCTTCTCGTCCTCTTGGATGAGAATGCCGCGCTTGGAGGAGCCTTCCTCCTTGAGCAGGTTGCTGATGGCCTCCTGGATGTCCCCCCGGATGATCTCCTCTTTCTCCACGCTGGTTCCCTTCTCCTGGTTGAAGAGCTGCTGCACGGTGGTGGTGATGTCGCCCCTCTCCTCCGCGTCGACGGTGATGCCCCGTTCCGTGGCGTCCCGCCGGTTGAGGAGGTTCACCATGATGTTGTTCAAATCCCCCCGGATGACTTCCTCCTTTTGGATCTGCGGCGCCTCCTGGTTCAGCAGCTTGTATTTGGCCATCCTGATGTCGCCTATCTCGTCCGCCTCGATGAGGATCCCCTGCGAGTCCACCATTTTCCGGCAGTAAAGCTCCTCAAGCGTCTCTTTGATGCTTTTGCCGATTATCTCCGTCTTCTCCACGTTGTGCGTCTCGTTGAACTGGTGGCTGTTGGTTTCAAACTGCCACGTCGTCGTCTTCACGTTGGCTTTGGGGATCTCCTCCCTCCGGACCGTGCGGCCGTCCGTTCCCTCGGTCTCATTGATCGTGTCCAGCGGCTGCTTCTCGAAGAGCCACACCGACTGCTTGACGTCCCCTTTCATCACCTCCTCCTTCGTCACTTTCTCCATGCCGTCGTACTCGGCGCCTTCGCTGTGGATCTGATCCATCGTGCGCGTCTCGAACATCCACGTGGCCGATCGCACGTCTCCCTTTTGGATTTCACTCACGCTGACCGTCCTGACATACCGGCGGGACGCCTCGTCCGCCTCGAACCGCTGCTTGTTGGTCTTGACGTCGCCACCTTTGATGTCTTCCACCGTTTTGGATTTCACCTTCATGTCCTCGGTGATCTCATCTAGAGGCTGGGTCTCGAACCTCCACCTGGCAGAGCTGACGTCTCCTTTCTCTATGCCTTCCTCAGTCACGGCTTTAATCACGTACACCTCCTCTGAATCTCGGATGGAATCCAGGGGCTTGGTTTCGAACAACCACCGAGCCCCGACTACATCTCCTCTCATGATTTCTTCCTTGGTAACGGTGGTTACCTCGTGGTAGTGGCCGTCCTTGTCACAGATGGCGTAAAGAGGCTGCGTCTCAAACATCATGGTGTAGTTCCTCACGTCGCCCCTCTCTATCTCCTCCCGGATGGTCCTGGTGAGTTTCGAAATATCAGTTTCCGTGGACTCCTGTTGAATTTGATCGAGAGAGTACGTCTCGAAGATGAAGCGGCCTTTGTCGACGTTGCCTCCTTGCACGTCCGTCACCGTGCGGCTCTCCCGCGCCTCTGCTTCGCCGTCGTCGTCGCGGATGGCGTCGATCGGCTGGTTCTCGAACATCCAGGTGCAGTTGACCACATTCCCCTTCTGGATGTCCTCCGCCGTCTCCGTCTTCAGCTTCAGCATGGTCTGCTCGGAGGTGGAGCTCATGATGTCGGTGGAGCGGTTCTCGAAGATGAACTTCATCCGGGACACGTCGCCGGACTCGATGTCGATCTTCGTGACCCTCCTAAAGGACCCTCCGGTGGCGCCGTCGCCCGTGAGGTTGTCGAGGTTCTCGGTCTCAAAGAGGAAGCGGGCCAGGCGCACATCCTTTCCGTGCACATCCTCCTGCTTCACGGTGCACGTTTTCAGGATGGTGTCGGTCTCCGACTCGGTGTGGTCGCGGATGTTGTCCAGCGTCTGGGTCTCAAAGAGCCACGTGCAAGTTTTGACGTCGCCTCGTTGCACTTCCTGCTTTGTGTCAAACTCGCTCTTTTCCTCCCTCTCGTAGAGCACGTCCATGGGCTGTGTCTCGAAGAGCCACCTGCATGTCTTCACGTCGCCCTTCTCGATCCGTATGCCTTCCTTCGACTTGTGCTGCTCGTCCTCAAAGTTGCTGAAGAACTTGATGCCGTCCAGCGGCTGGGTTTCGAAAAGCCACTTGGCCGTCTTCACGTCACCCGACTCGATCTCCTGCTTCGAGATGCCCTTGATGATCTGGAACTTGTCGATGCTCTCGTCGAACTCGTCGATGGGGCGCGTCTCGAACATCCACCTGCAGCTCCGCACGTCTCCCTTCACGATCTCTTCGCGCCTCACCGTTTTCACCTCGTGGTAGTGGCCGGAGCTGTCTTGCATGGCGTACATGGGCGTGGATTCGAAGAGATCCTTGTTGGACTTGACGTATCCGCTCGTGACGCCCTCGACTTGAATTTTCTGCGTCCCCTCGCGTTTGCTCAAGTCCATGGTTTCGAACCTCTCCTTGTAGTTCGTCACGTCGCCCTTGTCGAGAGCTTCCATGTTGACCGTCCGGGTGTATTCCTTCTTCTCGTCCCTTATGTTTTCGAGCGGCTGGCTTTCGAACACCCACTTTTGATGCCTCACGTCGCCCTTTTCCTCTTCGGAGGCGACCGTCTTTTGAAGCTTCCCGACCTCGGCGAGGTCCTTCAGGTTCTCCATGGGCACGGTCTCAAACAGGTGCTTGGCGGACCGCACGTCGCCGCCAACCACCTCCTCAGAGGGCAGAGGCCTGGCGTTGGCGTTGTCCTTCAGCGTGTCCATCGGCTGCGTCTCGAAGACGAGGCAGTGCCTCCGGACGTCGGCGCCGATCACCTCTTCCTTCTGCCTCCGGCTGCTCTCCCATTCCTCCTGGTTGATGGTGTCCAGGGTCTTGGTCTCGAAGAGCCACCTGCCCTTGTTCACGCCCCCTTTGACATCGTCCTCCATGGACACGCCGCAGATCAACTTCACCTTCGACGGGTCTTTGCTGATCATGTCCAGGGGCTGCGTCTCGAACATCCACCGCGAGGTCTTCACGTCGCCTTTCTCCGTCTCCTCCCGGCGGATGGTGGTGATCTCCAGCATCTCCCCCGAGTCTCCCCGGATGACGCACATGGGCTGGGTCTCGAACATGCGGGTGGTCATCTTCACCTCCCCCTTGATCTCCTCCAGCTCCGACTTAAGGTTCAGGAAGTGGCTCTCCTCGATGGTCTCCATTTTGCCGAGGGAGTCCAGATGCTGGGTTTCGAACAGGTAGCGGGCCGTCTTCACGTCGCCCCCCGTGATGTCCTTCGCCACGATGATCTCCTGCGTCTGCTCATCCTCCTGGTAGATCTTGTTCAGGTAGTCGAGCGGCTGCGTCTCGAACAGCCAGGTGGCGGTGCGGACGTCGCCCCGGGCGAGCTCCGCCTGCTTTCCCGACTGCCCGGCGGAATCGGGAGTCTCCGTCCCCAGCACGTCCATGGGCTGGGTCTCGAACATCCACGCCGTGTATCGGACGTCCTTGCCGGCGATGATCTCCTGCTGGGCGATGTTCCCCACCACCTCGTCCTCGTCCGTCACCTCGTCCTTGATGCTGTCCAGCGGTTTGTTCTCGAACATCCAGCGCATGGACTGCACCTCACCCTTCAGGATCTCGTCCCACTCCAGGTACTCCCGGTCGGGGCTCAGGCACCGGTCGGGGCTCGTCAGGCCCTCGTTCTCGAACACGTAGCGTGCCTGCTGCACGTCCCCGCCGACGCCCCCCTCCTCGCACTCGAAGTGGGCCCGCTCGCCCTCCGTCACCTGGCTCAGGAAGTCCGTCTCCAGGTTCTTGCGGACGTCTGGGTGGATGTGCTTGTAGAGCCGCTTGAGCTCGGCCATGCTCCGCTGCTTGAAGTACTGCTCCTTGTCGATGGTGGCGTGCTTCTGCTGGGAGGAGGCCGAGTCGGACGACGCCTGAGCACAGGAAGAGACGCAGCACTCTGCGGCAGAGGCGTCCTCCAGAGGCAGCGGGTCTGCAGGCGGGGGAGGGAAGTGCACCGTGGCCTCACAGACGGCTGCCGATGCCGCAGCCGACAAAGAGGCAGAGGCAGATTTGATAGTGGATGAAGTTTCATGGCTGGTCACGGTGGAGGACACTTTGGACGACTGGTTAACAGGCTCCCACTGAAACTGGCTGTAATCCACATCGATCTGGAGTAGTGTTACGAGCAGCGTTGCGAAAAGGAAAAGAGAGAGGGGCAAGGAAAGTTGCGTTGCAGTTAGATAACAGCATAGAGAAGAGTTGGCTAGAGTTCAGAAAAACAGGGAAAGCAGAAAGTGGCCCGGAAAGTGAAGGAAAGACCCGAAATATAACCCACAAAGTTTGGTCTGTGGACTGAAACAAGTCGCTCTCAATTACCATACGCGCGAGAGCCCTGCAAATATTCTTCCAGTAGGTATTAGCAGAGTCTGGGACATGCGAGATTACAGCAATAGCCCAGACGTTTGCGTGAAGGAGGATTTAGGCCCCAATTTCCATTTTATTTAATTCATGAAAAAGAAAAAACCTCAAACACACCCTCGTCTTACGGGGGCCTTTCATCCAATTCCAAATTTATGCACGACCACTTCCTATCGCGCACCCAATTTCTGGGGCTTTGATGCTTCTGACGCGGCCTCATCTCAACCTAATGAAATCACCATAATATCTCCCATTTTGGATAAACAGACAAACATTCATTACCTTAATTTGCTTGCTCGGCGCAGCCTCCTCCACGCTTTTCTCGTACTGTTGCTTCAAAGCCTGCGTAGAAACCTTTGGTAGGTCCTCTCCTCCTCCTCCTCCTCCGCCGACGACTGTGACTAAATCACACACAAAGGAGACCAAGGCTGCCTCATTAAGTCATTCCCAGCCAAGGAAGGCTCAGGGGAGGATTCGGAAAGGGAAATAAAATCATTTCATTAAAACGCAGAGTAGTTTTCATTTTCCTAAAACCATGCAGCTGTTGATTGCCCAATTTCCACTCTCCAATATTGTAGCGGTAGTCCTCGGTTTCGCTCTGATTAGACTTTCTGTTATATGCACTGAATAGCAGAATCACTGGGGCTGCCAGTTAATTCCCTGCGCTTATTTTATAGCCTATATAGGGCTCTTTATGCTTACTATACAGTAAGCATATTGGACCCAATGTACAGCAGCTGGTGAAGTGGAAAAGAAGGTGAGGATTATCACTTGGGGGGAAATAACTAAGTGCATACGTACTGTACTTAATTCCCTATGCTTATTTTATAGCCTATATAGGACTCTTTATGCTTACTGAATATTGGACCCAATGTACAGCAGCTGCTGAAGTGGAAAGATAGGGTGCAAATTATCAGTTGTGGAAAGTAACAGAAGTACTTTACTGATTATTTTTTTAATATCTTTTTTTTTTAGCTTTTGGGCCGTTATTGATAGTTACAGTGAACATGGAGAGACGCAGCATGAATAGAACTCGAACATGCGATGCGGGGTCAGGCGAGAGCCATATTATGTGGCATGCACCTGGACCACCAGGCATAAGTACTGTAGCATACAGTTTTAAGATATTTGTACTTTACTCGCTTCGCGCCACAGGCGATGGAGTCGCACCCATACCATTTTCAGTTACAGGACTTATATTAGTCAAGTAAAGCATCAATTGTAACATCAGTTGTTGTTGAAGTTGCAACAGACACGCAGCATGCATAAAGCTGTAGGTCTGACTCGTAACAGAGTAGTTCTAAGTTATTGACAGTATTGACACTTTTACATAAGTAAAATAATAGACCTTGCAGTAAGCCCCTCCCCAAATTGCTATGATCCAAACACAGCTAAGCATAACATGTGACAAACCTCTCCACCAATAGTTGTCCTATATGATTTTGAAGGTCTGGTTCCAAAAAATGTGTAATGATGTAATGATATTTACATTGGAAGGAATGAGCCTGGCTGGAAAGTGTCCAACAGTGTTGCCAACTTGGCACATTTTGGCATATTTAGCTCTTTTCCAGACCCCCCTAGCGCCAAAATTAGTGAAAAACTCCTGGCGGAAAATCTAGTGCTTTTTTGCTGGTGAGTTGGGGCGAAATTGGTTGACAGGCGCCAGAGATAAAACCCTCATTTTTCACCATTTTTCCTCCTATGACAGTGGCTTTCAACCAGTGGTCCCCAGGCTAAATAATGGACAATTGGTAATTGGTTAACCAGAAGTAACTGTTTGAGAGTGTAAAAATGAAACCAAATGGACCCTTGCGGGTCCATTTAGTTTCATTTTTACGCTCTCAAGAGTTAAAATACTAATCATGTGAATTAGCCCCAAGTCTACACAACTAGAGAATGTAGAAGATTAATGGTCATTTTTCCCCTCCAGACAAGCATCTAGCGCATTCTATTGCGTTTTGGAAGTGCCACTAGTGCATTTTGGATTTTGGCAGTTGGCAACACTGGTGTCCAACCCATGCTCCCCTCTCTCACTGGGGAGAGGGGGCGGTACTTATATGGCAAGGTCTATTGACTCTCTTCTCCACCCCTGGGACTCTTTAGACTTAGTATTATATATTGGACGCAATCAATCTGCAGCAGCCGCGTAATGGAGAAAAGAAAAGTGCAAATTACGGCCTGATAAAAAAAAAAGGCATAGCGAATCAGAAGAACATTATTGCGCCCCACCTGTTTCATTGTAATGGTTTCCATAACTGGTGGCCACTTCCTTTTGATGATGATGAGAAACCTTTGGAAGAAAGATGAAAGGAGAATGAAATTAGCATTTTTATGGCGGCGGCGCTATACACGGAGCTACAGTACTCCGGCCATTTGATTTCAATCGGGTACAAAAAAAATCAAACGGCGCGGTCAGGTTGGGACGCAGTTGGGACGGACGGAAGGACGGAAGGATGGACGTGACAGCCATGGTACCTCAGTTTGATCGTGGAGGAGGGTGCTGACGGAGGAGGAGGAAGGGACCACGACCTCTGTGCTTCTCACCGTGACCTCCGCGGAGCTGCTGGACACTTCCTGTCGCATGATAATAAAGCAAGCACTGCTTAGAAAAAACGTTCCCTGCGGCGTTGTCGCACAGACACACGCGCGCATGGCGCACGCACATGCAGAAGCCAAACATACACACGCGCAGGCACACGCGTTTTCTTCTCCTCCCCCGTGAAGCTGCCTTGATCTGCGGAAAGAGCGTGTTATTTCTTATTTATTTGGAGTGTAATCAAAAGAATACATCAGTGAGGAATGCATGTTTTTTCCAGTGTGAATGTGTGTCTCCTCTTCTTCTGAGACAGAGAGAGAGAGAGAGAGAGAGACAGAGAACTGTAGCTGAAGTTCCACTGAAGTGGGCGAGCGCTATCGGGGAAAAAAGAAACAGGCAATAGATTATGAGAAGTGACGGCGAGAAATAGACGACGTCAGCCATTTTTCCCCCTCCCCGACCGCGGAGAGGTGTGCAATTTGAAGAACAAGCTGTAAACCCCCCCGCGATCCGTCCCTGCTATACTAGAACACCTGAAGACCTTCAGCACTTCTGTAAGCACATAATATGCCAGTAAAATGCATTCAAAAACCACACTTGTAACATCGTCTCTGCATAATGGTGTATGTGTTGGAGCCAAGAAGAGTGCAGGTTTTGGAAGTGCCTGCGCGTTGAGAAAGCGGCGCACTAAAACACCCCATGCAGAACAGACCCTGCTCAGGGGGCGGATGAAACATTTCCCCAATAGGGGGGGCAGGCGAAAATGGTATGGGCGCGACTCCATCGCCCGTGGCGCGAAGCGTCACGGGCGATGGAGTCGCGCCCATACCATTTTCAGTTACAGGACTTATATTAGTCAGGTAAAGCATCGATAATAACATCATTTGTTGTTGAAGTTGCAACAGACACACAGCATGCATAAAGCTAAAGGTCTGACTCAGAGAGTTTTCTGTTTTAAATGATGAAATGCTGTTGGTTTAGCGGTGCCACAGCTGTAGTTAGTCAGTAGCAGTAGTAGTAGTAGTTTCAAATCATTTGAATTATAAGCACTGAAATTTGGGTTTGTTTTGCATGCCGTCATGTTTGGTGGGGCAGTCAGGGCATCTAGGTGGGCATTGCCCCCCATCATGCCCATGCCTAGTTCCGCCCCTGACCCTGCTCGATGTCCTCGATGCGGCACCGCTCAATGAAGACATTCTGGATCTCTCTCGCCTGAGCGAGCACACAGGGGTGAGAGGCATCATGGCTGCTCTGACCTTTATGTCTGGCGAGAGAGAGCGTCCGCGGCGCTGCCTGCCTTCAGCCCAGACCCCTCAGCCCCTCAGCCATCAGTATCCAGTGGTGTAAAGTAACATTAAAGATAAAGTCAGTGATTTCACTTCATTCAAATAGCACTGAAGGGGCTTACAGACGGCGAGTTTATCGTTGCTGTCTGGCCACACAGTTGTGGCACCACTAAACCAACAGCATTTCATCATTAAAACAGAAAACCTTTAGCTTTATGCATGTTGTGTGCCTGTTGTAGCTTCAACAACAACTGATTATTACTATTATCTGTTATTATTGATGCGTACTTGCCAAATAAAAGTCCTGTTACCGAAAAAATGGTATGGTCTCTTCGCGCCACGGGCTATAAAGCCCCTCTCATAGATCCGCCCCAGCCCCAAGCCCCCCCCCCCCCCCCCCACCCCCCATTAGGAAATGTTACATTCGCCCTTGCTTTCACATGTAAAAGAAAACTAAAAGGTGTTTTTCAGAGACTGATGGCTCTGGCATTTCCCTCACGTGTGTGTGTGTTAGTGATGCGCGGGTCGACCCGTGACCCGCGGGTCCCGCGGGTTGACCGCGGGCTGGGTTGGGTCGAGTCAAGAAATGTTCACTTTATTCGCGGGCTGGGTTGAGGCGGGTCAAATAAGCTACAAATGGATTTTTTTCACATGATTAAATGTTCATTTTTGACAGAAAACAATTAACATTAAATGTTAATTGTATATAATTGTATATAATGCTGTGATGTAAATGCATCATTTTTATTTCACGCAATCTAACCTGCGACACGACGTCACGGAAGCGACCGGTCCACTAAGGTCTGTAGTAGCCTGTAGCTCAGCACGCGCGCACAACCACAACAACAAAGAGGAACAACAGATAGCATGCAACACGTGAAAATGGACCTCGACAAAGACAAGGCTAATGTGCGAGATAAATTAAAGTCGGGGGAGTACACAGTGAAAAAAAAAGAAGGCCAGACTGCTAAATCAACCGTTTGGGACAAATTCTATGAGGTTGTGAATGCGGAAGACAGCAGCAGCATCGGTTATGTTAAGTGCAATACGTGTGATAAACTCTACAAACATGACAGCCACGGCTCTGGTACATCCAACTTGAAGAGGCATGTGTGTCCAGGCATGCCAGGCAATGTGAAGGATTCGTCACAAAGTTCTATGACCGGGTTCGTAAAAAGAGAACTACCAGCTCCAGCCAAGTCTCATGTAACCGATCTTTGCGTTGCAATGTGCTGTGAAGATATACGCCCGTTTGATATTGTGTCGGGCAATGGATTCCAAGAACTAGCCCAGGGTCTAATAAATATAGGTGCACTTTATGGACGTGTGGATGCCAGCAGTGCTCTTCCCCACCGATCGACAGTCACCGACAGAGCCGTTAAAGAGGCAAAAGAAAAGAAAAGCAAACTTTCACAAGAGGTGAATACAGCGCTGGAGTGTGGCATCGCAATTACCACTGATATGTGGACCGATGATTTTAATAAACGAGCATATACTGTATTCACAACTCACTTCGTCACTGAAGATTGGAAACTGAAGGGCCGCGTCATAACAACAGCTGAATTTGACTCAAACCTCAGGAAGACAGCCGCCAATCTTAACGACCAATTAATAAAAGAGCTGCAGGATTTCGGGGTCGACGCGAATCGTTTCTCTAAAATCATGTTTGTGAGCGACCAGGGATCTAATGTTAAATCTGCTCTTAGTAGCTACAATTGGATTCCATGCACATCCCACGTACTCAACATCATCCTTAAACACACTTTTGATGTCAAGCCTGACGCACCAGAACACATGCAAGCTGTCAGTGATGTGATCGACAGTTGCAAGAGCCTTGTTACCTACCTCAAGAAATCTGGTGTTAGCGCAAAGCTCCCGAATGCTGTTGTGCAGGAGTGTGAAACCAGGTGGAACAGTAAAGTGGCGATGATGCAGTCCGTCACCAATCAGTACAGCGCTATTCAGCAAGCCATGGAGGAGAAGAACCAACTGCACCGAATGGAAGGCATCCAGCTGGACGTCATGAAGACCCTCACACAATTCTTGTTGCTCTTTAAAGAAGCGAGCGAAGAGTTGGAAGGGGACAAGTATCCAACCATCCAACGAGTGGTGCTTTGGTTTTACAAACTGAAGAAACACTGTGAGCCACACTTCGGGGATCCGGAGTACATGGTCTACATTCGATCACGGGCAAAGCAGCTCTTAATGGAGAAACTGTCCCTCAGCATCACACACAAACTCGGAACGTTTCTTAATCCCCGTTTCAAGTCACTGAAGATGTTGCCAGCTGATGAGAGAGAGCCAGTTTATAACAACGCCAGGCTACTTTGTAAGGAGTTTGCCAGCCAGCCGCCGCCGCCGCCTCCACCACCACCGCCAGCAGCAGCAGCAGCAGCAGCAGCAGGAGGGGGGTCCGCCGATCCGGGAGGCCAGGACAGTGAGGACACCGTTCGAGGTAAGCCTAATATTAGGCTATATAATGGGTAGTTTAATACGGCACGTGACTGTTACATGGTGATCTAATGTCGCCTAAATAAAAATAGTAAAACTATTTTACTTCGTTTTAGTTGAGCCTGGGGGAGAAAATGACGGCGCAGCAAAGAGAAAGAGAGACGAGTTCAGTGAGTGGGAAGATGACGATGACGATGACGAGAAGGACGAGGTTCAGCGGTATCTTGACAGCCAGTTTGCATGGGACGGGAAGGATCTTCTGGGGTTCTGGGGGTCCCAGGCGCACCAAGGCTCGTTCCCCATGCTTACTAAGCTGGCTAGAATGATCCTCTGCATACCGGCGTCTAGTGCTGCGAGCGAGCGTGCTTTCAGCTCGGCCGGCCGGGTGCTGGAGGCCCGACGCAACAGACTGAACCCTGGAACTGTTGACGCGATTCTGTTTTTGCACAGCTCGCGTAAAAACCCATAGGTCCAAAAAGACATGGATAAAGTCTGCATAATGCCTAGCAGCCTAAGCCTATTGCTTTAATTTATTTTCGTTTTTTGTTGCACAGTTAAACTTGAATGTTAATTTTTGCAAAAAGTTTTGCTTAATAAGCGATGGTATTTAGCCTATTTTATATTTTAATAATTGGTGCTGCACAGTTAAACAACTTGAATGTTAATTGAACCACGGAGCGCATTGTGTGTTTTCACTTAATAAAAGCCCTGGTCAAAGACATGTTTGACGTGCATTTAATGTCGGCGGGTTGCGGTCTGAGTCGAGTCATGAAAATGGAGCTAATGCTGCGGGGCGGGCTGGGCCGAGTCAGATTATTATAACACTGCGGGACCCGCGGGTCATAAAAAAACCTGACCCGCGCATCACTAGTGCGTGTGTGTGTGTGTGTGTGTGTGTGTGTGTGTGTGTGTGTGTGTGTGTGTGTGTGTGTGTGTGTGTGTGTGTGTGTGTGTGTGTGTGTGTGTGTGTGTGTGTGTGTGTGACCGAACCAATGAGCCCAGCAAAGTTGCTTGATCTGCCCTTACGGAGTTCAGGCCTTCATCAGACAGTTTCTCTCATAATGAGCCGCGGCTGCAGCAACGGAAACCTTTCCAGACAGGGGTGGATCTAGGCATAGGCATGGGGGGCGCAATGCCCCCCCTAAATGCCCAGACTGCCCCACCAAACATTATGGCATGCGAAACAGCCCAAGATATTTCAGTGCTTATATTATTTAAAACACTACTGAAAATGGTATGGGGGCGGCTTCATGAAGCTGCCCCATTACCATTTTCTTCTGCCCCCCCCCCCCCCCCCCCCCCCCCAATTGGGAAATGTTACATCCGCCCCTGATTCCAGATGACGTTTAGACTTTCCTCCGTAATGTCACGGGCAACACAGGCTCGTTTGTACCGTTTTAGAACAGACCGATCACAACTTACTGCGGTTCTAGGGTTGGCGTACGTGTGGCAGCTTGGGTGTGGGAGAGAGAGAGAGAGCTCCATGTTCAGAGATATAGCAGTACTGTAGCAGTATTATCAATACTTATGAAATCATTTATAGAAATTCCTCTGTTGTGAATTTGTGCGAAGGAATGATATCCAAAGACAGCTTGAAACATCTTGATGACATCATCAAGATGTATTTTCACCATGTTAATGGATTTCTTTAGACGTTGAAAATGGGTGGAGTTCCCCTTTAAGGGAAAATTAAAACTGATGTTTCAGTTGTTGTTGTTTTTATGAATTGACAAAACATGTTTTCACATTTGACTGTTTCCAGGATTCGTTCAGAGATAAAAGCATTTAAAGTTATTATCATTTATCAATTAAAGTATTTGAGGGTTTTCCGGGTATTGTAGTGCAATCACCACTTAAAGGACTTAATGAGGCGGTGTGCAGTGAGTTAATGAGCGTATAAATCTGTTGGCAAATCTGTTTTTATTTGTGGTAAATCCGCTTTATACCAGTATTACTATAGTCAATCCTACCAAGGCTGCCTGGAATATTCCCCCTGATAATAGTTCCAGGGCTTGCTGTCAAGCGGACACACATCCACGGTCGCGACACAGAAGAAATACAGAAAACTGTCATGGCCGCTGGACCACAGTGAAGGCTCCATACACTTGCATTTAACTCATTTACCCAGAAGCCTTTGCGCGCTAGAGCAATGAACCTGTTTTGCAGGTTAAGGCATGGATTAAACTGCAAAAAAAAAACATCGTTTATCGCATGGAAAATGTTCTACAATCAATTAACTTGTGTCAGGTCCGGATCTAGAGGGGGGCAAGGGTGGGCAGAGCCCACGCAAATGTGCATCCTGCCCACCGAATGAAAGATAATATCAGTGGTTTTCATCCAGGTGGTCCCCAGCCAAATGGTGGAAAGTTGGTTAACCAGATGTAACTCTTTGAGAGCGTGTCCATGCGGGTCCATTTGGTTTCATTTTACGCTCTCATTTCACGCTCTCATCTGAATTAGCCCAAGTCTACACAACTAGAGAATGTAGAAGAATTAATGGTCATTTTGATCTGTATATTTGTCTGTTTTGCTTCCAAAAATCCAGCCTGCATGGAATTGTGGACAAAAGCAAAAAAGAAATCTTTAGTTTTGGGGTCTGTGGGGCTAAAATGTCATCAAATGGTGGTCTGTGACTCAAATGCCGAATAAACAGTGGGCCCTGGTATGAAAAAGGTTGAAAACCACCGATTCGTATGAAAAACGTTGGAGTTGCCCATACACCCTGCCATTCTTCCAGCCCCAACCTAGTAGGGCTGGCTAAATCTGGCCCTGACTTGTGTAACTCGTGAAAGGGAGTCATAGTGTTAAGATGTAAGTTCATACAGAGACACCAACCTGCACAGATCTCTGCTGGACGTGTGTGACGGTGCTCTGGGACGTGGCGGAGGTGGAGGTGGACGAGGAGGAGAACTCTTGGCTCTCAAACTGTTTCTTGACACTGGCCAGGCCTCCTGGCAGCGAACACGCCTCAGACTCATCCATCAGCTGCAGGGAAAACAAAAAGCAAAGAGTACATAAGCTTCCATCATTAATGTATACAGAGTTCTTAATGGGCGCCGCATGGTACCCTGGGGAACCTGCCCCAGGTCTAAATTGGTGCCTTATTAAGTGTCTAGAATGAAAAGCAGCGGCGGCGGCAGCCCAGCGCCTCCCCTGAGGAGTGGAGATGAGAACCGCCGGGGCTGCGGTCGGTGGAGCAGACGGGAGGTAATTGGATGTAATACAACGTGAACGATCTCTCCCCCCGTCCTTTTAGCATGTGGAAAACGTTCACTTATGGCCGTTCGTTCGGTCAAGAGCAAAAACAACGTTAGCAGCTTGGCTCTGATGGTGTATTGGCGTCTCCCTCAAGTACAGTACTCCCAAGCTGCCGTCGGAAGCACGACTTCGACTGAAGTTCTGTGAATGCTTAATGAGATACAGAGGTGTGTAAGAGGAAAATTATCTGATGCATTGGAAAGAGGCGACACCTGCAGACTGCAGAGGAACTAGAAACACGATCTGGGTCTAAACAGAGAATACACTTTATGGAAGAATATTTGAGCACTGTGGCCGACCCAAAACAAAGAACAGACACAGTCTCGCGATTTGAGAAAGTCCGCACTGTATAGGCAGACCTGCATCTCTGAGTCAGACCTTTAGCTTTATACATGATGTGTGTCTGTTGCAACTTCAACAACAACTGATGTTATTATTGATGCTTTACTTGACTAATAGTCATGTAACCAAAACGGTAAGGGTGCGGCTTCATCACCCGTGGCGCGAAGCGTCACGGGCGATAAAG
This sequence comes from Benthosema pterotum, assembly GCA_039105355.1. Classification (NCBI taxonomy): domain Eukaryota; kingdom Metazoa; phylum Chordata; class Actinopteri; order Myctophiformes; family Myctophidae; genus Benthosema; species Benthosema pterotum. Next base: position 5,830,699 of record CM076988.1, on the reverse strand, counting down.
CCGCACCCTTACCGTTTTCTCCTGCCCCCCCAATTGGGAAATGTTACATCCGCCCCTGATCCCGGGAGAAGACAGACTATGCACCCACTGCACACAAACCAAAGTGGAAAACGAGCTACACTTCCTAACCATCTTGTCCACTGTACCAAGACATCAGAGACACATACTAGCCGCAGATTACAATCACCCACTGAGATTTCAAAAGCATGACTAACAACGAAAAAAGAGCTGGGCGAAGTACAACAATGTGCAGAAAGATGTGTGATCTGCTGTGGTAAGAGAAGGATATCAAATGGAATGCAAACCACCCTAAAGATTCCTATTCCTACGTTGAGTGATCTTGGTTAACAGAAAATGATTTATTCAAGATTACTTTTAGCTCATAACAGAACAGTCTAGCCACATACGAACACAATTTCAATACAGTCTGTACACCTTAAGATAAACAAACAAACAAACAAATAGTAAAGCAGCAGCGATGTCTGCTAAAATAAATGAATAATTGGTAGCACTGATGCAACGAAGATGAAATTATTGGGCTGTCATTAAGTTTTTGTAGAACCCACAGCATGCAGTGCAAATTGCCCAAAACACCTACAGATAATAAACAGTCAATTAGTGAATGTTCCATTCATAATACTATCTGTAGCTTTAACTAATTAAGACCGTACGGCAGCAGGAGCTAATAATAAGCTCCTTTTGGTTGACACGTGAATTCACCGAATGCTTCTCTGTGTAACTACAAATAAGCTCCTTTTGGCACCATTTCAAATTTCCGTATATATATATCGTCTTTCTTTTTCCTTTTTCTCTTTTATAAATCAATGCTCAATTGTATACAGCAGTGGTTTTCAACCTTTTTCATACCAGGGCCCACTATTTATTCAGAATTTGAGCCACGGACCACCATTTGATGACATAGACCCCCAAAACTAAAGATTCATTTTGCTTTTGTCCACAATAGCAGGCTGGATTTGTGAAAAAATGACCATTAATCTTTTACATTTCCTAGTTGCGTAGACTTGCGGTAATTCACATGATGAATATTTTAACTCTTGACAGCGCAAAATGAAACCAAATGGACCCGCAAGGGTCCATTTGGTTTCATTTTTACGCTCTCAAAGAGTTACATCTTTCCATCATTTAGCCTTGGGACCACCTGGACCACTGGTGGTCCCCGGACAACCTGTTGGAAAAACCCTGGTATACACTAGTAGTGTATACTAGGGCTTAATTTGCCCTTCGAACATCGGACAGCAATTTCAGGCCGAGCTTCAAACCTTCGCTAAAAAAAAAGCAGTAAGCTGCGTTTTGAATTATACCTAGCATAGGGAAAAGCTTACATAGCATACGCGACAAATGAAGCTTCCAGGGATCATTGAGTATTACCATATTATGAGAATGGTAGAGAATGATTATTCTTCGCTCTCCTCTCTCCCTCTCTGCCTGTCTGTCTCTCTCTCTCCCTCCATCTTTCCCTCCATCCACCTCTCTCTCTCTCTCCCCCTCAACTCCACTGGGTCGGTTAGAAAGATTAGAGGGACATTGTTGAGAAATTAATCTTGACAGGGCTGCCATGTTGGAAACAGACACACAATAGAAAGCAGCAGGTGCCTTTTTACATGACTCACTCCGGCCGCAACGTGTTAAAAGAGTGGATACATAATTACAATACTTAAGCCTATTCAACGTCACTCAGCATAAGTGTTTTCAGAATTCAGATCCACCGACAGGTGTGTCAATCAATCAAGTCACCTTAATTCACGTGGCAGATATACTCAGTGATGGGCAGTAACTTGTTACAAGTAGCTAAGCTACATAGCTTAACTACATTTTCCTGCAGCTTGTAGTGTAGCTTACTACATTTGTTCTGGGAATAGCTTGTAGTGAAGCTACACTACTTGTTTCGAGTAACAAGGAAAGTAGCTTGCTACATTTTCCCCACACACATGTTCGAATTCCATCCATTTTTAATGGGTAGAAAACCTCTAATATACATCCCAAAACTTATTATGATTTTTATTTATATTATTTTAATATTATTATTTAGATATTTGTACATTAAGTTGAGATATATATTTATATATGTAGTGTTGATGTAGCAAGCTACTTTTGTCGTGTAGCTTGTAGTGTATCTTGCTACAATTTTCTGGGGATAGCTTGTAGTGTAGTTTGGCTACATTTTTTTTCGAAACTTCGGAAGTAACAAGTAGTGTAGCTTACTACATTGTCCCAGTAACTTGCCTATCACATCATATACTGTATATAGATTGTATATTTTCAGGGGAATGTCATGTGGTCTACCTGTACCTGCACATTGCGGTCTACTGGTAGATTGCAATCGACCCTTTTGTGCCTGGTCAGCCCTGGTCCAAATACACACAGAGGATCACCACAACAGATAATCTGCATCCATCTCACCCTGTCCCTCGACTCCTCGTCATTAAATATATTTTAAAAGTAACCCTGGCTGAATAAGGAGCTCCAGCTAATGTCCTGAGAGCCCAGGGGCGGGTGTGACATTGCTCAATTGTGGGTGGGGGGGGGGGGGGGTGTTATCGGGGCGACATTTTTAACGGGATGAAGCCGCACCCATACCATTTTCAGTTACAGGACTTTTATTAGGCAAGTAAAGCATCAATAATAACATCAGTTGTTGTTGAAGTTGCAACAGACACGCAGCATGCATAAAGCTAAAGGTCTGACTCAGAGAGTTTTCTGTTTTCAATAATGAAATGCTGTTGGTTTAGTGGTGACACAGCTGTAGTTAGCAGTAGTAGTGTTTCAAATACTCTTAAATATAAGCACTGCAGTGTCTTGGGTTGTTTTGCATGCCATCATGTTTGGTGGGGCATGTATGGGCATTTAGGGGGGATTGCCCCCCCATGCCCATGCCTAGATCCGCCCCTGTGAGAGCCTTTTTGTTCACAAAGATGGAGATTCTGCCCCAGAATGTTCTTCTTTCACTCTCTGGATAACTCTTGTTGTCATGCCTTCATCATGCCTTCACTACAACTAAAGTATAAAAATACACTATAAATGAATAACTATAAATAATATTGTGGAATAGTTGCCTGTGTGGCTTTTTTTGCACAACCACATAAACATCTACATGTGCCAGTTGTCCTTGGCTCTGTTTGCTGCCTATACTATTCTTGAGAGCAACGTAAAGCCAGCAAAGCTTAGTGGTCTGTCATTGATCATGTTCGAGGTAACAGCAGACACGCGAGGATGTGACAAGCCGGCGAGATCGAAACAACATCCGTCATCCCAGCACATCATCTGTCAATTAGTGTGCCGAGGCAACGCCGAGCGACAGCCGGTCGCCAACACACGCACACCCGCATGCACACACACACACGCTCACAGATGCACACACACACACACACACACACACCTACTGCCTAATGAGAAAGGACTCGGGGGGACACGGTTTCAGGTCAAGGAGGTTACAGCGCCAGTGTCTAATAATACCTCCAGCAAGACACGGCGAAAAATGCAGAGTGGTGGTTATGCTAACGTGCGATGCATAAAGATTGTTGAGCTTGCCAGGTGTGCAATGTTCAGTTCACTGATGTCCCTCGATCCGCCCATCTTGTACGACGTACGCGGCATTAAATAAAACGTTTCCAGGCTTCACGTACATATCCAACCTCCCACAGGTGTTCTTCCTAGTCGAGGCTTATAACTGTCACGCGTGTTAATTGGCACTCAGGAGCCTGCTGCGCGTCCATCCAGGGAACGCAACAGCTATTCTTTCATTTGTTTTCTTGACGTTTTTAGCACCACACGTGGAACCGCCTTCTGCCGACGGGAAGCCGTTCGACGCTCTTAAGGAGCTGCTAAAAGCGTGTTGTCTTAATAAAGTGTTGTTTTGTGTAGTCAGTGACATGAATGTGTGGCGCTTCACGCAACGGACGATACGGGCGACACAGGCGATGAAGCACCGATACCATTTTTGCCTGCCCCCCAGTTGGGAAATGTTACATCCGCCCCTGGCACTGACGAAGTAAGCCTGAGGACCAAGGAAGTTTGGGGAGGGACTTACTGAATGGTCAATTGTAAAACGATTCTAGTTTATTTGTTTCATGTCATTAATGCTTCGGATAATGAACCGTTTTACGACATGGGCATGGTCATGATGGACATCGACATGACTTGCATAATGCCGCCATTGCGTTCACACAGTATGTGTGCCCAGATACTGTAGGCTATTATTGTACCACCTGCAATCCTTCTTTGCTGTTGTTGTTATTGTTGCCCCTGCATGGAAGAGCCTGAAAATCGCCTAGCGCCTTAGCCGTACCATAATATTAATAGTAGGGTGAGCCAAAGGTCGTCCTAAATACGCCGCTGACCTCACTGTCACATGTCGTTGTACACACATGCATTTCGGGTCTCACGTTGTGATGAATTGGAGCGTCGTCGTGGTCACACACGCGCACACATCTCACATCTCACATTGTCATCTTGAAGCTGAAGATCTTAAAGTGGACTTGACTGGATTTGACGTGTGAAGCGCTTCGCCTCGGCGGCGGCAGCGGAGACGAGCCTCCGGGCAAACCGTGGGTGGTGTAAAGTGTAACACAGTGGGTTATTTAAAGGTAATAGAAGCAACTTTAGTGTGTACAAACACTGTGGGCTCCATTTTCGTCACCGCTAAACCCCTTACAAGCTCACAATGTGTCACTAGATTGACACGTTGAACTATTCCAAAAAGTTTTCAAGAGCTTTCTGTCTGACTACCAAAAAAAAGGTCATTAAAGAGGGGTGCCGTGATTTTTGTATTTTTTCCAATTTTGTACATATTTAAGAGGTGATGGTACTTCATTAGAACCCTTGGACTGTTTTTTATGTGTAATGATGCCTTCCCTTTTAGGGTCTCTTCCTGGAGGCTAAAACCTTTACAGTCAAATGTGCCAATGACAAAGGCTGTAATGTAGTGATATCACACATCAGCTCCTCCCCTAACTCCTCCTTCTTTACCATATAACTACAGCTGTGGGTTCTTCAGTTCAGCTGGATCTCCACCCATCACCACCCACCAAGCAAACCAGGCATACTTAATGAGCTGGTGGGGGAATCGACATAAAAACAACATTTTAACAAATACTGTACACCTTTTTGAGCCAATTCTATCTCTTCATATAACAATAATACCTGATGATCATGATTTAAGTTGGAAAAAGTCATGGCACTCCATCTTTAAGATGTTGACATTAGTGCTTACAGCTACTTTAAAGTTAAAAAGAAAAATGTGAATGTTTCTGTTTTCCTCCAGCGCTGCCGGCAGGCAGAGAGAGAGGTGTGTGTCACCTCTGTCTGATAGATGACTGGCAGGGCGATGGAGAAGCTACGGGGGCGTCTCTAAATCAGTCCATCACGCACCGGCGCCGCGCGCCGCAGCGTAGAGGTACATTAGCTTCAAGGACGTGGACGTTGGAGGGCCTGCCGGGACGGATCACTCACTCACTCAGCGCTCAAAAGATGCAGTAAAATATGATGCGACGTTGCAAAGCTCTCCCTCCCACAGGGGCGGATCTAGGCATGGGCATGGGGGGGGGGGGCGGGCAATGCCCCCCCTAAATGCCCAGACTGCCTTACCAAACTAACATGATGGCATGCAAAACAACCCAAGATATTTCAAATTACAGTGCCTATATTTAAAATGATTTGAAACACTACTACTGCTACTAACTAACTACAGCTGTGGCACCACTAAACCAACAGCATTTCATCATTGAAAACAGAAAACTCTCTGAGTCAGACCTTTAGCTTTATGCATGCTGCGTGTCTGTTGCAACTTCAACAACAACTGATGTTATTATTGATGCTTATACTTGCCTAATAAAAGTCCTCTAACTGAAAATGGTATGGGTGCGGCTTCATCATGAAGCCGCACCCATACCCCCCCCCCCCCCCCCCCCCCCTCAATTGGGAAATGTTACATCCGGCCCTGCCTCCCACGTACCCCCAGCCTTCCGGAATAACAAATAGCACGGCGCTGGAAATTGAGGCATTGCTAAATGTTATTGTTGGGTGTCGTGTGCAGGATGCATGATGCTGCTACCTTGGATCAGACCGCTACAAGCTGGTGGATCTGTTATTTTTCAATAGCTAAAGTAGAGCCTAACTATACCAAAAGGAGTTGCCCTTCCTGAATGGCTTACTGTAGTAAAGAAAACGAATACTTCACTAATTAAACCCTCAATACTTAGCTAATACTTCACTACTTAAAAGGGAATTCCACCCATTTTCAATTTTTCTTTTGGCAGCGTAGAAATGCAACCAAATTGCCCCCCCATGCCCATGCCTACATCCGCCCCTGCTTTCCAACAGTACGCAGCAGGATTTGTTTTAAAAACACATAACATATAATGCAACACTACCTGTATATGTGTACATCGGTTTCGAGGGAAGCAACAACAGTACCTGTCCTACACTGTATATAAATAGTCTGGCATGCTGTTGCTTAAGATCCACTAAGGTCCATCTTTAACCTGGGCTCTGAGCTCTATTGTTAATCTCTGACCTTGTAGATCGAATGTAAGCTTGCAGATCAAATAGCTTATTGATCGAAAGTTGCCCCGAGAATAACAATGTTTAGGGTTCAAGTGACTGAAGAATGCCTCCCATACCACAATGTTCACATCTGTAGATGCAAGTCTGTGTGTGTGTGTGTGTGTGTGTGTGTGTGTGTGTGTGTGTGTGTGTGTGTGTGTGTGTGTGTGTGTGTGTGTGTGTGTGTGTGCGTGCGTGCGTGTGTGTGTTCGCTCACGCATGTAGGTGAGTGGGTGTGTGTGCAGGGGCGGATGTAACGTTTTCCAATTGGGGGGGGGCAGGAGAAAATGGTATGGGGGCGGCTTCATCGCCCGTGCCGCTTCGCGCCACGGGCGATGAAGCCGCACCCATACCATTTTCAGTTACAGGACTTTTATTAGGCAAATAAAACATCAACAATCACATCAGTTGTTGTTGAAGTTGCAACAGACACGCAGCATGCATAAAGCTAAAGGTCTGACTCAGAGAGTTTTCTGTTTTCAATGATGAAATGCTGTTGGTTTAGTGGTGACACAGCTGTAGTTCGTTAGTAGTAGTAGTAGTGTTTCAAATCATTTGAAATATAAGGACTTTAATTTGAAATATCTTGGGTTGGCAGAATGGGCATCCCCCCCCCCCCCCCCCCCCCCTTGTCCATGCCTAGATCCGCCCCTGTGTGTGTGTGAGAGAGAGGGAGCTCCTCATACAAAAGACATTGAAATTGAATGGCATTCTTGCAGTAAAAGCTGCAGAAGAAAATAAATGTTCCAGTTCAGGGCTCTTTATTTCCCAGCATATATATGCCTGACATAACAGCCTGAGTGAATGCATGCACTCATACATTCAATTCTGGCTCTTACAAAGTGCATCGGACTGCAGCCCAGATGGCCTTCTAAAAACCGGCTGATGCCTTCATTGTCCAGAGGATTTCTTTGTTTTATCTTAATCTTGATTGCTACCTTAATTAATCTTAAAGGAGAAGTCCAGCCATTTTCAACATTCTAATGGATTTCTTTAGACGCTTCTTTTTTGTTGAAATGTTGAAAATGGGTGGAATTCCCCTTTAATTAGCCATTGCATGCTAGGAATTTTCATGTTTTTTTTATTTATCAACTTAATCAAATGAAGTCTAGAAATTGCAAATATTTCATGGGTTATTCTCTGCAAAATGGAGTTCAGAAATAATAGTAAGGTAGAAATAGAAATAATATAGCTCCACAGAGTACTGAGATCGTGCATGCGTGCGTGTGCGTGTGTGTGTGTGTGTGTGTGTGTGTGTGTGTGTGTGTGTGTGTGTGTGTGTGTGTGTGTGTGTGCGCGCGTGCGTGCGTGTGCGTGCGTGCACGTGTGTCAACTCGTGTTGTTGTTATCCGCCCTACGTATATCCTGGACAGCATCCTGTTCACAACATCCGTGTGGAAGTGTCACCTTACCGATGAACTACTTATGTCCTTACCGATCACTGTTGCTTTTTTGACAGCTTTTTGGAAGCTCATTTATTTGTACTTATTTATTTTATTTTTTTACAACTAAATGAGTAATAATATTTTGCCATTGGTTGCATGCTGAAAGTACTCAATCTACAATCTCACCACCCCCTTGTATGCTCGTAGATGACAATTTTCAGTGCATTAAAGCGGAATTCCTCCCATTTTCAAATGGGAAATAAATCTGTGCAATGTCGCCGATTCCGAACTGTTCTGAAAATATTTTCAAATAGATAAACCAGAACCGAGTCGATCCGTGGCATTTTTTTTCGATTCCGAACTGTTCCCAGATTTCTTTCAAATGGCGGCACCGAACCCGTCATTCCGAGAGACCCAACTTCATGAACTAATATAGCTAACGTATTGACCAGTTACCATTTTATTATTAACACTCACGAGAGAGTATGGAAGAGAGACCCAGACAGACAGAGAGGGAGGCTGCACCGCTGCAGGCTGCACTCTCCACGTGTGCGGAGGAGGAGGACGAGGAGGAGGTTTACCTTTTACGCACGCAACTTTGTCACATTAACTTGCATTGAGCTTTCACGTCGTTTGGGCCAACAGTACTGTTTTAGGGGTTCGTGAGATCGTCTAGAATTTAACACCAGCGATATTATTAACCTACCTAAATTGCGGCAGCGCAATTTAGCTGCAGCTGAGAGAGAGGAGAAAAAAAGCAACGCTTTTTTCCCCTCTGTCTCTTTCCACACAGAGCAGTGCAGCGCAGGGCAGTGCGCTGCCTGGAGACCAGTGTCGGAGACAGAGACAATCACATACCAGATAATATTTTCTTAACATCAACATTTGCAACAACAACAAAAAACAAACGTGTGTTGTGTGTTGTAGAACAGGTTTTCTCGGATACACTCGGGTTTTACACATAATGATTGACAGGTCAGAGTTCCGAGGAGCATGTCTCCGATTCCGAGCCTGTCCGAGTGACTTTGATAAAACACACCGCCATAACCGATGGCTCTCGAACGAACTCGTTTTTTTTTTTCTTCGGGTACGGACGCCCCATGAAGACCTCTACCTCACGTGGTCGTAACGTATTCAGGGGCTATACTATCTGACATCCAATGAAGTGAAGGTAGTCGGAAGTGAAGGTAGTTCTAGTCGACGACGTCGACACTGCTTACCGTCGAACTGGTGGCGTCTTTCTTAGGCGTGGTGGTGGCTGCTGCTGCTGCTTGGTACTGCGCCAGGCGCTCCTTCACCGACACCGACTCTGCTGCTGCCCCCTGCTGCTGCTCCCCCTCGGCCCCGGAGGAGGAGGAGACCCCGTTCCTCTGGTTCTGGACGCCTTCCTCTGGAGGCCCTCCTCCTGAGCTGCTGACGGGGACGTCCGCGCTGCCTGCAGCTGCAAACATACAAAACAGAAATTCACCTTCTATGACAGTGACGACGTAAACCGCTTTCACTTTCAAGGACGCCGACTCTGATCTCCATTAAACCAAAGACAGAACCTCATGCATTTGATATGTTTTTTTTTTTTTTCCATCTCTGCTGTGAGTGACCCCAATCTACACAACTGTCAAACCCCAACATCGGTGTAACACTCTTGAGAGCGTGTCAAAATGGAATTTGTACGGTTTCGGAGTTAGTGTAGAGCAGGGTTATTATAGTTATGGATTTTTCATTTTAGTTTAGTTTTAGTTAGTTTTGACATTTTACTTTCTAATTCAGTTAGTTTTAGTTAGTTTTTAGAGCGGGTTTGATAGTTTTTATTTCATTTTTATTTTGGTGAAAATATTTAGTTTTAGCTAGTTTTAGTTTAGTTATAGTTTTAGTTATTTTATTTTCTTCTATGCTTTGGTTGTCAGGTATACGATTAAAAAATGTGTCAAAGTAGGAAATGGCTGGTATTCAACCCTTGTTTTGAGTTTCTTAGTAAATTGCACTCTCCCACAAGAACACATTTTTACCCACAGCGTTATGGAACTCAGTAATGGATAGAAGATCTAGAAGCATCTCCCCCTCATGCTGGTCACCAAAACATATTGAATTTAAAAACTTTATAAAAAGTAAAACTAAGGGTATTCAGTTATCGTTTTTTTGCATTCATTTTTAGTTTTTATTAGTTTCAGTTAACTCAAATGTTTTTTGAATTTAAGTTTTCATTTTTAGTTAGTTTTAATTAACTATTATAACCTTGGTGTAGAGCCCGTACTGTAGGGCTCCTTTTGGGTTGAGAACACAGAGAGGACTGCCGAGGCAGACAACCCGCAACACTCCATGTTATAAATATCCTTCGAGGAGCAAGCCTCAAAAATGCAATGTCAAACGAGAAAAAATGCCAGCACTCAATAAATGTCCTTTCTATATTTGACACAACGCTGAGGAAGACATCTGTTGTCGAAACGCGTTCGTTGCTGCACTGTGGATGAGGTAATAAAAGAAATATAGAAAGGACATTTATTGAGTGCTGGCATTTTTTCTCTTTTTGACACTCCTTTTGGGTTGTCAACCACTGTCAATTGGAACCAGTAAACAGACCTTGCCCAGCTATTTGTCGCCTCGGAGCCTTCAGAGAGATGCTCTTCATCTCAGCAGCTCCATGAAGACCTTCAGCAGGACCAGACCTTCCTTGACATTTTAATTGGACTTGTGGGATATATATATATATTTTTTTATAATTACTGGTTCGACCCAGGGCTGGATCTAGAGGGGGGCAGGGGTGGGCAGAGCCCACCCAAACGTGGATCCTGCCCACCCCATGAAAGGTAATATCAGTCCTTGAGAGAGTTCCAGGTACTCCCCAGCTAAATGGTGGAAAGTTGGTTAACCAGATGTAACTCTTTGAGAGCCCAATTCTACACAACTAGAGAATGTAGAAGATTAATGGTCATTTTGATCTGTATGTTTCCCTGTTTTTCCCACAAATCCAGCCTGGAATTGTGGACAAAAGCAAAATAAGTCTTTATAAATAGTGGGCCCTGGTGTCAAAAGGTTGAAATTTGAAAACCACTGCGGCATGCTTCATATGAAAACGTTGGAGTTGCCCACCCTGCCATTCTTCCAGCCCACCCTAATAGGGCTGCCTAAATCCAGCCCTGGTTTGACTGAACCAATCAAACACTTTCAGCTGCAGAGGGACATGGCTGTATTAGACTATGTTGAGACTGGCAGCTTTAATGCGCCTAGAGCTGCAAAAGGGAACAAAGGAGTTTTCTACTTAAACTAGTGCACCGAACAGAGCTGTGTCTTCGACCTTCTTTTACACTTTTTCCACCATCATTACTTCCTTCCACTGTGATCTCGTACAAAGATATACTGCCGAACACTTGTCTTGAATCTATACAACCCTCTCCAGAGAACACCTTTTGTTTTCTACAACTAAGGACTCACAAAAAAGCTTTTTTTTGCCTTCTTGACCGTGCTGCTGCAATAACATTGGTTTTGTCGCGGAAATTTTGTCCAGGTCTCCCCGACAATTGCATTTGAGAAAACGGGATGGATTCCGGCCAGTCGTGCCCAAAATCTCCCAAATGTCATTCGTCAGATTCACGCCGCGCTGCGCATGAAAAACAACATCAAAGGCAAACATGTAGACGAACCTCACCCCCCCACACCCACCCCTACAAGGCCAGAAGGACTGAAAATCAAAGACAAAATGCATTAACGCGGGCCAGAATTGTTGTAGAGCAGGCCATGAAACATCTGTTCTATTCCGAAGCGCGGCAGGGGGCAGACACCGAGGGCTGGCGCTATAACGAATGTTGTCAAGGAAGAACCGAAGTATAGCAAAACATTTATATAAACAAGGCTTTACACTTAGGGCTCCATTTTCGTTACCATGTAAACCCCTTATCCTAAACCCCTTATCATTTTTTTTTTACTATTTTGAAAAACTTTTTGGAATAGTTCAACATGCCAACTACCTAGTCTGCCTAATGGCAAAAACGCAGCCGGCACCCCTGGTGCCCAGGAAATAGTGGATCTAGAAGTCTCGCCTGTCCCGCTCTACCAAGTATAAACCATGCGTAAGCGGTTCCGTGTGTCGGTCGGTCGGTTGGCGGGCGGGCAGACGGGGGCGTCCCTGCGGAGAGCCAATTAGAGGAGAGCATTTTTTTTTTTTTTTTTTACGTTTGACTTGTGCACTACAAAGCATCATTAAACATCTGAGGAGGCTGTGTCAGGGTCCAGCGTCTATACCGCGTCTAAACAGTACACTGTGAAGCTCTCTCACCAGGGGCGGATGTAACATGTCCCATTTTGGGGGGGGGGGGGGGGGGCAAGAGAGCATGTTGGAGGGGCAAGCGAAAATGGTCTGAGTGCGGCTTCACCCATACCATTTTCGGTTACACGACTTTTATTAGTCAAGTAAAGCATCAATAATAACATCAGTTGTTGTTGAAGTTGACACAGACAGAGCATGCATAAAGCTAAAGGTCTGACTCAGAGAGTTTTCTGTTTTCAATGATGAAATGCTGTTGGTTTAGTGGCGAGACAATGGCAGTTTGTTAGTAGCAGCAGTAGTGTTTCAAATCATTTTAAATATAAGCACTTTAATTTGAAATATCTTGGGTTGTTTTGCATGGCATTGTGTTTGGGGAGCGCAGACTGGGTATTTAGGGGGGCAATACCCCCCCATGCCCATGTCTAGATCCGCCCCTGTCTCTCACACACATGGTCTGTCTCTCTCTGTGGACTGACTGCTGTAGGATGAAAGCATGCAGTTCAATACACACACACACACACACACACACACACACACACACACACACACACACACACACACACACACACACACACACACACACACACACACACACACACACACACACACACACACACACTCTCACTCCCGGGCCTAAACCTTTTCGCATAATTGTTTCAGAATCGCTCAGATGTTGTTTGGTGTCGGTTCTCTGGCTTATCTTGAAACACATGGTTTGTTGTGCCATTATTGCGTGCTACGCTACGCTACGATACTGACGCTGAAATGTTTATGTGTAATCAGATCCTCCCTGCCTGGGGTTTTGGTGTTAATGGCTATGGTCTCGGTAGGTAGGGTTTGATTGGTTCAAAAACAAAAGAATAAACAACAACAAAACAAGGCACACTCATGTTAAGTATAGGGGGCACTCTTATCATCAGCCAATCAATCAGCTGATTGCACAATCCATTGCTCTAGCCCCTCTGCTCCAAACGGCACGGCACTGCCACTACTGCCATGCGTAGTGACGTGTATGTATGTAGATCAGCTATTTTTCATTAATAAATCGCAACGGTGACATCAGGTAGTCAACAAGCGCATCATAACATGATTTCGCTGTGGACATTGCGGAGTGGCTGCAACAATCATTTCTGATGTTGTTTTTTGCTATGGTTGTCCTCCAGTTAGCTCATAACACCGCTGCTGTTAACACCTTAACGTTGAGGGTTTGGGGGACTTCCATTGGCTTAAAAACATTCTGTACTGTACTTTACGCGCTATGAGTCTTGAAAGCCTGCTATTTTTGGGGAGAATGTGAGAATGCAGCACAAATCTTCTGTATGTTCTTTCAGAGTGAATGTTTTGTAGAATCTACAATGTCAGGACGAATGAACTCGCTCAGGGCCAAGCTTTAATCTCCCATTCATAATCTAGTGCCAGCTATAGGCTCTTCCTGATTGGCTAGCAAAAACTCCAGCAGGGACTATGTGTTAGCCAATAACAAAACAATAACAAAACTTTCAAAAATTTCTTTGAAGGCCTTCTGCAGCCCCTAGAGACGTCAAAAAGGTTTTCTTTTGATGTAATTAAAGGAAGACTTCATGAAAAACAAAAACAATAAAAAACATAACGTAATTATTATGTTGACGATAAAATTACATACAGTATAGGAGCTTTAACTAAAAGGCAGCCAATCATGACTATAGGTTGTGTTTAGAGTCGTCTTTATGGCCGTGCAGTGCTGCTGGTGCATTCAAATCTAACGCAGAGGCGCGGGGCCGTGCCTCTATAGACACGGAACGTCTCAATTGCTTCCACGCGGATACTACTGAGGTTAAGAATAGGTTGGCTTGGTCCTCTAGGCCCTCGCATGCCTCTCGTGTGCGACTGCGAGCTTCCTCAGCCCCGCTTATAGCAAACCTATGAATACACCGGCGCTACTCTCACTCGATACGCTCCTATTCCTGGAGAACGCGGATTAAGCATCCGCATGAGTCAGTCACTCAGTTGAGTGAGTGGCCGCTAGTGTTATCCGCCGTGCTCAAACCAACGAGCCACGGCAATGGCAATGGGTTCTGATTCTGGGGTTTTTACATCACATGTATTCCCGGACATGAGTCAGACGTCATGCTCGACGACAAGCCGTGGAGCCTGGCGTTGTCAGCGCGTTACTGCCGCTCGCTTCGATGTTCAAAAGATTCTGTCATTTACAGTAACCAACTTTCCGCAATTTGGTGTGTTTTTGTCTTACTTCTAAATAACTTAAACACCTTAAACGTTTACTTGAATTGCTTTGAATTGGGAGCGTATAGTTGTTAACACTAGATGGAGTAGGAAGGCTATATAGGAGTAAATACTCCTACAAGAGTTCCTTCCACTGTCCCCGATGGGAATGCAACAGGTTGCCTTGAGGAACTAATCTCATTGGTTGAAACAGGTCACGTGCCATGACTTCACCACAGTGTCACACCTAATCAAAACAAAGATTCCAAAATTCCAGGTGGAATTGTGGACAAAAGCAAAATAAATCTATAGTTTTGGGGTCTGTGGGGCTAAAATGTCATCAAATGAAAAACTTTGCCCAGTTGCCCATCCTGCTAGAGAGAGAAACTGAACAGAAACTGTCCAATGGCAGCACAAACCTAAAATAAAACATTTTAACCCCCTTCCTTTTCCCACTGCCAACCATTTTGCACCCCATAAATATGGGTTGGAGACCCCACACACCACCTCCGAAGGTCACGGCGAAACCAGACACCCAGGCGTGAACAGAGAGGGGATAATAATGCTGGTCGTTTATCACCGGTGGCGCGAGTGAGAAGAGGAAGACATAACGTCATGTACTGTATGTAAACCTGTCTGTCTGGGGAGGCCGTCTGTCTGTCTGTCTGTTTGACGTGTTGAGAGGGAGGGAGAGGCGTAGGCATAGGCATAGCCCCACCAAACACGATGGCATGCAAAACAACCCAAGATATTTCAAATTAAAGTGCTTATATTTAAAATGATTTGAAACACTACTGCTTCTACTAACTAACTACAGCTGTGGCCAACCACTAAACCAACAGCATTTCATCATTAAAAACAGAAAACTCTCTGAGTCAGACCTTTAGCTTTATGCATGCTGCGCGCCTGTTGCAACTTCAACAACCACTGATGTTATTATTGATGCTTAATTTCCCAAAAAAAAGTCATCGCCCGTGGCGCGAAGCAACCTCCCCTCATACCATTTTCTCCTGCCCCCCCAATTGGGAAATGTTACATCCGCCCCTGTCGGGGGGGGAGGGAGGGAGACAGAGGGGGCGAACGAGGGGTTTCGGGGCCAAAGAGCCACCACCACCACCACCACCACAACGAAGTCGCCGACAACAACAGCAGCAGCAGCGGCGTCTCGGATATCTCCGGCGTTTTCCAGAAGGTATGCACATTGCTGCTATATACCCCACCACCACGGGGGGGAAGGGGGGGGGGGTTGCAGAGTGTTTGGCATAGCACAGCGCTGAGGTAATGTACGAGTGCAGGAATGGAAGCGTGAAGAAGATGTCCTTGTCTTTTTATAAAAGACTGTCTGCAGAGTCATGTTTCCCTGTTACCGCCGTGGGGAGGAGAGAGAGCGGATGTGAGTTAGCAAATGTTGGTGTGTGTGTGTGTGTGTGTCAGGGGCGGATCTAGGCATGGGCATGGGGGGGGGGGGGGGGCAATGCCCCCAGTCTGCCCCACCAGACATGATGGCATGCAAAAAACAAAAAAAAAACGAAAACAAATATTTCACATTAAAGTGCTACTACTACTGCTACTAACTAACTGCAATTGTGGCACCACTAAACCAACAGCATTTCATCATTGAAAACAGAAAACTCTCTGAGTCAGACCTTTAGCTTTATGCATGCTGCGTGTCTGTTGCAACTTCAACAACAAACTGATGTTATTATTGATGCTTTACTTGCCTAATAAAAGTCCTGAAACCGGAAAATGGTATGGGTGCGGCCTGCACCCATACCATTTTCTCCTGCCCCCTCCCCCAATTGGGAAATGTTACATCCGCCCCTGGTGTGTGTATGTGTGAGAGGGAGAGAGGGGTCGCGAACGAGAGAGAGAGAGAGAGAGATAGACAGACAGAGAGGGGGAGAGAGTAATAAAAAAGATGCCAAGGACATCTCAAAAAGTACACATACTCGATACATTTTCTCTGCACTCTCTCCCTCCCCTCTCCTCCGATCTACTCGCTCGCGATAACGCTTTGTTGGCACTGTCGCGAACCGACGTTTAATTAGCAATGCCGGCAACAACGTCAACGACCTTAATGACGCTCTTAAACGGCTTTATCGCCTGAAAACGCCCCAGTCTAAATGAGAGAGGCTTAGTTGCTGTTTACCTTTGTGATATCATTGCAAGCGGGGATTCTTTTGTGTGTGTATGTGTGTGTGTGTGGGGGGGGGGGGGGGGGGGGGGGGGGGGGGGGGGGGGGGGGGGATGACAACAACACACAAATGAGACAAATCCTATACTCCTCGAACAAGCAAGCTGAGACCAACTCCTCGTCCTTTGACGCAGAACGCTGGTGTTGTTTTTGGCAGGCATTGTTATATTTAGTCGGTCTTAAGTCTTTTGGACGGAATGCTCATTTTTTTTGGTCACATCCTAGGCATTTGGACAACCTGCTTAAAGGGGAATTCCATCCATTTTCAAGATTTTGTCTGAGTGCATACAAATGGACACTCTCAGAAAAATAGGGTCCTAAAAGAAAAAGCATCGACATGGCGAAACACAACTTGATGATGTTGTGTTTCACCATGTTAGTGATTTTTTCAGACCTCCATTTCTAGGAAACACAGAACCACACAACATCTCCAAGGTATAATGGGTGGAAATCCTCTTTAATTAGGCTTCCTTTCTATCCTTGATTAATTGATTTAATTTTGTTTCAGTCAACGGAAACTCAAGGAGGTTTTAGTTGGCGGAAACTGAAACCTATGACATAATGTATTTAGTAACATAATTAATTAAACCAATGTAATTAAGTATAACAATTAGGTACAGTATATTTAAGGTGGAGTTAGTGCTTTAAGGCTAGAGCTGGTTGCTTATTTTTCCTCTCAAAAGTAACACCATTTTGGCAGGCATTGTTTAGATTTAGTCCATTTTAGCAATGCTTATTCACGCAATGCTTATGCCTGTTAGCTCTGCTTCCCTTCTACTCGAAGCACTCAAAAAGGTTCATGTGCACCGAATGAAGAAGACGAAGAAACTAAATATAATATATTCAGCCCTTTTGCTCTCAGACAGGCCGACGCAGGCCTCCGGAAAATATTGGAGAAGGTGCTTGTCTGAGGAAGAAGGTAGAGGAGAACATGTAAGCCTGAGGGAGAGAGAGAGAGACAGACAGTGCCCTCCATGCCTTTCCTCTCTGCCCATGTTATGTTGACTGAAATAAGCCACGCGCAGGGGCGGATCTAGGCATGGGCATGGGGGGCGGGGTTGCCCTGACTGCCCCACCAAACATGATGGCATGCAAAACAAGCCAAGATATTTCAAATTAAACTGCTTATATTTAAAATGACTTGAAACACTACTACTGCTACTAACTGACTACAATTGTGGCACCACTAAACCAACAGCATTTCATCATTGAAAACAGAAAACTCTCTGAGTCAGACCTTTAGCTTAATATGCATGCTGCGTGTCTGTTGCAACTTCAACAACAACTGATGTTGTTATTGATCCTTTTTTGCTTAAAATAAGTCCTGTAACCGAAAATGGTATGGGTGCGGCTTCATTACTATTTTTCTCCTGCCCCCCCCCCCCCCACCCCCCAATTGGGAAATGTTACATCCGCCCCTGGCCCCATGCACGTCTCTCTGTCCGCTATAGTCAAAGCGTGGCCTGTGGGTCTTTTCCCTGCTGAGGCAAGATGCCAGGAAAGGAAAAAAAATAAAAATAAAAAATAATGATCGACATTAATTGAAATGTCATCTAGTGTATGCTTTGGGGTGATTTACAGAGACGGAGACAGAGAGAGAGAGGGGAAAAAAATCAAGAAAACAGCACAATAATTGAACTGGGAAATAAAAAAAAATGAATGAATCGAAAAGAGGATGTGCCCTCGAGTGCTCCCTGTAAGTGCTATAGCTAGCGCGGTTAAGCACTCCGACTCCGGCCTGTCGAGTTTCTCGGAATACACTACGGCTATAAGGTGTCAGCGGGTCAAGTCTGGTTGGCTGTGGAACGAGGGGAGGGAAGGGGAGAGACTCGGAGGGGGGTTTGTGACAGCCCTTAAAGGGGAACTCCACCCATTTTCAACATTTTAATATGTCGTTAATATACCTTAGAGATGTTGTGTATGTGGACATGATAAAAACGTTCCCCCCAATTCTGCACTTCCTAAAAATGGAGGTCTGAAAAAAATCATTAACATGGTGAAATACATCTGATGACATCATTAAGATGGATTTCACCATGTTAATGATTTGTCTTTCAGACCCTTTTTCCTGAGAGGGTATAACTATTGTATTTGTATCCTCTCAGGATTTTTTTGAAAACGGGTAGAATTCCCCTTTAAAGGACCACTTCACCACTTTTCAACGTATCTTCATAAAGTATAATAGCTCCTACCGCTATCTTATCTACTCAGTCGGTGTCTCACAGGAGGGCTGTGGGTAGTTCACAAACCCGTTTCTGATATATTTTTGAAAAAAATATTTATATTTTATTATCAGGAGAACGATGGCTGACATTTTTGCATTGCAAATTCTCAGGAATAGAAAGCCTGCAGTTTCTATTAGCTTGGATTGACAATCGATGATGTCATTGGAAGACGAGTTTCTGAACTGCCCACAGCCTTCCACACACTGAGTAGGAAAAACAATAGTGGTATTTTATTTATCATGTACATTAGTGAGGACCTACTATATGAAGATACAGTACGTTGAAAAGTGGTGAATTGGTCCTTTAACCATGTGATGTGACATGTTGTTTTGTGTAAGAACAACGTATGCGTTGAGATGTTTCACGACAGATGAGATGTTTCAATCTACAAGCTCAAAACAAGAGCAGGCCATGACCAGTGCAATGAGGAACCCCAGTTAATTAGAGTTTAAATGACAACATTCAACCAATTCATGTTTTAGGTTGTTAGAGAAAGTAACAGATTTTCATTTGCTGCAGTTTTTAGCTTTAGGATTTTTGCTGGTTTTGTTGTTGTTATTTTTTAAATATTATAATGATTTCTTTCTCTATTATCTACTATAGTCCCAATAAACCACATGAAATTACATCTGGCCACAAAAGATCACAGGATCTACTGAAAGTGAATGTAGAGTTACTATGGATGATTCATCGGTGTGTCATAGGCTCAATATGGAAGTCTTGTTTTGTTTTTTTTAGACGCATGCTCGAATGCCCCCCCATAAAAAAGCTAAAATCCCTAAAAACAGAGAGGAAAAAGGGGTCTGAAAGAAAAAGCATTAACATGGTGAAATACATCTTGATGATGTCATCAGATGTGTTTCACCGTGTTAATGATTTTTTTCAGACCTCCATTTTTTAGGAAATACAGAAATGGGGGAACTTTTTATCATGTCCACACAACATCGCTAAGGTATATTAATGACACATTAAAATGTTGAAAATGGGTGGAGTTCCCCTTTAACTACTTCGTTCAGATGAAGATGATGCAATGTGGCGTTAACAGCACGCACTAGTAACGTTACACGAGGCTGTCGAAAATATGTCCAAAAGAAAGCCATCATTCTACAGTTTGTCACCTGCCTCCGTGCACTCCATCAAATCCGTGAGGCATTCTGAAGCAACGTCGGGCGCCAGCCATTATTACGCAAAAGGCGACTTTCAAGCGCTGATATCGAGCATGCCGTGTTGATTTCTGACAGCAAACTATGATTTCAGTCTCTGGGATTCTTACTTCAGCTATTGAAAAAAACAGCAGACCTACAAGCTCACACTGGGAGCTTGTAGATCTGCTGTCAAAATGTGTCAAAATGTGGCGCTCTTACTGGTCAAAGTGACAGATGCGTTCCCCATTTCACCATCAGTTCTGAGGTCAAAAATAGGATTAGCGTTAGTCACACGTTTGTCTCCATGTTGGAATGTCTTAGTGTTGTAAAATGTGGATCTGCTATGGAAGGGAATCAAACACACACTGCAAAGCATGCTTGCTGTGAGTGAGGCTCACCTATAAAAAAAGTTCTTCTGTGACGTCGTTTCTCTCTGCTCTCTCTCTCTCTGCTACCGCCAATGCCAATAGAATCCCAGTGGAGAAAGTAGAAGAAGAAGGAAAACTGCAGTGGATTCTTAAGTCTGACTTCCAGGTGGATTTGGGGTATGGGGGTGGGTGGGTGGGTGAGTAATTTGGTCACCGAGCTCTAGCTGCCCGGGGCACGGACTGACGGACGGACGGACGCCCAATCCTGGTCAACAGAGACAGGCTAGAGGGGGGTAGGGAGACCAGCTCCGGCTCCAGTGTGTGCTGCACTCTCCTCCTCAGCTTACTGAGCTTATTGAGGCCCAGGCGTCCAGTGACAGCTGATTTTTATTTTAGACCCCCCCACCCCCACGCCCACCCCCCCCCAACCACCATCTCCACGAAGAGAAAACAGGAGGGGAAGGGGGGTGAGGTGAGGAGGGGAGGGGGGTTTTGGCTTTTTTTAGGTGGAAGTACCCAACATGCCCTTAGCCTTGAGTCACAGTAGCTACTGGGTCTTATGGACGCATGTTTTTTAAAAGACATAGCAGGGGCATGAGGTAACGCTGTTGTAATATAAACATTAAGGCATAGGTGTCAAACTGTGGCCCGCGGGCCAAATTTGGCCCGCTGTGTAATTTCCTTTGGCCCTTGAGGCAACGTCAAATTAACATCAGAGCAGCCCACCGGTATCATACAGCCGTGGCGCCGCTGTAACACTGCATTCACCGCTAATGCTACAAATCCCATAATGCTCTGCTGTTGTTTTGCCGTCTGCTCTGTAATATACAGCAGTGGTTTTCGAGGTTTGTCATCCCAGGTCCCACCATTTATATATTTTAGCCCCACCCCCCCCAAACTAAAGATTTCCTTTGTCCATGACCATTAATCTTCTAGTTGTGTAGATTAGTACTAATTCACATAATGAATGGACTTGGTCCATTTGGTTTCATTTTTACGCTCTCAAGAGTTACATCCGGTTAAACAACTTAACTGGAGACCACCTGGAACCTAGCCACGCAGCTTTGTTCAGTTTTAAATTTTGGCCCACTCTGTATTTGAGTTTGACACCCCTGCATTAAGATGTTACAGCCGCCCACCCCCCACCCCCGCGGTCGACCCCCGGTCATTGCGATTATATATTTGCGCCCCTGTTAAACTTTTTATCCACACTTTTTTTTATAACAAAATAGATGGATGGAAGCGGGGCACCGTACGCTAGGTCTGACATTTTGATAATAGCTTGTTTTGGGGGACACATTCATCAAAGAGTCAATGATGAATGGTGCCTTTATCCAAAGCGCTTTAATTCAAAAAGGAACCCCGAGAAAAAATATGCCTTAAAACATTATACTTGCCCACTAGAATAAAAACACCAACAAATTAAAACCCCTGAAACGCTTTATTTGTTTGATAAATAGAAAATATTTTAGTAGATAGGAGCTGCTCCTGTCGCATGTTGATGATGTCATACTGCATGTCCATAATGGTCTATCCCTATATGGAATTTATGGAACGCATTTGCTCATAATAAAAACAACAACGTTGTGCTTCCTAAGGATACTACGAGCAGAAGATGAAAATGAAGGAGCAATTCCTATTGACTGAAAGGTTCTCTATTATTGAAAGAAATACATTATTTAAATTGTTTTTCATTTTATATACAGAGGGCAAGTCTAACATTTCAATCTGTATCGGTCTTATTGGCCAGGGGTTATATTTAACAACATGCTTTCCCTTCAACCAATACTTTCACACAAAAATGGCAGAGAAACCATGCGAAGCACCAACCAACCAGACCTGTTGCGGTGAGTAAACAAATGAATAAATGAACGGAAGTGAAACTTCTGCTGGCTAGTGGCTTATGCTGTGAACACGTTTTTTTTTTTTTTTTTTTTTAGAATCATAATACTCTATACCGGGCTATTATTTCAGGCTGGGTTAAAAATGCATGTTCTGGGTGAAATAATTAACATTGGCATGTAGCAAAACGGCCCTTCAAAATGAAGACCTTTCTCCACACAGGATGAATGCTTGGCACTGGTCCTCAAATACACATTAAGAGTTCATGCCTTGCTCAAGGATACTTCAACACTAGAATGCAGGAAGGAGCTGCCAAGGAGGAGATTTCAGATCCCCAAGTGGCTGCTCCATGCTAGCCAAGAATGGCCGCAAATATGAACATTCTAGTCACCTGGAATGTTCCCCATAATTAGACTCCGTAAGTCGACCAAATATCACAAGATATTAAATACTAACACTACAGTTGATTTAACCAACAAAAATGTACCTTGATGCCATTGTAATGTAATCGTTGAAAAGATCTTTGTAGACCTGCCATTTTGCCTGCCTGCCTGTCTCTTTTACTGGCTCTCTTGTCCACTACTCCCTTCCTAACACTGTGGTCTAGTTTTTATTTGTTTATGTTATTGTCTGACTATACTGTATTTAGTCATAGTCGCCATTCACCACAGCAGTGGAATTTGTCAGTGGAAAAAGTAGTCGACGAACAAAGTTGGACATTTTCCTTCGTCATATGTTTTTACAAACTTTGCTTGTGAGGTACAGCTGCCTGCCAGCGGAAATGCCAATGGTATTGATGAAGGAGCATAATCATCTTCCTTCATTTTGCATTGGAACAGTCTCTCTCTCTCTCTCTCTCTCTCTCTCTCTCTCTCTCTCTCTCTCTCTCTCTCTCTCTCTCTGTGTGTCAGGGGCGGACGTAACATTTTCCAATTGGGGGGCAGGATAAAATGGTATGGGGCTTCATCGCCCGTGTCACTTCACGCCACGCATCAATAATCAATAATAACATAATAACAATCAATAATAACATCAAAGCATCAATAATAACAAAAGTTGTCGTTGAAGTTACAACAGACACGCAGCATGCATAAGGTCTGACTCAGGTGCTGTTGGTTTAGTGGTGACACAACTGTAAATGAGTTAGTAGCAGTAGTAGTGTTTCAAATCATTTTAAATATCTTTGGGTTGTTTTGTATGTCATCATGTTTGGTGGGGCAGTCTGGGCATTTAGGTGGGCATTGCCCCCCCCCCATGCCCATGCCTAGAGCCGCCCCTGCTGTGTGTGTGTCTGTCTGTCTGTCAGACGCTCAGATAAGGACTCTTTGCTGAAGATGCAGCCTGCAGCGACGTCAGGCAACATCTCAGGGGAAAACGATGGAGAGAGAGAGAGAGAAAGTGAGGACCTAGCTATCTGAGAACACTGTCCGTTCCTCTCACGCAGCGCCGATATGCGAGAGCCTGTTATCATCTGTCTGGGTCTGAGAAACGAGAGAGAGAGAGAGAGAGCAATTCAGGATGCACAAGTTGCCATTGATTCTCTCAGGCGGGCGGCAGAGGTCACAAAGAACTCCGAAAGTCGGATATTCAACCCGCCTCGAACGCTCGCCGTCTTTGGGCAGATGGGGGCCGACGATATGTGCATTATGCCTGCACTGATGTATTCATGGAATGGAGCAAAACAAAATCTCAAGCCAGAAAAATGAAACGGTAAGGCGGAAAGAAAGACCTGCCGAAGAAATGGAAAAACACCGTACCCATGAACGGCAACAGCTTGTGGAAGAAAAGAAATACGCTTCTGGAATGTGATTATAAACCCATATTCCAATGCTGTTTCAAATACTCCCGAGAACAACTTTTTTTTTTATAGAGAAGCTTCCCTGACAATAACAAGTTGCTCGACTTGTGTTTTAATTATTTATAGTGCACTTTGAATCCGTTTTCTTTTGTTCTGGAGGGACAGCTATGGATACGAGGCGCGCATAGATGATGTCATGACTTGAAAAGTTCCGTCGCTCTAAAAGTGCAAAGCCTTCTGGGAAAACTGATCCAATAAAAAGTCAACGGTTAGTCACGGTTGTTGTTATCAGTCTCGGTGGTGTAATATTTTTTCTGCTCGACAGCAAGGCGCGGAACTAGTTCATGGGGAATTTTCATCGATAAGATGCGCACATGCTTTGACGTACGCTCCAAAGTCATGCAACCATATCCCTGGCAGGGAGGTATGGGTTAAAAATTGCTAATTACTAGTAATTAGAGAGACAAAGTGTTTTAAAATAACCATTAATTGACCAGAAAGAGACAATCTATAGCAAGGTATTGTGAGTTTTGCTTTTCACTAATGGGGGGGTCTGAAAAAAGCTAAATATAGTGACAAATGCACCAAGTTGGCAACACTGCGTCCACCCAGATTTTTAGACGACTAAGATGCCCTGCGCGCTTTCTTTTTCGAACCTTTTAGACCGTTTTGCGGCGATGTCACTCGAAAAGATAATAGCGGCCATGATTGTCGCTGATAACCAGCTGCGGGGCCATTCGAGGGCAGAAAAGGACACCGGCGGCGACAGAGGAGAAGAACGCTTAACAAGATACAAATTGGTTATCATTATATGGGGTTATGATTATGGAGGGGAATCATGAGCCATTGTGCTTGTTCTTGCTTTTCAGAAACCATTTTCTGTCGCTCCGGATGGATGGATCGGCTGCAAGGTCACCACTGGTCATGCTGTTCTGGAGACGTGAGTGCAATGTGCCTGCGCATAGGTTGGATCTGCATGTGTAGTGGTCAGCTTGAAGGAGAATTCCACACCAAAACACATTGGACATCAATCTACCTTTATGATTCCTGTGATATGATTCATAATGTCCTTGATTTTTGTCACAGATGTTCCATTTTCTACATTTCACCATGAGGTCAGTTGCAGTTGCTGCCTCCTCCGTTGCTGCTGCGCCGGTGCAGTTTGCGTGGCCGCAGGTTGACTTTATTCTACTGCAGGTATTTCTGTAACTCCAAGCTTTTTTTTTTAATACATCACATCAAACCACACACGACATGATAAATGGACCACTACATGATTTTTAAGAACTCAGGTGGCACCTGTGGTGACAAGAGTTTCAACCGGGAGTGATTGGAGAGGAAGTGAGGGGAGGAGAGGATGAGGAATAGATTACCTCTGGGATTGGCTGCCCCAGAGTGACATAAAATTCAAGCGTGTTTATCAGTATACTATTAAAATGCGATGTGTGAAAAAAAATATAATTTTGGAGTTACAGAAATACCTGCAGTAGAATAAAGACAACCTGCGGCCATGTTAACTGCACCGGCGCAGCAGCAACGGAGGCAGCAACTGCAACTGACCTCATGGTGAAATGTAGAAAGTGGAACTTTTTTATCATGTCCACCCAACACCTCTAGGGTATACTAATGACATATTAGAATGTTGAAAATGGGCGGACTTCCCCTTTAACTGCACTGGCGCAGCAGCAACGGAGGCAAGCCACTGCAACTGGCCTCATGGTGAAATGTAGAAAGTGGAACATGTGTGACAAAAATCAAGGACATTATGTATCCTGTCACAGGAATCCAGGTAGATTGATGGCCAATGTGTTTTGGTGTGGAATTCTCCTTTAACACAGGCTATATCTCTCTGTCTACAGCATCCAGCTATGAGCCTTGACACCTTCCCCACAACACCACCCAACCTTTAAACCGTTGACCTCCCGCGTGGTTGTTGAGCTTTAAATCACAGGCGGCCCACTGCGTTCTTCGCCCCGGGGAGGGGGAAGGGGGGCATTTCCATGCTGCATCGCATTTTGACCGTGACCCCCACATCCCTCCCCAAAACCCCTGCCTTGCGCGTCATTGTTTTCACCTAAGTCGAGGCTGCGTATGTGTCCGATTGCTTATATAACCCCTTCCTTTCGGCTTGTATTTGCCCCCCGCCGCCCCCCACTCCGCTCCACTCTGTCGCCACGCTGAGCTGAAGCCATTACTCTTCCAGACAATAGAATCCCAAGACTCTGTTCTGTCTGTCTGCCTGCCTGCGCGTCTCTCTCTCTCCATCGTTTCAATTCAATTGGCTTCATTGGCATGAGCAAACATATGTTTACGATAAAAAAAAAACAGACAAAACAAGATGCATGTGAAAAATCAGAATCCTTGATATATCAATTTCTTCGTACCGAGATGTCTTGGCACAGATGCAGTGTAGGAATACACACAACGGTTCACGTTTTTTTTTTTAGGGTTGTTCCATTTGATATCCTTCTCCTATAGAGCTGCGCAGTTCATGACGTTATCCCTGACCCAGAAATGGGTCAGGGAGCATTTTTTTAAGTCGATGAAGCCGCTCCCATACCATTTTCGGATCACAGGACTTCTATTAGTCAAGTAAAGCATCAATAATAACATCAGTTGTTGTTGAAGTTGCAACAGACATGCAGCATGCATAAAGCTAAAGGTCTGACTCAGAGAGTTTTCTGTTTTCAATAATGAAATGCTGTTGGTTTAGTGGTGAGATAACTGTAGTTAGTTAGTAGCAGTAGTACTGTAGTGTTTCAAATCATTTTAAATAAGCACTTTAATTTGAAATATCTTGGGTTGTTCTGCATGCCATCATGTTTGGTGGTGGGGCAGTCAGGGCATTTAGGGGGGCATTACCCCCCGCCCCATACCCATGCCTAGATCCGCCCCTGAAATATGGGAGTTTTTTTATGTTATTAGGTATGTTTTCAAACTCTCGTTGTGATTCTAATCGGTGGGAAGTTATGCGTCTCTGATGTCTTGGTACAGTGGTACAGAAGGTTAGAAAATGCAGCTTGTTTTTCCACTTCATTTTGCCAGTAGCGGGTAGCACATATACAGTCCGTCTTCTTCTAGCAGACGGATCTGTCTACAGGTATAGCAGACTTCCTCGATCGACAAGGCCGTGCTCTGTGTTCCGTCTTTCTTTGTTTCGAGGTCGGTTTGCAGCGCTCACGCATCGTGTTCTCTGTTTAAAAACTACCACATAAGCTGAATTCAGGTCGAAAATACCTTTTTCCTCCTCGGTGATGTTATTGGCTATACCCTCTCCAGACACTTTGAATCCTACCCCCCTGCCCTTCTTTCCAGCGGGTTAGATCCATCGAAGACTTCACAGACACTCAACTGTCAAGGCCAGATAGCATTAATTTACTCTACTTTTGGGGTTTGCCTTGCTTTTCCGATCCAATTCTCTCCCTCCTCTCTCTCCCCCAGGTCCGCGGCGTGCATGGCAGCAGCCCCATCGACCAGTGAAAAGCCCTGCTGCCACGGTTATCACAGGCTGCTGATAATCCTGCTGAAATTGTGCATGGATTTCCTGTTCTCTCCCCTTTCCTGACACAGAGAGAGAACACGCTCTGGTACTAGGATGGCTAATGATAGGATCACAGAAACTCTCCCGTATACACACACACAGTCACACACACACCCACGCGCACGCACGCGCACACCCACGCGCGCACACACACACGCACGCACGCACACGCACACGCACACGCAAAACCCGAAGCCCACAAAGTATATCCACATTGGATTTATTTCGGAAATGAATTTCAAACGGACGGCACTGACATGCGGAACGGGTTGATTTGAACACTTAAAATAGCCAATCTATAAAGCTCACACTTTTGGTTTGTTTTCTTATGTTTTTCAAAACAGTAAAAAGAAAAAAATGGCAAAGAAATTTAGTGGTTTAGCAGTGCTGAAAATTGAAGGCCTAAGTAGATTTTGAAGAAGGTATACTGTAAGTCTACCGATAATCGATTTTCAACCGATAATGTTTTAAAAAATGGTATAAAATCAGGTGAGGAATGTGCGAAGATTTTGCACCGATATTATTATATATCGGTCGGGCTTTTGATGCTAATTCTTTTGTATGTTTACATGTCAAACACATTTTCATTCTGGATTAATCCTGTATATCCAGTATTTCTATATTGCAGTATTGATACTTTTACTTAAAGGGACATTTCACCGTTTTCCTGAAGGGTCTTTATGTGTGTATGTGATTTTTAGATATTTTATATTTTATCAGTGGCCAGTGTCTCTGATGTCATCGACAATAATTTCTGGACTTCAACTCCCACAATTCCTTGGTGCACTGCACCGCCTTGTGGATAGGGTTGGGGTTTAAATATCTTTAGATAACCACATATTACTCACATAAATCCATACAGTGAAACAGTGAAATGTCCCTTCAAAATGTGTCTCTATGTGTCTCATGGTCCTAAAAGAAAAATCAATAACATGGTGAAATGATGTCATTAAGTTGTGTTTCACCATGTTTCACTTTTTAATCATGCCCACACAACATCTCTAAGGCTATCAATGACCTATAGTAAAATGTTAAAAATGCACGAATTCCATTTAAAGGGAATTCCACCCATTTTCAAAATTTTCCTGAGAGGGCAAACCCTCTCAGGAAAAAGGGGTCTGAAAGAAAAGAATGATTTTTTTCAGACCCTCATTTTTATTCCTAAAAATACAGAATTGGGGGAACTTTTTTGTCCACATACACAACATCTCTAAGGTATATTAATGACGTATTAAAATGTTGAAAATGGGTGGAATTCCCTTTAAGTAAAGAATGCACTTTTTTCCTCCACCACCACCACCACCACCACCACCACTGCTTTTTTTTATTTATCAAAGCACTTGGCATGCATCAGGATGTGTGGAGCCAGAGAGAGAGAGAGAGAGCAGCAGCAGCTGGTGGTGTTTGAAGTCACCTGGAGAGAGAGAGAGAGAGAGAGAGAGAGAGAGAGAGACACTGCAGTCTCAGGCCGGGGACGCTGCACCTCGCCCTGCCAATGCACCCCGTCCTCCTGCCCAACAGCAAATCAATAATGCCTTAAGGCCTCATTTCTCTGAGGTGTGTGTGTGGTGTGTGTGTGTGCGTGTGTTGGTGCAGAACTAGAGGAAGGTTCTTTAAAGCAAATCAATCAAATACTGTATTATTATTGGCTCATTTAGGACGGGGAAGACATGCGTGGGGAGTGGGGAGGAGCGGGGAGGAGCGGGGAGGTGCGGGGAGGTGTATATGGCGTGTTTACAGTTACGTGACTGGAGTTATGCTACAGTATAATAGCAGTTACCAGGTACTGCCAGTGTTGCCAACTTGGCACATTTCTCGCTATATTTACCTCTTTTCCAGATCCCCCTATTGCCAAAATTAGTGAAAAACTCCTGGCGGAAAATCTAGTGCTTTTTTTTGCTGGCGAGTTGTGGCGAAATTGATTGACAGGCGCCAGAGATAAAACCCTCATTTTTCACCATTTTTCCTCCTACGATAGTGGTTTTCAACCAGTGGTCCCCAGCCTAAATGATGAACAGCTGGTTAACCAGATGTAACTCTTTGAGAGCGTAAAAATGAAACCAAATGGACCCTTGCGGGTCCATTTGGTTTCATTTTTACACCCTCAAGAGTTAAAATATTCATCATGTGAATTAGCCCAACTTAGTCTACACAACTAGAGAATGTAGAAGATTAATGGTCATTTTGATCTGTATGTTCCAGGCGAGCATCTAGCGCATTCTAGTGCATTTTGGAAGTGCCACTAGTGCATTTTGGATTCTGGCAGTTGGCAACACTGGGTACTGCTATTATGCAGTACATCTGCGGAGGCTCCCAGGACACATAATGCAGTCAAACATCAGCGCTGTTCGACCTTCAACCTTGACATGTTCTGACACCGAAAACATGGCCTTGCAGCGTCGCGTCGGCACGGTGTGTGTGTGCATGATATGCGCTCACTCATTTGTTATTCATTTGTACCATTTTGCAACCAGGTTCTAACGTCAATAGCGTTAAAGAAGTTAAAGAAGTCCCACAGGTTTGGTTTGTATTATTCATTTATTTGTATCATAAAATCCCCATTGTGGGATCTCATATTGCCTCCTACAAGAAGAAGCTGTGTTTGAAATATTAACAATACATCCCGGTAGTTTGCGCCGTTATGGATGTGAAGAATCGACCCGACTGCGAGAAAACGATAACGTTACCGTGGCCAAATTGGTTTACTAGAAACAGACTGTATCAAATATGAGTGACTGACTGCCGTAATCGATGCAGAGACTCTGCACAAAATATTTTTTTTTGGATCACACTTCTTATACAGGACGGTTTTAAGATGAAATCCGCGAACCCCTTGGAAGCAGAGGATGATAACAACACTGTATAAGGTTTTGAAAGTTGCAAACATGGAATTAGAAAGTCTACATTCTGGCGTTACAAAGCAGCTGTGAGCTTAAGATCACCTTTGACACGTTAGAAGACACATAACTTGTTTGTCGATTGTGAAAATGTGGCACGAATCCTTGAATTCTCTGTCACAGAGAGCGTGAAAACATTCACTGTGAAACTACAATTCCTGGAACTACATATTTCCAGACGGGGGTCAGCGGCCATAATAATATACCTATGATTTTTGGCGGTCCTTCACATGAAATATCAAGGTCCACAAAGTCTGTGGCAAAATACAGATAATTCTGGCGGTCCTTGTCCTTGACATACATGAATAAAGGTTGAGCACTGCTGCCCTAGAAACATAGCCTTTTCAGAAAAAAAAATAAAAAATAAAAAATAGAATGGGCCTCATGGTCTAAATAGGTTTTCTAACGCCCCGGAGCGTTGGATGGTGATAGGTGGAGAGGTGAGGAGGGCAGACAACACTCTCTGCCACCTCCGTCATGTCATGTGACCCCGCTGGATAAATCACAGCCGCCATCGTTGACGCGCGGGGGCCCAGGGGGTGGATTATAAAGCCCCTGACCCAAACGGGTGACAGCCTGGCTAAGACCCAACAACAGGCTTCTGTTTTTGGACGATCGCCGTGATTTAGGGACGAGGAGGAGGGAGGGAGGAGAGAGACCAAAATTACACACACGCGCTGATGCCATGTCGACAGGAGGAGAGGCCGTCTGTCTGTGTGTGTGTGTGTGTGTGTGTGTTGTTGTGTGTGTGTGTGTGTGTGTGTGTGTGTGTGTGTGTGTGTGTGTGTGTGTGTGCGTGCGTGCGTGCGAAGTGAAGGCACATGGTCTGTCAACATGTCCGTCAGTGCGGATTCACACTGTCAGCGCTGCACAGAAAACACACATGCCACCCCAAGCCAACACACACATACACACACACACACCAGGGGGGGGATCTAGGCATGGGGCATGGGGGGGCAATGCCCCCCTAAATGCCCAGTCTGCCCCACCAAACACGATGGCATGCAAAAAAAAAACCAAGATATTTCAATTATTTGAAACACTACTACTGCTACTAACTACTAACTAACTACAAATGTCTCACCACTAAACCAACAGCATTTGAAAACAGAAAACTCTCTGAGTCAGACCTTTAGCTTCATGCATGCTGCGTGTCTGTTGCAACTTCAACAACAACTGATGTTATCATTGATGTTTACTTGACTAATATGACAAAGTCCTGTAACTGAAAATAGTATGGGTGCGGATGAAGCCGCCCCCTTACCATTTTCTCTCCCCCCCCCCCAATTGGGAAATGTTACATCCGCCCTGACACACACACACACACACCCATCTGTCCTGCGGTACGCGCCGTCTTTATCAACTCACTTCCCACTTGAATCATTGTCTTTCCCACTCACTCCCTTTTCATATTTTCTCAAATCTCAATCCTTCACCATCTGTCTCTCTCTCTCTGTCTCTCTCTCTCTTTGTTTATTTGGCACACACATGTGAGCCTCCCAAGGCAATAATGGCGTTCTCTCTATCGCTGTATACGACGTTCCTATCTCTGTGTGTGCTCTGCTGTAAGCCACTCTGGAAGGAAAACCAAACACGCACATGCACACACACACGCGGCCCACTATCGCGGTAATGGAAGACCAGTATCTGGCAAGCCTCACCCTTCGTCCGCGATACCGTTCCCATTAAAAAGCTGCCAAATCAGTGAACATGAAGGGGGGCTTATCTGACCAATAGAACGCAATCAGAGACAGGGGGGGTATTCATTTCGTCCGCTGCAGCCAACAGAAATGGTTATCGCCTTATACAGTAGATGGGAGCCGTCCATCCGTCCGCGGTGGCGGGTTTCATTCGCACACACGGTACGGAAGTTTACAGTGTATAAGCCTCGGAGGAGGAGGAGCGTTTGAAGTGCTGGGTGGTGGTAGTGGTGGTGGTGGTGGTGCAACCGCGGTGCAATCGCTGCGGTGAGCCGCCAGGCAGGGCCCTGATGCTGCACGTCTGTCGCCTTCACGTTATATCACCCAGACAAGACAGCCAACCAAACCCTCCGCGGATTCGTGTCAACACACCTGTCTGTCCAGCACTGCTGCTGGAGTTTTCCTATACCAACTGGCCAAGTTGTCACTTTCAAAAAAGCGATCATATCAAAGCCTATAAGCCATACCTGGGCACTATGCGGCCCCGGAGGGCCAAATGCGGCCCTTTGGCTGACTCTGACCGGACCGTGAAAAGGGGACTGTGGTTTTCAACCAGTGGTCCAGGGATACTTCCTACTTTTGTTAAGTACATTTTCATACCAGCACTTCCAATTCCAGACTTGCAAGAATTGAACTTGTGTGGGTACTTTTTCCCAGCACTGACAGGAGTTAACAAAGGCAGGCAGGCAGGCATGCATTAGACCCAGGGTGAAATAAGCTTCTTTCCCCCCGAACAATCAGATACATGAATAAACTGATAAGAAGAACCAGAGCGAAACAAGGCAAACGAAAACACTAGTTCCTTGTCTATTTCTCACACAATTATGGCCAAATCGCACCTTTCTAAACAAACCTTATTGTACGGAACATAGCCTCAAATAGCACCTTTCCTAAGCAAAAAAAAATCTGCTGTGTACATGAAACAACCCGCGACCCAACTACGGATAAGTGGTGGAAGATGGATAGACATATGGAACATAACACTAGGGTGAAGCAGTTCACAAAAAAAAAGGTTTACGTCACTTTTCTACAGCGAAAACATACACACGTATTAGACTACATACTGTATGTTATAATGTAGTTTCTCGTCGTGTCGGTCTTTCTTGCGCGCATTATTCATTCTATCGCTTTGTTGGCTGTGTTTTGCCATTTGATGCTGCTCGCTATATGCCACTGTATTGTCTGAAAGGAAGCCAAACTAAAATAAGCTTTACTCTTGTGAGCCTGCACACAATATAAAAGGCAACGACAAAGTGGGACCTCGAACATTTGTACTTACATTGTGCGTGAACGGAGGCCATGTTGGCTCCTGACGGGGTCTGAGGCACACTGTGACTGGACGGCAGTTTTCTGGGCGGCGGGGACTTGTGGACGGCTGCTACTTCCTGGTTAGAGAGAGAGAGAGACACAGAGAGAGAGACAGAGAGAGAGAGAGAGAGAGAGAGAGAGAGAGAGAGAGAGAGAGAGAGAGTGAGAGAGAGAGAGAGAGTGAGAGAGAGAGAGGTCAATCAGAGGAAACAGCTGTGCTTTTCCAAGGGGAGGTGCTGACTGTGCAAAGGTTAGTTTGGGTCGTCAAAAACTCATAGTTTTGGGTGGCACACGCAAGTCACACAGACACACACATGCACAGGGGCGTTTATGCCATTAGGCAGACTAGGCAGTTGCCTAGGGCGCCATGAGTGGAGGGGGGGGGGGGGGCTGGCGAGGGGAGGGGCCAACAACAAAACATGCTTTAAAAGGATACCAGGCTAATAAGCCTAATATGGATAAATGCATTATACGTGTCCTCTATAACTAGAATTGAACATTTAAAGCACATATAATATGTTATTTAGTTTAAGAATAGTTCAGAATTTTATCCCTTGGGAGGTGCCATTTTACAGGAGATTTTCCCTGGAGCCCCTCCTTACCAATTGGACCCGTAAGAGTCCATTTGGTAAGGGGGGGCTCCAGGGAAAATCTTGCCTAGGGCTCCAAATTGCTTAGAAACACCACTGCACATGCACGCACACACACACGCCCACACGCCCACACACACACACACACACACACACACACACACACACACACACACACACACACACACACACACACACACACACGTACAAGGAAAAACAACATGAAAAATGAGTGACATTGAAGCTCCGCACTGTTGCAGAACGCCATACAATACCTACCTACCGACCGCTTTAGGGAGCGTGCGCGCACACAGTACACGCACACATGCACAAACACACACGCACGCTCACACACACACACACACACACACAGAGCACAGGAGCGCAAACACAAAACGACCTTGACAAGCAGCAGCGCGAGGCATCGGCGTGGCAGACAACGGCAAACAAAGATCGAGGTCGAATTTGAAAAGTAAAAAAACTGAAAACTCTCCCGTTGAACTGTATAGAGCTGTGCTGATAAATATGTGCATGTGATGACCCAGTGTGTGTGTGTGTGTGTGCGTGTGTGTGAAAGGGGGAGGGTCATGCTGAAATGAATGATGTGTCCTTGGTTGTATAATGCAGTTGTTTTTCTAGGGAAAACATTTAAAAAGAGAGAGAGAGAGCGACGCGCAGTCATTATGTAGTATATGTATCATCAAGACAACAAACACCTGTGTGTGTGTGTGTGTGTGTGTGTGTGTGTGTGTGTGTGTGTGTGTGTGTGTGTTGTGTGTGTGTGTGCGTGCATGCGTGTGTGTGCATGTTTCCACACCATTTGCAAATCAAATGACATTCCCTCGATGGCTCCAACAGTGCATCGGCTCAGCGACAAGCACGCACCCACACCCACACCCACACCCACAAACCACACCCACACACACACACACACACACACACAAACACACACACACGAACAAACAAAACACGCACACGCCTTGTTGTCCCTCTGCCTAACTGACTGTCAACCCAAATCATTTTAGGAGTTCAGTGTGAAATGAAAACACTGTCCTTCCTTCATCACTGTTTAATGTCAATGTCAGAGTGTGTGGATGTCTCATTTGCATAAACTGCACGGCGCATTAACATACGCACACATTACTGTACCTACCGCCCACACACATTAGCAGAGCTAAGTGGCAGCTACAGGACGCACACGCACGCACGCACGCACGTGCACACGCACACGCACACACACACACACACACACACTGTTTGCTCCAAACCTGAAAGAAATAGTTTGGTGTAAAGTAACATACCTTTACTAAAATACTCTACTTGAAGGAGAACTCCACCCATTTTCAACATTTTAATATGTCATTAATATACCTCAGACATGTTGTGTGGACATGATAAAAAAGTTCCCCCAAATTCTGTAGTTCCTAAAAATGGAGGTCTGAAAAAATCATTAACATGGTGAAATACGTCTGATGACATCATCAAGATGTTTCACCATGTTAATGATTCTTCTTTCAGACCCCTTTTTCCTGAGAGGGTACAAATGGAACCAAATGGAACCGTAAGGGTCCATTTGGTTCACATTTGTACCCTCTCAGGATTTTTTTGAAAATGGGTCGAATTACCCTTTAAGTCAACTCTATAATATACTCTATAAGAATTATTTGACAACACTAGTTACTTTTGACAGATTTTGATTATCAGTCCAAACCATACTTTTATTGTCATCAACTCTATTTGCATTTCGATTTCAGCCATTCTACGGCAGGTTCGTTTTGAGGAACTCATCTGATTGGTTGAAACATGTCACATGCAGTTACTTAAACCAGCACACAGTAACGCCTAATCAAAACAGACGATTCCAGCTGGTGTTTTTTCTCCCAGAGCGCAGCAGACTGGGTGGCTAGGCTAGCTAGTTTCTTGAGACATTTGTGGTATTAGTGACTGCATCTGTCATGGAAAAAATATTATTTTTCAGCGATTCTTGACGCTTTAAAGTTATAAGCCGAGTGTGGCGATCATAGAATACGGACAACGTAAACTAAGCATTGATAGTGTTAGTCGATTTAAACAAGAACATTGTTTTCACTGGGGTAAAGACGTAAAAAAACAAAGTGAAAACCCCTTTCAGAGTGGAAATCTTTGAAAACACTGTTTCCTCCCACCAAGGTAATTTGGCTGTTTGCAGGCAAATCCTGCCTGTTTGCTGAGGGAGGAGACAGCATTTTCAATAGGGGTGGGCAAAAAAATCAATATGCCAATATATCACAATTCTTAATGCCATGATATCAAGATCGAATCCCCAGGTTCAAAATCGATTTGTTGATATTCATGTAGGCCTATTCATTCATTTGTTCATGTCAGAAAGACTGACTGATGTTATCAGGCTGCATTGATGTGTATGACTGCACTTTTTGTTATCTACTGTATGTTGTTTAAAATTGCTTCAAGGTGTTCTAGTTGATTGAACTTGTCATGGCGAAACACAACTTGACATCATCAAGTTGTATTTGTGTTGTGTTTGTTAATGATTTTTCTTTTAGGACCTTTTTTTCTGAGGGCGTACAAATGGAACCAAATGGACCCTAACGGGTCCCTAGTTTTCAAATATAGAGGTAAATCTACAAACCTTGTGGCCCAAGTCAGCTCACAGCGCATAGGTTTATTATTACATTTTGTGCAGAGCCACATGATCTATTTGGAGTTCCCACATTGATCAAGTGCTCCCTCCTCGCCTACAAGGTACTTGTAGGGTGGTGCTCTTGCTTTAGCGTCATTAATGGCACTTCTGCTCTGCCTATGGAAGTCGGATATATCACCTCGTTGCCGCGGCAGCGCAGGAGTGCCGTTAAGCGCCGATATAAAGCACACACTCTTGTGTAATAATCACATCGCTTAACCTATTTTGTTCTGACTAGATTCTAGTTTCCGTCACTGGATTCCAGTTTCTGACACTAGATTCTAGTTTCTGACACTAGATTCTAGTTTCTGTCACTAGATTCTATTGCCCAACGCTAGTTTTCTAGTTTCCAATGCTAGATTCTAGTTCCTGGCCCTAGATTCTAGCCCCTGATGCTCGATTATAGTTTCTGTAACTAGATTCTTGTTCCTGACGCTAGGTTCTAGTTTCCGATGCTAGATTCTAGTTCCTGGCGCTAGATTCTAGCTCCCAACGCTCAATTCTAGTTCCACAAGATTCTTGTTCCTGACGCTAGATTCTAGTTTTTCTGGGAAAAAAATCTATGTTCTGTGTCAGTGAGGCACAACATACAGTATTTCATACCAAGGACCCCCAGAGTTATCTATTATCTGGCTGCGGAGCCCATCTAAAAACATGTTCTAGGGATCCCTGAGAAGCAAAGATTTGAGTTCAAAATGTTTCCTTCTGAAATAAGATGAAATAATCTAATAAAGTTAGATGTGCGCCGCATCTGCGCCACAGCAGACCTAAAAATAGCAGATCTACAAGCTCATAGCGCGCCACCGAGTGGCGCGCTATGAGCTTGTAGATCTGCTATTTTTCAATACTTAAAAAAACAAAACAAGTTACAATAAAGAAAGGGTTAAAATGTCCTCCGGTAGTTGAGAATTCCCTTCGCTACAGAATTTGCTGTGCACATACACATACGTATACAGCCCGTCCCTGGAGTATGGCAGCTATTACTGATTGTATGTCGACCTCGTGGCGACCTTTCCTTTAGCGTCGCCCTCGGGCTGTACCGTTTTCCACTCATCGTGTGATCCTCCTGACAAGCTACCAGACGGATTGCCGCCAAACTGACAGGCCACGTTCACGCTCCCCACGGGACACAAGGTTTTCAACCATTTTCACATCGGTGGGCAGGGCTTGACACTAACACTTGCCCGCTTGCCTGGGTCAAGTAAAAAAAAAGTGGTCGGGCAAGTGAAGACTCTTACCTTGTTGCACGATCGGGCAAGTGTGTGACTTAGTTTGCTATAACACAACATGAAATATATTTGTCTTGAAGGTGGTCATTGCGCCCTGCCTCTGCCTCCGTCTTTCCCTGCTTTCTAGCCATCTAGGCACCCGGGGGGCCAAATGCAGCCCTTTGGCTGACTCTGACCGGCCCGTGAAAGGGTACTGTGGTTTTCAACCAGTCGTCCGGGGACCACCAGTGATCCTTGAGAGAGTTCCAGTTAAATATGGAAAGTTGCTTAACCAGATGTAACTCTTTGAGAGCGTAAAAATGAAACCAAATGGACCCATGCGGGTCCATTTGGTTTAATTTTCACACTCTCAAGAGTTAAAATATTCATCATCTGAACTAACAAAGTCTACACAATGAGAGAATGTAAAAGAATGGTCATTTTTTATCTATACTGGCCTGTTTTGTTTGTGAAATTCAGCCTGGTATTGTGGACAAAAACAAAAGAAAGGTCTGTTTCATGCTGTATTGATGTTGGCACCATTAGGAAATAGATCAAAATAGCAATGCTTCTACAATCTCTAATATTGCGGACTCCTTGTGAATTATGCAATGCCGGTGTTTAACAACTAACAATTGAACTCCTGAGAGGATAAAATTAATCCAAATGATTCATGTTACACTCTGTACAGCCTGCCTGTCTGTCTGTCTGTCTGTCTGTCTGTCTGTCTGCCCAAGTATCCTTAGTTTAGAGCAAAACCCTGACACTTTCCATACATTTTGCCAACACCATCATTGTGAGGAAATATGCCCTCGCTGAGTTGGAAAATATGTATACCACACACACACACACACACACACACACACACACACACACACACACACACACACACACACACACACACACACACACCCCCCCCCCCCCCCCCCCCCCCCCCCCCCCCCCCCCCCCCCCCACACACACACACACACACACACACACACACACACCCCAGGGAGATGATGCCACCACATGACACCACAGTAATGAAAACTCTGTGCACTCTCATCCCCTGCCTGCCTGCATGCCTGGCTATCTGTCTGTCTGCCTGCCTGCCTGCCTACCTGTCTGTCTCTGCCTGCCTGCCTGCCTGCCTGCCTGCCTGTCTGTCTGCCTGCCTGCCTGCCTGCCTGTCTGTCTGTCTGCCTGCCTGTCTGTCTGTCTGCCTGCCTGTGTTTGTGTCTGTCTGTCTGCCTGTGTGCCTGCCTGCCTGTCTGCCTGCCTGCGTGCCTGCCTGCCTGTCTGTCTCCTGCATTACATTACAGAGTGCCGGCAGAGATCTCAGCTTGACTGCGACACCCCCGTGTCTGCGTGTGTGCGCACACACACACACACACACACACACACACACACACACACACACACACACACACACACACACACACACACACACACACACACACACACACACACACACACACACACACACACTCTGACTGCGACCCCCTGCAACCTGGCTCTGAAGAAAGATTAAAAACGCTTTGAGCCGCAGCGGTGATTATTCAGTGTTCCTCTGTGCGTGTGCGCGTACGTACACGCATGCGCACACGCATGCAATGTGTATGCACGTTTGCCGAAGCGTGATGGCGGTGGATGTGAGCGACTAAGAGGCTTTGGCTTGCCAAGAAGATACATATTATATTCTTCGCAAGATGACAATCATCAATACTTTATTCACATTTCACAATGCACTATGAAAGCAATAGGCTCAAATAATAAAAGCAATTTAGTGCATATCACAGTACCAGCGTGCGCATGCGTATGTGTGTGTGTGTGTGTGTGTGTGGGTGTGTGTGTTTGGAAACACTCATATCTCTCTGTTTTCATCCGCCTTTGCACAAACACATTCATCATTCTTTCCCAATTCCGTGGAGCAAGCTACTGGTGCCGCGTGGGCGTTTGTGTGTGTGTGTGTGTGTGTGTGTGTGTGTGTGTGTGTGTGTGTGTGTGTGTGTGTGTGTGTGTGTGTGTGTGTGCGCGCGCATGTCTCCCCAAGTGATTCCTTTGGATCGATGTCATTGAAAAGCGACTGGGAGATGTGGCAGATACTTGGAATGACAACAGACCGAGAGCATGCATAGTGCGGTGAGGGGGATATGGGTGAGGGGTGGAGAGGGTGAACTGGGATCATTGATTATTGTCGGACAAATGATTTAGTGGGAAGTTAGAGAGGGTCAACCATTGACGACAATAGCACATAATGAACTACAAGATCATTGGAACAAATGGACACACACACACACACATGCGCGCATGGTCCTACGATGATCAATGTGTACGTTGAACACGAGGTCACAAGCTCATCACAAGGTCACAGCACTGAGTGAAGACGGCGCTTTGTGTGCGCGTAAATTTGCCTAAAGGCGACCTTTGACACCTCATTCAATATTTGGAGGTGGCTCGAGGAGCTTGGAGATGCATGCACAGGTTACACACACGGCACAAACGAAAGCCACTGTTTTCAACCAATCCTTTTATACATATTCATCACCCAAAGGGATCCCTATTAATGACCCTTTTGAAGGCTGTAACCACTTCATTACGGAGCCATGTCTGTCCGTCCATCCGCCCGTCCGAGCACCAAATCTGGGCCTGCATGTCTCTCCGTCCGAGCACAACATTGTGTGGGGTCCGGGGAAACTTGTGGGGTCTTGTAGGTGTGGACAACCTGGGCACCACTTACTTCACCCATGGTGTGATTTTTCTTTAATCACCACGGTGTCATACACCCTCTCACATCTCTTCTCAACAGCCTGCTGCTTAAGCTAGAATCTCACCGCAGCGTTTCCTCTTGAGTGACCCCCCCGACAACACTTCTCATATGCTCCTGTTCAATATATTTCATTAGCATCCACTCTTTAATTCAGGTCAATTACTGAGGCATGCTGCGAGCCTAATGAAAACAGACTAAAAACGGGAACAGGACCAACTGAACACGTCAGCGGACAGGACCGCCTCTCGGTTACAATATATGTAAGTTAAACTAGGCCGACTGTGACTCAGGGAGCTAGAGCAGCTCGTACAATGATCCGTGGGTCGCCGTGGGTCCGAATCCCGGTTCCCTTAACCCCCCGGTTTTGCACCACAAAACGTTTTCACTGGACGAATTTCAGGGGTACCAGTCATAGTGGAGCACGCAATGGAAGAACAAGACAATCAGGGTAACCAATAAGTGCTGCCATTGATCCAAACTCCCACCGTTTTGTGCTCCCATTGGTTCTAAATTACTAACACTATCACTAACCCTCACCGTCAACGTTATATGTCACAATATGGACACAGTTTTGATTTAGAAAAACTCACTCACACACTATCGACCTGTTTTAATTGACACAAATAAAATACTTTTCAGGTAAAATATTGGTATGTGATTAATTGAGATTAATTAACTACAAAGCTTCAAATTAATTAGATCAAAAATTTGAATCGAGTCCCACCCCTATTTACCATATCCCGTGATATTCAAACTCAGGCTCACAAGCCGGAATTTTGAGATCTTTACACTTCCATCACTAGCATTTATTGAAAAAAATGTGGTTTGATAGTGCCATCGTTTTTCAATAATGAGGTCTTACTTTGATTTCCAGACCAGAAGTGAGAAGTGGGTGTGTTGGACGAGGCCTAATCACGTATTGACATGATCGATTGATCGACCAGCCCGCAATAAGATGTACTCCAGGGTGACTGCTCTGACCAGTGGAATATACACTGTTTGACCATCTGGGATAAGGAATAGGATATACTGTACAAGCAAATGCAAGGAACAGCCCAGAGGAAAGAAATGCTTTTCAGTTTAAGCTCAGACGCTAGTAGGCAGCGTGGGGAAGACTCTGGGCCCAGGGTACCCCCT
Organism: Benthosema pterotum; assembly: GCA_039105355.1. NCBI lineage: Eukaryota > Metazoa > Chordata > Actinopteri > Myctophiformes > Myctophidae > Benthosema > Benthosema pterotum. The sequence continues at coordinate 5,788,905 of CM076988.1, read as the reverse complement.
CCCCTCATGGTCGCCCCCCTCCCCTCATGGCGCCGTAGGCAACTGCCTAGTCTGCCTAATGGCAAAAACGCCCCTGCAGTATGTATGTATGTATGTATGTATATATCTATGTCTGTATCTATGTCTGTATGTAGTGTATACTGTATACATCTGTATGTCTGTATGTATGCATGCATGTTCCTGTCGGATCCAACCACCACTCAAGCACACATCTCTACACTGCGCCGCACCGTGGCACCGCACAGCCCAGACAGCGCGGTGCCACCGATCGGTGCTAGAAGGGGGGGCTATTACAGGAATGTGTCAGAGACAGCGTCAGGCTAGGCTGCTGGGCCGGTGGCGGCTCTCCTTGACACGTGTGGAATCTCTCGTACGTTTTTTCGTATGCTAATTGCTTCATGTCAAGCCCATGCTTGGCATTTTGGCGAGGCCGGGGCTAGCCGCCTGCCGTCGCCCGCCCAGGGGCGGATCTAGGCATGGGAAGTATGGCAGGGCAATGCCCCCCTAAATGCCCAGTCTGCCTCACCAAACACGATGGCATGCAAAACAACCCAAGATATTTCAAATTAAGGTGCTTCTATTTAAAATGATGTGAAACACTACTACTGCTACTAACTAACTACAGCTGTGTCACCACTAAACCAACAGCATTTCATCATTGAAAACAGAAAACTCTCTGAGTCAGACCTTTAGCTTTATGCTAAAGGTCTGATGCTTAATTGCCGAATAAAAGTCCTGCAACCGAATATGTTATGGGTGCTACTTCATCGCCCATGCCGCGAAGCGCCACAGGCGATGAAGCCGCCCCCATACCATTTTCTCCTGCCCCCCCAATTGGGAAATGCTACATCCGCCCCTGCGCCCGCCACGATCTATCATCACATGACCGCTGCTGCTGCCATCGCGCCGCTTTGCAAACGAGCCACCACCAAACACTGACACTAGAACGTCCCGCGTGTCACTTTACAAAACACGGCTATAAATGCCTTTCGATCGGTGCGAGGAGAGGAGGAGGAGGAGGAGGAGAAGAGTCCTTCAGGTTTCTCTCTTACTCCACTCTCTTGCATCATTCCATTTTCTTGCCGGGGTTCTTCAAACAAAAAAAAAAAAAAAAAAAGAGAATGGACCTCATTTTTTTATTTTTTATTTTGCTTTCTTCTTCTACTTCAGGCCTTGAGGTGTTAACCGCCCGACCATCAACTGGCCAATTGGACCACTTTTCTTTCTGTCCTCGCTGTCCTCTCCTCACCGCTTGCCCTCTTCGTCTTTGTCAGCCTATATACCTTTATTCTTCCATCTTATTCTCCCTCTCTCTCTCTCTCTCTCCCTCTCTCCCTCCCTCTCTCCCTCTCTCCCCCCTCTCTCTCTCTCTCCCTCTCTCTCTCTCCTCTTTTCATCATAGCAGACAGAGGAGCGCTCGGTGCTGGATGTGTAATTGAAGGTGGCCTTCGCTCCCCTGCCAGAGAGGAACAAGGTGAGGCGCTCATGCATAACTTAAAGCAGCAGGAGAGAATTTCATTTTTTAAATTGGCCGGATTATATTCTTTATTAAAGCAGGCGAGTGGCGCATGACGCACGCACATGCACGCACACGCACACACACACACACACACAGGTCCTTTCAAGTGGGGAGCGATGAATGCAGACGTCGGTCGACTCGATCAGCATCAGGTCTGCTCAAGAGTGTGTTATTATTGCGTGATATTGCGCACATAAAGTCACAGGGCCTCGCCCCGGTTTCAACTGAAAATGAACTATATCCACTTTAAAGGGATATTTGCCATTTTTATAACTCAAAGGTATAGTCAGTGATTTCACATGCTGATCATAGAGCATGTGCATGACCATATCTTGGGTGGTTCCTGGGGTCTTACTGGGGGGACTTTTTTTTTTTTTTTTTTTTTTTTCCCAAAATCCAATTTCGATTGCCTGTGTTCAGTTACTGAAAGCTGAACCTGTAATTTATTTCGGTGTACAGTGAAATATTAAGTAGTTCTGTCATTGACTTTTAACGTGTGGGCCCCAGTGCACCCCCACAAAATGACCAGAATATTTCACTAAAACTCCCACCACTGGACTCTGGCAATCGATTACTAAGTTGCAACCAGTACATTAACGGCATAGATGAATTTCATAAAAATCTTAACTATCACTGCCCATTTGAAAGGCCCTTTATTCAACTAGTGCTGCCAGTATGCAGTAAGTTTCTTTAACGTTATACAAATGAAGTAAATGGAGTTCACATGCAGGCTGGACCCAAATATTGCTTGAACGGAGTTAGACATGACATTATAGACACATAACGGTCACAGGTTGGCACACGCTGTTTTGGCCGTGTTTTTTAAAGGTAGGGTAAGTGATTTGAAATTCATCGTGTAGTACCAGCCTGGTGCACTAGGGGCGTCCAACAGTAGCTACACTATGTGAACCTGCTGCTCGATCCTGATTGGAGGAGAATTCACCCACCACCTGGGGAACTTTTATTAGCTCCTCTGCTAACGTGGGGGAGGGGGAAACTCCATATATGGTTTCCACACCTTATAATAGAGCATTTTAACAGAAAAAAATATTTTTGGGTGATATCTGGTTGGTGCTAGGCAGCCTAGCGGATCTAGGCATGGGCATGGGGGGGCAGTGTCCCCCCTAAATACCCAGTCTGCCTCCCCCCCCCCCCCCCCCCCACACACACACACACACACATGGCATTGTGTTGCATGCCAACACAATGCCATGCAAAACAACCCAAAATATTTCAAATTAAAGTGATTATTTTTAAAATGATTTGAAACTACTACTGCTACTAACTAACTACAGCTGTGTCACCACTAAACCAACAGCATTTCATCATTGAAAACAGAAAACTCTCTGAGTCAGACCTTTAGCTTTATGCATGCTGCGTGTCTGTTGCAACTTCAACAACAACTGATGTTATTATTGATGCTTTACTTGACTAATAAAAGTCCTGTAACCGAAAATGGTATGGGTGCAGCTTTATGAAGCCGCCCCCATACCATTTTGCCCCTCCAACATGTTCTCTTGCCCCTCCACCAAATGGGACATGTTACATCCGCCCCTGTAGGCAACACTTTTGTCTCATCTGCAAGCCATTACTCTGCCTCTCTCTCTCTCTTTGTCCTCATACAGAACAACGTGTCAACAAGGTTTTATTTCCCGACCGAGCAGCACGACACTTCTCTCCGCGGAGAACGCTCGCGAACGCTCGCTCCGTTCATTACGAGTTGAAGAGCGAACAACAGACCCTCTCAGGTTACTGAAAAAAAAGAAACACTTCTCCCAGCGACAGAACACAAACAAGTGAGATGAGAAGAGAGAAGCCACGAGAGAGTGATGTAACTGTAAGTGACTATAGTATCAAAGTACAAAGTGAAGGACAGGTCAAACACTGTAAAAGAGCATCACATTTCGTGCATGCTTGCTTCTAATGCAGTCCACCTGACAGCGGGAGTTTCCCCGGTCGAACATAATAGTGCGTGGAAGGAAGACCTTTGAATTAAATGTAGCTCTTCGCTAAGTCCCTCCCAGATCCGTCCTTGTCCAATAGGCACGCTAAAAGAGGAAAGCTTGGCCTGCATAGCAACAGCCTGCATAGCTAAACTGGATTGGCATTGGACAGCGACCAAAACCTGCCCCAAAGGGTGGGGTTTTGTGAATGGCTAATTGAATTTTATTGAGTTTGTTATTCTGACCAGTTCTTTTACCCCCGCGCCATCAGACTGGCCAGTGGGAGGCAGATTTAGACACCAGGATTAGTCCAGCAGTAGGGCCCACTATTTATTCTGCATTTGAGCCACGGACCACCATTTGATGACGTTTTAGCCCCACATTACTTTTATCCACAATACCAGGGTGGATTTGGGGGAAAAAATAGTCAAACATACAGATCAAAATGACATTCCGTATAGTTGCGTAGCCTTGGGCTAATTCAAATTATGAATATTTTAACTCTTGAGAGTGTAAAAATGAAACCAAATGGACCCGCAAGGGTCCATTTGGTTTCACTCTTACGCTCTCAAAGAATTACATGAGCGGTGCGCTGGTCATAGACAAGCGCATAGCAAGTTCATTCAGGAAACCTCAGTGCAGTCGCTGCCGGCCCTTTAAAGGGCCGCCTCAGCATCACATTCACATGATTGACTTCATCCAATCACAGGCTCTCACAGGCTATTTAAACTGTAAGTTTGTATTGCTCTTCCTGCTTGCTTGCTGCTGCTGCTCACTCTGATACTGCTGTTCTGCTTATGCTTAATCATTTTGCTGCTAAATTTTGCTGCTGTGCTCACCACTGCTACCTATTTTGCCTACTTATGTCCACCAGCTGGGCAAATGTATGCCTTCATGGTGTTCAGTCTTGGTAAGTGATTTGTTTGGAGGGATTTGCACTGTGTTTGTTCCCTATGGGCCAGAGACCGAGTTGGAACCGCTGCTCAAATGTTGTTTCTGTTAACATTGTGCACTAATGCTCACATTGTTAGCTTAGTGAGTATATTAATCTTCACTTTGGGTCCTACTCATCTCACACTCACCAAGATTGGTCAAGAAGTAGCCATATAGTAGCCTTATATATATATATATATATATATATATATGTGCGTGTGTGTGTGTGTGTATAGCATACCTGCTATGGAGCAGCTCTCCCTCTGGTGTTCTAATTATGTATCATTCATTATCGGCGGTTAAGTTATTGTGCATCTGCTGTTTTAGTAACCATTGTAGGGTGTAATATACCGGTAGATTCAAGGCAAGCTAAGGAGTGTAAACTGATGTTTGCCTTGTGCTGTGCGGGTTGCCATGTCTGTTTATTATAAGCTTCTTTGGCTTGTCCAATAGAAATTGCTTGGCAGCTGCAAGGATGAGTGAGGTTTGTTTGAATCACCCTGAGATTAACGTCATGTAATGGTTGTATTGCTGTAACATTTTCATGTATTCAAGATGGTTCATTGCCTTTTTCAGATAAGAGCCGATTGTCTCTTCCAACGGCAACTCAAGTTTTTTCTGGTCGGAATGGTATGCTCATGCAGTGTCGGCAAGAGAAGTATGGTCAGGTTGACTTGAGCAATTTAAAGAAGAAGTGAATGGCTTCTTCAGAGTGTTAATTTGCATAGGCGCAAGACTGACAGGGCCATGTTGCAGTTATTTCGGCCACATTAAATCTGATTCTGCTGTGATCTATTAACTAAACGTTCTGCTGTTAAGGCATGTCCTGGGTATAGAAGGTTACTGCATATTCAGGATTTGTTCACTATTCATTTTTTGAGGTGTTTGGAGGCTAATTGTAGCAGTGTTGATGGATCAGGGAGACTCAATACAAGGCATTACTGAAGCATAGTTTGAGGAACACAGTTCTCTGCAGCCAGTAGATTTAAATGTCCAGTAAGCACTTGCTTGGTTAGATTGCGGTCCTTCAATTTCAACTATCAGGTTAAGACATGCTCATGGATGGTTAAATTTTGCTCATCTTCATGATTGAAGATACAATTAGCCGTAAAATAATAATAACCTGGTATGGGATGCACAGGATATGCATGAAGGATGCTGGCAGTATACAGGCAAGGGTGGCACTAGGTAGAGTGAAAACTTGGGCGTTGCGCACAAGAGACAATGGTCTGCATGAGCAGAGTGAGCTAATACCCATGACATAAGCAGTGCACCGATGCCTTAACTTGCACCCAATCCACTCGCACAGATGGAATGGCTTATGATTGTCATTAACTTTGATCTTAGCGTCAACTTAAACTTTATCCAGTGTTAAAGCGATATTCCCTCATGCCTGATCTCATACTGCTTCTGTTTTCTGTTTCATGAGCCTTTTGGTGATCTTCTGATGGGATGAACTGGGATGCTGGGGAAGTCCTTCCCGCAGGTTGCCGGAATCACTCTTCATCTCTGTCGCAGCCGCAGCCATTACCCTCAGCCTCACCTCGATGGTTTCACGGATCTTCTGAAGCCCTGAGGCAGGTCATTGTTAATCATCTTCTAGGCTGCTTTTGTTTTTAAGTTTTCAATCTCATACGTTCTTATAGTCGCTCAGCCGGTTCAAGTAGTGATTTGGTTGAAGCTTCTGTATCCTTATTGTTTACAGACTCTGGCTAAGTAGCTAGTTTAAAGATTGCCAGCTGACACAAGGCTTCAGTGTTGCGCTCCACATGGTGGCAGCATGATTTTGTTGGCTGAACCAGGATGGGAATCGTCCCTTGTCATTAAGGATTCTCCCCTGTTGGTTATTCGGTAGTATAACCTGGACCTACAGTATGTCATTGGCATTGTCATTCTGAGTTGTTTAGTTACGGCTTGTCAAGTTTAGATGCTCATCCTGTCTAATGTATGTTCCGTATCAAAGCCTGCTGATGGAGTTTGGACTGCCCAGTACTAGCTCTTGATCAAATTATGCTATTATGCTAACCATGCCTTTTTTAACACCAGTGCTATTAGGTTCATGCGGCTGACTTCACAATCCAACCTCTGAATCTCTGACCCTGCCGGGTCTTGTAGCTTCCTATGTTTCCATCTACATGTATAGTTATTTTTGGTAAACTAAATCGGCCCTAGTGCTCCATTAACAAACTACCGTATAGCTGGTGTTCAGAGCCTTCAATAAAACCTTAATTTTGAAAAGGAAGGAAATAACGAATGTCTCTCTAATACCTCATTGATTCTCAAAATGGTGTCAAGGGATTTGGCTTAAGTATCTTTATGATCAGATTCTTGCTGCCTTCTGTGTGTTTCTAAGATGTGGTGGATCCTACCCATGATCTATCCACTTCTGTCTTGGATGACTACTGCGGAACCTCTAATCTGACTCATTTGATAGGGCACTGTATATCTGTGGCAACTAACACTGGTCTTTGTCCTTTCTCTTCCATATATCATCTGCATGCTGTCCTTCCGTAAACTCCATGAGCTCCTGTTCACGGTGGATTCTGAGACGCCATAGTCCTTTGGTTCTGCAAAACCTGCATCTTCTGTGTCGACACTGAGCTGCCCCTGATCGCATCGTGTCAACACTATTCAGGATTGGGGCGATCTACATGCTATAGCGGCATCAAAAGCTCCAGCTGCTACATCCTAGTCCTCTTCACTTGCAGCTTTGGAAACTATGCTCAGCTAATCTCTTTTACAGTACAGGCTCGGAACGATTAATTCTGACTCATGTTTTAGTTACATGCTGCTATATGTATATTTTGCTACTTGCGCTGCAGTTTGATACTCTTAAACTGCATTCAGTATGCTTGCTAGGCCTAAATGTGCTCTTGTTACAGCGAGACACTGCTTTTTTTATTTTATTTTTTCTCCAATGACAAATGCTCAGTGGGTTGTGTAAGTGTGCACATGAGTTAATTGCGTTAAAAAGATTTAATCGGATTAATCCACATTAAGTAAATTTATTGTTTTCAACAGCCTTAATTATTACTACTCTTTACAAAGAAGTAATGTTAATCTTTACATCACGCTGCTGCTCTTACTCTTAAAACGCGTGCTGCGTTAAGCCTGCCCTGCCGCGAGTACTTGGTTACTCTTTAAAACGCGTGCTGCGTTAAGCCTGCCCTGCCGCGAGTACTTGGTTACTCTTTAAAACGCGTGCTGCGTTAAGCCTGCCCTGCTGCGAGTACTTGGTTACTCTTAAAACGCGTGCTGCGTTAAGCCTGCCCTGCCGCGAGTACTTGGTTACTCTTTAAAACGCGTGCTGCGTTAAGCCTGCCCTGCCGCGAGTACTTGGTTACTCTTTAAAACGCGTGCTGCGTTAAGCCTGCCCTGCTGCGAGTACTTGGTTACTCTTAAAACGCGTGCTGCGTTAAGCCTGCCCTGCCGCGAGTACTTGGTTACTCTTTAAAACGCGTGCTGCGTTAAGCCTGCCCTGCCGCGAGTACTTGGTTACTCTTTAAAACGCGTGCTGCGTTAAGCCTGCCCTGCTGCGAGTACTGGGTTACTCTTTAAAACTAGAGCTGTCAATCGATTAAAACCTTAAATGAGTGTTTTTCAAGAATATTCATATCAAGGTCAATTATTTATTCTGCATTTGAGCCACAGGCCACCATTTGATGACATTTATTTAGACTTCCAGACCTAAATTAAAGAATTTGTCAACAATTGGTATCAATTTGGTATCATTAGGAGCGAACATGCACATTTTGTAGAACGTTCTCTACATTCTCTAATTGTGTAGACTTATTTTGAGTAACTTAACTGATGCTGATATTTATGATGATATATATAACTCACGGCTGAGTTAACTCGCGATTAACTAGTTAATGCTGACAGCCTTATTTAAAACGTGTGCTGCGTTAAGCCTGCCCTGCTGCGAGTACTGGGTTACTCTTTAAAACGCGTGCTGCGTTAAGCCTGCCCTGCTGAGAGTACATCTCTTAAAGCTGCTGCCGCCCTGCTCATTTCTGCAGAGTATATGCATACTCTTAAAGCTGCTGCCGCCCTGCTCATTTCTGTAGAGTAACACTCTTGAACTGCTATGCTGAAGTTGGAAAATAATAAATGAAATCAGAAAATAAATAAAAAATGCAGCTCCAGGTGGTAGGGTACTGGGTACTGATTCGGTCTGGTAATGTTAGGATGTCCTTCACTTCTGGTTGTCTGTGTGGTGGCTAACCGGGACACAGTTTAGGACTACCAAATTCAAGTATCAGCAGGCGCTCTCTGAAACTATTGACCTAGTCTTCACATAATGCTAGAATGACCAACGTCTGATCCAAGCCCACAACTATGCTCTCTTGCTGCGTGGAAGGATATCGGTATGGTCGTCCTTTTCAGGAAGCAACAGGCGCTCTGTTGTACACATTGACCTAGTCTTCACGTAATGCTAGAATGACCAATGTCTGATCCAAGCCCACATTATGCTCTCTTTCTGCGTGGAAGGATATCGGTATGGTCGTCCTTTTTTAGGAAGCAACAGGCGCTCTGTTGTACACATGTTTAGCTTATGGTTGGTGCTGGATGATCTGCTTTTTGGGGGGTTCGGATCGTTTGCGCTGCTGTGTTGGGGGATTCGGAGTCCTTAAGGTCAGGACTGTTGCGCTTGATCTGAGTACCCAAAAAGCAGATCCAATTCATCCGCCAAACCATGATAAATATATTGTTCATTTTATATTCAATAAATGAATATTAAACCCTTCTTGAGTTGTCCTGACTGAAATGAGCGGTGCGCTGGTCATAGACAAGCGCATAGCAAGTTCATTCAGGAAACCTCAGTGCAGTCGCTGCCGGCCCTTTAAAGGGCCGCCTCAGCATCACATTCACATGATTGACTTCATCCAATCACAGGCTCTCACAGGCTATTTAAACTGTAAGTTTGTATTGCTCTTCCTGCTTGCTTGCTGCTGCTGCTGCTGCTCACTCTGATACTGCTGTTCTGCTTATGCTTAATCATTTTGCTGCTAACCCTCCTCCACCCCAGCTACCACCTGTAGATTTGGATCTGCCCTTTGGGTACGGGGGATTCGGAGTCCTTAAGGTCAGGACTGTTGCGCTTGATCTGAGTACCCAAAAAGCAGATCCAATTCATCCGCCAAACCATGATAAATATATTGTTCATTTTATATTCAATAAATGAATATTAAACCCTTCTTGAGTTGTCCTGACTGACATCTGGTTAACCAACTTTCCACCATTTAGCTGGGGACGATCTGGAATCCTCTCAGACTACTGGTTGAAAACCACTGATATTAACTTTCATTGGGTGGGCAGGACGCACGTTTGGGTACCCCTGCACCCCTCTAGATCTGGCCCTGATGCAAACGCCACACAGGAAGGCCCCTTTCGCCTAACCCCGCCTTGGGTATGGGCACTGATGACTGGCAAAAAAAAAGAATACTTTCAGGCTTTGACAGCATATACATACATACACTGAGAGTGCTTGTTGTCCTCCTCTTCTATAGAGTGCTTGTTAGATCTCCTTTTCAGCGATTCTCCGTAATCTGCATTGTTGACCGAGAGTGCTTGTTTTCCTCTTTTCTTCTATAAAAGGTATATGCACATACATCCAGCGATGTAGGTCTGATTCGGCTAGCCCTGTCCTGTCCCTATAAGCCAAAAAAACGGACGCAAAGCGTACGCTGTGCGGAATATTGTAATGGAATGTTATTGCCAGTTCTGCGAAAGTAAAGAGGGTTGAGGGGAAAGAGAGAGAGAGAGAGAGACTGAGGTAATTTAGGGACACTAAGCATGAAGAGGGGATTAGGTTGAGAGACTGTGCGTGTGCGTGCGTGCGTGTGTGTGATGTTCAGTCAGATTGGTTGTGTTTACAGAGGTTTGTGATGTTGATTAGTGGTTTATTGTGTGTGTGTGTGTGTATGTGTGTGTGTGTGTGTGTGTGTGTGTGTGCGTGCGTGTGCGCACGTGCACGCGTGTATGAGAAAGAGCTCATTAACCGCAGGCTCGACAGCAACAAGACAGGAAGTGATGTAACAAGGCTTGGGGCTTTTCGCACAGTTTTGTTTACAGTTTTCTCCTCCGATTGCGTGTGTGTGTGTGTGTGTGTGTGTGTGTGTGTGTGTGTGTGTGTGTGTGTGTGTGTGTGTGTGTGTGTGTGTGTGTGTGTGTGTGTGTGTGTGTGTGTGTGTGTGTGTGTGTGTGTGTGTGTGTGTGTGTGTGTGTGTGTGTGTGTCTGTGCGTCTCCTCCTCCAGGCACAATTTGTTGCTTACGGTGCAACGTTGTGTTTCTATTGTTTTGTTGAGTCAGAAGTGAAGCAGTGTGGAGGGTCCATGGACAAATAACTCTTCACTCCATTGTGTTCCGCGGTAATAACGCTAACCAAATGCCTAGATGTCGAGTGACTGAATGATTGATTTATTTAATGATTTCTAACAGCAAATTCAAGCACAACCCAACACAATACTGATGAAACTGGGAATGGACATCAGGGGCGTATCTAGGCATGGGCATGGGGGTTGCAATGCCCCCCTAAATGCCCAGTCTGCCCCACCAAACATGATGGCCTGCATCAGTGCTCATATTTAAAAGTAATTGAAACACTACTGAAAATGGTATGGGGCGGCCTCATCGCCCGTGACGCGAAGCTACACGGGCGATGAAGCTGCCCCCTTACCATTTTCTTCTGCCCCCCCCACTGGGAAATGTTACATCCGCCCCTGATGGACATAGCATTAAAGCCAGCCTGTTCATTTCATCAAACAATTAAAGACAATATACAAATATTCTCTTCTGTGAAGAAGTCGGAAGCAGCAGATCATAGTGCAGGGAAAAGGGGCAGTGTTGCCAACTACCAAAATCCAAAATGCACTATGGCACTTCCAAAATGCACTAGAATGCGCTTGAGCAGTGGGTTTTCAACCATTTTCATACCAGGGCCCACTATTTATTCTGCATTCCAAATTAATTAAATATAATTTAACTCCTGAGAGCGTAAAATGGACCCTTACGGGTCCATTTGGAGTGTTTTCTCTGGCGCCTGTCGACCAATTTCGCCCCAACTCACCAGCAAAAAAGCACTCAATTAGTTTTTTCCACTAATTTTGGCACTAGGGGGTGTCTGAAAAAAAAAAGCTATAGTGACAAATGCGCCAAGTTGGCAACACTGAAAAGGGGAGAGAAAATACAGTATATACAAGGAGAGGGAAAAAGCGTGAGGGGCGGAGGGGGGGGGGGGGGGGGGTAGGGATCATACAGGCCAGTTTCATATTGCAGCTGTCAGTAGGTGCCCTTTGAGAGTGGGTTTTTGATGTTGTTTTGATGTTGGTATTTCTTTACAGTATAGAGCAGAGCAGGTTCACTCCTGCATGTGAAGTTCAATGCTGCACCATCTGACAGAGTCAGGTCAGGTTAGGATAACGCGCGTTAGGTAACAATATATTACGTAATTTTGATGCCGTATTCTTGCGCTACCTTCCAGACAGACAGTCACGGGACTAGCAGCAGCCACACACACGCGAATGCATACATGTACAGGGGCGCGAGCACACACAGCAGGGGAGGATGTAGCATTGAATGAATTGGGGGTGGCAGGAGAAAATGGTATGGGGGTGGCTTCATCGCCCGTGGCGCGAAGCGATGAAGCCGCACCCATACATACCATTTTTGGTTTCAGGACTTTTATTAGTCAAGTATAAGCACCAATAATAATAATCAGTTGTTGTTGTTGAAGTTGCAACAGGCATGCAGCATGCATAAAGCTAAAGGTCTGACTCAGAGAGTTTTCTGTTTTCAATGATGAAATGCTGTTGGTTTAGTGGTGCCACAATATTAGGTAGTTGCAGTAGTAGTGTTTCAAATCATTTTAAATGTAGGCACTTTAATTTGAAATATCTTGGGTCGTTATACATGCCATCATGTTTGGTGGGGCAGACAGGGCATTTAGGGGGGCATTGCCCCACCCATGCCCATGCCTAGATCCGCCCCTGACACACAGAGGAGGTTGCCTGATTTCTTCGTGCCATGTCTTAGCGTCCGTGATACGGCGTGTCAGAGAGGCTTAGAGCAGGTGCCACTTGTGCTCTTATACATGGCGTAATGTTAATCTGCAGGACAGGCGTGAATACGCGGTGCGGTAATTCATTCATCATCCGGAAAAAAAATGTCTCCTGCGATGTCATTTGCATTTACGTTATCCATATGGTTGACCTCCTCATTCATGCAGGCAGAACAATCCGGCAGATGTGAAGTAATCACATACTGTACGTTAGATCTGTTTTTAGAATATCAAAACACATAGTAATATAGTAGTAACTGGAAGCCGATGGAGGAAGCAGGGGGAGGGCTTGGATATTTTGGCTGCTTGAAGACCTTGCTACAGCATTCTGGATCATATGACTTACTATACGTCAAATGATAAGTCTGCGAGTATTCAGTGCACTGCACACGTTAAAGCAGGGGTGCCCAGCAGGGGTAAAGCAGGGGTGCCCAGGGGTCCTGAGCACCCCAGCAGGGGTGCTCAGGACCCCTTAGCTTAGGGACTGTTCCGTTTGGTGGTCCATGGAAACATGGAGTACACAGCGTGCGACACTGACTGTGTGTGTGTGTGTGTGTGTGTGTGTGTGTGTGTGTGTGTGTGTGTGTGTGTGTGTGTGTGTGTGTGTGTGTGTGTGTGTGTGTGTGTGTGTGTGTGTGTGTGTGTGTGTGTGTGCATACTAAGACTCACCACCCTCCACTTTCTAAACCAGTGGTTTCATGATGTCCACACAAACACCTACTTTAATGCAGCCTAAATACAGTATGTATCACCAGTTAACTGTGCACCTTGCCTTGCTATGACTGCTCCCCCTTTTCCCATGATCAAGTATCCACAACTACAGAAGTACTTCATCAAAAATATTTACATTATTGGTATTGATATTAAATCACATTAACCACACTGTAGATCATTTGGTGTTCATATATTCACAACGGGTAAGGTCCTAGTACAACTAAAACAGTGGGTGTGGCTTCAGTTCAGGAAGCCACACAACTACCAAAGCAGGAAGCTGGTGTAGTTGTATGACACAAAGGGAGAGGTTAGGGGGAGGGGCTGATGTGTGATGTCACTACATTACATTATTTTCCATTGGCACATTTACTGGAAAGGTTTCAGCACCCAGGAGGAAACTCTAAATCACCACGCATAAAAACAATACATCAAGGAGTCTAATTAAGTACTGTCATCTCTTAAACATAATACATAATAAATACAAAAACCCATGGCCCTGGGAAGATATTTACATTAGGGGGGTGCTGAACATTCCCTAACACGTGCGCATTAAATGTGTGTGCTCACACCTCGTGCACGCACATTTCTGCGCATTCTCACATGGAAGAGTGGCTTTTACCTTCCCTCTCCACATGCATGAGAAAACTGACACAGGAAATACACCAGGAGAACTAGTAACAGAAATCTGTTTTGGTGCTTCAGCCCACCCCAGTACCCTTACTTCCCTCAGCCATGCAAAAATCACAACACTCCATCTGTAAGTGCACGTCGATGATGCTAAACCCTTTACACATGGGAATCGGGAAGAACCTCTTTCCGAATATATACACATTTTCGTAGAAATATCAGTCCGCGGACCTAATATTTCTCGTTCTGTGTGGATGTACTGTGCAGTAGCCTAGTACTCCTGGCTGACACAAATATCAGCTCGAAAATAATATATATTTCTCTCTCACTTTCTCTCTCTCTCTCTCTCTCTCTCAGTCGATTACTGGGAAGAGCTCTTTACCAGGGCTCAAGCTGTCAAGCAGAAATTAGACTTCAGGGAAAATGAAGAGGGTATGAGAGAGAGAGAGAGAGAGAGACAGAGAGAGAGAGAGAGAGGGAGAAGGGGGAGGCAGGGGGAAGCTTTCAAACTGCTAAAAAGACAGAAAACCAAGGCTAGGCCACAGCCAGGGAGAGAGTATACTGGTGACAACTGACTATATACTGTATGACTGCATGTGGAAGGCGTTATATCTATTTTTTTGCCGTTTTCTTTATACGACGCACAAAAAACGCACATGCCTACATAGCTATGCATGACGCCACTGTTGACGATATGTCGCATCACCAGACAAACCGGTGGGATCTGCCACTTCGACCACCTTCGTTACCTCACACACACGAATACACACACACACACACACACACACACACACACACACACCGTCAAATACAGCAACGGAAGTGCTTGAGACATGAAGCTGCTTTTTCCCCACTTTAATAAATCATTCTATGCCGTCGGTTCACTCTGAGGGCCTGGATCACTGGCACGCACGCACACACACACACACACACACACACACACACACACAGTACCACCATCCAGCCATGTGCTTATTAAATGCAAATCACGTTACACTCTCTTTCATCAGGCACCTCCATCTTCTAATCCTCCCCATCTCTCTCTCTCTCTCTCTCTAGCCCCCTCTCTCTATTTATACGTGGCGAGCCTAAACTGGTTTGGGATCCATCTCGGTTTTCATGTTCTCAAAATGTCTCTGGCACACCACGCATGAGGGGATTGTAGGAAGTGGCGTCGGATGTGCGCCGTCATCATCATCCACTGTCACTGTCCACCGGTCGATATTTTTGGGACGTACGCCGGTCTATACTTGTGTAAGAGTGCTACCGTGTGTGTGCGTGTGTGCATGCATGCATGCATGCATGCATGAGCGCATGACTCGCCGACTGATGGGGTGTACGTGTGCGAATGACTAGGGACGCACACACAATCACGAGTATAATATTGTAGCAAATGTTCTCGCATCTACGCACATTACCTGGAAATGACATTGTTCCAATGGAGAGAAGCGTGAGTGTCAGGGGCGGATCTAGGCATGGGCATGGGGGGGGGGGGGGGGGGGTAAATGCCCTGACTGCCCCACCAAACACGATGGCATGCAAAACAACCCGAGATATTTCAAATTAAAGTGCTTATATTTAAAATGATTGGAAACACTACTACTGCTACTAACCAACTACAGCTGTGGCACCACTAAACCATCAGCATTTCATCATTGAAAACAGAAAACTCTCTGAGTCAGACCTTTAGCTTTATGGATGCTGCGTGTCTGTTACAACTTCAACAACAACTGATGTTATTATTGATGCTTTACTTGACTAATATACAGTAAGTCCTGTAACCGAAAATGATATGTGCGCGACTTCATGAAGCCGCACCGTACACATACCATTTTCTCCTACCCCCCCCAATTGGGAAATGGTACATCCGCCCCTGGTGAGTGTTTATATTGTCTCAAAAGCGGCAAACCTGGAGATGATAATTGTAAAGTGAAGATTATGTGTTTTCGTCAACACACCGCCAACCTGAGCCTCGCCATTAGATTAGTATTACAGGAGATTAGATTTGCCGTTATTGTCCCATTGGGACGTTTGCTTTCGCCGTCTGTTCAACATGGAACAATAATATTGTTCCGTCTATATAATATACCGCACAACACTGCAGTCAATATAGTAGTATTTCAGTCAGATAACTCACAAAGAGATTTAACCAATATTTATTATATCATCAGAATGCAAGCGTGCATACAGTATAATGCTTTACATTGGCATTTGGTTCTCCTACATTTTCCTCCCTGCTCCGCACAATAAAACACCATCAGTAAACATAAATAGCGGGGAAATAATATATACGGTACAATAATAATCCCCCATGGGGAACAGAACAAGTCAATCACATAACAAATCTAGAGAGTTTAAATACCCCGCCCAATTGGTCAGCTGAATGCCACATCAGCCAATGACGTTTGGGCCTTGCACATACTAAATACACCCACATTAGACATGCAGGATGTGTAGAGTACAGCATGAAACGTATATCTGGCTGAACTAACATCTCTGACACCTCTTGAGTACACAAAATGTTTAGAGAGCCCCCATACCCCATCCACCAACACCTAAAGGACAACATTCCAATGCAACTCTCCAGCACCCCAAATGTCCCCAAATGTCACTATAAGCTTTCAGACCTCCCGAAACAAAGTCATTTGCCTACTTTTCGGTCAGGGGCCCATGCATGAGCGCACCTCTTTCAAAGCCATTTTGCTCGTCTAAACTGTGCTGATATATTTACACATTTTTGTTCTATCCTGAATTCATCTTGAATTCCACTGTTATTCTTCTTCATGTCTATGACTTGATTGCATAGGGCAACATGTGGCTCTGGAGCCGCATGCGGCTCTAGAACTCACCCCTTGTGGCTCCCTGGCTGTAGCATTAGTTATCGTGGTGATACGCTATAGTTCTGCTCCACTGCTTCTGAGTCTGCCTCAGGGTTATTATAGTTATGGATTTTTTATTTTAGTTTAGTTTTAGTTAGTTTTGACATTTTATTTTCTAATTCAGTTAGTTTTAGTTAGTTTTAGAGCGGTTTTGCTCATTTTTATTTTGGTGAAAATATTTAGTTTTTGTTAGTTTAGTTATCATTTTTTTGCATTCATTTTTAGTTTTGATTAGTTTCAGTTAACTCAAATGTTTTTTGAATTTCAGTTTTCATTTTTGAGTTAGTTTTAGTTAACTAAATGGTCTGCGTTGCATTGAATCTGCCTTGCATTGGAAGGCAGACTCATAGAAGCAGTGGGGCTCTGGACCAGAGCCAGTGATATGCAGAAATAATATAAACATTCCAGTCACTGACAGCACCACCCGACACGCGATGTGCTGCCTGACAAACAGTTATGTCAGTCAGTTAAAGTAGTGCTAGTTGGCCAAGAAAAGCCAACGGAGGCATTATGGAATTAAAACCATGCCAAAATTAATTTGAACTGTAATTTTGAATCCGTAACTGTAATTGTGCTCCGTGTCTCTGCAAAATAAATCCAGTATTAATTAGTATCTGTAATTTTTTTCTGTATATCTGCAAAATAATCCGTGTCAAATTTTGCATGTGTAGAAAACTATTTGTAAGTTTGTATTTGCTGTTTGTATCACTGCAAAATTTCACAGGTGTAGAAAACAATTTTGCAGTGGTGAGCTTTGTATTTTTTGTATTTGCAGCTTTCAATCACTGCAAAATCCTTTTGTACCTCTGCAAAATAAATATTGTGGTCTGCACAACAACGATTGCGGCGACATCTGCTGTTCAAGTACAACACCACACATCTACAGTTTAAAAAAACACAGTTCAAAAAGTTACGAATTTTGGCAGTGTCTTCACTTCACCGGGGAGAGCCAATCAGCAGTTGGCTTACTCAGCAGTGCACCATTTTGATTGGTTGGCCAAAGGAAGCAGTCTCGCCAATCCCAGTCATTCATAATACATGAATATGAGATCCCATTGTTGGGAAGTACAGAGGTCTAATGGCGGCTGTTCTATAGCCCAGCACAGCTTTAGTGATCTTAAATCCCTTTATTTTAGATCGTTTTGTGTAATAGTAATGCATAAACATTGCAGAGACTTTAGACGTTTCTGTACAATGGTTTAAAACTGCACGAGGGTATGCTTAAAGTATCTTATTTAAACAGGGACAAACTCTGACTGCAGTTTCTGCCCCTCAATGTCGCCCCTCCACCCTCTGATTGCTGTGTGATTGCTGTGCTAGCACACAGCATTAGCATAACTATAGCAGTTCTGACAACAGCTATGTGATTGCTGTGCTAGCACAGCATTAGCATAACCAGCAGTTGTGACAACAAAAGAAGAACATTTGAGGAAAACTCCACTATTTATATACTATTATTTTGACAGATACCATTAGTCTGTTGGCTTGTGTATAATCTAAATATCAGATAAACGTGCATTAGCGACAATGTAACCAGTGTTATTTTAGCAATTCTATTAAAGCTAACAAATATAAGACTTCCGATGCTGATCACTTCAAAATAAGACAATTCACTGGAAGACGGCTCGGTTGCCATGTAGTGCCATGTAGTTGAGAGAACAACAAGCAAACTGGTCTATTCAAATGACTGTTGCAGCTATAGTCAGTGTTGTAGTGGTACTTTAAGAAGTGGGGGGACGCCTCTTAAAGGAAAATTCCACCCATTTTACGATTTTTTCTGAGAGTGCACAAATGTGTTCCATTTGTGCACTCTCAGAAAAAAGGAAACTCATTAAACATGGTGAAACAAATCTTGATGATGTCATTAAGATGTATTTCACAATGCTAATGATTTTTTTTCCTTTTGCCCCAAAAATATTTTAGAGAAGTGGGGGGACGCTGTCCCCCCGCGCCCCCCCTCCACTACACCCCTGGCTATAGTAATTCGTAATTCGTAAACGGTTTCATTCAAAAAATCATTAGCATTGTGAAATACATCTTAATGACATCATCAAGATGTGTTTCACCATGTTAATGAGTTTCCTTTTTTCTGAGAGTGCACAAATGGAACACATTTGTGCACTCTCAGAAAAAATCGTAAAATGGGTGGAATTTTCCTTTAAGAGGCGTCCCCCCACTTCTTAAAGTACCACTACAACACTGACTATAGCTGCAACAGTCATTTGAATAGACCAGTTTGCTTGTTGTTCTCTCAACTACATGGCACTACATGGCAACCGAGCCGTCTTCCAGTGAATTGTCTTATTTTGAAGTGATCAGCACCGGAAGTCTTATATTTGTTAGCTTTAATAGAATTGCTAAAATAACACTGGTTACATTGTCGCTAATGCACGTTTATCTGATATTTAGATTATACACAAGCCAACAGACTAATGGTATCTGTCAAAACGATAGTATATAAATAGTGGAGTTTTCCTCAAATGTTCTTCTTTTGTTGTCACAACTGCTGGTTATGCTAATGCTGTGCTAGCACAGCAATCACATAGCTGTTGTCAGAACTGCTATAGTTATGCTAATGCTGTGTGCTAGCATAGCAATCACACAGCTGTCAGAGGGTGGAGGGGCGACATTGAGGGGCAGAAACTGCAGTCAGAGTTTGTCCCTGTTTAAATAAGATACTTTAAGCATACCCTCGTGCAGTTTTAAACCATTGTACAGAAACGTCTAAAGTCTCTGCAATGTTTATGCATTACTATTACACAAAACAATCTAAAATAAAGGGATTTAAGATCACTAAAGCTGTGCTGGGCTATAGAACAGCCGCCATTAGACCTCTGTACTTCCCAACAATGGGATCTCATATTCATGTATTATGAATGACTGGGATTGGCGAGACTGCTTCCTTTGGCCAACCAATCAAAATGGTGCACTGCTGAGTAAGCCAACTGCTGATTGGCTCTCCCCGGTGAAGTGAAGACACTGCCAAAATTCGTAACTTTTTGAACTGTGTTTTTTTAAACTGTAGATGTGTGGTGTTGTACTTGAACAGCAGATGTCGCCGCAATCGTTGTTGTGCAGACCACAATATTTATTTTGCAGAGGTACAAAAGGATTTTGCAGTGATTGAAAGCTGCAAATACAAAAAATACAAAGCTCACCACTGCAAAATTGTTTTCTACACCTGTGAAATTTTGCAGTGATACAAACAGCAAATACAAACTTACAAATAGTTTTCTACACATGCAAAATTTGACACGGATTATTTTGCAGATATACAGATACTAATTAATACTGGATTTATTTTGCAGAGACACGGAGCACAATTACAGTTACGGATTCAAAATTACAGTTCAAATTAATTTTGGCATGGTTTTAATTCCATAAGGCATGGTTCACAGATCATGTCGTGTGGCACAGCGTTGTCGGCTGCATGGAGGCTCAAAGACTGGTGTGAGGAGTGTGCTCCATAGAGCAATACATTAGTAGCGCGAGTGGCCATGAGTAAAGTCCGCGGTTCAACACGGTTCAGTGGAATGAAGCAGTGGGATGTTAAACCGGCGCAGATGCTTCCGTGATCCGTGTGGGTGAGCTGCACGAGTCGTAGCCCCGTGCTGTGTGTGTGTGTGTGTGTGTGTGTGTGTGTGTGTGTGTGTGTGTGTGTGTGTGTGTGTGTGTGTGTGTGTGTGTGTGTGTGTGTGTGTGTGTGCGCGTACGTTCTTATTTCTTTTTGCTTGTATGTAACATTTCCCAATAGGGGGGGCAGGAGAAAATGGTATCGCGCCACGGGGCGCCCCTACCATTTTCGGTTACAGGACTTATATTATTATTATATTATTAGGCAAATAAAGCATCAATAATAACATCAGTTATTAAAGTTTCAACAGACACGCAGCATGCATAAAGCTAAAGGTCTGACTCAGAGACTGTTCTGTTTTCAATGATGAAATGCTGTTGGTTTAGTGGTGCTACAGCTGCAGTAGGCATGCCCCCCCCATGCCTATGCCTAGATTCGCCTCTGTTTATACTAAATCCCGAAGTTGAGTTTTCATTTTAGGTTTACAGTGGTGGTTTTCTACGAGGTATATGGGGTCTCTGAGTTATCTCACACCGAGCTGTACCTCGAGGCCTCCGTGTTATCTTTTACATTACACTGTACACGAGGCTGTATACGTGAGGTCTCCGTCCGTGTTATCTTTGACTTTGCGCTGTGTGCGGGGAAAACCTTCACTTCTCCTGCAACCTTTTACTGCTGACGGATGCCGGCTGACCGCTTCGCTTCATATCAGCTCAGGTGCTTTCTGTTTGTTTGAGCACTAGTTAACAATTAACACAAGCACAAACGTGTGCACACAGAGAGAGAGACCCATTTGCATATACTGCCCCGTCAGAAAAGCCAACGGAGGCATGGTTCACAGATCATGTCGTGTGGCACAGCGTTGTCGGCTGCATGGAGGCTCAAAGACTGGTGTGAGGAGTGTGCTCCATAGAGCAATACATTAGTAGCGCGAGTGGCCATGAGTAAAGTCCGCGGTTCAACACGGTTCAGTGGAATGAAGCAGTGGGATGTTAAACCGGCGCAGATGCTTCCGTGATCCGTGTGGGTGAGCTGCACGAGTCGTAGCCCCGTGCTGTGTGTGTGTGTGTGTGTGTGTGTGTGTGTGTGTGTGTGTGTGTGTGTGTGTGTGTGTGTGTGTGTGTGTGTGTGTGTGTGTGTGTGTGTGTGTGTGTGTGTGCGCAGGTACGTTCTTATTTCTTTTTGCTTGTATGTAACATTTCCCAATATGGGGGGCAGGAGAAAATGGTATCGCGCCACGGGGCGCCCCTACCATTTTCGGTTACAGGACTTTTATTAGGCAAATAAAGCATCAATAATAACATCAGTTATTAAAGTTTCAACAGACACGCAGCATGCATAAAGCTAAAGGTCTGACTCAGAGACTGTTCTGTTTTCAATGATGAAATGCTGTTGGTTTAGTGGTGCTACAGCTGCAGTAGGCATGCCCCCCCCATGCCTATGCCTAGATTCGCCTCTGTTTATACTAAATCCCGAAGTTGAGTTTTCATTTTAGGTTTACAGTGGTGGTTTTCTACGAGGTATATGGGGTCTCTGAGTTATCTCACACCGAGCTGTACCTCGAGGCCTCCGTGTTATCTTTTACATTACACTGTACACGAGGCTGTATACGTGAGGTCTCCGTCCGTGTTATCTTTGACTTTGCGCTGTGTGCGGGGAAAAACCTTCACTTCTCCTGCAACCTTTTACTGCTGACGGATGCCGGCGGCTGACCGCTTCGCTTCATATCAGCTCAGGTGCTTTCTGTTTGTTTGAGCACTAGTTAACAATTAACACAAGCACAAACGCGTGCACACAGAGAGAGAGAGACATTTGCATATACTGCCCCATCAAAAAGAAAGAGACATCACTGTTTGACAGAGAGATAGCCCATATAGGCATAGAGTGCTGACACTGTGGGCTATATATCTTGCACCACTCCAGTGTTGCCAACTGCCAAAATTCAAAATGCCCTACTGGCACTTCCAAAATGCCCTAGAATGCGCTAGAGCAGTGGTTTTCAAACATTTTCATACCAGGGCCCACTAGTTCTTCTGCATTTTAGCCACGGTGGACCACCATCTGATGTTGAGTTTCTCGGACTAATTTAGGAGAGATAACTGTCAAAATGTTGGTCAAAATAGCAATTCTTCGGCATTTTCTATATATGTAGATTCTAGAAAAATTAGGTAATTCAGATGTTTAAATATAATTTAACTCTTGAGATCGTAAAATGAAACCAAATGGACCCGTAAGGGTCCATTTGGTTTCATTTTACGACATCAAGAGTTACAGATCTATAAGGGTCCATTTGGTTACCAATGGTCCTTTCTAGGAAGGAAGGAGGACTCTATCACAGGAGGAAAATTGTGAAAAATGAGGGTTTTATCTCTGGTGCCTGTCAACCAATTTCGCCCCAACTCACCAGCAAAAAAGCACTAGATTTTCCACCAGGAGTTTTTCCACTAATTTTGGCGCTAGGGGGGGGTCTGGAAAAGAGCTAAATATAGCGACAAATCCGCCAAGTTGGCAACACTGCACCACTCCTTACCTCTTATCCCTAAACTAATTTGCCATCTTTTACTACCAGTATTTTAAAAATGTATGCATAAGGGATTCCAGCGCGAGCATCAAGGAGCTTCATGGCTAGTCCTGGGACACACAGTGCTAATAGAGTCAAATTTGTCAGTCACACATTGGGGTCTAGGGCAGCGGCTCTCACATCTATCTCTAACACCCCAATTATTGAGATTCAATAGCAAAGAAAGAAAGAAGACCTGTACTGCATCAAAAGTAATCAAACATTATACTATCATAACTGGTCACTCCAAAACTAGCCAAATCATATAAAACAAAGAGGTGCTTACTTGGTACTTGTGAGTGAAAATACCCATCTGCAAGATGGGTATTTTGAATTGCTCAAGATTCCAACTGCTTGTCAGAGTGAGTGTGGACTAGTGTGTGTGTGTGTGTGTTTGGGGAGGAGGGGGTTGTCCCCAGTTCCAAATAAGATTAAATATTGAGGTGTAACGCCCTTGAAAAGGTTGAAAACCACTGGTGTAGACAGAGAGAGAGAAAGAGAGAGCATGGTCCAAATACTGTGTAATATACCACCCAAACGCCTGACAGAGCTCAAGGTGAAAACCTAAAGTGAGCACTCAACTTCACTCAACTTCTAAATGCCAGGCTGTGAAATTTAGGAGTTGAGGGAGCATAATAGAGCTGAGGGAACATACTGTAGCTTTGGTGCAGATCCTGAGAATTGCAATGTAGAACTACCCCTAGTCAGTCATTAAATGGGCTCCACCAGGGGCGGATCTAGGCATGGGCATGGGGGGGGGGCATGCCCAGACTGTCCCACCAAACATGATGGCATGGAAAACAACCCAAGATATTTCAAATTAAACACTCCTACTGCTATTAACTAACTCCAGTTGTGGCACCACTAAACCAACAGCATTTCATCATTGAAAACAGGAAACTCTGAGTCAGACCTTTAGCTTCATGCATGCTGCGTGTCCTTTTAACTAAATGACATCTTACCCTCCCTATAATTGTAGGCAAAGAGTGTATGTTGAAAGCCTTGCAGAGGAACCTCTATGCGTTGCATATATGCTCCACTCGTTCCACGCCCCGCTGTTTTACGGCGGGCCGTCAATCATCGCGTCACAGCGCACGATGCCAGCTCCATTAAAAGATGCCAATCTTTGAAGCCGAGACGAAATGGAAAATAAACGCCACATTGCGAAGATTATTAACGGCGTCTTAAGAGCTCAGCGAGGAATGCCAGTGTCCTCCTCATCAATCAATTTTTGCGGGAAGTCACGGCGGATAGCTTAATGCGCGGTTTAAAGGGGAACTCCACCCATTTTCAACATTACATAATATACCTTAGAGATGTTGTGTGGACACAGTAAAAAAGTCGTCCCAATTCTGTATTTCCTAAAAATGGAGGTCTGAAAAAAAAATCATTAACATGGTGAAATACATCTGATGGCATCATCAAGATGTATTTCACCATCTTAATGATTTTTATTTCAGACCCGTTTTTCCTGAATGGGTACAAATG
The DNA here is from genome assembly GCA_039105355.1 of Benthosema pterotum. NCBI lineage: Eukaryota > Metazoa > Chordata > Actinopteri > Myctophiformes > Myctophidae > Benthosema > Benthosema pterotum. The sequence continues at coordinate 5,764,608 of CM076988.1, read as the reverse complement.
GAACCAAATGGACCCGCTAGGGTCCATTTGGAGAAAATTGGAGAAAATATTGGTCAGAAAATAGCTAAAATACATTTTCGGCCGATTTGGTTTCAGCCCAAATTGGCAGAGAATATATCACCGAATAGTCAAGTGTATGGAATTAAATGCGTTCAAATGTGCTGAAAAAATGTTTTATGGACCCATAATGGATCATAATGGGCCCATTTATGGACCTGTGATTATTATTTAAGTGAATAATCATGTATTTTGCCAGAAAAAGGTAGCTTTTGGCATTTTTGGGGTGGAACGCACTCTAACTTTAGCTATTTGTAGAATCAGTCGTGAGGACAAAATGGCATGAGTAATATCAAGAGCGTTGCAAAATGAATTACCTTCAACCTCACCATCATGGTCTTATAGAGGCCTCTCAATGGTGGCCATTGAGGGAAACAAGGATGAGTCACTCAGCAGCATCCAACAAGAAATGGACTTTTAAGAAGGCTCTCAGATCATTGAATGCAACACACGCACGCACGCACGCACACACACACACACACACACACACACACACACACACACACACACACACACACACACACACACACACACACACACACACACACACACACACACACACACACACACCAGGGGCGGATGTAACATTTCCCAATTGTGTGTGTGTGTGTGTGTGTGTGTGGGGGGGGGGGGGCAGGATTAAATGGTACGGGGGCGGCTTCATCACCCGTGACGCTGATGATGAAGCCACACCTATACCATTTTCAGCTACAGGACTTTTATTAGGCAAGTAAAGCATCAATAACATCAGTTGTTGTTGAAGTTGCAACAGACACGCAGCATGCATAAAGCTAAAGGTCTGACTCAGAGAGTTTTCTGTTTTCAATGATGAAATGCTGTTGGTTTAGAGTGGTGCCACAACTGTAGTTAGTTAGTAGCAGTAGTAGTGTTTCAAATCATTTTAGATACAAGCACTTTAATTTGAAATATCTTGGGTTGTTTTGCATGTCACCGTGTTTGCTGGGGCAGATTGGGCATTTAGGGGGGCCTTGCCCCCCCCATGCCTATGCCTAGATCCACCACTGACACACACACACACACAAACTCTTCTTCTCACATCCATAAACCCACATGTGCATCATTTCTCTCTTACAGTCACATATGCATGCGCGGTGCGTGTGTAAAACCTGTCCCTCGCCACGGAGACCTGTCAGTATGAAAGGGGGGGAGAGCGTGTCGCGGCGCGGAGCAGCGATCCCCCATTAGTCATCTAGGCTTTGGGTCAGCAGTATATTTAGAGAGTTCCTCACAGTCCACACGGTGCACTGATGTCACACACACACACACGCACGCACACACACACACACACACACACACACACACACACACACACACACACACACACACACACACACACACACACACACACACACACACACACAAGGTACAGTGATGTCAGCCACTAAAAACAACGGCGTCCTCCACTCGGCTGTAGGTCGGTCCGACCAGATGTGTTTGGCAAACTCTATATATACCGTACTATAGTTCTGGACTACACAGAGGTCTATGCTGCTGCTGCCCGCCAAAACTTTTTAGATCAAACATAATAAAGACACACTTTTTATTCCTGGGTTTACAGCCTAGTCTGCATGGCTAGTGCTTTTTATTCTGTTTTACTGGCGCAATATACAGGAGTGTCACTCACACTCTGCCCGACCAAACATGATGGCGTGCAAAACAACCCAAGATATTCCAAATGAAAGTGCTTATATTTAAAATGATGTGAAACACTACTACTGTTACTAACTAACTACAGTTGTCCCCACTAAACCAACAGCATTTCATCATTGAAAACAGAAAACTCTCTGAGTCAGACCTTTAGCTTCATGCATGCTGCGTGTCTGTTGCAACTTCAACAACAACTGATGTTACTATTGATGCTTTACTTGACTAATAAAAATCCTGTAACTGAAAATGGTATGGGTGCGACTTCATCGCCCATGGCGTGAAGCGACACTGGCGATGAAGCCGCCCCCATACCATTTTTGCTTGCCCCCCCCCCCCCCCATTGGGAAATGTTACATCCGCCCCTGTGCCAAAATATGGAGCGTGTGACGCAATCAATCACCCACCCACCCACTCACTCACTCAGCATATGGCTCAATGCGTTCCCAATTATCACCAGAACGATGCAAGTTCGAAATGCATGCCCCACTTGTGTCCCTTTTATTTCCATATTTGTAGTGATTTGTCAGGCATGCCGGATATATGGAGTCTACTATGCGCTATGTATTGCGATTCCAGAACAGGCCAGCTCCATATTTGGAGGCTGGGGCAGAGGCCTTTTCTGGCGGTTCTGGACAACCATGGGTCCGACCGACAACGACTCCCAGGCACTGGACTGCAGAGCCTGATGATCATGTTTGATAAATTCTAGTTTGTGACACTAAATTCTAGTCCCTGGCGCGAGATTGTAGTTTTTCTGGAAAAAAACTATTTCTGTGTCAGTGATGCTTAACATATTTCAACTGCAGAACCTCATCTAAAAACATGTTGTTCTAGGGATCCCCCAGAAGCAAATGTATTCAAAGATTTGCACGACATTTTCACAATTTTTCAAAATAGCAGAACTACAAGCTATGATATGAGCTTGTAGATCTGCTATTTTTCAACAGCTAAAACACCAAAACGCGGTTAAAATTAATAGGATCCCTTGTAAAATCTCAATAATGCAAAAACTGTGCTGCACATTATGATCCTGGTTATATGGCAGCTTTGCAGGCAAATGTAAGATAAGACATGAGATGAACCTTTTTATCGTTCCCTGGAGGGAAACTCAGGGAATGGAAGTCATAACAATATGATACCTGCTGCTTGGAAAATGACCGAAACGGACATTTTGCCTCAATAAGGTAAAATGGCTTGTACCACCACTGGTCCTTGAGAGGAGTTAAATCCAACTCAAAGGTTAAGACATTGGAAAACATTTGCATTATTTTGTTTTCATTTCAAACACCAATACAGCATGGATTGTGGACAAAGTCTTATGCACCACAAGTTTGGTTCAGTGTTGTTTTTGTCGACTAAGACTAAGACTAAAGACTAAAGACTAAAGACTAAGTCGACTAAGGTTTTTGATATTTAGTCAAATAGGAAATAGGAATACTTTTTAAGTATGTGAACATATCTGGAACTTATTATGAAGGAACTTATTACCATCGCGGTAATTTTATACATGAAATAAAACGAGACATGTTTCATCCTAAAAACTATAAATCTGTATCACATACGGTATAAACCTACAATGTATTTGTATGTAAGACTAAACAACCAAGACTAAGACTGAAAGACTAAGACTAGACTAAATCCTTTTTGACATTTTGTCGACTAAAACTAGAAAATGAATTTCAGAAGACTAAATGGGACTAAAAGACTAAATACAGGGATTAAAGCAAAAAAAAATCCTGAGCCTGAACTTTCCAAACCCATATATATATATATATATATATATATATATATATATATATATATATATATATATATATATATATATATATATCGTTGAAATTTGGGTTGTTTTGCATGCCATCATGTTTGGTGGAGCAGTCTGGGCATTTAGGGTGGCGTTGCCCCCCCTCCCCATGCCTAGATCCGGTCCTGCACAAACTGCGACTGAAAAATTATCGTTGAAATTTGGGTTGTTTTGCATGCCATCATGTTTGGTGGAGCAGTCTGGGCATTTAGGGTGGCGTTGCCCCCCATGCCTAGATCCGGTCCTGCACAAACTGCGATTGACATACATGTAAAATGACTGATTTCTCTAATAGAGTAAATAATCCATCATTTCAGTATCACGCTTCTAAATCAGTTCAACCAGACATAGAGGTGACTACGCACTGGACACATGTGCAAGACCTGTCAACTTTACAACAACTGTCCGTTCGACGGAGTTTAAGAACACTGATTAGTATTGCCATTACCTGGGGTGAGTACCCCTTCCGACCGAGTCCCGACAGTAATATAAGCTGGATGTGTGTACAGCACCGCCACGCAACAACTTTAACCAGCAGCGGCTGGCGCGGCGCGCCCCCCCCACCCACACACGGCGCACGACGTTTTGTTAGGTGGAGAGAGAGAGAGAGAGAGAGAGAGAGAGAGAGAGAGAGAGAGAGAGAGAGAGAGAGAGAGAGAGAGAGAGAGAGAGAGACTTTTTAGACGCGCTTACCCCCACCGCGATTCTGGGTGAAAGTGACCAAATGGGTGAGGTTGTAACTTTATAAACCTCATGCGAAAATATGTGGGGATTGTGAAATCAAGCGAGGCATGCATATTTGCATTTATTTATGCAATTATTCCGGGAATTACGCGGCGCCTTTTTTTCTTTCCTTCTCTTTCGACCATTTTTAAGGGTCCAGACAGAGATGTGCGGCCGTCCGGTCGTGGACCGCCAGTTGAGGACCATATAATAGCTTCGTGAGCACAGCGTGCAGAAGAGCAAGCACCTGACTCGATCCCTTAGCTTCCTGCACCAACTGCAAAATCAAAATGCCTTCCCATCTCGCCCAGTCTCATCTAGCCATGCCCAGTGCCATTTATTTTTGATGCCTTTATCTATCATGGTGAGGGTATTTTCACCTGGCTTCATGAACTGCAGCGTCCGGACTCCTCACACGCTGAAATGTCGCGGTTCGCTGATCACTCTCTATCTCCACGTGTCTCTGTCAGTGTTGCCAACTTGGCGAACTTGTCACTATGTTTAGCTTTTTTCCAGACCCCTAGCGATGAAAAACTCCTGGTAGAAAATCTAGTGCTTTTTGCTGGTGAGTTGGGTTGAAAACCATTAAACCAATGCTCAGGCTCCTCCTTCTAGTGCATTTTCGAAGTGCCACTGCATTTTGGATTTTGGCAGTTGGCAACATTGGTCTCGTTTTTTTTTTTTCCCCCAAGCCTGATTTCCGGCACCGTGCCGGAAATCTTTGATCCCTGTAAATATGACTTATTGAAAAGACTAAGACTAAATCAAAATATTCGGGGGGAAAAAAAAATATAACACTGGTTTGGTTATGAGAGACTAAATGTCATCAAATGGTGGTCCATGCCTCAAAAAGGCGGAAAAATAATAGACCTTGATATGAAAAAGGATGGAAACCATTGATTTACACCACCAGTCTCATAAACATTATAACCCATTACTATTATGTTTAACATCATGACACAGATACCACACTGCCACCCACTGGCGGACCAAAGCCATTACACCATGTACTAGTGGAGAGAAAGTAGTACAACAGTGGTCTTTTAGGGGGGCTGCAGGTGGTCCCCAGATAAATGATGGAGAGTTGATGACCAAAAATGGACCCTTACAGGTCCATTTTTACCTTGCCAAGAGTTACCTTGAAGGTAAACATCTGCATTATTAGATGTTAGATGCATTATAGGTTTGCCTCTCCATACAGCATGGAATTGTGGACAAAATCTTATCTATATACTATAACAAACATATACTTTTGGTTAAGTTTTGGTTCTGAAGGGCAATCTTATTAATGGAGAAGACATACCCATGATGTACAAGATCAGGGGTTTTCAACCTTTTTCCATCCCAGGACCCACCATTTATTCAGCATTTGAGCCACGGACCACCAATTGAGGATATTTTTAGACCCACAGACCCCAAAACTAAAGTTTCTTTTTTTGCTTCTGTCCATGACCATTAATCTTCCAGTTGTGTAGATTTGGACTAATTCGCATGATGGATACGAAATGGACCGTGGCGGGTCCATTTGGTTTCATTTTTACGTTCTCAAGAGTTACATTTGGTTAAAACAACTTAGCTGGGGACCACCTGGAACCCTCTCAAGGACAACTGGTGGTCCCTGGACCACCGGTTGAAAACCACTGTACAAGAAAAATAATAACCTACTAATGTAACTAAACTCTAATATAAACTCTAATATGAACGGAAATGTGCATGCATGTGTTTGCACACAAGCAAACAGACTTACTCGCCTGTGTGTGTGTGTGTGTGTGTGTGTGTGTGTGTGTGTGTGTGTGTGTGTGTGTGTGTGTGTGTGTGTGTGTGTGTGTGTGTGTGTGTGTGTGTGTGTGTGTGTGTGTGTGTGTGTGTGTGTGCGTGTAAACAATCCTGCACTACTACTACTACCCCCCATGCAACGTGCGCAGCTGCCCGTGACTGGCTGGCCGGCCGGTCACAAACTCATTGGGAACTGAATCTCGTAAACACAAGCTCGTCTCCTGTGAGAGGGTCCTGACCATTCTTCAGCACTAAGCGTATAACCGCGGTCTTTGCACTCTGGCCCCGGTCCAGTGCTTATGCTGCAGGTAATAGCATTGGACCAGAACTGTTTGGACTCCAGAGATAAACCATTGTATCACTACTGCTGTACTACTACTGCTACCTTTCTCTGCCTGCATGGGAGAGATCAGACATTAACCACTTCAGCCCTATACATAAGCTACCATTTGAAAATAGCTGAAATATCTTGAAACCTTGAAATGGGACATTTTGCACGCTGACTACATTCTACGTTTGGCACTTTAAAAGGAGAATTTCAGACCAAAAGGTTTAACCTTTTGGTTCTATTTTGTAGTTGTTACGTCCCCACCAATGAGGTCCAGTTGTTATTTTGTGGGTTATTTTCCTACTTATTTTGATGGAAATAAGCAAATTAGTACAACACCCCAATGCTCCATTCAATTCCCAGTGAACCCTGAAATGAACCCTAGCAGGTACATTTGGTTCCATTTGTACACTCTCAGAAAAATAGTTCCTAAAAGAAAATCTTTTCATCATGTCCACACAACATCTCTAAGGTATATTAATGACATAGTAAAATGTCATGTTGAAAATGGGTGGAATTTGCGTGTTAACTAAAAGTATTTGAGTAGACGTGGACAGTAGGGCAGACCACCCGGGGAGGGAATCCATCCGTCAGTCATGGTTTACGGATGACAGACAGTACTATGGCTTATATGAGCAGGAGGGAGGGGGTCAAAAATAAATAAAAAACAGAGAAAATACGATGCATCATCAAATATTACGCGTGGCCTCACAGATGGATAGACACGACAAGGTCGCGGTTTACTGCCGTTGAGCTGTGAAACTCCGAGTCTGGGATTGCTGCCCGTGTTCAGCATTAACAACTGCTGTTCCGTTCGTTTGGTTGTTTATTTATTTATTTTCTACCCTCCCCAAGAGTTAAGAGAGTTGCTGTCCCTCGATTAAAGGGGAATTTCACCCATTTTCAACATTTTTTCTGACAGCGTACAAATGCAACCAAATGAACCCTAACGGGTTCATTTGGTTCCATTTGTACGGTGAAAAAAGAAGCGTCTAAAGAAATCCATTAATATGGTGAAAATACATCTTGATGATGTCATCAAGATGTTTCACCATGTTAGTGGTTTTCTTCAGACCTCCATCTCTTGGGAACTCAGAATGGGGGAACTTTTTTTTCATGTCCCACCAACACCTCGAAGGTACATCAATGACATAGTAAAATGTTGAAACAGACATGGTTTTGGTTTCCTATTTTTTTTTTGTTTAAATTATCATTTCAAAATGTTACAAATAGAAAATTCTGAAAAAGAAAAAAAGGGATAATAAAGAGTAATAGGCTAATAAATAAAAATCTAAAGAATTCCATAAATTCGAACAGACATGTCAGTTCTGAAAATAGACGCTCTACAAGATCACAAAGTGATGTGAAGGAGACCCACTGTGAGTTTGGAGAATGGCTATTTTCTTCGCAGATTGTCACTATAGGTCAGAAAACCTTTTATCTGTCTGTCGGTCCAGCGTGTGCTTTGATTAGATTTCCTACCAAGATATGAATAAAAGATCACAGTCACTCTGTTCTAGCTGGGACACCTTGACTCAAATCAAACGTTGACGGCTGTGATTAAACTCAAAACGGAGAGAATAATTCAGGGGAGAGATAAGTTGAAGCTGATGGAGTTTGATTGCAAAAGTTGATTGGCTCTCTCTAAAAAACTGACAATGTTGAGGGGGAAAAAAACGGCCCGCGGTAAATGACTCAAAGTCTGTGAAGGATCAATTTGATCAAGAAGATGGTGTGAGCACATTTTTAGCCGACATTTTTTCTGTCTGAAAAAGAGATATGCATTACAGGAGCATTACACCCATTTTCAACATTTTACTATGTCATTAATATACCTTAGAGATGTTGAGTGGACATGATAAAAAAAAAATTAGTTCCCCCTATTTTGTGTTTCCTAAAAATGGTCTGCGGGTAAAAGAAAATTGGGAAACTTTATCATGACATCATTAAGTTGTGTTTCACCATGTTAATGATATTTCTTTTAGGACCTATTTTTTTAGTATGTTTAGTTGTTTCACCCCACTTTATGCTGTTACAGTTGCACTTTACTGCTCTAGTCCGTTGCACTATGTCACTAGGAGCTGGGCTCAAATCTCTAGCTGGGAAATGGCACTTTGAGGCAAAAAAGGCATAGCAGGGAAGGGTGTTAACCTAAAATCATCAGGGTCAACATTTTTATGCATTTGGCTTCCCTGCCAGCCAGCAGACTGCATAAACAAATAAATAGATGTAATGCTAGAAGAGATAAATACAGTATAGAATGACTACTTGGCATTCCGTATATCTTTTTTTTGTCTATACCGCTTATGCTGAGACTGTGGTTGGAGAGGCCTACACACACACACACACACACACACACACACACACACACACACACACACACACACACACACACACACACACACACACACACACACACACACACACACACACACACACACACACACACACACACACACACACACACACACACATATACCTAAAAACAAACCTCTCTCTGTTCTCATGGTCAGCGAAGCTTTTTCATAACAATTTGACGTTGCAGAATGTGGAAACACAGCAACAGTAGCTGTATACTGGGATCTGGAGCCAAGCTCCGTTTCCCTGGGGGCCAGTTAAGACTGTTATGGCTCTGATGGCCACAGGCAGGCTAGACTAAATATACATGTCTGACGGTGATAATTGGAACAAATTAGCCTTGTTTCTCTCAAGGCTGTGCGAGGGAACGCAAGTCGGCGCAGATAACTGGGAACGAGAGAGAAAGAGGACAGGCTGACGGTGCTTTTGGCCCTGAAGAGGTCTTGCAAAGACGTTTGCAAGGACGCAAATCTGTCTGGCACGTTGCCACGCTCGAGAAACTCTCTCTCTCTCCCCAGGTTTCTGTGTGTGTCTCTCGCCATGTCTCCCTCGCTCTTTCTCTGTTCTCTCTCAACTCACTGCAGGGCCGGATCTAGAGGGGGGGCAGGGGTGGGCAGAGCCCACCAACACGTGCACCCTGCCTCCCAATGAAAGGTTTTCAACCAGTGGTCCTTGAGAGTTCCAGGTGGTCCCCAGATAAATGGTGGAAAGTTGATTAACCAGATGTAACTCTTTGAGTGTAAAAATGGAACCAAATGGACCCGGAATATGTTAATTTTTACACTCTCAAGAGTTAAAATAATGATCATGTGCATTAGCCCCAAGTCTACACAACTAGAGAGTGTAGAAGATTAATGGTCATTTTGATCTGTATGTTTGACTGTTTTTCTCCCAAATCCAGCTTGGAATTGTGGACAAAAGCAAAAAAAAATATTTAGTTTTGGGGTCTGTGGGAATAAAATTTCCTCAAATGGTGGTCCCTGGCTCAAATGCCGAATAAACAGTTGGCCCTGGTGTCAAAAAGGTTGAAAACCACTGCTTCATATGAAAAACTTCTCTCTCAACTCGCTGTCACTCTTTTAGACTTTCTCCTCTCTCTCTCCCTCCATAGGGGCCTTGGTGACGCTGTGAGTGAGCGCCATAGGCTTTGCATGCTGGGCCATGCGCTCGCTCGCTCCCATGCAGCCCACAGCCCGACTGCCAATTACAGGCTAGCTAGAGGGTTTATTTTTAACCGCCCGGCTTAACCATAAAGTGCCCCAAAATAGTTCTCGAATAACAGGGTGTCGTGTGTCCCCGTGCATCTGCATGGCACTGACGCAGTCGCAGGCCAGCGCACACGCGTGTGTGTGTGTGTATGCTTACATGTGACACGTGTGTGGCTGGCTTCAGTAAACACCAAACCTACACATCCCACAATGCATCCCCTCTTTCTTGCAGTATCAGCTAACTGAGATCTATGCATGGGAATAATTTAAAGGAAAGTTCTTATTGATTTAAACTGTGTAACGTTTCCATTGAAACAAATGTGATATGACTGTCATATCACTCATCATATCCCACGACCTGGATTTAAGCTTCACAAAGCCCGCTCTAAATAATAATAATAATAATGTTTTCTTTCACAAAGGTGCTGGCGGTATATCTCATTTTTGTGGAAAATTGGGTAAAAGTTGGAAAATCAATAACACCTCACTCATGGTGTACAGTGTACACAATAGGGGTGTTCATCATTACAACCACAACAATGTGAAGAAGGCAGTACAATCACCTAAAACACCATATATTTATTCATTTATTTTTGCGGGAAACGGTCAGTTCATAGTGCTTTAACCCATAGGGGGCGGGTTACCCCGCACGTACTTCTCCCTTAGTGAACGGGTGCGCTGTGCTGTAAATATCCCTTAGTGGGCGGGAACCCCAATACGTGTTTCTGCTGTTTTTCAGCCGTTTCCGGGCCGATAGGCAATCAAATGCACCATAAATCGATGACGTATGGCTTCCAGGGTATCGCAAATGCATTTCCGGATTTTTTCATTGCTTGTTTTAGAGTATATATTAAATAGAGAGACCACCCGAGCTCCCCTCTCATCCACTTGCATTGAGTTGCTCACTCGCCTCAAGGTTCAGGGTGTTCCCTCTAGCATACTCATTACTCTAAGGTTTTGGCCAGTAGCATTAGCATGTCGGAGAAAATGGATCGTATAGTGCTGTGTTTCAATGGCCCACGTAAGAGAACACAGAATCGAATATATTTCGTGCGAGGACCCCCTCGCACGAATATTTTGTGCGAGGGGATTTATGATACGGATGACCAGCAACAGCAGCGGAGATGAAGATTTTGATGATGATTATAGCGACGCGACGATCGGGGGTTGCAACACACGGACATCTCGAGGTAAGAACAAATATTACTATCAGCCGATCAGACAGAAATATTTGCTATTGTTATACAGGAGGATACGGGAGGATGATGAACAGCAATTTACTACAATGTCATTATAATGACGACGATCGGCGAACGTTATGCATGGAATTTACTACAGCAAGCCAACCACAAAGATTATGAATGTTTACCGTTATATGGAAACAATAAGCAACTTGGGCTACTACAGTGACCATAACGGTATAATAATGACTACAAAGGGCGTCATTATTATATTCACATTATTATCTGGAAATACTATGTGATGATAGTACTATTGTACCACCATGTTGTTATAACTTTATACATGGGTGAAAACGGTACTAAGATGACTATATCAATTCTAATATAAAAAGCATTTGTAAACAACTATACAATGGTGTATACAATGGTGTGTGATACTACTACTACTATAATAATTGTAATAGTAAAGAAAATAGACTACTACTAATATGATGATAAAATAGCTATGACATTTTACTTATGTACATTTTCTACAATTCTGTAAGCAATAATTATAAACAATGTAGAGAGAATAATGTCTGAACACATGATGGCTTATAGGTAAACATTTTTCTTTCCTCCAAGGTGACTAAAATGTATGTGAATTTGCAGGTCCAGGTCTACAGCTCCACCATAACCAGCCAGCTGATGTGAACCACGCTGGAAGCTGAGATGGTTCCTGAACTTCTCTTGCTCCTTTTTGGACCTTCTGCAGCTGCTTTGGGCCAGCGTCTGAGTATGACAAGCTCAGAGACAACAGGATGAGCTGCGTTGTGTGGTTGGTAGAGAACTTTGGAACAAAGAAACGTACTTGTGCTACTGTTTTGCCAGGTATCTGTGTGCAAAGAGTGCTTTGGGACACTGTGCATCATCCTCCCATCTCCTGTATAACAATTAGAGCAGTACTACGTTTACTAGTTTTATTGATTTTATTATCCTATATTTATTATTGTGTTTTTTACAAAATAAATGTATTTTCTAATGGAACCCTATTGTGTCAGATCTCATATATATTGCTTCCATCTGCTACAGAGGCTAAGAAAGTAGACATTTCATTGATTTTATAATATTTTCTGAATTTGTAGACGTTTCAGATTTTGTGACAAAGGTTTGGACCAAGAAAGGTAACTGCCTATGGAAGGCACAGGTGTAAGCTATCAAATGGGATTGTAATTTTGTTTCAATCTTCTACAGAGGCTGGGAAATGACAGAAATGGTATTTTTTAGCAGACGTTTTACTACATTTTCATAATTTCTGACTTTGGTGATTTTTCTAAAATTGTGATAATGATTTGGACCATGGCAAGTAATTTTCCATGAAAGCCAAAGGTCTGAGCATTCAAATAGTTTTGGAATTTTGTTTCTAGCTGCTTCAGAGGCTGAGATATCATTTTTTTACTAGACGTTGACAGTCCTGTCAAGTTTTACAGAAAAAGTCAGGTTTTAGGGGTATTTTTCCAATCGGACTTAGGTTTTTAGGGCTTTTTTCTAACCGGACTTAGGACACAATGGGTTAAAAACTAATTATAGCAGGGATGTGAAGAAGGCAGTCCAAAGTACTAAAACACCATATCTTGGCTTTGTACAAAAACTCCACCTGTGACATTATTTCACCCAGTGTCAATGATCTAATGCAGGGGTCAGCAACCTGCGGCTCAGGAGCCGCATGCAGCTCTAGAACACAGCCCTAGTGGCTCAGTAGCATTATTACACACTGTACACACTGGGGTGATCCAAACCAAAATAATATAAACATTTCAGTCACCTCAGGAAACACTCACACTCTCAGGAAAAAAAACAATAAAATGCGGCTCCAGACAGATTTGGAATTTAATTTTGGGTCGAAAATGGCTCTTTCCACTTCTTGGCTTGCCGACCCCTGATCTAATGTAATGGGTACTTCCCACCCTGGGGAGAGCATGCTTTCCTTCGACGTATGAGGAGTCCAACGAGTCTCTTATCACCTGAGAGGGGGTGGAGTTTCCCCGGTCGGACGTAAACTACTGTAGCGCATGGAAAAGGAACACGCTATTCCAACAAGTTCCTTTGCACATCCATCAAGAGGTCAACAGACACACACACACACGCACACGCACACGCACGCACACGCACGCACGCACGCACACACACACACACACGCACACGCACACGCACACACACACACACACACAGGAGTCTTATAAGGTTTAAATGTGAACGGGTGAGATTTACACCAGAAGAAGCATGAGGTCATGGCAGTAAATATTTAGGGTGATGTCATGAAGGTATTAAAACCGCAACGAGCCGAGGCAGACCAGCTGGGGAGAAAAAGGGGCAGGCGGTCTCAACATGACCCAGTTTACATTCAACCAGTGGTGGAAAAAAGTACTTGCTTTTTTATGTTTAGGTAAAACTATGAATACTTTAACCGATTGCGATCTCAGAACTGCATCTGACACACTAGATCATGATGCGGCACTCAGTGTCTCGATATGAGCTTGTAGATCTGATAGTTTTCAACAGTTTTCAGTGTTCACTGTTGAAACAATTTGTAGTTGCCAAAAAATGTAGTTGCCAAAAAAGTACAACAAAAGTAGAAAGTGCTACCAAATTGTACAAAAGTTCGCGTTTCAAGTTTTCCAAAGCATACCACTCTTTTGAAAACAGCAGGTCTACAACAGATTGTGAGCTTGTAGGTCTGCTATGTTCAAATGGCTGAAATAGGGCTTAAGTGGCTGAAAAAGTACAATATTTTCCTCTGAGATATAGTGGAATAAAAATAACAGTTGGACATGCGAAAGGCAAAAGTATCAAAAGCTCAAAACTGTATACTCTGACTACAGTGCAGTTACTTTGCGCCGCGGCATTCAGACAGGTTTAACATTTTTTCCAGGCATCTGGCATAGCAGCAGGCCGACTCCAGCGCGATGGAAAACCAGAAGGGGTGAGTCAGTCCTTCAGTGAAAACAAAGCAAAAAATACAGAGAAAAGAGACACGTGTAAAAGGAGGCTTTTCAGTAGTCAACAGAACCATGGAAAACCTCCTACGTGCCCAGCACACACACACACACACACACACACACACACACACACACACACACACACACACACACACTGTGTGTGTGACCTGTGTGTGTGATTCAGCACACCGCCAGCCACTGAATTACAATTTCTGCCACTCGAGCAACTGGTGTGTAGTGCGTAACCGTATAGTGCTGCAGGGCTGCTGTAAAGCGTAAGATGACATCATCCGTGACAGTACTGATACACAGGGGCGGATCTAGGCATGGGCATGGGGGGCGGGGGCAATGCCCCCCTAAATGCCCAGACTGCTCCATCAAACACGATGGCATGCGAAACAACCCACATTTCAAAGATATTTCAGATTAAAGTGGTATGGGTATGGGTGCGACGTCATCACCTGTGGCGCGAAGCGACACGGGCGATGAAGTCGCCCCCATACCATTTTCTCCTGCCCCCCCAATTGTGAAATGTTATATCCGCCCTGCTGATACATATTTATTATGTGTGTAAAAAGAGACACCCCTCGGTTGTACCATGCTGTACAGCCCCGTAAATAAGATATAAGGAAGCCGACAACTGTGCTGCTTGTGAGAACAAGCGTCTAGATCAGTGGTTTTCAACCTTTTTCACACCAGGGGCCCACTATTTATTTATTCAGCATTTTAGCCAAGGAGGACCACCAGTTGATATTGAGTTTAGTCTCTCGGACCTAAAACTAAGGATTTTCAAGTTTGTGTGCACAATTTTGGAGAGATAACTGGCAAATGTTGGTCAAAATACAAAAAAACAATTCTTCAATTTTTTTAGACAATTTTTTAAACGTACACGTTTTCGAAAATTAAGTAATTCAGATGTGTAAATATAATTTAACTCTTGAGAGCGTAAAGTGATACCAAATGGATCCGGAACGGTCCATTTGGTATCATTTTACAATCTTAAAAGTTACAGATCTATAATGGTCTAATTGGTTACCAACTGTCAATTATTTATCGGGGAACCACCTGGAATCTTCTCAGGGTCCACTGGTGGTCCCACTGGTGGTCTGAAACTGCCTTACTTTTACTTTACTGTGGGAGAAAATGGAAAAGTGCCCAAACATTTTTTCCTGCCTCGTGCCCCCCAGGCACGGACTGGCACAGAAAACTCAGCCCTGCCTTGCTGGCATATAGAGGTCTACGCCAGCCCAAAGACACCACTGTGTCTTTTTTTTATTATTTTGGCTCAGCAGCACTATAGCCCCTCTGGCATCTGCCAGAACTGCCAGACTGCCACCCCTCTTCTCTCTTCTTCCCTTTCTGGTATTTCTGGGAAAACAATAACACGATGGCAACTATGCTGCACAACAACTCATTTTCCAGCTTTTTACTTGTAAAACTGGGATTCTTATTCTTAATCACTGCTAGGGTGACCAGATGTCCCTGTTTGCGTGCGAGGACAGTCCCTCATCTCCAAAGCATTTAGGTGTCTCAGAAATTCAGACCCTGTCCCACATTGTGACTGACAAGCATCCATGCTCAAATGACTTTTTTTTTTTTTAAATGTTCAAATCCCATACAGGAAAACACAGGATATTTTGGATAAAGTTTGAATGGTGAGTAAATCATGATTAAATTAATTTTGAAGCAGTGGTTAATCCGATTAAACTATTCATTCATTCATTCAACAGCCCTAAAATAATTATATTGTTATAATATAACTTAATAGATTGACAAGCTCAACGTGCAGACGCGCCGCACAGAAAATACATACAAGTCAGGCATAAGAAGAACTCACTGTTAGTCTTAAAGTTCCCAAACAATGGAATGAGGCCGATTCCTGGAAAAATCACTGTATAACAGGAAGCCATTTGGCTGCTGTTGTTATTTATATGGTAGGTCATTACCAACCGGACAATAAGTAACCCCATAAATAAAAGTGTCCCTTTCATCGTTGTTTCCGCCAGGCTGAAGGCCATCCGAGGCGTGAGAAGAATATGGCCAGTGGTGGACTGGGCAATAAAATCGGCCCGGACATTTTTAGCGTGATCTAGCCTAGACCAGCCCAACCACAACCAGCGTGTGATGGACCTGTTCTGCCTGGTATAGTTGGTTAACCAGATGTAACTCTTTGTGAGTGTAAACATGAAACCAAATGGACCCTTGCGGGTCCATTTGGTTTCATGTTAACCCTCTCAAGAGTTCAAATATTCATCTAAACTGGCCCAAGTCTAATTACAAAATGTAGAAGATTAATGGTCATTCAGATCTGTATAGTTGACTGTTTTGTTTCCCAAATCCAGCCTGGAATTGTAGACCAAAAAGCAAAATAAGTCTTTAGTTTTCGGGGTCTTTTGGGGCTAAAATGTCATCAAATGGTGGTCTGTGGCTCAAAATTCTGAATGAATAGTGGGCCCTGGGATCAAAAAGGTTGAAAACCAGTGCTTTTAATCATACCGTGATACCACCGGCCCCCTACGGGTCGTGGCCCACCGGGAGACCTCCCTGTACGCCCAATGGTCAATCCGACCCTGAATATGGCACCCGTCTTCTCTATTACAGCGCCACCAGGAGGCCATAGCCTGACCTGCCCTGTCTCCCAAGGGGCAACTCCATCTAGTCTTTACTTCCTCTTGTCACACACACACGCACACGCACACGCGCACACGCACACACACACACACACACACACACACACACACACACACACACACACACACACACACACACACACACACACACAGTCCAAAAGTGGTGCTGCAAGCAGGGCCGGATTTAGCCAGCCCTACTAGGGTGGGCTGGGAGAATGGCAACTCCAAGTTTTTCATATGAAGCAGTGGTTTTCAACCTTTTTGACACCAGGGCCCACTATTTATTCGGCATTTGAGCCACGGAGAACCACCATTTGATGACACTTTAGCCACACAGACCCCAAAACTAAAGATTTATTTTGATTTCATCCACAATTGCAGGCTGGATTTGGGGGGGGGGGGGGGGGGGGGCAGTCAAACATACATATCAAAATGACCATTAATCTTCTACACTCTCTAGTTGTGTAGACTTGGGCTAATAAGATGATGGATATTTTAACTCTTGAGAGTGTAAAAATGAAACCAAATGGACCCGCAAGGGTCCATTTGGTTTCATTTTTACACTCTCAAAGAGTTACATCTGGTTAACCAACTTTCCACCTGGAACTCTCTCAAGGACCACTAGTGGTCCCAGACCACTGGTTGGAAACCACTGTTATTACCTTTCATTGGGTGGGCAGGATGCCTGTTTGGGTGGGCCCTGCCCACCCCTGCCCCCCTCTAGATCCGGCCCTGGCTGCAAGCATAGTTTCTCAGCTCTGGACGAGAGATGGAAACCACTCATCGCTACGACCTCCAACCTGACCTCCCGAACACTGCAGAAAACTGCCCGAAAATACAAAATACTTTCGGTTCAAAGTTCTCGTTGTCGGCAGCAGACCATCAACCTACTATATATCTCAGTCAGACCACGATCTGCAGTGCAGTCACACACCTGCAGCGCACACTACCACACTATAAGTGCAAGAAATGGACTGCACTTAAATACCGTCAGCCGCTTTTCTCTCAAATTGCGTTTCAATGTAGGCGTCCAATTACAGAAACACACACACGCACCCAGAAGTCGCACCCACAGCATTTTCAGTTACAGGACTTTTATTAGGCAAGTAAAGCATCAATAATAACATCAGTTGTTGTTGAAGTTGCAACAGACACGCAGCATGCATAAAGCTAAAGGTCTGACTCAGAGAGTTTTCTGTTTTCAATGATGAAATGCTGTTGGTTTAGTGGTGCCACAACTGTAGTTAGTAGCAGTAGTAGTGTTTCAAATCATTTTAAATATAAGCACTTTAATTTGAAATATCTTGGGTTGTTTTGCATGCCATTATGTTTGGTGGGGCTGACTGGGCATTTAGGGGTTCATTGCCTAGCATGTACTTCCAAGCTCCAATGGCAAGATGGCCGCCGTCTGCATAGGGTCAACTGTACCCAGGAACCTTCAGACTCCCAGTACTCTACTGGCTCAGCAATTTTCCTACCAACCATAATAAACCAAAACCACCAGGCAAACATAACCTCGGTCACCATCAAAAGGTTCTTATATGAAGCGGTAAGATGACGGTAAATACAAATATGCCTGGTTACAGTCTACAGCGGTTGTTCTCAACATGGGGCCCAGGGACCCCCCAGGGGTCCTTGAGGGTGGTTCCACGACAACCCCAGTTAAAATATACTGTAACATCAAAATAATTGGCTTTTTTCCATATTTCATGTTGTCTATTAGAAGGTAATAGAAGATATACAAGCTCAATCTCATCATCATAAATCTTCTCATCTTTCCTGCCTTTCCATAGACTTTGTTCAAAGCATCGCTAATTGCACCCAAACACACAAAGCTGGGCAAAAATGTTTAAAAAGGTAAAACCACAGACTATCAATTTGCACGGGTCCTTTCCTCGACCTGAAATCATTTCACCTGGAATCATCAAACCTCCAAACTCAAACACCCATAAAAAAGGGACTACCAAGTTTGACAAGCAAGCACCCCCCAAGTTATACTGTAAAATCAATGTTAATTTCACTCCGAAAGCATACATTCTCATAGTTACAGACCCATAACTTATAAGGGCCCATTTGGCCCCAAACCATCATTTAGCTCGTGGGTAACCCCTGGAACGCAGGTAATCCTGGGGGTCCACTCCCAGACCCCATTTTTGGGAACTACTGTAAACTATGGAATCCAAATGAGTGAAATGAGCCCCGCGGGGGGGCCTGGGGTCTCCACTCACCGCGTTTCCGGGGTTCTCGAACACCCTGCGCAGGTCGTCCAGGGGGATGTCGAACCTCTCGACGGTGCGCGCCGCGCTCAGGTCCTCTCTCTCGATGACGCGCTCTGGGCCCGTCGTCGAGGTCGTCGTCCCGGCCGCCGACGATGCACCGCCGCTGGGGGTGGTTGCCACCGCCGCTGCCGCCTCCTGTCCATTTCCTGATTGGATATCCATTGTTGTGGGTTTGAAACTGAATCCCACGTCCCCACCGACCGACCACCCCCCCCAACCCCCTCCAAACACACACACACACACACACACACACACACACACCCCTCCTCCTACCCCTTCTGCACCCCCCTCCTCCTCCCCCCTCCCCGGTTTCCTTCGTAGCAGAGGTGCTCAGAGAGGAAGTCTATTGTGTACAGTCGAATGAGATAGAGGCAGGGAAACAGGAGAGAGAGAGAGTGTGTGTGTGTAAGTGTGTGTGTGTGAGAGAGAGAGAGAGACAGAGAGAGAGAGGGTGTAACAAGATAGGGGTGGACGGTAAAAAGGAAGATAGAAAGGGGAGTGGAGAATGGAGAGAACAGGAGAGGAGAGCCGGGTTCAGGTAAAGACAACAGAGGTGTGGAGGAGGAGAGGAGAGGAGAGCAGGGTTCAGCCTTGTCCCGCTTGTAGAAAAAGAAAGCTTTTCCCGTCTGAAGGCAAAGCCAACGGAGGAGGAGAGAAGGAAAAAGTTTTCTTCCCACCCCTCCATCCACGCAATCTCGCACACGCACACACACACACACACACACACACACACACACACACACACACACGCACACACACACACACACACGAGCCCATGCACAACTGCGCAACCCCACATGTGTGCACTCAAGTCAAGAGCGGCAAGGCAGTGAATTAAGATGTTGCAAGAGACCAAAAAACAACACAGCAACGACAGCGACGTGTGGCTACGAAGGAAAGAAAGAAAGAAAGAAAGAAAGAAAGAAAAAAAGAAAGAAAGAAAGAAAGAAAGAAAGAAAGAAAGAAAGAAAGAAAGAAAGAAAGAAAGAAAGAAAGAAAGAAAGAAAGAAAGAAAGAAAGAAAGAAAGAAAGAGGGAGGGGGAGGGAGTTTAAGGGAGAAAGAGAGAGAAAGAGGCCTGACCACAGTAATGATGACAGCTACATGATGCCATGCGGGAATGAGAGGAAAGAATTTGGGATAGGGGGGTGAGGGGGGGTGATGCTTTTCACAGATTGAACAACAGCTCTATAAAACAATTGAATGACACACCTTTTCCACCAACAGGTCATAAGTGCTCCGTCCAGATCTGGAACCTTGGCATCTTAAGGTATCTGGGACATTCCAGGAAACAGGTCTGGAGTGGAGGGTATCATTTTCTTTCTTTTTTTGCCTAGTTGTTAGTGAAGACAGACAGGGAAGTGGGAAGGAGAGAAGGAGAAAGACACGCAGCAAAGGTCGTCACCAAACATAGGACTCGAACACACGACACGCTGTCAGGCCCAGAGCCTATATATGCGGCAAGCACCTGGACCACTAGGCCAGCAGGCACCCTGTTATCGCACAATTTCCAAATAGCATGGGTTGGTATGAACCAATCAGCGAAGACTGCCGCTTTGTCAACGGCCCCAAAACTATAAACTGCTGTGGTGGGATGGGCTTTCAGACAGTGAAACAACATCATACTTCAGACTGAGTGACAGGCAAATGTATGTGGAGCTGAAATGAGTAATGTAGGACTGTGTTTTGTGGTAATAATCTATATCTTCAAAGTAGAAGTCGGCAAACTAAAGTTTTCACATAAAGGTAGTGGCGTGAAAAAATATTTGAAGTAGTTGAAATGGGAAATATTCAAGATACAAATGCCTCAGAATTGTACTTCAGTCAAACGTATTGGGTACATTTACACCACTGGTCTCCCTACAAATCGAGGAAATAGTTCCGGCAGTTTCCAGTAGGGCGTGCCGTGTGCTTTCCAGAGCATTTTAGCCTCTCAGAGAGAGGCTTGGAAATACAGTACTACATTAACAATGTCCGCCTCCCCCCGACTGCGTGTGAGATTATGATGTCCACATCCTGCTGGGCTGTTGCCCCCCTATCCTGCCATGACCAACTCATTTAGACATCCGGGGAGGGGGGGGGGGGTCACCACCACATCTAACTGTGACGAGAAACGTTCACAATGATACACGACTGCTCTGTGTAAACCCAAGCGAGCCGCGAGGAAACAAATGTCTGGGTGCGATGACAATGCAACAGGCGCGAAGAGACAGAGGATGAGACGGAAATCAATGACCCAGACAGACATGCACAGTATGCCAGTATGAACAACGACTGTGGAGTTGCTACAAGGACCAAATAAATATAAGGCTGGAACAGGGGCGGATGTAACATTTCCCAATTGGGGGGGCAGGAGAAAATGGTATGGGGGCATCTTCGCACCCATACCCGTAACATATTTTCTGTTACAGGACTTTTATTAGGCAAGTAAAGCATCAATAATAACATCAGTTGTTGTTGAGGTTACAACAGACACGCAGCATGCATAAAGCTAAAGGTCTGACTCAGAGAGTTTTCTGTTTTCAACGATGAAATGCTGTTGGTGTAGTGGTGCGACATATTCTAGTTAGTTAGTAGTGTTTCAAATCATTTTAAATACAAGTACTTTAATTTGAAATATCGTGGGTTGTTTTGCATGCCATCGTGTTTGGTGGGGCAGACTGGGCATTTAGGGGGGCATTTAGGGGGGCATTGCCGCCCATGCCCATGACTAGATCCACCCCTGGGCTGGAACAGTGGGGTCAGAGACACAATGAAGAACAGGGACACAGAGATAGATAGGTAGAGAGAGAGATAGGTAGAGAGAGAGAGAGAGAGAGAGAGAGAGAGAGAGAGAGAGAGAGAGAGGGAGAGAGGGAGAGAAAATGAATGAATGGGACTGAGGGAGGGAGAGAGAGAGAGAGAGAGACCCAGATAAGCAAGCCTTAATGAATGAACGGTCATGATAGCCGTGTCTGATAGTATACAGTTCTAGGGGACAGGCCAGGGTATCGCCTCGCTCCCCCTGTGTCCCATTCAGGAATACATCATTCAGGCTACGCTATCGCCCCCGGGCCTCTGTCCCATTGAGTGTGTGTGTGTGTGTGTGTGTGTGTGTGTGTGTGTGTGTGTGTGTGTGTGTGTGTGTGTGTGTGGCCTCAGCGCGGCTGTCCCATTGAGGGATGCGTCCAGGACACCGTATATCGCCTGGCCCTGTCCCGATCACTGCAGAGGGATCCATTATTCAGCGGAGGGTTCAAACAGGACCGTGCGTGTGCGTGTGTGTGTGTGTGTGTGTGTGTGTGTGTGTGTGTGTGTGTGTGTGTGTGTGTGTGTGTGTGTGTGTGTGTGTGTGTGTGTCACTTTCAGCTGGATCCTGTGTCCCCGTGCACACACTTTCCACTCAGCTTACATTGTGTTGCTTTTTGCTTCACACCAAACACAGAGTAGAGGGTTGTTGCAGCACTGCAGTTACACAATGATGACAATAATAATACTACAGACTGTGTGATTATGATATAGGAACATGGTACGTAGAGACAACACCGTCCCGGGACTGATCTCGCAAACCATGGGACAAATCAACACCGCATTTCTTAAGCACGCTGCCAGAAAGCCAAGGGAGAAGTGCTAGCTTCTAGTTCCCGATGCTAGATTCTGGTTTCTGGTGCTAGATTTTAGTTTCTGGTGCTAGATTCTCGTTCCTTACACTAGATTCTAGTTTTTCTGTGAAATTCTACTGTATGTTCATGTGTCAGTGATGTTCAACATATCTCATACAAAGGACCCCCGGAATCATCTATTATTTGGCTGCGGATCCCCATCTAAAAACATGTTCTAGGGATCCCCCAGAAGCAAAGATTTGAGTTTCCTTCTGAAATAATTATATAAAGATTTGCAACACATTTTCACAATTTTTCAAAAAATATCAGACCTACAAGCTCATAGCGCACGACCGAGTGGCATAGATCTGATATTTTTTAATAGCTAAAGTATAACATAATGCTTAGAACACCAAAACACGTTGGAATTCAACATTGCTCAGATCAGGCACAATCCAAACGAACATAATTTAAATATTTATTTCAAAAGGACAGATTTTTTGTTTTTGCTATATATTCTGTACATAGCAACAATTGCTAACCAACACCAGAGCTCCTTACCAAAACAAGAGCTCCTCACAAACCCCCAAGTTCCTTGGACAGTAAAACCAGAGCTCCTTGGTCACCAAAAACAAGCGTTCCTTGCCAACTGGCAACCAACCGAGCTGCTTGTTGTTGAGTACAGGCAGGGGCGGATCTAGGCATTGACATGGGGGGGAAATGCCCCCCTAAATGCCCAGACTGCCCCACCAAACACGATGGCATGCAAAACAACCCAAGATATTTCAAATTAAAGTGCTTATATTTAAAATGATTTGAAACACTACTACTGCTACTAACTAACTACAGCTGTGGCACCACTAAACCAACAGCATTTCATCATTGAAAACAGAAAACTCTCTGAGTCAGACCTTTAGCTTTATGCATGCTGCGTGTCTGTTGCAACTTCAACAACAACTGATGTTATTATTGATGCTTAATTGCTTAATAAAAGTCCTGTAATTGAAAATGGTATGGGTGCGACTTCATCGCCCCCCCTTACCATTTTCTCCTGCCCCCCCAACTCGGAAATGTTACATCCGCCCCTGTGTACAGGACTGGTGCTGCTGCAGTTAAGCTGTGTTTGAGGTACTGTAGTACAACACAGATACAGATACTCCTGAGAACGTAGATGCTGCACGTGTTTGTATTGCCTAGAAATTACTTACTTAATTGGTCATCTTGCACACTTCAGGGGCTTGTAGAGCTAACCAAAGCCACCAGCTCTCTCCATCTGGGTCTGTCATGCATGGGCAAGGTGTTGGGCTTGTGTTAAAGTCGACGTTACATGCTTGACTTTGACTTCCCTCCATGAATCCTGAAATGACAAAAACATGCATTTCACAGTCATCTTAGTCTCCACTCTGATTGTTGTTTGTTCTTGCCGCTACAAGTCTAAGACTAGGACTTCAGAATTTACAGCATCCTCTAGTAGTTATATATTATAAATAATATGGTCACAAACACAAATAAACTAAGCCTGACGAATCGTACACATTCTGACATGTTTATGAACTGAAAAAGGTTTTCTATAAAAAAGGAATAAGACAGCGGGGTGGGCTGTTGTGAGACAGAGGAAATTTGGACAACAGAAAATTGTAAAGTGAAAGACAGCAAGCAATGCAAGACATCACTCTTAGAAGGTCTGAAGAGTGTTTTATGTCGATGTCATGAAGTAATGTGATGAGAGACACTGAAAGTCTCTCAACACAGCCACAGCCAGGAATCTGCAGGGCGGCAAGAAATTATCTAGATTGTTATGTTTTTTTTATACGTTTTGTCGGTGATACTTCCGTACTTTCACTCACGTACATTCTTAATTTCTGACTTTTACTTGTTTAAGCGAGTATTTTTACATTGCAGTATTGATTCTATTACTTAAGTAAGAAAATGTGAGTAGTTTTTTTTTCCAACGCTGCCTGCAGGGTTCCACTTTCTAGGCACACCGTCAGCAGAACGGAATGCATTACTCCTTTAAAAATTAATATTATAGAATGCATTACTCGGAATCAAGACTTATTACAGACCTTACATATTACGTTTACGACTCCTTTCAGGCCTTACTTACCGGTAAAGGTCACCTACAGTTGGCCGCAACTCGAGACTGGCCTAAATAACCTATTGTTATCACTATCCTGTTATCATTCTTTGTTACGTTTTATCTGCATTCCTGCTGCAGCATGCACACATGATTTTCATGTTGTTGTGTTTTCAGTGATCTTAATTGTTTTTGTTTAACTTTTGCTGTATTGACTGTACAGGACCCAAACGGAAATAAGACCGCAAGGTCTTTTTTTTGGTGCTCCCTTTAGACCAAAACTTTATTTAATAATAATTATTTATTTAATAATAATCACTATTATGGGTCCATAAATCATTTATTCAGCACTTTTTTGAAAGCATTCATTGCATTGATATTGATATCCAGTATTTTCTGCCAAATTGTGCTGAAACCGAATAGTCCGGAAGCACATTTCAAGCCATTTTTGGCTGAATAGTTACTATATACCGAATAGTTATGAAATACTGCAAGCGAATATTCAGTGAGTCGCTCTTAATAATGGTATTATAATATAATGGCATATTAGTGGTTTGGGCAAAGCAGTACCTTACTTTACTCTTTACTGGGTAAGTGATAATGTTACAACACTATATTACCACTAACTTGTTACTGCCTGACACCGTTTGTGGCTGTGACTCCACTCTGAGGGGGTTTCAGGTGACAGTGGTGCGCGCGGCGCTCCGGTTACCTAGAGGTTTACTTTCTAACCCGCCTATAGCGTTGGCTGCGACACGTCCAGTCACCGGATAGGAGCGCCAGTAGATAATACACCCTAAACTCATACTGTAGTAACTGGAGCCCGCCAAGAGGAAACACAAAACACGGCGCGCCTCCAGCACTCATTACATAGAAAATGTATTGAGTAATGAGCTTGAATGCGACTTGTTAAAAAATACATGAAGCGCTCTGAAGTCATTTGTTCGCTCATTGTTGTTTGATAATACGCCGCCATGAGTGACGTGGGCCACAAATAAATCACGCCAGTGTGACGTGAGGGTCGCTCTCATCATCGTCATCATGTCATTATGGCGTAATATAGACACTGTGTCTATATTATATATCATTAAGCCAATTTGTTTGGACACTGTGACGAAAAATTCTCCATTCAACTCTTTTGAGTGTAAAATGAAACCAAATGGACGCATACTGTATGTTACGGATCCAGTACTGCGATTGGTTGTCATGAGTATTCCAAGAGGGTGTGAATGCCCTCTGCTCACTCTGCCCTCTGGCCATGGCATAATTGTGTGCAATGCGCAAGTGTGCAATGGCACTCAGAGTGTAGTTCTAGTATCACTCTCTTAATTAAGAGTTGTTACGTTTGCCGATATGTCTCTTAATGGTACCTGCCCAACATCAATACATCTGATACAGGCTAAATAATGAATAAATCTATTTTTTCTTGATGTGGAAAAGGGTCAAAAACCACTGTATTAGATTATTAGTACAACACACTCTGCACTGCCGTCTGTTGAAGTGAGAGGTCAATCCCCGGGCGTCTGTTTTCTATCCTCTCGCAGCGCAGATGAAAACACTTTAAAACAGCTGGCATATGAAAGCGAGCATCTTCAGGAGACATTTCTGAGTGGGTATATGTTTTAACCCACCGCAGCGTCGGGGAGAGTGTGTCATATGGACCAGTGGCGGATCTAGGCATAGGCATGGGGGGGCAATGCCCCCCTAAATGCCCAGTCTGCCCCACCAAACATGATGGCATGCAAAAAACCCAAGATATTTCAGTGCTTATATTTAAAAGTATTTGAAACACTACTGAAAATGGTAAGGGTGCAGCTTCATCGCCCGTGGCGCGAAGCAAAAAAAAAAAAAAAAAAAAGACACATCACACATATTTTTCCACTGTATACGGCAGGCCTGGAAGACGGATTTGGAAGAGATTTTGAAGGTCTGGTTCCAGAAATTAGCCGGTATTTAATGTGCAATGTCCTTTATATTTACAAAAGAATGAACGAGTCATACGGTGAGACAGAGTTGCGCAAACTCCGTTCACTTTATCGTGGCCAGTCCAATGGCATCAGGGCTTGACACTAATTGTTGCCCGCTTGCCCGGGGCAAGCAAAAATAATGATCGGGCAAGTGAAGGCTGCTATCTCGTTGCCCGATTGGGCAAGTTTGCATTTTGAGTGGGGATACAACTCTGTGTTCTCTCTCTCTCCCACGTCCATTTGGTTCCACACTACAATTTTGATGGGGTCACCCTGGAACTGCCTCAAGGGGTCCCCGACCCCACTGAACCACTGATTCACATAAGTTGATTTTTTTTTTACTGTTGCTGATTGTGACTAACATAATTTTCAACTGCAAGAAAACGTTTAAAACATCCAAGTAGAAAGTAAACTTAAATGCAAGATTTAGGATAAATTTGGGGGGCAAGTGACCATGAGCTGAGGGCAAGTAGAACCTGACTTGCACTTGCCCGAGACCTTAGTGTCAACCCCTGCGGTATCTCTTCCACGTAGACTTCTACTGAGAATGGTGACGGTAGAGTAGTAGTTAAGTAGAAGTTACGGAATGCATTGTAGTCTATAGGCTCATTGCAAGTACATGAACCACATGACCAGGCTGTTTTCTGCCACTTCAATATCGCAACTCTGTCTATACTCTGTGGCCCTGGTTGAAATCAGGTGACATTCTGGTGCCAGATCTGACTAGTCTTGTTTTAACTTGATCTGCAGGGCCCCAATAGAGACGTCACTAATTCATCCAGGTCCTGACCTAGTCTGGCTAATAATATTAGGTTATTAGCCAGGCTAGCTGTGACCATGCTTGCTGGGTGGGGTTGGCTTGCCTGACTTGGTTACGGTACAGTGCGTCTGACTGGAGAGTTCTTTAAAACCACGAGACCAGGCAGACGGAGCCTCCAGATGGCTTCTGTTCTGCTGAAATTATTCTTAAGGCTGATTTATACTTTGCCTAATGACAGCTGTCAGGTGGTGGAAAAACATGCTGCAATGTAAAAAAAAAAAAAAAAAAAAAAAGTACCAATATTGCAGTAGAATGTCCCATTTAATGTTGGGACATTAATGATCTATAAGCCCACAATAATCAGCTATTTTTTTAATTGCTAAAACATATGGCTGAAGTGATTAAACTAAATCTACAAAGTAACAACTAAATGACATGTATAAATAATTGCAGTGAAGTGAAAGTACATTATTTCTACTCAGAGAAGTAGCCGACTACAGTAAATGTACTCCCCACCGCTGCTTTTGAACTGGAAAAGTGTCGACAACAACACATTTTCCATCGGAACGTGTGAACACTCGTGTCTGAACATTCTGGTTGACTGACAATGATTAAAGCATGAAAACAACAAGGAGTATACGGCTGTATGGTAATATTATGGAGTCTAGTCAGGAAACTCGCGATGTCTTAAGTGATAATGACGGTATACAGGGCGAACCCCCATGCTGATCTTTCAGCTTCTGCGCAGCGGGGGTCTGTTCTGCTGGCCTGAAATTGACAGACACCTCCAGGGTTTCCTCACCACAGGGAAGTGGAAGGAGGCAGCAAGCTCCACTTTGCAATAAACCAGCTGTGATTGGCTGATATACAGGTCAATCAGTGTTCTCAAGTAACTAGAGCAAGGGGTTTTCAACCTTTTTGACACCAGGGACCACCACTTATTCAGCATTTGAGCCACGGACCACCACTTGATTACACGTGTCTCTAAAACGATGCACACGTGTCTGCAGTACGTGTGAATATTAGATGCACAAGGCATAGTAAGACTTTGGGGTAAAAAGATCAGTAAAGTGATCGGTCGACGACCGTGACCGATCACTTTACTTGTGCTCGCTCTGCTCATGCAAAGTAATAATAAGTATTAAGTAACTTTTTTTGCTACTTTTGGCAGGAAGTGATAAGCAGTGTAACTATTACTTTTAATAGGTAATACAGTATATCAGTTAGCTAAATTGATATTGACAAATATGTAGACAAAAATTACCGGTACTATCCATCATTATTACTTTTTGGTGGCTTACTATGAGGCAAATAGAACTTTTTTTTTTCCTTCAAATAAATTTGGTCGTCTAGGATACTCCACAAAACAGTATCGTAATTCCATCCACCCAAACACCTGGCATTTATTGGGCATATGAAATTAGAATACACAGATAGCCTCTTCACTTAAAACCACAGCTGGCAAGAACACAGAGCTGTTCCAAAGGCGAAGCATAAAAGTGCTTTTAGTTGCCGCTTTCCTAGCCTGTTCCGGCTGCAAAGACACCGTTCGAAATGTACCTCCTCGGCTGAGGACGCGATGAAACACCACTTAAAACCTCGTCAAAGCTCATTTAGTGCATGGCTTTAACACCCCAATCCATCTAACAGATGCCACAGTAGCAGAGGCTAAGCTTCCAGCTTCTATAATGCAGATACTGCCCTCTACTGCCCATTACTAGTATTCACATCATAGAGCCAAATGTGTATATTAGTGTGGAGGTAGTTGGATATTCAATGAATGAATGAATCAATCAATAAATCGGATTATGAATTTGAATAATACTGTATGGATCCATGACAACCATGAACTAATCAATTGCAGTGCCACTGACCTCCTAGGCCATACCTGGGCCTGGGGGCCAAATGCGGCCCTTTGGCTGACTCTGACCGGCCCGAGAAAGGGTACTGTGTTTTTTTCAACCAGTGGTCCGGGGACCACCAGTGGTCCTTGAGAGAGTTCCAGTTGTATGGAAAGTTGGTTAACCAGATGTAACTCTTTAAGAGCATAAAAATGAAACCAAATGGACCCTTGCGGGTCCATTTGGTTTCATTTTTACACTCTCAAGAGTTAAAATATTCATCATCTGAATTAGCCCCAAGTCTACACAACTAGAGAATGTAGAAGATTAATGGTCAGTTTGATCTGTATGTTTGACTGTTTTGTTTTCCAAATCCAGCCTGGAATTGTGGACAAAAAGCAAAATAAATCTTCGTCTAAAATGTCATCAAATGGTGGTCCTCTGTGGCTCAAAAACTGAAGATATAGAGGGCCCTGGTGTCAAAATGGTTGGTCTTACACTTACTTTTATCCTGAAATTAAATTTATATTACACAGACTTTAGTTTAGCCTTTAGTCTCGGCCCTCCACAATAGTTTATGTATCTCATTTGGCCCCTTGGGAAAAAATATTTGCCCACCTCTGTCCTAGGCTATGGAATCCAGACTTGTACTGCTGTGGCGTCTCATCATCATCCTTTGGTGGAGTGGCCCTTGGAGTGTAAACATGATAAACAGGTGGATTTGTTTGGTCCTTGGAGGGTACATCTGATGAGAAACAGGTGTGTTAGGAAGAGGCTACTTCTGTCAGATGAAATAGATAAATAAATGCAGATAAATGCATTAAATAGTGGCATTCGGTGGCAGGACATCATTGCAAGTAGAAGCATCCATATGGCAAATATGCCTTTTAACTAAACCTGCTGTTGCTAGTCAACAACCGCCATTTATCCTGATTGGAGAAAGGCTTACAGCAGGGGTTTTCAACAGGTGGTCCGGGGACCATCAGTGGTCCTTGAGAAGGTTCCAGGTGGTCCCCAGGCTAAATGATGGAAAGTTGGTTAACCAGATGTAACTCTTGAGAATGTAAAAATGAAACCAAATGGACCCTTGCGGGTCCATTTGGTTTCATTTTCACACTCTCAAGAGTTAAAATATTCATCATCTGAATTAGCACCACTTAATTAAGAAGTCTACACTGTTTTGTTGACAAAATCCAGCCTGGAATTGTGGACAAAATCAAAAGAATTCTTTAATTTTAGGTCTTTGGTGTGAAAATGTAATCAAATTGTGTTCCGTGGCTCAAATCCTGAATAAATGGTGGTCCCTGGGATGAAAAAGGTTGAAAACCCCTGGCTTACAGGAATACTGCATGTTTTTTGTGAGAGTAGGCCTACCTACCGTAGGGGACACGGAGTGAACTATGATGATAACAACTATCTTAAACTGAACATTTAATGAATTATTTAGAGTCCAATGCAACCAACCAACAACACAACTGGATATAATACACCAACCAAACAACAATACAACTGGATAATACACCAACCAACCGAGAGGTTTTGACAAGATTGTGAAGACGTGAATTTCAACCAATAAGGAAACACATAAAGTAATACTTTAGCTGTAGCATATCTCATTTTCTTATTATTTATTGTAACAAGACAACTCACCTTTTTCCCACTAAGCTGGAGTTCTCTTCTCCTTTCTGAAGCCAAAAAGTGCAGATAATGTTTGCACTTTTCGTGCGAGTTGTCTTCTCTTTTCTTTCAGCTGCCCTCCACCAGCTGGAGTCTTGTTTCGGTAGCATACACGTTCACTTGCTCCGTGTTACTGTTCACACACAAATAAATAGTTTCCCAGACAGCCCTCGTGGTAAATGCATTTCATTTTCTTTGCCATACTGCTATTTTCCAGTGTCATTCCCGCCGTTCCTCCTGTTTCATTCGCCACGATTTTCGCAACAATGCGAACCAGCTGTGCACTGTGTTTCCTGCACGTGTTGTGTTGTTTTGGTGGGCGTTCCCTAAACTAGCGCGCGCACAGAGCCTTGGAAGGAGACAGAGTTACGACAACTCCGTTCACTTCATGGGGCCAGTCCGTCTACATAGACTTCTGTTGGATAGTGACATGAATAGTGACAGCCGGAAGTTACTGAATGCATTGAAGCCTATGGGCTCGCGCGACATACATGAACCACGTGACCAAGCTGTTTTCTGACCCCTCAATGTCGCAACTCTTCTACTTGATGGCTCTGTGCGCGCATGCACGCACGTACGCACCCGCACGCACACTATCACAATAAATATGTCTGTTTAACCCAACTATAACCATACTGTTACTGTACACGATCCTAGATTAGTCTTTTTTGTCTATGTCATTTAAAACAACAACGCTGTTAATACAACATCCAATCAATCGGTCAGTCAGTCAATCAATCAATCAATCAATCAATCAATCAATCAATCATCAATAAATGGGTTGAGTTTATTCGAGACTCTAGCCGACACTCTTATTTTGAAGAGATCATCCACCAGAAGTTATTATGTGCTTATGTGCTAGCTACTATTTGTGAGAAAGACACAGGCAGATGGATAAAGTGTCCCAGAATCCTCGTTGAAGTTGAACTCTTTGCCAGTGTTCAGGTACAATATGCGCTTGGATCGTTGAACACATTGCTGTGATTACTTGTTTCGATTAGCTCTCCCACTGAATACTGAGTGGTTTAACTTTAAAGGAATGTTATTATGTTAGCTAGCTGCTATCAGAGTCATAGAGTATAGAGTAGACAGTTGCGCAAACACCGTTCACTTCCATGGGTCCGGTCTAATGGCTGCTCCTCTACGTAGACTTCGGTTGAGAATGGGGACAGAAACTATGGACAAGTCCTGGACTTGGGCTGGGCTGTAATGATCTTAAATCCCTTTATTTTAGATAGTTTTGTAGTAATAGTAAGTAAGTAGGCCTAATGGTAAAAAAAAAAAAAAAAAAAAAAAAAAAAATTGTTGGCATGTTTTGCCAACATGTCTACAATAATAACAATAGTTTTATTTGTGCCTTTTATTTCCAACTCCACCTTGTCCCTATTGGCTGCATGAACAGCGCTCGAGGCTCGAGCGCTCGGTTTCTGGCCCCTCAATATCGCAACTCAGACATGGCTAACGCAATAGCTCACAATGGACTGGTTATAGTCCAGTGGTTCCCTTCCAAAACATATTCATGACAAATTGACACTTATTACCCATAAGAATAAGGTTTTTTTTTTAGACTAATGCAATTTGACATGCATTAGTCTACAGTACTCCATTCAATGGCATTTCTAAAACCAATGTTAATTTGACTCTGGACTGGAGTGTACACTCCAGTCCAGAGTCAAATTAACATTGGAACCAAACGGACTCCTTACAAGTTTATCTATGACCACTGAGGATCTGTAACTAAAACTTTTATTAGTCTGGCTAAAGCCAGCTGTTGGCAAAAAAAATGCCAGCAGATGGAATAGCTCAAAGGTAAAACCATTTCCTTGCCAATCAGGACACAGCATGTATTTTTATTTTATTTGCCAAAAACGGATTCTGGCTGGCTTTAACCAGGATAAAAGATTATAGCCAATGGAATACAACCACTCTAGGGACTACTAGCTGTGTGTGTGTGTGTGTGTGTGTGTGTGTGTGTGTGTGTGTGTGTGTGTGTGTGTGTGTGTGTGTGTGTGTGTGTGTGTGTGTGTGTGTGTGTGTGTGTGTGTGTGTGTGTGTGTGTTCGTGCACATGCATACCTGCGTACTGTACAAACCAGATGTCTACCAGGGAATCCTACAGCCCAGCAGCCCTGAGTGAAGACCTGAGCTCTGCTGCCCTCTGGGGGACTGCTGCCTGCATCACTCCCATCTTCACCCTGGAGGATAACAACCACTGCACTGACACTGAGCCAGGCTGTGAGTGACACTCACTTACTTCTTCTTCTTCTTCTTTCAGGCGAATGGCGGGTCGCAACCAACTTAAAGGTGCATGTCGCCACCTACTGTACAAGAGTATGCAACATTATGTCAGTTTTCCCATTTACCTATTTACTCAGATTCTGCCTATGAGATTAGTGCTGCATAAAAAGACAAAAAGCGCCTTCCTGACCACCACTACGTCCTTTCCCTCTGCCCCAAGAATCCCTGACAACCTCCACTCCCGTCCTGTATCATGCACAGTGCTCTGCAGTATCATTCTCTCCTCTGCATACTTAATACAATTCATTATAACATGCTGGACGTCTTCAACTTCACCACATGTGTCACACATATTGTTCTCCACTTTCCCCATAATAAACAGAGTGCTTTTCAGCCCTGTATGCCCCACCCGGAGTCTTGTAATAGCTCTTTCCTCCTGTCTATTCCTTCCACAATAATCCTTAACTATAATTGATTTTTGAATGCTATAGTAGCCCCGCCCTTTCTGATCTTCATCCCACCATTTTTGCCATATTTCCATTCCTTTCTTTTTAATCAGGGCTTTCCCCTCACCCTTTCCAAACAGCACATTGATCTCCACCTCCTGCTTGGTGGCTGCTTTAGCCAGCTTGTCTGCCATCTCATTTCCCTTCAGCCCCTTATGTGCCGGCACCCAGCAGAGACGTACATCTATTCCCCCAAGATGCAGCCCTAACAGGAGCTGTTTAATTTCTATGATTAAGTCCTCTCTAACAGACTTTCCGCTCTGCAGGCTTTTCAGAACAGCTAGGGAATCTGAGCATATCACGACCCGCTCTGGCCTGACCTCCTCCACCCATTGAAGGCCCAAAATTATCGCCACTGCCTCCGCTGTGTAAACCGACAGCTTATTTGGAATTCTTTTAGCTATACTCACATTAAAGTCCGGTACAGCCACTCCCACTCCCACCCTATGCTGCTCATCTTTAGACCCGTCAGTGTAAATCTGCAAATAATTATAAAAGATCTGTGTGAGGTGCATGTCTGCATGCTCTCCTATCTCCTCTTCCTGCCATTCACTTTTCTCTTCTACCATGGTCAGGTCTATTTCCATTTCTGGGTACAGCCATGGGGGGGTTTCACTAGTGGGAGTAGTTGCAGCGAACTCCAGTGCTTCTAGATCATACGTCCTCACTTTTTCCTGCCATGTCCACCCGAAACCCCTCCCCTGGAACTTGGCATATTCCCAACACTCTCCCAGAACCCTTTTGACAGGGTTCCCAGCTCCACTTCCTTTAATACGTATCCAATAGGCCAGTGTGAGTTTCTCTCTCCTAATCTCCAGGGGGGTTTCTCCGGCCTCAATTAAAACTGCGTTAACTGGAGTAGATCTGATTGCACCAATACACAGCCGCAGGGCTCTGAGCTGAGCTCTGTCTATCTTTTTCAGTGCAGTCTTGGCTGCAGCTCCATATATCATGCACCCATAATCTATTGATGGCCTCATAATTGCCCTATAAATACCTAGTAATGACTGCTTATCTGCCCCCCAGTCATGCCCAGCCACCGCACGTAGCAGGTTGCTTACTTTCTTACATTTTGTCTCTAACTTATCCATATGAATTCTCCATGTATATTTACTGTCCAGCCACAATCCCAGATACTTGAACTCCCTGACCCTCTCCATTTGCTGTCCATATAGCAGCAGACTCTCCTGTATGTTACGCTTGTTCGTGAACACCATATAACAGGACTTACTGGTTGACATCTTAAACCCCCACTCATAAGACCAGCTCTCCACTACCTCGATTGCTTTCCTTATATTCTTAAAAACATGTGGCACATTCTTCCCCCTCATCCAGATAGCCCCGTCGTCCGCGTAAAGTGCAGACCTTATACTGCTGCCCAGTTTATCAAAAATGTCATTGATCATGATGTTAAAGAGGATGGGGCTGATTACACTCCCCTGTGGGATGCCATTTTCAATATCAAAGTCCCTAGATACCTCTGCTCCAACCTTAACACAGAACTTCCTCTCTGACAGGAAGTCCATAACATAGTTAAACATTTTGCCCCCAATACCCATTCTGCTTAGTTTAATTAGTAGCCCCTCCCTCCACATTGAATCATAGGCTTTCTCAATATCAAAGTATACTATTGTCATAATTTCTTTCATTTTTAATGCCTTTTCTATGTCATTAGTGACTTCCACAAGGGCATCAGTCGTAGATCTTCCACTCCTGAACCCACTTTGGTAGGAGCTAAAAAGCCCTCTCTTCTCTACTTCATATGACAGCCTGCGAACTACAATTTTCTCCAACCATTTGCAGAGGTGAGATGTCAACGCAATGGGCCTATAGCTCCCCGTGCTAGCTGGGT
This sequence comes from Benthosema pterotum, assembly GCA_039105355.1. Lineage (NCBI taxonomy): Eukaryota > Metazoa > Chordata > Actinopteri > Myctophiformes > Myctophidae > Benthosema > Benthosema pterotum. Next base: position 5,729,122 of record CM076988.1, on the reverse strand, counting down.
CCTTCCCTGGTTTGTTAAAAGGTAATATCACTGCCCTTTTCCACCCTCCAGGCAAGCATCCTTCATTCCAAATTTTATTAAACAGGGCCAGCACTCGTTTTAGCGACTCAGTTGGTAACTGACGAAACATAGCATAACATAACTGATCTTGTCCAGGGGCCGTATAACCAGTGCCTTGCAGGGCCAACTTGAGCTCACCCATTGTGATGTCCGCATCTAGAGCGGACAAACCGCTCTCCCTTTTCTCTCGTACACCTATGTTCTCTCTTATGGTCTTGTCCTTTCCCTCTTTGTGTTTATCTTCCAGGTGCTCACCGCTGTGTACGGCTGCAAAGGCCCTACCCAAGGCATCCGCTTTATCCTTATCTTCTAACACCAGCCTGTCCCCTTCTGCCAGAGCTGGGATTTTAACTGAAGTCCTTTTCCCACTCATCCGCTTGAACATAGCCCACACATCACCTAGTTCTACCCCTCTGCCTATACTGGAGCAGAATTCCCTCCATGTTTTCTTCTTTGTATACTTGATTATTTTACGAGCAGCTGCTCTTTTCCTTTGGAACTCAAGGACCATATCTTGGGAAAAGTTATTCCTCAAGGCTCTAAACGCTTTATTCCTGTCCCTTATAGCTCTGCTGCACTCATCATTCCACCAAGGCACTGGTTTCCTAAGCCCTTGCGTTGTTTTCTTTGGGATGCACATATTTGCAGCACCAAGGATATGCTGCGTGACTTCACTAGTGCACTGCTCTATGCTACCTTCTAGAGTCACAAGCTGCACAGACTCATCGCAACACTCCTTAAATTTGCCCCACTCAGCCTTACTGAAACACCACCTGGAAAAGCTATGGCCATCTTGCCTGTGTACAATTGTACTGACTGTAGTAAGGATTGGGAAGTGGTCGCTCCCTACTGTTGTATTCTCCTTAACAGTCCAATCGCACACGCTCACCAAACCACCAGACACCAGTGTAAGGTCCAGACACGACGTTGTCCCCCTGTTTACATCTATTCGTGTACCCTGACCCTTATTAATACAGACCAGCGATCTCTCATCCAAGAGCTCTTCGACTATGCTCCCATTGTGATCTGTGTGCGTGCTTCCCCACAAAGAGCTGTGCGCATTGAAGTCCCCACACCATATCTCTTTTCTGCACACGTCTCCAGCAATTTCCTTGAACATTTCTGCTGTTAAGTTCTGGCATGGGTTATAAAAATTAATGATCCTAATATTACCCTCTTCCCCTGGGCTGCAAACTTCCGTTATGACACACTCATATTCTCTTGGGGTTGGGATCTTTCTATAGGCTAAGCCATCTTTAATAAACGTAGCACAGCCACCACCACTTTGCTTATCATTGTTTCTATCCTGTCTTATTGAGCTGTATCCAGGAATGATAAAATCTAATTGAGGCCTTAGCCATGTCTCCTGCACACACACAACATCTGGAATTGCGTCTAATGCATGTAGGCCTACATACTTTTTAAACTCCTGCCCGTTTGCAATTAGGCTTCGCGCATTCCATTGTAGTATGCACAGAGTCATGACCAATACCTCAATCCCCACTACCATTTTGGGTCAGGGCATCAGCATGCGGGAAGAATTTATTCAGAATACCAACCACTTGGTCAACTTTGAGGTCTTTCATGTCAAGCAGTTTGTTAGCTAAATCCACTATACCCCTGATTCTGTCAGTTTTCCTCGTAAGCGAAGCTGAAACATTAATGGAGCTGCAGATAAAGGCCACCAGGTTGACTTTATTAACCGTTATTGTCTCATCATTAGCCTTGCACTCATGATTACAGACATTCTGGCTCCCCAGCCCTATTGATCCTTGACTTTGGGGCTGGGCGTCCGCTGTCACCCCCCTATCAGTTCTGAGGTGGGCCCCTGTCGCCTTCACCTCCTTAATTGCTTCAGCATACGACATTTTCTTTGTTACTTTGATTTTCTGGGCCTCCATGGCTTCTTTCTGCACCACACACCCCCCATATGCTGCACTGTGGTCCCCTCCACAATTGCAGCACTTAACCTGGGCACCCTCCTCACATTTCCCATACTCGTGTGGCCCCCCACACCTGGCACACCTTAGCTTCCCTTTACATTGCTGGGCCGTGTGTCCCACTCTTTGACATGCATAACATCTCAGGGGTTTGGGGATAAACTCCCTCACACTGAAGTTTAGAAAGCCTATTTGCACCGCTTTAGGGAGAACCCTTTCAAACTGTAATACTACCGACAGCGTATCCTTGGTCGTTCCGTCTCTCTTGCTCGTCAACCTGGTAGCCTCAACAACTTTACCTCCCTTAACCTCCATCTTCACCTCATCCATAGACATATCAAGAGGGACTCCTGAAATAACCCCTCTTATCTTAGCAAACGCTCCAGGGATATATGCCTTAATTGCTTGGCCATCAATAGAGTCCATCTTAATAATCAGTTCCTGCTGCAGCTTACTGCTCGCGAAAATCAACACTCTCTTATTGCTTAGAAACTTAGCGAACTTGACAGGGCCGACGGCGTTCGTAATAGCTTTACTTAGTTTGACCGGATGGTAATGCCCATCCTGCTTAAGCTCTATTATCACTTTCCACTCTTGCTCCTTCTCTTGCTCTCGTCTTTCTCTCTGGCTGCTCTGTCTTTGTTTTTTAGCCATTTGATCCTCATCCTCTTCACTATCCATCTCTGACCAACTTCCGTGTCCCTGCTGACTTTCACGTCGTCTTTCTCTGCCTCTCTTATTACTTTCATTTTGAGCACGAGACTCTATATTCATCTCGTCACCACCCGAGGAAACTGACATAATGTTGCACTCAGAGTACAGCTTATGCGAACCCGCCAAACAATTCAAACAGTCTTACTGCTTCGTTGACAAGCTTCCGCGTCCGTCCCTGCTGCCAACTCCACGATCGTGACACTCACTTACACTCCCTCTAACCACTTTTAAATGATTATGTTTTGTTTTCATAGGACACATGTCAGATCCATAACATTACAATGCTTAATAGATTTTTTGCTACTTGTGTGGGGCATAATACAAAAACATTCAACTTTTTGGTACAACAGCATGAAAAACTAGAAGTGTGTGTGCCCAGATGACGTTGTAACGGTGACGTGGTGGCATAGTAAAAAAAAGTTTTACATCATCATACATGACATGACATCACGTTCCTTGCTCAGCCAATCGAATGATTTATGTTACAGAGAAAACGCATCACAATAACACAATAATAGTGTGGTGGTTTCCCCACTAATAAACACTAATACTAATCAATCTGATACAATCAGAAAGTGCCTTGATTTCTTTTCTGCTGATGTCACCTCCTCTCTTCTCCTTGCAGATCTCAGTCACAGTCCTATTAAAGAAGGGGTTTCCCCTGAAGAACAGGAGATGAGTCCTATTCTGGTCCGGGTGAAAGGAGAAAATCCACAGATTGAAGATGAACAGCGGGAGATCATTCGTACCGGTCCCAGTCTGGCCCAGGTGAAACTAGAACCTCCACCGATTAAAGAGGAGGAGGAGGAGGAGGAGTTACTTCAAAGACACGAAGAGGCCGAAGGTTCGTTCTTTGCACTAGTAATTGTGAAAAGTGAAGAAGATGATGATGAAATTGATGATGAAAACAGTCCGATAGAGCATCTGACCAGCTCCTCAACTCAAGCTTTTGCTTGTTCAGTTTGTGGAAAAGGCTTTACCCTTTCTCATCGTCTGAAAACGCACATGAGGACCCATACAGGGGAAAGACCTTTTGCATGTTCGGTTTGTAAAAAGGCCTTTAGTCTGCCTCAGACTCTCGACACGCACATGAGGACCCATACAGGGGAAAGACCGTTTGCTTGTTCAGTTTGTGGGAAAAGCTTCATTCAATCTGTCCATCTGAAAGTGCACATGAGAACTCACACGGGCGACAGGCCCTTTGCCTGTGCAGTTTGTGGGAAAGGCTTTATTAAGTCTACAAATCTGAAAAGACACATGGGGACTCATACAGGGGACAAGTTATTTGCATGTTCAGTTTGTAGCGAAAACTTTAGCCTCGCTAAAGAACTGAAAAGACACATGAAGACCCACACTGTGCACAAGCCGGTTGCTTGCTCAGTTTGCGGCAGAACCTTCCGGCAATCTAAAAACCTGAAATCGCACATGATGACCCATACAGGGGACAAGCCGTTTGCTTGTTCGATTTGTGGCAAAAACTTCAATCAAGCTCAATATCTAAAAACGCACATGAGGACCCACACGGGAGAAAGACCCTTTGCTTGTACAGTTTGTAGCAAAAGCTTCCGTCTATCAAAAAGTCTGAAAATGCACACATTGACCCATACAGGGGACAGGCCATTCGCATGCTCGATTTGTAACAAAAACTACAATCAACCTCAACATTTGAAAACACACATGAGGACTCACACAGGCGACAAACCCTTTGCGTGTTCTGTTTGTGGCAAAAGCTTTAGTCTGTCTAAAAATCTGAAAACACACATGAGGACTCATTCGGGGGACAAGCCCTTTGCGTGTTCAGTTTGTGCAAGAAGCTTTCGCCATTCTCATCATTTGAAAACACACATGAAGATTCATACAAGGGAAAAGCCGTGTTGAGTTTAGCTAAATTATACCACACATAACGATCCGTGATGATCCATATTTGCTGGTTCATTCGGTAAAAACATTCTTTAGCTAAAGTCAGGATGTGACAGCACACTTGGCTTGCTTCCTATGTGGTAAAAGTGTAATGTAGCGGACCAGCACCCGTCAAAAAACGGACAGGACACATTAAGGGACAAGCCCTCATCTCTCCCAGCTCTCCGCGAGTTCACTACTAGCCCCCAGCTCTCATCCACATCCTTCAATGTGTACTCGATATACAGTAGTTGTGGACAACTCTATACATTGTAAGGCCATGATTAACACTGTTTTTCTGGGATTTTTAAAATAATAATGCTTCAAGTCAAGCAAGCGAAATGAGCTAGATTCTACTACTGAAAAACCATGGCTTCCATTTCCTCACAAAGCGGGTGCTGTGGATCATGATGTCTGAGGTTTCAGGGGATAGAAGTGGTTAACCCCTCGCAGAGGTTCTGATTTGGGACTCACTGGATACACACTCCAGACAAAGCATCAAAAGGGTCTTGATAAGTGTCGCATTGACACCTTTAAAATGGCAGTTACCAGATTTGTATTAAAACAAAGTAAAGTTCTAAATAAGAGAACACTTAAATATGTCCATAGGGAGACATATGTTCCCTTGAGTGTTGCCAGTGGTCTCCCTCTAATATTTTCTATATTAATTTAGAAGCATGCATTGTTCAGTTTTATGAGCTAATCACAGTCTGTTTGGTTGACTAATCTTCCAGAGCCTTATAAGGGCCCACTGCAACTATAGGCCCTGCGGTGACTTGGTTTCTAATATATCGAGGGCTCTATATGATTGTGTACATGTCACAACACAACAGAGGTAAATAAACCATATGAAAGGGACATTGCTTGTGTGCTGGCTATTCTTCTATTCCCATTTCCACCTTGAGCCTTGCACCTACTCTTCTAAGTTGCGGTGTTTACAGGTTTTCTACCGTTGCCGTTTCTCTTGGTCTCATTTTACTTTGAGCCGTGTGACTCCACTGCATCACCTGAATCTCTGCGATATGGTTTGACAAGATGGTGATGGTACCATGATATTGACTGAGGTTGGAGCCACTTACCTGCCTTTTTCTGACTCTGATTCAGATAACATTGTGAGCTGTTTGCTACCAGACTTGCTGGTTTAGATCCTGTGGCTCAGTCAGCCACAACACTCACACAGATGACAATACCTACAGCCAAATTCTATTCTGTAGAGCTACGAGAAATAACAGACAAATATACAGCATTCAAAGACAGACATATTGAAATCTAAATCTAAATCCTGCAGAGATACCCTGTATTATTTCAAGGTATATGAGGTGGTTGTGAGGGTAAAACAAATGGTTTCTTGCAAAAAGCTTGATTCTAGGATGTACCAGTAGCAGACGTTATATTAGGTCGTTATATTCAATTCAATATAACGACCATTGTAGTGGGGTGATCTATATTCCAGTTCTCAAAATTATTTCATCTGAAAATATTGTGTACTAGAAAGTGTGCCACCATAAAAAAAATATGATTATAAAAATAGAAGATCTTCAAGCTGAGTTGCATGTGGTGAGCTTGTAGATTGGCTATTACTGAACATCTGCTAGTGTTACAGGCCTGGGTTAAAGTGGTTAAACTGTTTTATTCACACTGTTAAACATTTTGGTGTCTTGTATATTTTTTTCAAAGGACCCGTCCCTGAGTCTGCAATAAAGCTATTCATTCACGCACAGATCTGAAGATTATCCCACCTAACCCCATCATTTCAGATTAGCATTTAGATTTGCTATTTTGGAGGATGTTTAAATATTATCCCAAACTTTATTATATACAGTACAGTATGTGGTTGGAGGGGTACTAAGGAACTAGCAGTCCCATGTGAGCACAATAGCACCACACAGTGGCTGTGGTCTGTAACTCTTCATGGATAAGATTGCCACAATCAGTATGATTTTTAAGTCAATTCACTCTCGCCACCAAAACTGTAAAAATCGGCCTACATATGATCTCATGTGATCAAGATGTATCAGTCCAAGAAAATCGTAAACCGTACTATTACACACGTAACAGATCTAATATAAGGTAATATAAGGTCAATATATACAACATGTACAATAATGAACTTCCTAACAGCTACTATAATTTAGAAGGAAACCCCTTCCAAGACCTATGGATGCACTCTGTACCTCATAGGATTATGACTTATTTAGTGTGAAGGTAGTTAGTTAGTGGTAATAGATCATGAATCATGTAGACCTCACACAATCCTAATCAAACCAATAGTACTACCGGTAGTAGTGGTGAATGACATCCTAGGCTTATTGTTGACAGCGAAACTGTTCACTAATCACTAACACTACGAGTGAGGGTATTACGGCCGCAAGGATTATATATCGAGCACAGAGTGATTCATTACTGGCGTCATAGGTCGGACGTTCTACCAATCTTAAATAGGGTATTGGATCACCCGTGAGGTCCTAAACATGGCTGGAGGACTACAGATGAAACCCATGAATATCCACTCATGGTCTATTCTTTTCTGTGGGAATGCTCCATACTTCCATAAGCTGTTCCATACTTCATCCGTTTGTGGGACGGCGGCGTCTTGCGCTGAGAATAGCAGACCTTCAAGCTCTTGACCTTGAGCTTGGAGGTCTGCTATTTGTGGTGTGGCGGTCCTGCAGCTTAACTCAAAGTGTGCCCATTGTCCAAATGTAACGCCCGAGATCCCCCCCCCACACACACACACACACACACACACACAAACACCCTGCCAAGCACTTGTAGGAGTTGAGGCATGATATTTTCGTTCCACAGGTGAAAAGGCCTATTGTGACAAGAGGCATTGTGAGATCGCCAAATGCCGGTCACCTCCCAAGGGCCATCTGCATTTCTTTCCCCATCAACATCTGACAGGTTACACTGGCTGAGCATCAGCAGAAGTGTGGTGGAGGCCGCAAGGCAGGGCTGTCCAAAAGGTAGATGGTGATCTACCAGTAGATCACACAGGCAATGCAGGTAGATCATACGACAGTCCCCTAAAATGTATAGATCTGTAACTCTTGAGAGTGTTAAAATGAAAAACCCCTTCCAAATGGACCCGTAAGGGTCCATTTGCCCCAGCTGGGGCAACTGGTTAACCAAATGTAACTCTTTGAGAGCGTAAAAATGAAAAACCCCTTCCAAGACCCATGGATGCAATGTACCTCATAGGATTATGACTTATTTAGTGTGAAGGTAGTTAGTAAGTGGTAATAGATCATGAATCATGTAGACCTCACACAATCCTTATCAAACCAATAGTACTACCGGTAGTAGTGGTGAATGACATCCTAGGCTTATTGTTGACAGCGAAACTGTTCACTAATCACTAGTGAACTAACCATTGCGGGTCCATTTGGTTTCATTTTTACACCCTCAAGAGTTAAAATATTCCTCATGTGAATTAGCCCAACTTAGTCTACACAACTAGAGAAAGTAGTAGAAGATTAATGGTCATTTTGATCTGTATGTTCCAGGCGAGCATCTAGCACATTCTAGTGCATTTTGGAAGTGCCACTAGTTCTGTGTGCCTGCCAGTATGGCAGAAGCACACAGTTTGAGATTCGTCAACTTAATCCATAATCATCTATCTATCCGAAATTTTGACCGCTATGGCCGGCCGCACGGTTTGCACAATCCCCGCAATATATACATCGAAACGTGCGGCTCGGCCGGGAAAGATGTGCTTGTGCTTTTCTTTCCGATACGCGTTACCGTGCCAACGTAATTCGCAATAAACGACGCAAAAAATCCCCATTCGAAATGAATGGGTGCACACCGAAAACATCAGAAAAAGAAGCGCTTATTTGGAGCCACATTACTCTGGCACACTGTGGCGTAGAAACACGATTTTAACTTTAAACAGCAGACGCGGCTCTCGACTTCGTCACGGTTCAGACGGTATTCGAATATGTTGCGTGGTTTGTCTGCTATCGCAGTTCAAAGTGTGCATGGTTCGAGAATTTAGCGGAGCTTAGAGGCTCGCACGACCAGTGAGCGAGTGAAACAGAGTGCGAGATGCAGTGTCTCGAGGTTCGGGTCATGACCGAACAAATCGTCCTCACGGCCACAATATTCGCTTTACATGCGTGGTTTTCGGACATTTTGTAGACAATCTTCTCGCCTTTCACCCAATGTGACCACCAAAGCCCAGTCAGGTACAGAACCGGTGCTACGGGCCTCAGAGCGAGATGACGTAACCTCCCGTCTCCATATTAATTACATTGTAATGTGCTGCATTTTGGCGTTTGACGTTTCTTTTGAAACGCAAATTCTTAAATCGCTCTCACGACCACGTCTTTTATCGTACCAATACCACGATCGCACACAAGATACCTAATTGAGCCGGGATGCCCACATCGAAAAAAGTAAACGCTTACGAGTTTTCGTTTTCGCGTGAGAGGCATTTGTTTGCAGCAAGTCCCGCCCCCTGACTCCCTGTTTAACGAAGGAGCCAAAGTGCCTGAACTGATGCAGGTACGACAGCTGTAACAGATTAAGCCCTAATTAGCTGGCTGCCACTACGCCGTACAACGGAGCTATAATGGCTAGTACACACTGCGCGATTTTTAGCCCGATTTAGCCCCGATTTTGGACTCACGACAAAATTCCTCTGTCGGGGACGATTTTTCAACTCCCGACAGTTTGACGGCCGTCTTTTCGTCTTGTAGTGTGACAGCTCAAAAAGACAAAAAATCGGCCTGATTTTGCCGTCGGGACGCCCCCGACAAAACATCGGCAATATTAAACAATTTCGTTTTTTTCCCCCAACAGGTGGGCCCCCAGGCTAAATGGAAGGAAAGTTGGTTTAAACTATAGGCCTATGTAACTCTTTGAGAGCTTAAACATGAAACCAAATAGAACCTTGCCAAATGGGTCCATTTGGTTTCATGTTCACACTCTCAAGATTTAATATTCATCATGTGAATTATCCCAAGTCTACACAACTAGAGAATGTAGAAGATTAGGCTCATCGTCATTTTGATCTGTATGTTTGACCATTTTGTTTTCTCCGAAAATCCAACCTGGAATTGTGGACAAAAGAGGTATTTTGCGTTCTGTGGGGCTAAAATGTCATCAAATGGTGGTCCGTGGCTCAAAATTTGAGCCAAATTCTGAATAGTGGACGCAAGGGATGCAGTGAAACCGCTGAGAAGATGACAAATAGTTACTGACCTTTTATTATTGGCTTGGCTCCGTCATCTCTCTCTCTCTCCTCCCCGCGCGTAAAAACGACAACTTTTTTTTAAGTGTGACAGATCAGATGCATGGCAGGTGATTGGTGATTGGCTCCAATATTACACAATATTACAATTGTTGGTATTGTGGTTATGCGTTTATTTATTTAATCACTTTGTAATATAACCAGGCAGCGCCGCAGCAGCATGCCGCACAAAATGTAACCAAAAGAACCGATCGTTCCACAACACCGTGGGCGCGTGTTTAAGCTATTTAATGATCAACATGTTAATGATCACCATGTGTTAATAATAATAATAATAATAAACACTAACATGGTGATCACATCTTGATGACAGCGTCAAGATGTATTTCACCATGTTAATGTTTTTTTTTCTGACATCAATTTCCAGGAAAAAACGGAACATGGGTAATTTCAATTTGTTTTATCATTATTTAATTCCACAAAACATCTCTGTCATAGTAAAATGTGGAAAATAGGTGGAATTCTCCCCTTTATGTGTCAATTATTTGTAACCAAAAGGATGAACTATAGGCACATTGGGGGTCCATTTGGTTACATTTGTGCCACTGCCAACTGGCATGGATTCACTGTCTGTGTGTCTGTCGTCACCAAAACGCCATACGGATGACTTTATGGGGCATAGTGTATAAAGAAACAACATTGCTGTGACACCAGTCAGATAATATACAGAGACTGACGCAAGGTACCCTCCCTTCCCGACCTTATGTCGGTGGTAATATTTTCGGGAGCACCGCCCCCGCTGTCAATACGTCGGGAACGTGCAGTGTGAACACTCGCAAGACAAATGATCGTCAACGAATTATGCAATTTTAATCGCATAATGTGACAGGGTACGTCGTGCACGACGTCGTGAAAGTCCCCAAAAATCGCGCAGTGTGTACCAGCCTTAAGCCCTCAATGAGTTGGTCTGAAAAGACCTTGTGAGCTTGTAGATCTGCAAAATCTACAAATAGGCTTTATACACAACAACAAACCAAATGTACCCTAGGTTATAGGTTTCATTATGTAACCAAATGGACCCTTACGGGTCCATTTGGCATCAATAGCATAAACCCCACCCCCTCTGTCTTCCTATTGGCTGGTCTTTACACAGCTATAACTTGGGTTTGGAGCATGCTACCACCACAATATTTGGTAAATGGGCGTCTTGGACCAATAGGAAGAAGTTGTACTGCTTAAGCCCGCCCCCTCTGTATTCCTATTGGCTGGCCTTTACACAGCTATAACTTGGGTTTGGAGCATGCTACCGCCTCGATATTTGATAGATGGACGTACTGAGCCAATAGGAACAAGTTGAACTGCTTAAGCCCCACCCCCTCTGTCTTCCTATTGGTTGGCCTTTACACTGCAGAAGACTCCCATATGAAAACCCACTTTCACAATCAATACAGCGAAATATGTAATGCTTATCCACCTGGCAAGCATGTTAGCATACAATGTTAGCATGAGGTTGTGTTAGCATAGCATTAGCATATTAGCATGCTATGTTAGCATAGCCTGTTAGCATGCTAACTGCCGCAAAAGGTTACACACACTTGGCGAGTGGCAGGCACACAGTAAAATTTCTTAGAAATTTTGTTTCTAGTGCATTTTGGATCTTGTCCAGGCCACTAGGTGGCGCAGGCCACCGGGAAAACTCCCTCTACTCCAGATGGCCAATCCACCCCTGCCACTATGCTACAGTACTGTATCTCAGGGATGGAGATCCCTGTCATTGTTGTGTGATACAACTATGACAGGGATCTCCATCCATGATGGTGTCACACGATATGTCATGAGACCTTGGCACCATATGATTGTTATCCCATTTAAGGGGGTTATGGGTGACACAGACCCAACTTACCCATATATAAGGATATTGGGCCTCATGCGCCAACCGTTCTTAAGATGTTCTTAAGAGGAAATTTGTTCTTAGGCACACTTAAGAAGTTTTTAAGAACATTTTGGGATCCCTCAATGTTTTCTTAGCTGTGATTTGTTCGTAGGTAAGAACAAAATCTACGCACACTGAGGAGGACTCTTAGGGTGGCTTTTTTGTTCTTAAATGCAATCTGAAAAGAAAAGGGAAAACAGCGCCCTCTACAAGATGTGTAAAGTCTGGTCTAGGGACCTCAAGGGTCCATGAGGACATTCCAGGCGGACCACAGCAAACATTTTACCACTCTTCTAATCCCATTTTATTACCTAAAATAGCTCATCTACAAGGTCACAGCACATTCCATTACTTTTGTAGATCAGATATTTGATAAATCTTCAAAACAAAAAATATTTTTTGTGCCCCCCCATAACCCCCCCCCACTATACCCACCTCATACCCCCCCACCATACCCACCTCATAACCCCCCCACCATGCCCCCCATAACCCCCCCACCATACCCACCTCATAACCCCCCCACCATGCCCTCCATAACCCCTCCCTCCATACCAAACCCACCTCATAACCCCCCCACCATACCCACCTCACCCCCCCCCCACCATGCCCCCCACCATACCCACCTCATACCCCCCCCCAGCATACCCACCTCATAACCCCCCCTACCATACCAAACCCACCTCATAACCCCCCCACCATACCCACCTCACCCCCCCCCCCCCACCATGCCCCCCACCATACCCACCTCATACCCCCCCCAGCATACCCACCTCATAACCCCCCCACCATGCCCCCCCATAACCCCCCCACCATACCAAACCCACCTCATAACCCCCCCACCATACCCACCTCATACCCCCCACCATATCCACCTCATAAGCCCCCCACCAAGCCTCCCCACCATACCACCTCACAACCCCCCCACCATACCCACCTCATACCCCCCCACCATATCCACCTCATGACACCCCCCCCCCCCCACCATGGAAAAAATATTTTTGTGCCCCCCATAACCCCCCCCCCACCATACCCACCTCACACCCCCCCCCCCCACCACCATACCCACCTCATAACCCCCCCACTATAACCTCCACCCCCCTTATCCCCATACACCCCCACCCACTAGCAATTGTCCCTTCATACCCACCCTCCAGAGTCCAGTTATAAAATTTTATATTCACTACTATCCACTACTTCTGCAAATAACATGGGTATTGTGCTAATTTCAGCCATTTTAGCCTTTATTTCTCTGTGTGAGGTCCTGTGTTCTGAGTGCTGCAATCACACACAGGTGTGACTGGAGTCATGCAAAACCACACCCACCTGGGTAAAGCACAGGAAGGAGAGGGAATTCCCAATGCCTTATATGGGAATCGGTGGGCGGTTCCCTATGGTAATTAGGATGCAAATGAAGACAGGTGGGGCGTCTACCTATGATAATTTGAAGGAACTGGCACACCCCTTCAATTTACAAGGATTTGGATTCATCACCATGAGAACAAATTTTGCGAACAAAATGCCTACTTAAGAACGCTTCATGAATCGGACTGAACTTCTCTTAGAAATTCTCTTAGGAAGAAATCTAAGAGGAAAATGTAAGAACTTATTGGCGCATGAGGCCCATTGAGTGTCAGAGCAAAATTCAAAGTAAATTTGATGTGGTTGATGTGTGTGTCGTGATTATAGCCTAGTAATGAATAAAAAAATATATTTCGATTTCAATAAAGCTTAGCACTTTTCCGTGCAGTGCTTGTGGGCGCGCGCGCGCGCGCACACACACACACACACACACACACACACACACACACACACACACTTGGCCTGGCTGTGTGATGTCTCTGATGTGATTCTGATCTCTGCTGCATGCTCTTAAAGTCTTAATCCCGCATCATCTAATCTTGTGTGATGTGATGGCCGGTGCGGGGGCTGGATGGCTGGCTGGTTGGCTGTTTCCCATAATTCCACCGGCCGGTCGGCGTGACGCAGTGAGACGCGCAGCTCTAAGTGAGACACTCTCACACCGACACCGCTATGATGCTGATCAGCAGCAGTAGCGAAACGCAGCCAGCAGCTGTCTGACGTTCTGATGCGGAGCGACAGACACCTGCACCACGCGATCGGAGAGAGACACGCAAGGTAAATAAAATAACACATTATGGTCCATGGTGCTGGTATTATAGGCTATTGTTTGAGAGAGAGAGAGAGAGAGCGAGAGAGAGAGATGGATATAAGGGACCATCTTTACCATTTCTGTAATCACCCTCCTCGGACACTATTGCTAATGAGTTGTATTAATTTAACTCCGAAGCTGTGCAGGCTAAAAAATGCAAGCAAATAACGGACCTATAGCCTATAGGCTAACGGTATTGCAGTGTACCCTGCAGAGTTGAACCCCCTTATAAGATAGAGATTAATGCAATTCTACAACGAACCTCGGCGTTGAGAAACGGTGATTTTTTTTAAAAGAAAAGGTGAGTGAGAGAGAGATCGAGACGTGCATGATGAAACAATGTAGCCAGGACTTCAACTGTGATTCCATAGGGGTGACTGAATCCTGTGTGTCCCTGACTGCACTGTGTGATGTGTGACTCGGTCGCCACGCCCGGCCCGGCCCGGCACGGCACAGCGCGGCCCCGATCGCTGCCAGCCAGCCTGTCCCGCTGCAGTGACGCTGCATTCAACCGGCGGCGGCGCACTACTAACTGCTGTCTGTAGTCACACCGATATGTGTGACCCCAACTGTTACTATACCCTCAAGTAAGAATCACACAGCTGTGTGTGTGTCTGGACTGAAGGTGTTGCACCGAAAAGTGTGCCCAGCACACAGCTGTGCTTGTGATCATCGCGGAGGTGAACCGCGTGACTTTCCACTGAGAGATGCTGCGGAGAAAGTGAGCCGGCGGGATGGATGCATGCATGCATTTCATCTTTTAAGCTAGTGTAGCATAGTAGGCTATAGCCGAGGATAGGAATTATATTAAGACCTTATGCATGTTTATCACTGTGTGTGTGTGTGTGTGTGTGCGTGTGTGTGTGTGTGTGTGCGTGTGTGTGTGTGTGTGTGTGTGTGCGTGTGTGTGTGTGTGTGTGTGTGTGTGTGTGTGTGTGTTTGTGTGTGTGTGTGTGTGTGATAGAGAGAGAGAGAGATTTGGCACACATCAGCAATAGAAACGGATTACATTGTGCCCCTCTCTAATCTGTCTATCTGTCTGTGTGCATGTCTGTCTGTGTTGTCATTGACAAGATATCTATCTATCTATCTATCTATCTATCTATCTATCTATCTATCTATCTATCTATCTATCTATCTATCTATCTATCTATCTATCTATCTATCTATCTATCTATCTATCTATCTATCTATCTATCTATCGACCTATCGATCTATCGATGTATCTATCGATCACACATCCTTCAAAGCTTAACAGATGTGGACTGAACTGGCGCTAAGGTCACTCCAGGACATGACAACATATAGGCTGCTGTAGCCTACCTAGTACCTACTGATGAAAGCGCACCCTTGGACTGATCTTGTAGAAGTTGCCTCTATGTAGGACAGGCCTATATATTCGAGTACTTATCAAACTGGATTTACTTGTTTGCATGCTTGTCATGCGACTATTACACAAATGTGCAACGATGAATTGGATTCCGTCTTGAAGTATAAAACCCTCAAAGTGGGGGCACATCCCAAATGGTTTAAACAGCAAAAAACTCTTTCTTTTTTCAGTGTCACGTAAATGTTGCAAAAAATATCAATCCAACAATAATAATAATTCCATTGATCTGACTCAGTTTGACGAGAATGGAACAGAGCCCCAGTATAAGACCTGTAACGAAGTTGGAGGCATGGATATTTAAAGAAAATCACACCCGTGTGAGTTGAGGAGTGCTCTCATCATTCTATACGCGACAAAACCAACATTCATTTCCATACACAACAGGGACAATGAACGCAGTTATCTTTCCGAGGTACAACTCAACTCGGGGCAGGAATACACATAATGATTAATACCAGTCCATACTTAAAGTGGTGATATTGCAATTTATTTGCCATCCAAAGCATGCTTATCATGCAGATGTGCTCAGTCTCTCTCTCTCTCTCTCTCTCTCTCTCTCTCTCTCTGTCTCTCTCTCTCTCTCTCTCTCTCTCTCTCAGCTTATGGGGTCAATAGGTTGTTGCCACAGCAACACAGCAGGCCCAGCAGTGATGAGGTTGTGTCGGTACACAGAGTTCAATGATGATCTGCATCTAATCCTATACACCCTGTGTTGCAGAAAGGACAGGACAGGGCGGCACTCGAAAAATGCATACCACTTTAAAAAGCGTAAAACTAACTACTAGGCCCATATAGGCCTAATTGTTAGGCCTATGGGCTGTGGTTCAGCGGTCCAGACACCCTGGCTGGCAATCCAGCGCTGGCATTGTCAGTGGGTTCGACTCCCGATCCTGACGGCCTTTACCTACCGCATCTCCATGGCCCCTGATCCCTATCCGTCCCTCTATAAAAAATAAATACATTTCAAAGCCACAGTGTCATATGACATGGAAAATAGTTATACAACAAAACCACACAATCCTTAATTCTCAAGTGATCAGAAGTGGCAATTGGTACCAGGTGAAAAAATGGCTTACAAAGTTGTGAGCGGTTTGAAGGTAAAAAGAAAATTGTTGATCCTGAGGCACAGTGAGGCGGTAAAAATGCAGCTATGTCCAGCTATGTCTTGACAATGGTGAGGCCTCCCCACTGTTATGTTAGTCCAGTTTTCATGTCATGGACCCCCAAATTGATACTCATTAGATTAGCCAACAGAGCCCCATTTGAAAAGATGTACTTAAGAGTAGTTTTTTCTGTCTCTAGGAGTGATTCGCAAACCCCTTTCATTTCAAGGAGGACCCACCGTTTGACAGGCATTAGTCTACGGACCCCCAATGAATGATTCCCTCTGTGTGTCTTTTAGGTGAATCGCCATGACAACGGAACTCGGCGAGCCGCAGGAGGCCAGCCAGGCCACGCCCACGGAGGCGTGTTTTCCTGAAGCCGCCGCCCATTCCACGCCCAAACAGGTAGACGTGAATCATGCAGTAGCCTTTTAAACGCTAATAAGAACAGGGTATATATTATTATAAAAGGATCCCTGGCTAATAAGACATAGATCGCTTAAAACATTATACTTGCCCTATATAACTAAAATAATCAGATAAAAACACAATTGGTATCTTATTTCTTTAATAAATAGAGAATATTTCACTCAGCAGGAACTGCTCCTGTCGCAGGTTGATGATGTCATATGTCCCTGTGTGGAATATATGGAATTCATATGCTCATGTGACATCATCAACCTGCGACAGGAGCAGTTCCTATTGCGCGAAAGAAATAAAGTATTGAAGGTGTTTTTATCTGCATGTTTTAGTTATAGAAGGCAAGTATAGTGTTTTAAGGCATATTTGTCTTATTAGCCAGGGATCCTTGAGAAGCATGTTGATGCTGCAATATTGAGAAGATCACTTTTCCAATCACACACTCATTTCAATCTGAGACAAGACTGGTTATTTTTTAAACAAACAGCCGGGACAGCAGTTTTAAACAGTGACTTGTGTCTGTGAGAGACACATTTCACCGGGTCTCCTATTTCACCGTAACACTGACATGCTAGAGGTGTTGCTAGAGGACACAGGACAGAGGAGAGGAGGCAGAAATTTGAGTATTGGAATTACTGACTTTGACTTTCACCCATTTTCAGGGTTATATCATTTATAAATTGATTATAAGATAACGCCATTTCTGCCTACTCACTCTTCGTCTCAGAGGACAGTTCAGAAACCTGCCTACCATCATCGGTAGGCAGGTTTGGTCATATATGGTTTGTGAAGTCAAATATGACTTCACAATGGCTTCTAATTCATCATGTTAACTTTCCAGGAGAAATGCTGTAGTGTTGATTGAATTTATTTTATTTCAGATATTTAAAGAAACAGAACATTTCAAAATCACATGACATTTCTTTTTTTCTCTCTCTCTCTCGATATGGGCAGAAGCATAAAGCTTAGTTTTCTATTTCTAAAGTTTCTATTGGCATATAAGACAACAACATTGACAGAAAGGGCATTTGCAACATTAAAACACATATAAATTATATAAATTAATAAATATGAATTAATTATTTGCCCGTGAAATAGGTTTGTTCCTCCTTTTGCTTTTTCAGACTGGTGAGGGCGGGGCATCCCACAGCTATGGTCAAAGCTCATTGGCCGAGGACACTGGCAGTCATCTGTCGTCCACCAGTCGTATCTCTCGGTCTCCGGGCAGAACTCCCCTAATGTTCAGGACAGTACAAGCTAAAGTCACCCTCCTGGATCACACGTTATACTGTTGTACTGTAGAGGTACTACTATCACTACTACTACTACTACTACTACTACTACTACTACTACTACAATACTGAGCCATTTATGGCAGTCATAATATGTTTGTAATCTAAATAATTAATTATCCTCTATCCTCTCTCTCTCTCTCTCTCTCTCTCTCTCTCTCTCTCTCTCTCTCTCTCTCTCTCTCTCTGTCTGTGTGTGCGTGCCTGCAGAAGCGAGACAGAGGTTATGTATTATTTTCAAAGGTGTGCGATTACCTGAACTTGTTGGAGAAAGACTACTTTGCTATAAGCTTCAGAGACGCAGACAACAACAAGGTATCTGCCTGTGTGTCTGTCTGTCTGTCTGTCGATCAATGTGACTGATTGACTGACTGATGGATATTGAGATGTTGTTAATGTTTGACAGATGTGTTGTCTTACAGATCTGGTTGGATCCAGTCAAGGAAATGAAGAGACAACTCCGAGGTAAGACACACACACACACGCACGCGCGCACAAGCACACACACACACACACACACACACACACACACACACACACACACACACACACACACACACACACACACACACACACACACAGCCACTCCAATGCCTGCAGCTTTGTCCGTCACTCTGTGTCAGTGTACCCATGTCGGTTGAGTGTAACAGGGCCATCAAATGCTAATCAGGCTTTTGTTTGACTGTAGGGTATAGTATATAAATTTAAGCTCGGGCACAGTGTTGTGCTTATATTTTCACAATGAAGGCTCCTCCTGCCAAGAGACGTTTCATGGGGGCTGAAAAAAAAACACCAGTCCATGGCACAGACAGTGGAAACGTTTGTACATGAAGGATTTTTCAATTGGAAAAAAGTTATAGAGCGCTTCCGAAAACCCTGCAATACACCAGTATACTTTTGTTATGTATTTTAAAGCAATTAGTTAGAACAAATAATTAACATAGGGAGTTATTGTTGGTGGGAGGCAGGGCTGGTGTTTCTTTTTCAGCCCCCATGAGGACGGACGCAGGATACCGCCACTGGGGGGTGGTGTTTCACCACAGACTCGCATGGCCTGTTGCTTTTCTGAAACCGGTCCCAAATATGCATGGGATAGCTTCTACTAAAGTAGTCCCTGTGAATTCAAAGATAAACCAGGCAGGCATGTGTAAAGAGATACATGCATTGCTACCTTGTTTGAAAATGACTTGTAAAACTTTGCTGGCAGTGTCAACGTCAACTCGGCACAGTAGTGATGCAAGTGGCCTCTAGCTGAACTAGTATAGAGTAGTTCAGGGTTCAGTTATAGTTATAGGCTACTAGCTAACGGTTTACCTTTACTGGCTACTAGCTAACCATGTTTAACTGTTTCTCTGTTTGTTGTCCTTCAGGCGTTCCCTGGATCTTCTCCTTTAATGTGAAGTTTTATCCTGACCCCGCCCACCTGTCTGAAGACATCACCAGGTAGTCCCAGCAGTCAAACACAGCCAAACTATCATGATATTAATCAGTTAACTTAAAGGGGAATTCCACCTATTTTCAAAATTTTCATTTGTCCATTTGGTTCCATTTGTACCCTCTCAGGAAAAAGGGGTCTGAAAGAAAAATCATTAGCATGGTGAAATACATCTTGATCATCAGATGTATTTCACCATGTTAATGATTTTTTCAGTCCTCCATTTTAGGAAATACAGAATTTGGGGAACTTTTTTTTCTCATGTCCACACAACATCTCTAAGGTATATTATTAATGACATATTAAAATGTTGAAAATAGGTGGAGTTCCCCTTTAATGAGAGTTCTGTTCGTATTCGTAGGCCTACTAGCCAGACAGACCTAGGGTAAACGTATGTGTGTGTGTGTGTGTGTGTGTGTGTGTGTGTGTGTGTGTGTGTGTGTGTGTGTGTGTGTGTGTGTGTGTGTGTGTGTGTGTGCGCGTGTGCGCGCGCGCATGTGTGTGTGTGTGCGTGTGTGCCTAGGTATTACTTATGTCTACAGATAAGGCAAGACATCGTTTCGGGTCGACTTCCTTGTTCGTTTGCCACTCACACCATCCTGGGTGCCTACACCGCCCAATCGGAGCTGGGAGACTACGATCTAGGTAAACAATCATGAAACTCAGGTCATGCCTGTGTTTGGTTATTATTTTTGTCTACGGATAGATCACCATGGCACCCCGCATCTGCCATTGGATTACTCAGCAAGTTCACCTTTCACAGTTTGCAGGTTACAGACACAGGCAGACAAACATACAGCAGGGGTTTTCAACCTTTTTGACACCAGGGACCACCATTTATGCAGCATTTGAGCCACGGACCACCATTTGAGGACATTTTTAGCCCCACAGACCCCAAAACTAAAGACTTCTTTTGCTTCTGTCCATGACCATTAGTCTTCTAGTTGTGTAGATTCACATGCTGAATATTTTAACTCTTGAGAGTGTAAAAATGAAACCAAATGGACCCGCCAGGGTCCATTTGGTTTCATTTTTACGTTCTCAAGAGTTACATCTGGTTAAACAACTTAGCTGGGGACCACCTGGAACCCTCTCAAGGACCACTGGTGGTCCCTGGACCACCGGTTGAAAACCACTGACATCCAGAGATCTCCATGTGGGCACAAAAGGGAAACAGACAAGCGGGTGCTATGACAACGGCTATTGCATACTCGATTCCCAACTTGCATCACTCCAAAGTAGGCAAGTGGATGACGGGCACAGGTCTAGTTGTGTCAATTTCAGTTTAGTTCAATTCAGTTCAAAGGTGCTTTCTTGGCACGAGAAAACAAACGTTTCCAAAGCAGGATACAATACAATCAAACAGTTGAAAATGGTGAAAGTAAATACAGCTGGAGGGGCTACAGCATTATGTCACATTGCATCACTTTATACAGTACATATTTTAACAGTGTAGAGGTTTGTTTGTCTCTCTTTCTTTTTCTTTCTTTTTGACAAATAACAGCAATTATATGTCGGCAATTATATGTCTTGTCGGGACAAATGGCAACATCTTTCCTCAAGACTATAAAGAAAGACTCAGATTTCGATTCAGGTATTTTTAAATCTAGAAGCTCTGTTTATTTGGGGAAGCATTCCTTTAGGTGATTGTGTACCAAAGGCCAATCTTCTTAGGTCACAAATCTTGATCCTGCATTTGTACATTTGTATTTGTATTTTGTATGCTGTATTTCTCTCAGGAAAAATATATATTATGTATATGCAGGGTTGGGAAGGTTACTTTTTAAAAGGAATCCCCTACAGTTACAAGTTACTTTCTAAAAATTGTAATCAGTAACGTAATCCGGGTTACCCAATTTCAAAAGTAACGTAACGGATTACTTTCAGTTACTTTTGGATTACTTTAAGCAACTCTATTTATCAGTAATTACAGTAGATACAGTATACTGTAGTTTTACTACTGTCCCTTAACAGGTCCCAACATATTTTTTCCATTTTTCTCACATACTTTATACTTGTATTATATAAGCACAAAATAAACAAAAAATAAATAACCAAAAACCCACTTGATTGGCAGAAATAAAATAAATAATTGTACTTTGTAGTTATGAGGTTGGCATGCAGTCACTATAGGCATTGGTGTATTTTTCCCTCTTGTTTGTCTCACAGACACATTATCCTCAAACAATAATAATCTAACTAGTGTAGGCCTACTAGTAATAATTCTTGCTGCAATTTGCTACAATTTGTGTCAAACACAGCATGCTCTTATTTTGGGTCAATGGGTAAGCAGAGTCAACATTCAAAACAGTCAACATTGTGCCTTCTAAACAAAAAGGCAAAAAAAAAAATACCACATGCCATTCTCAGAAACATTAGAGTATTAACAGATATGCGACATCTCCTTTCACTTTCATGGAAAGGTCTAATGGCGGCTGCTCTACATAGCCTAGACTTCTATTGAGCATCGGGACAGTTTGTCCCTATTCAGGCTGCATGAACAGCGTCCCAGCGTCCAGTTTCTGACCCCTCAATGTCGCAACTCCGACATTAGCTGGCTATTGTGTGTGTGTGTGTGTGTGTGTGTGTGTGTGTGTGTGTGTGTGTGTGTGTGTGTGTGTGTGTGTGTGTGTGTGTGTGTGTGTGTGTGTGTGTGTGTGTGTGTGTGTGTGTGTTTTTTTTTACTCCGTGTCGGCTCCGTGTTGTTGGGGCCTATTTAGAGAGAAGTTATTTTTATCTAAAGTTATGCTTTATCGTTTGATTGGACCTGCTTCCATGGAATACTGTAACCCTTGACTATCGAGGATTTACTGGAGCCCACTTTTTTAACGTGACAACGTGACAAACATGGAGTTTATAAGGAGGGCATCGGAGAACACAGTTAATGGATTATGGGACATCGTTTCCACTATCTAGTAAGAACACTTTTACATTTTGGTAGAAGAGATTAAAGCAGGTGACGTTGTATCAAGTTTAGAAGCGCTCCACACACACACACACACGCACACGCGCACGCACACACACACACACACACACACACACACACACACACACACACACACACACACACACACACACACACACACACACACAGCTGCTCCGTCGCTGCTGCTGCTTCTGCTCTGAGATCAGCGCATGCATGCGCTCACATCGGATCACATTTTGATTGATGGACTTGTTAAGGGATCCGTTCATAAAAAAAAAATGATTGAACCGGGTGTGGAGTCTGTGGACCCGGTTCCAGAAATGTAATCAGCATGTAACCCCCGTTACAATCTTGCCGTTACTGTAATCGAGATTACACGTTTTAAAATGTACCGTGAGGCGTTACCGTTACTGTTTTTTTGTAATCTGATTACGTAACGCCGTTCCTTGTAATCCGTTACTACCCAACCCTGTGTATATGTAATATGTATTTCTTTCAGGTTGTGTATGTGTGTGTGTAATTAGGGAGAGGTACAGTATGTGTCTCTGATGTCTTGGTATAGTGGGCAGGTGGTTAGAAAGTGTATAGCTCTGTTTTTACCACAATTCGTGTGCAGTGGGTGCGTAGTCTGTATGGAGAGGAGCCTGTCTGTGGTAGTCTTTCTCTATTGCAAGGCTGTGTTCACCGAGTCTGTATCTGGTCAATGCTTTCCTAGGTTTTAGGTCTTTTAGGTTTAGCATTCCATTTTGCTTTGGTTTCGGGTAGTCTCTCTCCAGTGTCAAAGGAAAGGTGTGAAAATAAGCCAGGCTGGAACAACTTTGAGAACCCGTTGGCTTGTATTGTTTCAGAGGAGGCCGGGCCATCGGAGGGGTCGAACTACCTCAGTGAACTTCAGTTTGCTCCGAACCAAAGCAAGGAAATGGAGGACAAGATCATGGAGCTGCACAAGAACTGCAAGTCAGTACACAGGCAGACACAAACACACACGCATACATGCATGCAACGCACGCAACTCACAAAAAGACGCATACTGTTTCAAAGTTACAACATGTATCATACGACCACGGTGTGTGTGTGTGTGTGTGTGTGTGTGTGTGTGTGTGTGTGTGTGTGTGTGTGTGTGTGTGTGTGTGTGTGCGTGTGCGTGGGTGTGTGTGTGTGTGTAGAGGTATGTCTCCGGCTGAAGCTGAACTTCTCTTCTTGGCAAACGTAAAGAAACTTTCCATGTATGGAGTGGATCTACATCATGCCAAGGTACGCGCACAGACAGACAGACAGACAGACAGACAGACAGACAGACAGACAGACAGACAGACAGACAGACAGACAGACAGACAGACAGACAGACAGAGGGTCCTAGGCCTGACATTTTTTGAAGGAGACCCCATTTTATATTAGGCCTATTGCTTTTTTATTTTATTATTTCATTATAATAAAATAAAAATTATTTTATTATTTCATTGTGATGGGTCTATTTATTGTTACATTTTGGACTAATGGAAATCCACAGAAAGTCTTTATTCTCATTTTCAGATTTTAATGAGGTAACTTCAGGCTTAAAGGACAACTTTATTTTAGGTTCATGTTTTAGGTTGTTATAGAGAAAGTAAAAGGTGAGTGTTATTTTTTCTTAATTTGCTGCTTTCTTTAGTTTTAGCGATATCAGCTATTTTTGACAGTGGGCAGGGGCATTCATAACCTGACTCTGCCAGATTGCGGTAGTATTGAGTTCACAAGTTAGAGCATTCAAACATGGGGCAAAATATGCATTGTTTGACCAAATGTGATAGCATTAACCTTTGGCCACAAAAGATCACAGGATCTATGTTCGAATGCCCTCGCCCCCTGTCTCTAAACTAAAGAAAGCTGCAAATTATGAAAAATGAACACCCGCCTTTTACTTTCTCTAATAACAACCTAAACATGAGCCTTGGGTGCAAAAAAGTAAAGTTGTCCTTTAATCTGACCCTGTTTCAGTGTTTGCAAGTCGATCGGCAGGTGTTCGCAATGGATCACGGCCAGGCGTGTTGTGAGCTTGTAAATTGGGTATGTTGGACACGCAACCCCGGCAGTTATCAAGCTTATCAAGTTATCACGCAACAGATACAGAAGCAGGTGCTGGGTGGATTATGACCTAATCAAGGATGGAGAGAGAGAGAGAGAGAGAGAGAGAGAGAGAGAGAGAGAGAGAGAGAGAGAGAGAGAGAGAGAGGTCTATTGTGTGCTTGTACAATAACAACATGCCTAGACTTCACCTTTTAGCGATGTCATTTGCGTGTGCGTCTTTGACCAACAATCCAGTGAACTTCGCCTTGCCTTGGCATTGTGATCTGTTTGACAAGCCAGGACAAATGCCATCATAAAGGGAGATTAGGGGAATATACCTGTTTTTTATGTACCGGTAAATACTACAGCCTTTTTGTTATTATTACAAGAATGCTGTAAGTGTCAATACATGGAATGTACGGTACCATGCCATGTATTGGCATATTTCATTTTACTGTTCAGAAGCTAGGTTTATGGGCCGATGGACGATATTACGAGCCGAGTTTTTACGCATTAAAAAGGTGATTGTTTTTTTTGCAAGCAGTCATGCATTTGGCAGCAACAAATGATTCCTATTCCTATTTGGTTAATAGCGTCATAATAAGTTAACGATTTGGTTGTACGTTACCATGGTTCACTTGTCGTGTGTGTGTGTGTGTGTGTGTGTGTGTGCGTGCGTGTGTGTGTGTGTGTGTGTGTGTGTGTGTGTGTGTGTGTGTGTGTGTGTGTGTGTGTTCGTGCGTGCCTGCGTGTGTGTGCAGGACTCGGAGGGTGTGGCCATCATGCTGGGGGTCTGTTCCAGTGGATTATTGATCTACAGGGACAGGTTGAGGATCAATAGGTTCTCTTGGCCCAAAATCTTGAAAATCTCCTACAAGAGAAACAATTTCTATATCAAGATCACACCGGGAGAGGTAACACACACACACACACACACACACACACACACACACACACACACACACACACACACACACACACACACACACACACACACACACACACACACAAACACACACAAAGGTATGCAGTGTCTGAGTCACTTTTGCTGGTTGTAAAATGCTGGTCTTTCTGTCTCTAGTTTGAACAGTTTCAGTCTACAATTGGCTTTAAGCTGCAGAACCACAGATCTGCCAAACGACTTTGGAAAGTTTGCGTGGAACACCACACATTCTTCAGGTGAGCGCATGCATACGCGGGTGCAATCCGTGCATGTGTTTAGACTGGTACGGGTGGTAGGTAGGCTCCTCTAAAAAGTACAGTCCAACTGCAGGCAAACTGCAGCAACTGCAGCAGTAGTAAGATAAGATATTAGTGACTTTTATAAATAATAATAATAATAAACTTTATTTATAGAGCACTTTTCATGACACATGTGCAGCGCAAAGTGCTTTACAATATACTTCAAGCCATATGACAGCGATGTCTCTACTATGACGCCTCTCTACAGCAGGATCCGTGCTCGATAGATAAACCTGCTTGCCGTAACAGCCGTTCCTACTACGACAGAACCTCACACTTTAACGTAGTGTCCACAACGCCTGTTTGACACATGCTGCATTGACGCGTCACCATGGTAACACGTCGCCGTTGTTAGAAACGTCTATTCTAGAAACATCAGTACCATACGGGTCGTCATATGAATGGCGAACGTCGCTGATCTCATTATGACATGATACAAAACAATCAACGTGCAATGAAATCAGGCCAGTGGTGTTTCTAAGCAATTTGGAGCCCCAGGCAAGATTTTCCTGTGAGGTCATACCTGGTCATAGCTGTATTTCTAAACTAAAGTACACATTATACTGTACTGTATGTGTTTTAAATGTTCAATTCTAGTTGTAAAGGGAAAGTATAGTGTATTTATCCATATGAGGCCTATGAGCCTGGGATCCTTTTAAAGCATGCCTGCTGGTCGCCCCTAATGGCAAAAAACGTCCCTGAATCAAGCTGTTCTGAAACAGAAAAGAGCTCACAGAGCCACGCAGGGAGCGTTGGTTCCCCGCCGTCCAACATTGGGGAAACACTGGTTTATAGAAAACTCCAGAAACTGATCTGTGTGTCCGTCTGTCCGTCCGTCCGTCCGTCCATCTGTCAGGTCGGTCGCTCCAGAAGAGCCTCCCAAACGCTTCCTGAACCTGGGCTCAAAGTTCCGCTACAGCGGGAGGACCCACATGCAGACGCGCCGCGCCAGCTCCCAGATCCACAGGCCCGCGCCGCTCTTCCAGCGCTCCACCAGCAAGAGCCGCAGCTTAGACGGAGGTAAACGTTTCCACCGCTGCTACGAACACTAGAACCAAAGGGCAAAAATGAATATCAAATATCTAATCACAAGCCACTGTCTGAGGGTGCCAGCGGTGCCCCCAAGCATATTTCCAAGTGAAATATCCCTTTAATTCCTCTACTACTATGACTTAATTCCTCATTGGTCCAGAGACAAAGAGTTAGTCTAGGGTTGTTGTTTTTTCTTTTATTTTTTTGCCTACTTGGTGACCGGACATTTTGATTGGTTCCCAGCTCGGAGGACCAGGCCTGACAGGCCCACT
This sequence comes from Benthosema pterotum, assembly GCA_039105355.1. Taxonomy (NCBI): domain Eukaryota; kingdom Metazoa; phylum Chordata; class Actinopteri; order Myctophiformes; family Myctophidae; genus Benthosema; species Benthosema pterotum. Next base: position 5,702,054 of record CM076988.1, on the reverse strand, counting down.
GACATTCAGATTGGCTCTCCGGCCATCACAGGTACTCACGGAGCATGCCCAAAGCATTGCAGCTCTTAAAGGGACAGAGTGACATATTTACCAGTATATGGTAATTCCATTTTTCGGGCTATACTGTCAGCTGACCTGCCGTAACTACATTTTAGGCTGTGCTTAGTATGGGTACATAGAGACACTTCTGTAGCTTTTAAATTATATTGGTGACACCCCCCAAAAAACAGCAGGAAGCACAGCATTGTAGTAAAATGTTTGCTATAGAATAGTATTGGTCGGTCAAGCATTTTAATTAAAGGACCAATTCACCACTTTTCAACGTATCTTCATATAATAGGTCCTATAATACCACTCATATCTACTCAGTCTGTGTCTCACAGGAGGGCTGTTGGCAGTTCAGAAACCCGGCCTCCAATGACATCATCGATGGGGAATCCAAGCTAATAGAAACCGCAGGCTTTTGATTACTAAAAAGTTGCAATGCAAAAATGGAAGCCATGTATTTTTTCCAAAAGCGTTATTGTTTGTACGTTGAAAAGTGATGAAGTGGATTATAAACAAGACAAGCAACAACGTTTTTTGCCAAGTGTAGCTCCTAAAAACAGGATGCAGAAATAATTACAGTAGCATCACTGGTCCAGCGGTGTGCGAATACAAGCTGGATATACCAAACAGTTATTATTTCAAATAAAACAAAATTATTATACCAAAATAGATCAACGGAGGTGCACAACATGCTTGGTTCCAGTCATTGGTTCTGGAGACCGGATTAGAAAACTGATCCCAAAGGGATTCTTTTTTTTTTTTAAGGGCTATTTGCTTTTACGCAAATGTTATTATTGATTTATTTGTTAATATTTGTAATGGCAATGTCAATATCCTTCGTAAGTCCAGACTGAAATACACAGAAAGGAGCATTTTTTGCATTTGTTGTGAAACTGTCACACTGTCTTTAAGAGGACTGTCTGCAAATACCTAACACCTGCCAATACCTAACACACACACACACACACACACACACACACACACACACACACACACACACACACACACACACACACACCAGGGTTATTATAATTATGGATTTTTCATTTTAGTTTAGTTTTAGTTAGTTTTGACATTTTTATTTTCTAATTCAGTTAGTTTTAGTTAGTTTTTTAGAGCAGGTTTGCTGGTTTTTATTTAGTCTTTATTTTGATGAAAATATTTAGTTTTAGTTAGTTTTAGTTTATTTATTTTTTCTGTGCTTTGGTTGTCAGGTATAGGATTAAAAATGTGCCAAAGTAGGAAAAGGTTGGTATTCAACCCTTGCTTTGAGTTTCTAAGTAGATTGGATGATTGCACTCTGCCACAAGAACACCATTTTTACCCCCAGTGTTTATGGAACTCAGTAGTGGATAGAAGATCTAGAAGCATCTCCTCCTCATGCTGGTCACCAAAACATTTTGGATTTAAAAGCTTTATAAAAACTCAAACTAAGGGTATTTTGGATATAATTTCAGTTAGTTAGTTAGTTAGTTAGTTTTAGATTTCTGAACCCACATTACAGTTTTAGTTTAGTTATCGTTTTTTTTTGCATTATTTTTATTTATTTATTATTTATTTTATTAGTTTCAGTTTATTAGTTTCAGTTAACTCGAATGTTTTTTGAATTTTAGTTTTCGTTTTTTAGTTAGTTTTAGTTAACTATTATAACCCTGACACACACGCACGCACGCACAGATGCACAGCAAACGCACTGCTTAGTGGCTGCCTATACGCCTATACGGCGCATGCGCTCAGTGCTGATTGGCTGATTGGTCACCCGACGCAGGGCTGTGATTGGCTGGACCCCGCCGTTGCTGTAGCGGCAATGTGCTGTTGTGGTGGTTTTGTTGTACAGGCTATAAGGCCCACCCCTCCCTCCCCAAAAAATACTGGTTGTGGATGTGGAGTATGTTGGTGTTAAAGGAGCCCTTCACCCATTTCTAACCTCATCTTCATTGAATTGCTCATGGCTGATGCTCATTGTGACATGGATCCATTTATGTCTGTTCACAGTGTCTCAGTGGACTGTGGACAGTCCACTTACATCAATCGACAGGGACTCAAATCAAAAGCGACCAATTACAGCCATTCTCTTGCATAATTACTATGTCAAAATTTTTATCCTTGCCTTAAAGTAAATGTATGCATTTAGAGGGGCATTACACCCCCCCCCCCATGCCATGACCATGCCTAGATCCGCCCCTAGTAGAAGAGCTGGCCTGTGTGCACCGCAAATATCTTGTCTCGGCCTGCAGGAAATCCCTGGGCTGTGTTTGGGTCTATTCCAGGAGGACAGCACAGCTCAGGTGGTGGTGCTCCGTGGTGGGACACAATACAGTGTTTGGCATTGCCTTGGGGGAGTAATAATTTACGATTCTGTCACTTAACGATTATCCCAGCATGCTGCGTTGGCTTCTAGAATGGTTTCAAGGCTGTATTAGCAGGTGAAATTCCTGCTACTGTAGTAGTACTAGTGTTAGTCTTGCTGGTGGCTTCACACTGGCAGGTGATGGAAGGTATACAAGACTTTTATGGAGAGCCAGCGAAATCCAAAAGCGACCTCGCCCGCGGGCGCCCGGTTTCAAAAGCGGGCGCCCGCTTTCACAAAAACGGGGGCCCGGTTTCACAAAAACGGGCGCCCGTTTCACAAAAACGGGCGCCCGTTTTCAAAAGCGGGCGCCCGTTTTCAAAAGCGGGCGCCCGTTTTCACAAACTAGGCTATGCCTAAACCTAACTCTAACCCTAAACTTAACCTCAGTAAACCTATGCCTAAACCTAACCTAACCCTAACCATAACCTTTTGAAAAGGGCGCCCGTTTGTGAAAACGGGCGCCCGGTTTCACAAAAACGGGCGCCCATTTTTGTGAAAGCGGGCGCCCGCTTTTGAAACCGGGCGACCGCGGGCGAGGTCGCTTTTGGATTTCGCCCCTGCTGCTATTATGCATGGGTGTGTGGGACTCTAGGCGAACTGGTAGCAAAGCAACGTTGGGAGAAAGTCCAATGTGAAAATGAATGTAGACTTTGAGCTCCAAGAGAATGAACACGAAACTCCACTCTCCACATCCAGTGTTTTGGCCATGATACAGCGACAGACGGACGGACAGACAGACAGACAGACAGACAGACAGACAGACAGACAGACAGACAGACAGACAGACAGACAGACAGACAGACAGACAGACAGACAGACAGACAGACAGACAGACAGACAGACAAACAGGCAGACTAATAATAAAATTGCATGATCTCAGCTGACGTTTGATGGTGTGTGTGTGTGTGTGTGTGTGTGTGTGTGTGTGTGTGTGTGTGTGTGTGTGTGTGTGTGTGTGTGTGTGTGTGCGTGTGTGCGTGTGTGTGCGTGCACGTGTTTCAGACTTTGGGGGTTTGGGGTTGTATGCTTCCCCCAGGGCCATCACCATGAGTGACGTAATCACCGTAACGCCTGAAAAAATGGCGGAGCCAGGTAACTGTATTACACACACATTACACTAGAGCTAATGACGTCTTGTTTTAGTGATTATCTTTTTTGTATGTTTCCAATGTAATAAACATTGCATAAAAATGGCAGCAATGGTAGCAATGAAAACTAATGGACTAATGGACTAATGGATATTATTGCCTCCCTTTCATTGTTTTCAAGACAAAATACCAAAATGTTGCCAGTCTATGTCAAGAGGGGAAATAATACTCATGTGTACCACTTCTAAGTGACATGGTATCCCACAACCTTGGTATATACAGTAGGTATTTCAAATTATGCTGTCCCCTTTCTGCTTCTTGCAATGTTGCAAGCTAGTAGTCAAATAGGATTGACTTGAATGTCCTCTAATTTCTTCTATGTTGACACAACAAGTTAATTGTTTACCTTAAAGGGGAATTCCACCCATTTTCAAGATTTTTTTCTGAGAGTGTACAAATGGAACAAAATAAACACTGTCAAGTAAAAGAAAAAAGTAAAAGAAAAATCATTAACATGGTGAAACACAGCTTGATGACTTCATCAAGTTGTGTTTCAACATCTTAATGATTGATGACCTTATCAAGGTCCGTTTCACCAAGTTAATGATTTTTTTCAGACGTCCATTCCTAGGGTACACAGAATGGAGGGACTTTTTTTATCATGTCCACACATGGTATATTGATGACATAGTAATTTTTGGAAAATGGGTGGAATTCCCCTTTACATCTTTATGTGGGGAAATATTCTTTTTATATATTATGCATTGAATTGTGATATCTAATATCGAATGGAGTTACGGGCCGCTCATGGAACCTCTCTGTTTTTGTCCCAGAAGAGGAGCTGCTGATTCTGACGGCGGAGCGACACGAGAGAGGGATACTGAGAGACAAGGAGAAGGACGAGGAGGAAGAGGAGGAGGAGAGACAGAAGAAGGAGAGAGAGAAGCAGAGGGAGAAGGAACGGGAGAGGGAGCGAGAGAGGGAGCGAGAGAGGGAGCGAGAGATGGAGCGAGAGAGGGAGAGAGAGATGGAGAGAGAGAGGGAGAGAGAGAGGGAGAGGGAGAGGGAGAGAGAGAAAGAGAGAGAGGAGGAGGAGAAGAGGAGAGCTGCGGAGGTCTCACAACACAGCCCCCCCTCGCCTGCCCAGCATGACACCAAGGTAATGGGCGCCGCGAACGTCAGTGTTGCCAACTGCCAAAATCCAAAATGCACTAGTGGCACTTCCAAAATGCACTAGAATGCGCTAGATGCTTGCCTGGAAGGGAATATGACCATTAATCTTCTATATTCTCTAGTTGTGTAGACTTGGGCTAATTCACATGATGAATATTTTAACTCTTTGAGAGCGTAAAAATGAAACCAAATGGACCCTTGCGGGTCCATTTGGTTTCATTTTTAACCACTATCATAGTACAACGTAGGAAAATTGGTGAAAAATGAGGGTTTTATCTCTGGCGCCTGTCAATCAATTTCCCCCCAACTCACCAGCCAAAAAGCATTAGATTTTCCGCCAGGAGTTTTTCACTAATTTTGGCGCTAGGGGGGGTCTGAAAAAGCGCTAAATATAGCAACAAATGCGCCAAGTTGGCAACACTGGCGCACGTATGCACACAGGCATGCACGTACGCATGCAGGCACATACAGTACACACACACGCACGCACACACACACACACACACACGCTTCCAGACAGATCAATGTGTGACCTTTGTTCTGATCTCTCTGTCTGTCTCTCTTTCAGACTGAGCTCACAGATACAGCTATAGATCTGTCAGAGGTAAATTATTATAAAAGATAAGATATAAGATTTTATAAGATTTTTTTTTAAATATAGGCCTATTACATAATATATTACCAAAATGTAGTAACTTGTAATATAAATATATTACTTAACAAAAAAATCTAATAAATTATACTTCTTTATTACTTTCTGACAATCTGTCTCGTTGCAAGTGTTCTTGAGAAATTATCTTGACAACTGCAGAAGTTAAATAATTACTTATTTTCTATAATTCATCAAATTATTTACTGGCTTCCATGAATTCAAGGAATACATTTAACTCCTGTGTTTAACTGTCCATAGCTGAGTAGGATGAGGAAGGTCTATGCCAGGACTGTTTTTAGGAGTGATGTTTTTCCAAGTTGATTTCAAATGGATTCGACCAGATAGCCAAGTGCGCTTGCTTTATAGTAGGTATGCCACTGGCCTACGCAATATTTGATTAATAGTGATACTAAATGATACTAATATTTTGTAAAAAGTAATATTTATATATTTTGTAAAGACAGTAATATTGTAATATAATATTTTGCTTTACAATGAAGGTAATAATTAATAGGTTATATAGTAACAAGGTAAAGTAATATTCCCAACACTGTTATTACTCCTATTATTACTTGCATGGATGGAGCGAGCGCAAGTTTAAGTGCTGATCTTGTTACTAGTAGTAGGTAGTAGTAGCACTTTAGTATTATGAGTTGTATTATTTATTATTTATACTACTAATAATTTATATGCATGCATATCATTACTACGAATGGTAGCAAATTCTAATTATTCTGTCTGTCTGTCTGTCTTCCAGTCTGATGAAGACTCAGACTTGAAGACACAGGTAAGTCTAGTTTAATGCATGTTTTCTAGTTCTGGAGTCCGCTGTACTCTAGTTCATGGAGTCCGCTATAGACCAGTTCAAGGATTCTAGAGTCTGTAGACCAGTTCTTGGAGTCTAGATTCTGTAGACTAGTTCATGGAGTCCGCTGCAAGACCCAACACAAACCTTGATCCCATTGTCAGTTCATTTATCCCCCGAGCAAGCGTTGCAGGCTCGATCGCAGTGAAGTGAATCCGTTCACACTAACTCACTCACGTGTCCGTTTCAGGAGCAGGACGCGGGCGGAGCTACAGAGGAAGTGGAGGTCATCGCGGTGGAGGCCGACAGCTCCATCAGCGCTTTGCGCCGCAACTTCCTGGAGGGAGCAGGTGTGTCTCTTTCGACGTTAAACCTGTTGAAATCGCATTTGACATGATGAGTGGTATTGCTGAGCAATCGTGAATTCATGGCGACAGATTGACATTACAGTAACTTCACATACGTATCTTCATATAACATGCACCTCACTACTGTAGTGATACATGTCTGTGTCTCACAGGAAGAGCGTTTTGGGGCAGTTCAGAAACCCGTCTTCTAGTGACATCATCATTTGGCCGATTTTTTTAAACAATGTTTTTTTAATATATATTTATATTTTGAGTGATGGCTTTGGCATTGCACCTCTTCAGGAATAGAAAGCCTGTAGTTTCTATTAGCTTCGACATCATGATGTCACTGTAAGATGAGTTTCTGAACTGCCCACATGCCCTCCTGTGATACGCAGACTGCGTAGAAAAAAATAGTGGTATTTTATCATGTACACAAGCAAGGACCTATTATATGAGAGTAAGTAAGTAGCCTTGCCAGGCCATGATGTCAGGAGGCCCAGCTGAGCCATTGAGGCCCATATAGGTCAGGAGCCTATCTCCTGTTTCTGTAGCGTGAGGCAGCTTGATGTACAAGTACACCCCCTGGACATGACGCTAGTATATCGCAGGGACTTACCCCCAATCCATCCCTTGATGCTGAGTGCCAAGCAGGGAGGCATTGGGTCCCATTTTTTAGAGTCTTTGGTATGACCCGGCAGGGAATCGAACCCTGACCTCCCAGTCTCAGGGCGGACACTCTAACCACAAGGCCACTGAGCTGGTACCTATTATGAAGACGCGTTGAAAAGTGAAGAAGTGGTCCTTTAGTCAATGAATGAAGACATTCTCGTTGTAATTGCAGGAGGACATAGAGGGATGACGGAGTGGGATATACGAATGTCAGGCTCTCCTGTTTTCACCCCCATGATAGAGCCTCTGGAACCTCAGGAGGTAACTCAGTACTTTTTACTCAAGAACTTTTTGGTACCATTTTCTTCTACTCACTCAGAGCAGGTCAGTGGACCAAAGCAATATTACTGATGTCTAGGGATGTCCCAATGACACTTTTTCATTTCCGATCCGATCCCGATACCACAATTTTTGTGTTAGCCGATACCGATACCAAATACTGATACCAATGAGAAGAATATATATAATAACATACAAATGAAAAAATACCTTTATATGAAGTCACTAACAGGGAATAACACACCCCTCTCTCAAATGTGCACCTGGGAAACTCAAAGCAAACTCTAACTGACCCAAGATTTTATTTAACTGCCATGGTGTCAACCCCTTACCCCTGTGTCTGATCACTGGTTAGACAGGCATATTTGCCAATATGTGACCCGATAATGACAAATAAGGGCCAATACTGATACTTTTCCGATACCCATACTGTATTTGCCGATACCAATATGATGAAAAAAGGACAAAAAGAACCGATCCGATACCTTTGTATCGGGACATCACTACTGATGTCGATATGGTCTTGTTCTGTATTCATCCATCCGTCCATCTTCAACCACTTTAACCATAGTCAAGTTGCGGGGGCAACAGCTCCACTAGAGAGCAGTCCAGACTTCCCTCTCCAGAAAATGATTGTCCATACCGATGTGTTTGCTACATGTAATTAATCTCCCATCACTAGTTTTAATACAATATGTGTATTTGTAATAGTAGATCTATAACCAGTTGAAGTATTTGGTCTTTGTGTATTTCTGAACAGGCAACAACATCAGATGTTGAGACTCAGCCCCTCCCATCGGACAGCGTACCACCTGTGGTAGGTCAACCAGGCTGTCAGTCAATTGTTGTGGCCAATAAGACGAGCACACTACTGTTTTTCAATATCATCACTGTGTATCATTATTCCACCTGTTATTTGGCCCCTGTCCTTCATACTCCAACTCCATGGGGTGGATGTAACATTTCCCAATTGGGGGGGGCAGGAGAAAATGGTATGGCGGCTTCATCGCCCGTGTCGTTTCGCGCCACGGGCGATGAAGCCGCCCCCATACCATTTTCCATTACAGGACTTTTATTAGGCAAGTAAAGCATCAATAATAACATCAGTTGTTGTTGAAGTTGCAACAGACACGCAGCATGCATAAAGCTAAAGGTCTGACTCAGAGAGTTTTCTGTTTTCAATGATGAAATGCTGTTGGTTTAGTGGTGCCACAACGGTAGTTAGTTAGTAGCAGTTAGTAGTGTTTCAAATCATTTTAATTATAAGCACTTTAATTTAAAATATCTTGGGTTGTTTTGCATGCCATCGTGTTTGGTGGGGCAGACCGGGCATTTAGGGGAGCATTGCCCCCCCATGCCCATGCCTAGATCTGCCCCTGTCCAACTCCAACTCCAACTGTACTTCCAGAAATGCCAGCTACACAGCAATGTGAAGACACTATTTCAGCCGGTATTCTACCAGTACATTTACATTTTTGTAGTATTTCTAGTATAGTGGCTTGTTGACTTCATGCAGTAATGTTGTTATTTTTTCTTTTCCTTTCTTTTTCCTTATTTTTCTTATTATCTTATTCCTATTTATATACCATTGGTATATGGTGTTACCCTTTAATGATAACTGCAGTTTTAATCAGAATGCCACCTGCTACCAGCAAGCAAGCCCACACGGTCTGTCCGGGGACAGTATTTTGTAGTTACAACCAATAACTAGGTCAGCACTTGGTAGAGTGCATACTTGCGTTGCGAAGTGAGCGGAGCAGGCTAATACTCATGACCTTAGTTATGAAGGTCTCGTATTCACACTTACAACTACATCCCCCCCAACTGGCCAATCAGGATGTCCCGATTTGCCAGTTACGGCATCTCGATTGGCTCGAGGGACGACGGCCGCACACCGGGCACTGATCGCTTAACTCGCGCCCGCTCCGCTCACGAAAGTAACGAATGGTCATAGTGTCTGGTATACAGCATTATACATTGTGTCTGTGCTGCAGGATGCTTGGCTGTTAGTTAGCCACGCCCCTCCTCAGCCAGACAGCCGGTCGCGTAGTGGCGGCGGCGGCGGCGACGGCGCCAGCCCCCAGCCAGTCAGAGAGAAGCGCTACAAACTGGGGCGGAGCTACGACACGCTCTCCGGCATGGTGGTCACCATGACGTCTCAGGACGCCGACGACTGCCTGACGAGCGTCGACAAGATGGCCGCCGCGGTCGAGGAGAAGACGGGAGGGGGCGCCGCGGTCGTCTCCGTGGCCCTGGCCGACGATGATGACGTCATCGCTGACGTCATCAGCGCGGGACTGCCCTTGGTCACCATCTGCGAGGTGATGACGCCCAGCTCGCCGCTGTCCCCCAGCAACGCGTGGCCTCCCGGCGTGACGTCGTCGTCGTCGAGTACCACGACAGATAGCACTACCACGACAGTCAGTACTGCTACCGTGGCAAGTGTCGCCGCCACGGGAAGTCCACTCCAGCTCGTCTCCGGCCCGTTGACGACTTCGGTGGCCGGTGAAGTCGTCAACGCCCACCACGGCCGTCTGATCGTGTTGAGGCCCGATTCGCCGGCGAATCCCGGCCTGCCCCTCCTCTCTCCCGTGTCGCCGTGTCGTCAACTGAGCGGAAGGACGTCTCCGTCCCTGGCCAATGTGGTACGCCGATCCCGGGGGGCAAAAAAAAAGCTGATTGGTTGATTCATAAATAAATGCAAACCTAAGCCCCGCGCTTAACAAGCCTGAGGATGTCCTGCTGCCGACATCCCCGCGCACGGCGTGCGCGCGTGTGTGTGTGCACGGCCGCGTGCGCGTGAGCTGCCTCTGATTTATTTTGACCCCCCCCCACCCTGCCTCCGCTGCGCTAGCCTTCTGCGCTGAAACCAAAATGGCCGACGGGAAACGGAAAGCCTGTTGGTTAGAAGCACTTCTGTCACTGCCACAGTACAGTACAAAACGGCGGCAAAGTCTGCTTGTCAGCGACGCTAACCCTGCGCTACCCCCCACTAACCTCTTCTTTCATTTACTTAACACTCACGAAAGGGACTGGAATGGCACTCGCTGTAGCCACTTCATTGACCAAGCTCCAATGAACGGACATGTTGTTAGGTTTCTCTTGGGACACAACACCGGCAGCAACCAGTGGCGTAATATCATGGTGACAGACCCCACGTGCAAATACTTTCGTTGTAGGGTCCGCTTTAGTTCCTCTGAGCCGATCCACATGGGCTGGTTTGTGGTTTTGGTGTTCGCTGGGGCCCACCGTCGATATTCACGCCACTGACACCTACTTCACAACACACCGTGACCTGGTATTCCGCTTCCAAGCTCAGAGAAACGTGGAAGGAAAAAGTTGAGGAATTTCGACTCTTTCGCTGAGATTTGAGGCGAGACCATCAGAAGCTCGCTGTTGTCTGAATTAGGTGTACTGTATGTAAACCATAAAAAAATGACATGGAGGTTTTGCGACATGTGGCACAGGCTTGTATAAATTGCAAATATTTGTACAAACACTGTTGAAAGTTCACGCTCAATCAGAGGTCACTGGCCTCTTTTGAACATGAAGATCAATATGAATATCAGTTTGTTTATTTAGAGAGCATGTTGTTTCAACTACTTCAAATGTACAGCAGGTTGTTTAGACAGATTTTTTTGATGGTTACCTGATATCCTACTTTCCGCGAATGGAAAGAAATATTTTGCACAGGCACACTCGTGCATGCACATGTACACCAATGGCGACATTCATGATCGCAAGGGCCCAAGGTATCATCCCCTACAGTCTGCTCTCTTCAAATGAACACAACGACATCATCAGCTTTCAGCGGGATTCATGCTCCATTGTGGCCCGATTAAGTCTCAGCGTCTGAGTGTTTATATGCTTCTATTCCAGTTCATTTTAATACTTAATTTCAGAGATGACATGTTTACAAATAAACAAAAGTGAACTCTCAGCAATGCAACTACAATGTACATTAATGTGAGTTTGCGTTTGTTTATAAATGCGTTATACTGTACATCGGAACAGTATTAACATTTTTTTTAGGAACATGGAAAGGTTGTTAAAAATAACAACGGTCTCAGCATTAGAAAGACCACGACGTGGCACACTCATGTTTGCATCACCCACCCTGCATGGCTACAGCTGTCTGTCTGCACCACCGTTTGTGTGCGTGTGGTTCTGTGTGTGTGTGTGTGTGTGTGAGTGTATCTGTGTGCATTTATATGTGTGTATCTTTATTTATGCGTGTAGCCCAAGCCGACATTCGATGACATGTCTCCAGAATTGACTGCTCTGCTCCAGTCGGCATCAAGAGGGTGCACAACTACAGAACATAAAGACAGCTATATAAAGGTCTGTCTGTCTGTCTGTCTGTCTGTCTGTCTGTCTGTCTGTCTGTCTGTCTGTCTGTCTGTCTGTCTGTCTGTCTGTCTGTCTGTCTGTCTGTCTGTCTGTCTGTCTGCGTGCCATTAAAAACATCAGCATCACATTAACGTCTTCATCCATACAAACGGTTGGTGTGCGCTGGCTGTACTAATGCCTCTCAGTGACTAGCAGCTATATCTTGCATTACCCCTTGTCCCTAAACCTATTTTTTGACTGTTTTCAGTCCAATAGTTCAATTAGCTGATCTACAAACTCACAACGTGTCAATGAAGATTGGCTAGTTGAACTGAGTGTTTTACAATAGTACAACATTGAACATACATGTGGAGACTAGGGGTAAAGTTGCAAGATATGTAGAACGTTGTGTAATATGCCACAGTTTTTTTTTAAGTTGCTGCACTCAGTATTTAGACATTTGATTTTGCTATAGTGCTTTGGAGTTTCGAAATAAGGGTACAGCGGCACAATAGTGTGCACAAACTTATGAGCGGTGATCACAGCTCATAAGTTGGCAGGCTGACACAGGTTGGCAGAGGAAAAGTAGCGCCTAGGATTACAGCTTAGGCAGTGATGGGCAAGTTACTGGGAAAATGTAGTAAGCTACACTACTTGTTACTCTCGAAAAAATGTAGCTAAACTACACTACAAGCTATCCCCAGAAAATCCCCTAAGCCTAAATCCCAGACGCTCAACCAGGAGGTCGGAGGGGGCTAGGGTTTTGCGTCTCAGAACAATGGGAGTCAGCAGAACATGGCTATTCTGAGACGAAAAAGTCCTTTGTAGCTTAGCTACTTGTAACAAGTTACTGCCCATCACTGAGCTTAGGTAGTGGTGCCGGATGAAAAACATGTTACAACATTTAAAAAAGTAAATGTATTTGTCTGTGTAAGTTGATACATACCGTTGTTACTTTCCAAAATGATCTCGGGCCCTGGCTGAAATGCTAATATACTATTATTAATATGAATGTTGCACCTGATGACTTTCTAGTTCCGCTTTCTTTGTTTCCTGTTTCAGACACTAGAGAGTGTTGAGTCTGTGACGATCACGACGGCAGAGTCGCCAGAGGAGATGCCTAAGGTAGACACTGGATATCTGGGTCTGGGCCACTAGAAATGCCCTGCCCCACACCTCATTTGAACACTCTCGTCGAGTCATGTCATTTGACTGACATGTCATCAAGTCATGTCAGTCAAAAGTGTCTGTGTGCAGTATATGTGTTGTGTACCCGGATGCATGCTTTAAGGGTGCCTCGACATTGGTTTTTGCACAGTCTGTGTTTCGGATCAGGCTGTGACGTCACATCCTCCTTTTTTGACTGGGTTTCAATGGGAACTTCCGTCTAGTTCCTGTCTGTATTTTGGACAGTGGACAGGAAGCAGAAAAGACCCGCCCGCGGCCGAAATTCAGACAGGAACAAGCCGGAAGTCTCATTGACTTCCAATTAAAAAATGCAGGACGTGACGTCGCCGCTTAGCCGAAACTTGGAATGTGCACTTTGCAGTCTGTAGGACCTGTAAGTGTTTCATAGTCTAAAGGGGTTTTGTTTCTTAATTCTGTTTCCTCTGTTTTTTTCCTCCATTATTTTTTTCTTTACAAGGATGTTGCATCCCTGGTGAAGGCTTTTGAAGCTCCACGGGTAAGAAAACATTCATAAAACGTTCATTTGCGTTCACATTTACAAAAAACCTCTTGAACAAAAACTATAGTAGATGCTCAAACTCAGCATGTCACGGTATGAGACACAGTATGAGGTTGTGGACCCAAGTGCAGAACAGGCAAATGTAGTTCAATGAGCACACACACACACACACACACACACACACACACAGGTGAGAAGTGATCTACGGCTATGTCGTGAATCATGACCAATAATGTATGTCCTCAGGTGGTGAAAAGAGAGATTTCAGCCACTAGGATTGAGAAAAGAATTGTTATAACTGGAGAAACTACTGATCCTGACCAGGTACTTTACTTACTTAGTTTCTTTCTTGCTTGCTTTCTTTGTTTCTTTGTGGTGGTTTATTTGCATATGCTGTACAAAGTGGATTGTAGTCTCTGTCGGTCTGTTGGTCAGTTGATTGGTTGGTCGTACATCTCCACTCTAATCTTCTGCTGTATTTGTTTCAGGAGTGACACTGGTGCATTGTGGGAGATGTAGTTCACACCCAGGAGACAGTAAAGACTCACTAATATCCACCCAATGGATGGACAAGCACAAACACAGACACACACGCACACGCACACACACACACACACACACACACACACACACACACACACACACACACACACACACACACACACTATACACATGCATGCACGAACACACAAGTACATGAAGTACATATCTGTGTAGCCTATACATATATTGTATGCATATATACATAAATATATATAGAAAGAGAGACAGAGACATATATTCTCATGTCTCACAAATGTGCAAAATGCACGGGTGCGTGCGCGCAACACACACACACACACACAAACGGCAATATTCACCTGTCTGTCTTTTTACATTTATGTAATAACAGTAATAGTAACAATAATAATAATAATAATAATAATAAGAGAGCTGAAAAGCCTTTCCCTATAGGGTGTAAGGAAATTGGTCAAAATTACATCTCGTATCGTTAAATCATCCTTTAAAGGAAAAAACTCTCAATTTCTCAATAAATAACAAGACAAATTTCTTACCACCTAAAAATATCGTCAAGCTTTGCACAAACTCATTTAGTATTCATTTATTTTTTTGGTATTCTGCATACCACTACATGTGTTCTACACCAAAACAATAGATAACTAGAGAATCCACCAAGATAGATAGAAAATAGTAGATAGTAACACACCAACACACTCCACCACCCCTGGTGAACTCAAAGCAAATTTCAGCTGACTTACATCATGACTTCTCAGCTCTCTTATCAGGCACAAGAACAACTTTACATAACAACAACTGTTATTTATTTGTTTGTTTGTTCATTCACATATTGAACTGTTGCGTTTGTTGATTTATTTCTACATGAATGCCCTGTGTTTATGAGTTATTAGACCTATTTAGAGTAGACAGTGTTAACTTTAGGTTGTGTTAATGTTAGCTGAGAGTTCACCTGAGGCACACCCTCTAGTTAAACAGTAGTGGTTCTCAACCTGTGGGTCGGGACCCCCCCCCCAGGGGTTCCCATATGATTGTTATAGCTGGTATATTGGCCAATGATTCCCACGGACAAATGCCAATTTACATATGATGTGGATTCTCCATTCATTGTCAAAGGCACTTATAGGCTAATGTTTGTGTTCAGACAACACCAGCAGTTCTGTTTTTTTTTTTTTTTTTTTGTTTTTTCGCATCAAAGGTAATCAACAAACTACTAAACTGTGTTGTAGGAACACTGGTCAAGAAGGAGATACAAGTTGTAGATGTACATCAGCTATTTTCACAATATATACTGTATGTTGTAGCTGTGGAACCGCATCAAGCTAACTAATCTGCAATATGATGATGATGATGATGATTTATTATTACCGTTATTTATTTATTATTTATTTGTTTGTTTGTTTATTTATTGGGGGGGGGGGTCGCGGCCCTCAGAGGTGGAGAACAACTGCTGTAAATGCTCTGTTTTGTATTTTCTTTTGTTTCTAGTTGTTTTTTTTTTTTTACTTGTGAAATTCATCAAGCTTACATCTTCGTACTGGTGTAAACAACTGTTCTCCTAGCTAGCAACAACGACAACAACACACTGGTGACATTATGGTCTCCTAGCAATGCTATATTGCCTTGACCAGGTTAGGGATTTCGCCCCTTAACTCCAAGTTGAAATACCATACATGTACTGTATATGTCCACAAGGTTAAAACACTCCTCCTAGTATCAGATTACACCCCCTCCATAGCTTTGTCTTTTCTGTTCACATCCTGAGTTGAGTGCATTCATCTGAGAGAGAGCGTTTGCTTGTGTCCGATGTCTATCTCGATGCTGGAGAGATCTTTATCTCTGTATGTATTTATAAACATGTATTTTACCGATGACACGTACAGGTGGGCGGCCATACAGTACGTGGGCATTCCTCGATGCTGGTGTCACGACGTTGGGAGCTTGTAGAGCCGCTTATAGAACATTTGGAAGCCTTTTAACTAGGGCTGGGACTTTAACTGATTAATTGAGATGAATTAATTACAGAAAAATAACGCAATTAAAAAATTAACTCATTTTAATCACACAGATTTTTGCACCCCAGAACCTTTTTCACTGGTCGAATTTCAGGGGTACCGGTCATAGCGGTACACTCAACGGAAGAGGAAGCCAATCTTGGTAACCAATAAGGGCTGACATTGATACAAACTCCCACTGTTTTATCCTCCCATTGGTTCGAAATTACTAACGCTATCTCTAAACCCTCACCCTCAACATAACACGTTACATTATGGACACAGTTTTGATTTAGAAAAACTCACACAACCAACCCGTTTTAATTGACACAAAAAAATGCTTCTCGGATCAAATATTAGTATGCGATTAATTGAGATCAATTAATTACAAAGCGTCAAATTAGATAGATCAAAATTTTTAATCAAGTCCCACCCCTACTTTTAACACAATGTCTATCTGTTACCTGTTATCTAGCCCTGATCACATGGCCTGATCACATGACCAGTGGATACCAGCATAGGGAGAGTTTGTTGTGGAGCCTATTGAATATTATACTATACTATATAGCAGGGGTTTTCAACCAGTGGTCCGGGGACCACCAGTGGTCCTTGAGAGGGTTCCAGGTGGTCCCCCAGCTAAGTTGGTTGATCAGATGTAACTCTTGAGAATGTAAAAATGAAACCAAATGGACCCTTGCGGGTCCATTTGGTTTCATTTTTACACTCTCAAGAGTTAAAATATTCATCATGTTAATTAGCCCAAGTCTACACAACTAGAGAATGTAGAAGATTAATGGTCATTTTTTTTATCTGTATGTTTGCCTGTTTTGTTTTCCAAATCCAGCATAGAATTGTGGACAAAATCAAAAGAAATCTTTAGTTTTGGGGTCTGTGGGGCTAAAATGTCCTCAAATGCTGATCCGTGGCTCAAATGCTGAATAAACGGTGGGCCCTGGCATCAAAAAGGTTGAAAACCCCTGCTATATTGTATATTATACTATATTATACACGCCATTTTGGAAAGAACTGTTCCCTATGTGTCCTACTTCATTTACTGGTATTGAGGCTCTGTTCCATTCTGGTCAAACAGAGGGGCTTATAGATCCATTTGGTTTCATTTTACCGCTCTCAAGAGTTAAATTAAATTTAAACATCTTCATTATGTAATTTCTACGAGTCCACAAATAGAGAATAATTATTATTTTGACCAATTCTCTTTTCAGTTCTTTTTCCCAACTGTGGACAAAACATGAAAGCCCCCCCCCCCCCCCCCCCCCCCCCCCCTCTATTTTTCATTATAACAGTGCATTATTCCTAAACACTATAACAGTAAGTAACACCACTATCACCACTATTTCAAACTCAAACTTTCTTGGGGGGGCCTTGAAATGGATTTTTTTTTATGTGTAGATCTTATTGAGACGGTCATTTTAAAAGTAGCTCTCAAGTAAAAAAAAAAGTGTGGGCACCCCTGCTCTAAGGGGTTATATGCAGGACACTGATCAAACGTTTGAGAACACTGTCTGTATTATGTTAATTAACTTCCATCCAGTAGAGGATGCTAGCGTGTCATGAGGGAGGAGAGGAGTGTGTAGCTGTAGTGAGAAAGTACAGTAAACAACCAGTCCCCCATATTGCGTCCTTGTAATTATTTTAAGAACTACTAACTTATCACCCCTGCACACACAGAATGGAACAGAACATTCATTAGTATCATTGGTAACACGCAAGTAGGACGAGTTATTATGTGTGCGTATAGAGCCTGTTGGCCCATTGGTCCTCTTGTGCTATATGTGCCATATTATTTTGATGGGGTGACATTCATTTTACTGTCTTAAAACATGTTGTAACATGCTCTGAGCACCCAAAAGGAACCGTGCCATCGACGATCTGTCTGCCTACTGGTTCATATTCCAATAAAACAATCAGCAATCTCATTGTCGTCTAGTGTTTCATCAGAGGGAGATTTGGAGGGGGGTTTTAACGTTATGTGTCGGAGACCACAGGCATTATTGTTCTCAAAAGAAGAAAAAGCATGGGAGAGAGGTCTGTGAAATGTGGCGAATAAAGTTGAATTCTCTATCTCTCTGTGTCCTATACAAAACTATTGCTATTTGACCTACTTCTATCATAATATACAATAATACAAAAGTGCAAGATTCATTTTTGACCCCTGTCACACAGAACTGTGTTTTCTGTGTCCAAAATAGCTCCATGTGATAGAGGGATCAAATGCGAATACATTTTTTACCAATGAGTTTTGTGGATTAATTTACTTTTGATGCATGGCCCCAGTGCCCTCAGAAAATACTAATATTAAACAAAACCAGAGCAGAAATCCCACCATGGGACACTGGCCCTGGCAGTTAGTT
>CM076988.1:5528739-5678739 GCA_039105355.1 Benthosema pterotum | reverse complement strand
TCAATTCATCTCCTTATTTAGGCTATGGATTGTCCTATAAACAGCTCTAGACAGCTGCCTGCTGTCGGTCACTTGCTTGTGTTTAGGTAATGTACAGTATATAATATAATTAAATACATTAATTAACTTGTGGCAATGCTGCTGCTTTCACGTTTCCACTGAAATCCCGACGGTTACATTTTTCTTGATTCCGCTTCGTAGAGAAGACCTACCTGCATATCCTATACAGCATCTGATAGAGTGATTTTTGCCGGTCACGCTGCATTTTGAAATGTACAAAATGGTCCAGAATTGAAGGAGATATGAATGATCAAAAAGATGTCTGTTTTGCCGCGAATTTCCCGACTTTTTTTTGCAATTTAAACGTTTAATTTAATAACGTTTTGCAGACTTGGGATAAATGCTCGCCACATACAGCAAAAAACATGGAACATGTTTTTTCAACATAACATGTTGAATGGTAAGAAATGATCGAGAATTGACCGAGCTGTAATTGTTTGAAAGTACGAGCTAAAATACTCAGCCAGGCTGCGGGCGCCACTACTAGGTTTTGGAGGCCCTAAGCATAACTGGTCAGGGATGCCCCCCACCACCACCTCACCCTACACACGCCCCCACCTCTCTGTGTAGGCTGCAAGGGTGCAGCCTACAAGAGGATTTCAGTAGGATTTCACAGGGGCTGTGTTAATTTGCTGGTCCAGGCTATAGCTTGGGCCAGGAATTCAGGGAAGGAAAAACAGGGTTGACACTAAGGTCTCGGAGGCACTTGCCATCAGAACGTAAAAATGAAACCAAATGGATCCTTGCAGGTCCATTTGGTTTCATTTTACACTCTCAAGAGTTAAAATTCATCATCTTAATTAGCCCAGGTCTACACAACTAGAGAATGTAGAAGATTAATGGTCATTTTGATCTGTATGTTAATTTGCCTGTTTTGTTTCCCAAACCCAGCCTGGAATTGTGTAGGCCTATAGCTAGAAAGCAGGGAAAGACATAGAGGCAGAGTGCAATGACTGCCTCAAAGACAAATTTATCTTGTGTTGTGTTATAGTGCACTAAGTTGCACACTTGCCCGATCGGGCAACCAGGTAGCAGTCTTCACTTGCCCGACCGTTTTTTTTTTTACTTTCCCGGGCAAGCAGGCAAGTGTTGGTGTCAACCCATGAGAAAAATCGCCCTTGCAACTGAGAAACAATGAGTAGTGGTGGGGGATTCGGGGAACTATACATTACAATGGCATTAGGAAGGTTGTTCCAAGGTGTTACACTTCATTAATTCAGCCTTTTGTTATCAAATGAGTCAAAACCTGTTTAACTGGTTCTGGAGACTGGAGGTGTTGGATCGTTCTGAAAACAACAGGATGGCTAATGGACCATCACTGCTTATGTGGGGGGGGCACCAGAAAGCATTTGTGCTTAGGGCACCCAAATGGCTAGCAACGGCCCTGGTAATATGTGTCTTTTTTTTGTTAAGTTCTAGATTCTCTTCTAGCAGTAAACCTATTGTCTCAACTTCCTTAGAGAGGGGGCAGGACCTGTCTTACTGAGACAACATGTACCCAGGAGTAGGTAAGGGAGCCCAGTGCCAATGGCATCAGAGACACTGCTAAATTCTATTACAAGCATCAAGAAATGTGGAAGTAAAAGTGTTGTAAATCTTCTAAACCTGGGGTTTTCAACCTTCTTGATGCCAGGGACCACTATTTATTCGGCATTTGAGCCGAGATTTGTTTTGTTTTTGTCCACAATTCCAGCCTGGATTTGAGAAACAAAACAGGCAAAACATACAGAACAAATTGACCATTACTCAGTTGTGTATAGACTTGGGCTAATTCAGATGGTGAATATTTGAACTATTGAGAGTGTAAAAATGAAACCAAATGGACTCGCAAGGGTCCATTTGGTTTCATCTTTACATTCTCAACCTGGAGCCCTCAACCTGGAGCCCTCTCAGGGACCACTGGTGGTCCTCGGACCACTGGTTGAAAACCCCCAGTACTAAACGTCATTAACATACAGTACATATTTTCTTGCAAAAAGGGTGAAGTGTACCTTTAAGAAGAACAAGACACACACACACACACACACACACACACACACACACACACACACACACACACACACACACACACACACACACACACACACACACACACACACACAGTTCCGCTCGTCCTGGTCTGCATATCTGCAAAGTCATACCTTGTGCATTTTGTTGCTTGGCAACGCACTTCCACTCTATTGTCCGGACGTGTTGGTTGTCAGGCCGGAGGAGAGCCTGCTATGCATCCAACCAGGGACCTATTGAAATATAATCACGGTAATGACAGCTTGAGGTCCAACTGCATAATGGAGCTGTCGCTCTGCCTCTTAAATGGCCATGTGCATTGTGCAGGCTGGCCAACAGACGAACCATGGCATGAAACAGTATAGGTTATGTATACCATATAGCACTTTGGCATGCAAAACAACCCAAGATGTTTCAAATTAAAGTGCTTATATTTAAAATGATTTGAAACACTACTACTGCTACTAACTATAGCTGTGGCACCACTAAAAATCATTAACATGGTGAAATACATCTTGATGATGTCATCAGATGTATTTCACCATGTTAATGATTTTTTTCAGACTTCCATTTTTAGGAAATACGGAATTGGGGGAAACTTTTGTATCATGTCCACACAACATCTATAAGGTATATTAATGACACATTAAGATGTTGAAAGTGGGTGGAGTTCCCTCTTAAGCAGGTTCGAAAGGCGGTAAAGGTGACCTCACCTACCCTTCCCATATCCATGCACCACCCACAGCTGTAAAACTCTTGAGACGTCCTCATTGAGGCTGTCACTGAAAACAGAACAGGCTGGGGGGAGGGGGGTGGAGAGAGTGGCTATACAGTAGCTATAACCAGGACACTGTGTACCATCTTGATACTCTATTGTTTTTTGTGTCAACATAGCAGCCAGCTCAACAGACAGAAACGGTGATCTTTCCACTGTCGTGGCATACAACAGGGTTTAATCCAAGCATTAGCGGAATCCCAGTGACTTTCGATCTCCTGCAAGGTTGCAATGTCAAACGGAAAGATTCAGTAGGCCTCAGGGTATGAGCACACGATAGCGGACAAAGTCCAACGTCTTTTCCGCCATGTTTGGAGTTTTTGAATGGATGTGGATGGGACATAAAAATGGCCGTTGCGGCAAAGTTTGCCGCAAAGACCTGCGTCCTGGGACGCACGGCCGTGCGACACTTTGCCACACCGGCCTTTTTAATTTCCCATTCACAGCCATTCAAAAACACGTCACGTGACCTCAAAACACTTCAAGTCAAAGTCCGCAGTTCGCAGTATGGTATGGGGTGCCCAGCGCTTCAGAGGCACTGTGGAGTTGTGGAGTTCTTGGTAGCAGCCAGAGACAGGCCGCATTCCTTACTTTTACGTTTACTATAGCGTCAGAACGTACAACATTGTAAGTACATCACCATTGCTAAAATATAGGCATACCGGAATAACATTTAAAAACGGAACATGGAGTCCAGTACACATTGGATCATGTTGTCGTGAATATTCTATATTACAATTCAGCAGGCAACCCAGTAAGCAAGAGCAGCACATGCAATACATCAAAACCTACATAGAAAAATCAACGTGAGTCACCGTAATGTCCCTTTTCTTAGGCAAGCATCTGGCCATTACAGTGTTTAAGCGATTTTAAACACAATACATACTGTGATTTTCCTCTCAGGGGGTCCATTCTGGGTCATCTTATGTTTTTATTCTACGTTGTATATGAAAATCATCCACATGCCAAAAGCAAGAGAAGAGAGACAGATTAAGTGATAGATGTTCATGATTTTAGGAATACACTGTACAAAAAGCGATGAGGTGATTAATCATCTGGCTTAGGCCTTGCATGGCGTGGACAACTCTTTCTGCTTGGACAATCGATCTACAACAGACAAGGCCAAAGAGAAATCACTCAGTCATTTTATGGTAACATATTCATCGTTCCACGGTGGCAGTGTTGCAAACTTGGCGCATTTGTCATTATATTTAGCTCTTTTCCAGACCCCCCTAGCACCAAAATTAGTGGAAAAACTCCTGGTGGAAAATCTAGTGCTTTTTTGCTGGTGAGTTGGGGTGATATTGGTTGACAGGCGGCGGAGATAAAACCCTCATTTTTCACCATTTTTCCTCCTATGACAGTGGTTTTCAACCAGTGATCCCCAGGCTAAATGATGTGATGATGCAGTTGGTAATTGGTTAACCAGATGTAACTCTTTGAGAGCGTAAAAATGAAACCAAATGGACCCTTGCTGGTCCATTTGGTTTCATTTTTACACTCACAAGAGTTAAAATATTCAATTAGCCCCAAGTCTACAAAACTAGAGAATGTAGAAGATTAATGGTCATTTTTCCCTTCCAGACAAGCATCTAGCGCATTCTAGTGCGTTTTGGAAGTGCCACTACGAGTGCATTTTGGATTTTGGCAGTTGGCAACACTGCACAGTGGAGATAATTGCCCCAGATGCTACACTGATGAACGTCGATCGATGCGAGCTTCGAGACGGTCGTTTACCATCCGGCGGCCCTTTCCCCGGTGCCATGGCTGGCGGTGCTCAGCCTTGTGACGCACACACTCGCTGAAAGCACTATAAAGTGATGCTATTCATGGCCACGTTTTACTGATTCACATTCTGTTCTGAACTACGAGGGCATCTTATTAAGGTGTCTTGATTGAACGAGGGCAGAGACTATGGTGAGGATGACTATGGTGAGGATGGTGAGGACACACCATCCTCACTATGGTGAGGATGGTGTGTCCTGTCCAAACCGGGCTGGTTTTCGAAAATAATTTCTATAAAGACGATTGCGCCGCGGACAAAGCCAACTCAGGTCGTGACGAATCATGATGGCACACACAATCTTTTGGGACAAATAATTTCTAAGATGCCGTTTTCTACTTCTTGCTAATTCGATATTACATGACGATATTGTGTTTGTTGTCATGATTTGTCACGACCCGTGTTGGCTTTGGCCATGGCGCAACCGTGTTTTTATTAACCATTTTCGAAAAGTCAATGAGGAAAATGAATGACGAATCCTCTAGTGGAAACAGGGTGACGTCACTGCGCAGGTCTACTACCAGTAAGACACTCTGAGGGTGAGGTGCGAGCACACATGACAGACTGCTGGGTGAGTGCTGGCTCTTTGGCATGTCAGATCCACTTATGGCAGTGGTTTTCAACGTTTTTCATACCAGAGCCCACTATTTATTCAGAATTTGGACTTGTGGAAAATGGACCCACAAGGGTCCATTTGGTTAAAACTTTCTTTGCCCCGCCCTACTAGTAGTAGCCAGCAGGGTAGCACAAGCGCTCCTTCCCAAGCCCACTGCTTTATTTCGGGTGGACTCTGAAAAATCGCGTCAGTGTCTTTGAACCAAAAAATGCACAAGATGTCACAAGGCGTGACCATATATGGAGAAAATGTGGCCAACTTCTGTCGGACAACAACACACGCAGATACACTTTTAGCTACTGCATTACACTGGGAACTGCAATGTCTTCAAAGCAGACCACACACTGTGGCTTGCCTTGCATTGTCCTGCTCTGCCAAACGGTGCAGTAGATTTGGCCGATCAAGTCACCCATGATGATATAATCACTCGAGGGACTCATTTTTGCTAACCTCTGCCTGACCTGCCCTCCAATGCACTCTAAAAAACAAGTGCTGCTTCTTCCCAGTAGGCTAAACGTGGCTGTATTCTGGACCGCTGCTATTTGAGGACACACTTGAGCTTTGAAACTATAGTTGAAAGTATAAGGAACTTATTGTAGAACACTACAAAAAGGGGAATAGGCAAAAACAGCTCCATGCAGTCCTGGCTACATTACAACGGTTTCCTGCAGATTCAGCGAATTTAGCTGTTGTGACGTGTTGTGAGCGTGTTAAGTAAAATGGCTATTTTTGGAAAAGACATTTAGTCTTGAGCACAAACAGCAGTCTATAATGTAGAGGTCTGGGGACTCCAGTCAGTGTACTGTGCTCACAGTAAGTGGATAGAATTGATCTTTATATCCTGGCATTGATTTGTTTTAAACTATTAATAGCATCACGTCGACTTATCAGAAATGCTCAGGTCATCTTTGCGGGCATTCTAGCAGTACCAAAGCGTTTCAGGTTACACCTCTAATGCCACGTGCTCTGAGCTCACATTTGCCTTTGCTCAACTATGCAAATGGAACATTTTAATTCTGCATCGAGACTGCTGACAAAAAAATCAACTATCACATGAGATAAGGTAGTCTAAACATCTGTTGCAGGATCTCATTATATTGTCTCCGTTATAACATGTCTATTTTATTTTATTTTTTTAATTTAGGCTATACCTTCTGTAAGGATCCTGGATGAACATTAACTTCCATTGAAAAACACTCCATAAGACATAAAGAAAAACATAGCCACTAGTTTTGATTGGTTGACTGACTGACTGACTGACTGACTGACTGACTGACTGACTGACTGACTGACTGACTGACTGACTGACTGACTGATTGATTGATAAAAGGGAAAAGAAACATATACAAGCAGGGGAGAGGGACGAAGGGGGTGGGGTCAGGGGAAAAGGGGGTGGAAAAGGAGTTCATTCATTCACTAACACAGTTTTTGGAGAGAATGTGAACCCATTTTCACACTGTAGCCTGTACTGCAGTGTGAGCTGCGTTGAACTCAAATTGATTGTTTCTTGTTTCATATATTCTCCAGTGCTTCAGCACTGTGAACATTCCGTATTGTGTAGGAAAGAAATTGTGAAAGCAAGCATTTTTCTGATGATAAATGCTACAACATGGTACAGGTGGACTGGTGGGCCAAAGAACAAGGTGCATTCAGAATTGAAAGTAACTGGAAACAAATATTTATTCCCATGTCTGAATTCACCTTAAGAAAGGAGAAACATCTGCACACCTATTTCCTCCTCATTATGTTCAGTACTTTAGATTACTTACTTTTTTACTTTCTGTGAACCTCTCTCTCTAAACGCCCATACAGTAGGTGGCACCAAAAAGGGCAAACAATCAACAAAAACATCCGATCTACAAAGAAGAGAGCAAATGCCAAAATCAGACAAGATTCTTTCTGTTAGTCAGACATGTCCATTGATCAGATAACTATCTATCTCTAACACTCATTCTAACCCTATAGCCTCCCAAGGGAACAAATGCATGCTACTAGTATGTCTAACCAAAATATGCCTCCTGGTCCAGTAGCTGTGATAATAATAGATACACCTAAGGGCTTATCTGTAAATGTTTTATGAATTTTAGGAAGACAAGACTGGAGTAATAGGGAACCATTCAGGTTTGCTGACAACACCTTGTTCTAGTGATAGAACTAGGCTACAGAACACAATATGCTGCAACAGCCCTTTAAAGGATTTTGAAAAATGCAGCTGGAGTGTTGCATTACCGAATGCTTATAAGGCAGATTATTGTACAGTAGTTCAGACAGCAGTTTTTGTTCTGCACTCTGTACTGTATTCTTTCTGTTCATTTTCAGAACATGCAGGTTACATGTAATGCCAACATCCTGAATTCCCATGAAAAAAAAAAAAAACTTTATATGCAAACTCTTAAAAGTAGCACCTTTCATACAAGCCACTTTACAAGAAAAATACTATGTATTATTGAGAGAAGAACCAAGCATCACACCATAGGTGGCACCCAGTGATGGGCAGTAGCTTGTTACAAGTAGCTAAGCTACATAGCTTAACTACATTTTCCCGTAACTTGTAGTGTAGCTTACTACATTTGTTCTGGGAATAGCTTGTAGTGAAGCTACACTTCTTGTTTCGAGTAGCTTGTAGTGAAGCTACACTACTTGTTTTGAGTAAAAAGGAAAGTAGCTTACTACATTTTCCCACACAAATTTTCAAATTCCACCCATTTTTAATGGGTAGAAAACCTCTAATATACATCCCAAAACTTAAACATGCCACCTAAATTATTATGATTTTTATTTATATTATTTTATTATTAGGATTATTATTTAGAAGGTATATATTTATATCATGTAGTGTTGATGTAGCAAGCTACATCAAGCTACTTTTGTCGTGTAGCTTGTAGTGTAGCTTAGCTACACTTTTATCGAGAGTAGCAAGTAGTGTAGCTTACTACATTTTCCCAAGTAACTTGCCCACCCCTGCCATAGGTGAAACAGTGGCACCTGTTGGTAAGCTAAACATAGGACAGGGACAGAGACAGGCCTTGGAGTGGTTGCACCACTCAGCTGAAACGGTTCCAATTGCCCACACTTGTCACTAGTAGTCCATAATGTTTTAGGGTCAGGGTCACAGCACATTACCCACACAGTAGGCCTACAAAATATATGTAGCCTAACATAGCCAACACGCGAGGGAAGGCTTTTAGTTTAGTGTCAAAAACAGCTGCGTCTTTTGCCAAGTGCAGGTGTTTCCAATGCGTTAATTAATGATGAAGACGAGGAAGAAATGTCGGACATACTGTAATTATAGCGACAACTTTGCATGCCATGATGGACTATAAAAGTCAAGAAAGAAGATGTTCTCCTAAAAGGTAATTTAAAAAGGCTTCCATGTATTTCTGGCTATGGTCGGTCGACTTCACAATTTGTTGTTTTTTTGTGTGCTTTAGCTTGTTGTTTTTAGCGGCCTGCCTCGGGTCGAGCCTACACGTTTTTGTTCCACGTACATTTTGCTGCTGCGTTGTTGTCTGTCATTCAAATCAATTGATGACGAGTGTGTGTGTGTGTGTGTGTGTGTGTGTGTGTGTGTGTGTGTGTGTGTGTGTGTGTGTGTGTGTGTGTGTGTGTGTGTGTGTGTGTGTGTGTGTGTGTGTGTGTGTGAGGGGGTGCGCGCGCGTGTGTTTGTCCATACAAGCCATTCATGGGGAAAATAACATTTAGGCTGGTGACGTACCAGTGCAAACTGTTCAGTGGTCACCGCTAATACCATGAAGTGTGATGTGATTTATAGGCTATATGATTGTATGAGTGAATGCTGCAGTATAGGGATTCGAACTCGGGTCTGGGGGTCTCCCGCGCAAAAGTCAATCGACCTCTTAACCACTAGCCTCGAGCCCTCGACACCCAGGCTTTCATTTTCGTCCGCCTTACGCGAAAACTTAACCACTAGACCAAAGGGACATCTCCTTGGCTGTAGCGACCTGCTACAATAGCATTTAGGGCGAGCACGTGCTATTTGATATGACGTCAGTGCCTGACTGGCTGTGCCTGGCTGTTCTGACTGTTAGGCCTACAAGATTGTGAATGAGGGACCACCTTCCTGGCTTAAATATCAACAATTGTTGGGAAGATATACGATTAGCGTTTTTGTAACACTGTCTATGCATCCCATACATTTGTATAGCTATATCCCACTATTTCTGAACCAATGGTCCAATCAGGGGCGTATGTAACATTTCCCAATGGGGGGGCAGGCGGAAATGGTATGGTATTAGCAATGAAACCGGCAAGCCGCACCCATACCATTTCAGTTACAGGACTTTTATTAGGCAAGTAAAGCCTCAATAATAACATCAGTTGTTGTTGAAGTTGCAACAGATGCAGCATGCATAAAGCTAAAGGTCTGACTCTGAGAGTTTTCTGTTTTCAATTATGAAATGCTGTTGGATTGCCATCGTGTTCGGTGGTATGGGGCAAACTGGGCATTTAGGGGTCCTGCCCCCCCATGTCCATGCCTAGATCCTGGGTCCAATGTCCTAATAATAATAATGAATCATACAGTGCAGTTCCCCCCTCTTGAGTTTCTGTCCTCTTGACAAATACAAATTTTTAAATTACTACATGGACGGTCACCATAGGTCACCAGGTTATTCAGATGACGTTTTATCAACTAGTGCAAAGAAACTGTACTGTAATGTACTGTAAATGCATGCTCAAGGACCACATGCAATACCTCCTTTGACCACCACTGGTCCCTGGTCCACCTGTTGAAAACTTTTATTTCAATATCAAATGTATTTGATGTATTGTGGCGATACAATTTTCGGCTACAGGACTTTTATTAGGCAATTAAGCATCAATAATAACATCAGTTGTTGTTGAAGTTGAAACAGACACGCAGCATGTATAAAGCTAAAGGTCTGACTCAGAGAGTTTTCTGTTTTCAATGATGAAATGGACTGGTGTTGGTTTAGTGGTGCCACAGCAGTAGTAGCAGTAGTAAGTGTTTCAAATCATGTAAATATAATCACTTTAATTTGAAATATCTTGGGTTGTTTTGCATGCCATCGTGTTTGCTGGGGCAGATTGGGCATTTAGGGGGGCATCGCCCCCCCCCATGCCCATGCCCATAGATCCGCCCCTGGTAGACCTCACCACTTATCTTCTCTGGTAAAATGTGACGACATCGAACCTGGGCCCCTTTATACACTGTCGCAGTCTGGAGCCACTCATCGATCCAACCCTGAATGGGCAGGCATTGCCATTTGCCACGATCTCTCAGGAGGGCATCCGTTATTACAGGATGGGCCATCTCTCTCTCTCTCTCTGTCTCCTTGGCGCGGCAGAGGGCCAAGCCAGTCGCTCATTTATCATGTGACAAGCGAAGGAGAAACGTTTCTCGCTCCAGCTGAGCGTGGAACGAACTGAGATAAGAAGCCAAGGCGGGGTTGAGGAATATGTGAGGTGGGAAATTGCTGGTAAAGAAAAGAAGAGGGATGATCTGTGTGCGTTTGTGTGTGTGTTGCTGAGGCATGTCTTCTCTGGTGTGTTCAGGTTGTATTTGTGAGCAGAGATAATATGGGCAAACAAGCAAAATAAAGAAACCAAAACGCAAACAAATCTAAATTCATGTTCTGATCTATCCTTCCAAAAATAATGGCACAGTGGAGGATGCAATTTTTTCTACCTTATGGAAAATACCAATGCCATTTTCAAGCCAGTGATGGCAAAAACATGGATCTCAACATAGATATAATATGAAAGCATTATGATTCATACGTTACCATACTATACCTGTGTTCCTCACCACTCAAAAAAGCTTATTTGTTCTCTGCTTACCACAATAAAACCCTAAACCCTACATGGCAAAATCAAACTTTATTTGTTCTGTACTTACAGTTGTATTGTGTTCTTAAAAGGGGAATTCCACCCATTTACAACATTTGTTGTATGGACATAATGAAATCCCCCCCACCCCACTTTAAACCAGAAGGCTATCCTTAAGTTAAGAGAAGTACTTTGAAGCAGTTGACATGTTGTTGCACACATACCAAAAAGATAGCTATTTTTATTTGTACCGCCCCTGGTTGAAAACAATGTAGTTCTAACTTCAGTTTGTCCCAGTTATTCAAGACTCTATAAACAGTGCTCAAGCAATGAGTTTCAGACCCTCAATATCGCAACTCTTCTACTAGATGGCTTTGTGTTGTACCAAATAGGCCTCTCCACTGGGGATTGGTGCAATTTCCCCACAGCAACAGCCATGAGGCTGTCACCAGCTTTTCATTTGGGAGAACGTGTTTACTTTTTGTTTACTTTTCCTAGTCCTAGAGTTAGAGCAAGCTGGTGTCATAATGTTATATAATGCATATAGCATGCTTGATTACCTCCGTTAAATGGCTTTTCTAATCTGCAAGCTGAAGCACCCTGGCTTGTCATCCTTTGATATATAACAGGTACATTGTCGTTTCAGTACAGAGTAGAGCCAGCGCCAAAATAACTTAGGACACGTTATACCATTTGTGTCTATTGTTCATTGTCCTCATTTAAGAGTTACTTTTGTGCTGTGAGCAGGGGCGGATCTAGGCATAGGCATGGGGGGGGGGGCAATGCCCCCTAAATGCCCAGCCTGCCCCACCAAACATGATGGCATGCAAAACAATAAGATATTTCAGTGCTTATATTTAAAAGAATTTGAAACCCTACTGAAATTGGTATGGGGCGGATTCATCGCGTGGCGCAAAGTGACACGGGCGATGAAGCTGCCCCCTTACCATTCTTCTGCCCCCCCAATTGGGAAATGTTATATCCGCCCGTGGCTGTGAGCTAGGTTTAGTCAAGCAAATGTATAGGCCTCTCAAATCCTCCTCTAACAGAACAAATCAGTCATGTTATGTACTTAAATAATAAGTACATACTGACATACAATCAATGTTGATTTTACATTTGTGATAATATACAACAGATGGATTATGTTTGATTGTCTCTGGGTTCTCCCAGCCTAATCTACTGTAACACTAAAAAGAATTACTACTGTAGCCTACTGTAAACTGCTTTGGATCAATGTCATTCAATCAGATAGATTGAATGGTTGCATCATAGTACAGAATGGTGTGTAGAATTTAGAACAATTTATACGTTTCAATGTAAATGGAGGACGCTTACAGTATGTAAAGAAGAATGTGATTTCTTGTGCTTTCCAAAGTTGAACGAACATTGCGCTAATATTTTAGAAATGGTTGAACAATTATTTTATATGGTCCTACTAGGCCCCAAGAAATTATATCTGGCCACAGAAATCACAGGATCTACTGAGTAATAAGTGCATATGTGCGTGCGTGCGTGCACACACGCGCGTCTGGGGGATTACTCAAAGAAGGTCTGTCAAGGAGAAGCTCCAAAGGAAAAAAAACTAAAGTAATTGTAAGCTCCAATTTGGTCTTGTTCCCCAGAGGACATTGGAGGATTGGCTTAAAGCAAAGGCGATTGCCTTTCTGTTGCACTGACAGGATTTTTCAATCACTCTCCTATCTACGCACTTGCTCTATAGTCAAGACATTAGACAACTACAATTGGAGCAGGCATCGCGAGACAATCCGAATCCAGTATAAAGTGCCACTTTTGTAAATTGTTTTGGCGTCAGCTTGACAACTTCACAGTACACTGCAGCAACACACCGATGTGAATTGAAGACGTTTGTCTGCATAGTGCCGAACAGTTCTATCCTACTTAGGATGTGTATAATATCCTGATTCTGTCATCATGCTAATCCCAAGGGCCACTGACCCTGTTTATTGTTTGATAAATGCTCAAGGAACTTAACAGTAGCCTTTGCCGAGGCCTAAATTACAGAAAATGTGAATTCTAGTGTGTCTCTGGTTTGAAGGGGAGAGGGTATATTTTTAACCACTTTTTTCTTTCTTTTTACCAAAGTCAAGCAGAAATGAACGCAGAGCAAAAAGCAGTTATTAATGCTCACAGAAAATTGCTGTACAAGTTGCCAAAGTCTGTAAGTCTTTATTATTATGTATTTATTATTATTATTATTATTTATTTATTTATTTTCTTTATTATTATATTCGCCTCGCATGTCTCCAGCACTATGAGATGTAGAACATGTTTTATGTTGCTGAATGAAATCACTGCTTTGTGTTCTCAACACAAATGTCAGGCCGGGTTTTTGTGGAGATGGATGGCCTAGGTACAGTCAGGTCCATATTTTGCACCCTCTTGATTCATGGGGGTTATTAAAATCAATTAAACACACTGAACAGTAAACATTTATGATTTGAGGATGATTCTGGATGGTGCTTTGTGGCGCAGTGGAATTGGACACTCAGTAGGGGGCAGCCATGTGCTTCCGTTACAGTATGGTGGTGATGACAGGGACCAAGGAGGTGGCAAAAAGATTTATCACCCAGCATTTTCTTGAGGCTAAAGCTAAATGAACCAAGTAAAGAATCTGCAGCCCAGTCAAAAACGGAGGTCACCTTCATCAATACACACTGACTGACGGAAGTTCCTGAATGACCTGAGAGGTCAGCAGTCTGCGGTGCATTTCAGTCACCACTAAATGCAACACAACAGTTCACCATTATATGATATATGGGACCATTACGGACCCATTCGGTATCATTTTACGCTCTCAAGAGTGCTCTTCAAGCATGTAAAATAGAAAATGTAGGCAAATTGTTATTTTGACCAATGTTTTGCCAATTTATCTCCTAAAATTGTGGACAAAAACTTGAAAATCCTTAGTTTAGGTCCAAGAGACTAAACTCAACATGGTCCGTGGTTAAAATGCAGAATAAATAGTGATGCCTGGTATGAAAAAGGTTGAAAACCACTGGTTTAGTGGCCTGAGTAGGAGGAGAGAGGCGTGGAGAGGAAGAGAGAGACAGAGACAGAGAGAGAGAGCAGGTGGCGGCCGGCGGGGGAGTATAATCACTCAGCATTTTTTTTTGTTCGGCAAGGAGAAGACAAGGAGGAGGAGGAGAACTCTTCGTCAGAACGTGACACAAAGCCAGAGAGAAGGGGACTAATAAATTAAAGGAGAATTTCGGGCGAGAACGAACGGTGTCTTACGGTATACCTTTTTTATTGTAGTTATTTTATGCAAAAGCCCATCACTATTGGCCATCGTTCAAGAGGAATTCCACCCATATTTAACATTTTCCTGAGAGTGTAGAAATGTGAACTAAATGGACCCGACGTCATCAAGTTGTGTTTCGCCATGTTAATGTTTTTTTTTTTTTTTTTTTTTTTTTTTTTTCAGACCTCCGTTTCTAGGGTTAGGGCACAAATAGTCCAGTACTTAGCATATATACCTGTTCGCAATTTTGCGTCATGGGAATTTCTCACTTGAATTGAGTC
This sequence comes from Benthosema pterotum, assembly GCA_039105355.1. Classification (NCBI taxonomy): domain Eukaryota; kingdom Metazoa; phylum Chordata; class Actinopteri; order Myctophiformes; family Myctophidae; genus Benthosema; species Benthosema pterotum. The sequence goes on along the minus strand of CM076988.1, from coordinate 5,664,144 downwards.
AAGGGTCCCTAGACATGAAAAATCACTGAGGTGCTTGTCCGTCATAGTGGGACGAATGGCGCAATGGCCGAATCAAATATGGCCGCCATCGTATATGATGATAATCCAACTTTTGTGTACATACACATGCAATACCTCTATCCTGACTAATTTGGGGATGGGGAATTCATTTCTGATGTTGTTATGACCATTTTGGGTGTTTTTGACCTTTAAAGGTCATGGTCAAGGTCATTTTGCAATTCCGAAGACTAATTTGGCCATTGTTATGATAAAAACTGGTGCAGTGGGTCTAATTCAAATAATTCTGACATGTATGACTCCTGAATGATATTGATATTGATAAGTAGAAGTAGATAAGTATTTTTGATGGGTCGGTGGGCGTTGGAGGCATTTGTTTTGCTTAAAGGGCATGCAACCACTACTTCAGCTATGGGGGAGGCCACGTGGAGGCTGTCTTCTCCTCCCCCATTTTTATTTATTTATTTATTTTTGTTTTGTTATTTATTCAATGACTGACTGATTGACTTTTGACTGAACTGTCAATATATTTTTTCAATGACTGAATAGCAATTCTGTCCCTTACCTTTGTTATTATTTAGAACAGAAGATGTGCAATACATAATAGCAATCATACATTTCTCTTTTAACCTTTTTTTAAGTAGGTGCTGAAATTATTAAATAAGAGTGCTAAAGTGATATAGGTATTTCCTCTCAAAGTGGATATATGTGGACATGCACACATAGTGTGATTGATTATTACACTATTATTTTCCATGGCAGAATGTCATGCATGGAAGTCCATCAGCACAGCAGCCACATTGTTGTGTGCACTTGCCTGCACAGTTGCACACTGTGAGCTGAGTGCTGACTTGTGGTAAGGGCTTCAGGTATTTTGATGGAAGAAGTGTACCAAAGTTCTCCCCCCATCCATGCTCCATTGGTGCTAGTTTTGCCTGTTTCCTTGGATGTAGCCAGCAGGTTGCAAACCCTATGCACCAGAAAGGCACCTCGTTTGATGTGACCTCTGATTACATTGCTTGTGGGAGGGATAGCATCAATTCCAGTAGCATCAATAGCATCAATTCCAGTACTGACACTGAAATAGTTTTCCAACCTATGGTCAAACGTTTCAGTTGTTGTATTGACCTGGCCGCTGTCCAGACACGTACAAAGTACTTCTCTGCCAATGCTGCGTCTTGTTCAGTTAAGGTTTCTGTCTCACCAAAGTTTATCAAGATATTGTACTGGGTCAGAAACCATGGCACCATATTTGATGCCCAACGTATAATGGATTGCATTTTTATTGCTTTTTATATGCTTTCCAAGTGCTCAAAAGAATGTTACATTCATTCATACATTGGGAGGTAAAGCAGCGAACAGTCAACGCCAGCGTCCTCATTTCCCACATTCACACACCAATGGTGGCAACAAGCTCACACCGACCAACTCATTGGAGGCAATTTGGGGTTCATTGTCTTGCCCAAGGACACATGTAGACAGGAGGAGCAGAGATTCGAAATCGGTTCATTGGATGACCTGCTCTACCTCCTGAGCCACAGCCGCCCCACCTTGCTCATGCAGTCATCTCCAGTCAAGATATGTGCCTTGATCACAATCTTGGCTAAGGGTTTTCTAAGATAAGAGACTACTTGATTCTGTGGCAGCATGCGTCGCTTTTCCCTAGTGTCATACTGCAGGCAGATCTCCTTCACCCCCAGTACTGTGGGTGTAATTTAACAGTAAGGGAAAGGTGTCTGCATAATTGGAAACTATAACAACTCTCTTGCACTGTTTAACATGAATTGTCCACTCCATATGCACCACTAGCCTGGTGACAGCTTCCTCAATTCAGTTCAAGAGATCAGGGATGTCCTCACCACCAGCCAAATCTGCTGGGAGAACCTCATTGTCATGGATGACAGAGCTGACACTGATAGTATTGCAACAGGCTTGACTGCACACCATATCCTGAACTAACAGCTGGAGATTCCACTAGTTCTCAGAGTCCCTGAACCTGTCAAGTTGCTGAGGAATGGGTATGTTTGTCCATGCCAATGATGTCAAAGGCTGCTGCTGAGTCTGTACATCACATGTCCTCCACTTCCTTTAGAAAGATGTAGGAGATGTAGGAATCAAGTACAAGGTGAATGAACTATGGCTCTTGGCAGAGGGATGATGTAGACTTGTAGAGGGGACATGAGGTCTACCACAACATGAGTTGCAAGAGTAGATGTTTCACTCAATTGGGTGAGATGAAGTCCAGGCTCAATCTCACTGACAAGAGTTGAGTTGTTGACATAAGCTGGAAGGTCACCATCAACTATTCTTCAAAATGGTTGTTGGGCCTTCAGGTTCGGTTGCTTGTTGAATGGAGGTAGCTTCCTTTTTGGTATGTCTTCTCTGTCTATAGCCTGCTTTGTGAGCAGATTGTGCAGTGCTACAGGCACATTGACGAGGAGTATAGATTCTGGCACTCTAACATGAAGTCCAGCAGCTTCACCACAGTGTTGCTGAATGTAAGGCACAGAGTGGTGCACAGTGCATGCTGGAGATGGAAGGTTGAGGATGTTGGTGATCAACCCAATCTCATGAAACAAGAGCTGAAACTCTGCAACAGCATTTGCATTGCATGTGGCTCCTACTACATAGTGACCTCCAGGACCCTTCAACACCCGCTGAATGGTCTGCTTGAACTTCATGTCACTCCTACAGCACAGAACACCTTGACGATCCTGAACAACCCACTGACCAGTAGAGCCCAGGGTGTGTGAACTCTAGCACCTTGATTTGCACAAGATACCATAAGCATGACGCAGGAAGTGCATTCACATTTTGCATTCACATTTTGCAAATATCGCCATAGTCTCAACATTAGCCGCATGTAAATTCCAGTTTCCTTCCCTTTCAGAGACTACAGCAGTTTTATTACAGCTACCAACTCCAGCCAAACTCCAAAGAATTGGCTGTTTTGAGTTCTGACTTGGCGTCACATTCCTTCTCAAACTCCAGAAATTCCTTATTAAATTTCTCTACTTGTCCTATCGGGGCATCAAACTGTTCTGGGCAAAGTTGATTTGCAGCCAGCAACCATCCTGTGCTATCACTGGATATGCAGCTTTGTCCTTGTAGTGCCAAACATCTCCTACAATCATCTGCTACAATCAGCATCCTAGAGCCTGCTATAATGACTGCCGTTTAAGAACTGATTCTATTGCCATATGTCTTATGCACATGTTGGCCTACTAATGAAAAAACAAGAGATATCAGATGTGAATAATTAATAAATGTCAGAATTAGTTGAAATAGACCCATTGCACCTGTTATTACCCCTAACAATGGTTAGTTATGGTCTTTGGAATAGCAAAATGACCTTGAACATGACCTTTAAAGGTCAAAACCACCCAAAATGGTCATGACAACATCAGAAATGAATTCCCCACCCCCAAATTAGTCAGGATAGAGGTATTGCATGTGTATGTGCACAAAAGTTGGATTATCATCATATACGATGGCGGCCATATTGATTCGGCCATTGCGCCATTCGTCCCACTATGACGGACAAGCACCTCGGTGATTTTTCATGTCTAGGGACCCCTTGACTCAATTCAAGTGAGAAATTCCCATGACGCAAAATTGCGAACAGGTATATATGCTAAGTACTGGACTAAAAATAACATGTGCACCTCTGTGGAGGCAAAGCAGTTAGCAGCTATGAAAGCCTTAAAAGGGGAATTACACCCATTTTCAAAAAAAATCCTGAGAGGATACAAATGTGAACCAAATGGACCCTAGCGGGTCCATTTGGTTCCATTTGTACCCTCTCAGGAAAAAGGGGTCTGAATAGAAAAATCATTAACATGGTGAAATACACCATGATAATGGTGAATAGAAAATGTTAATGCATTTTTCAGACCTCCATTTTTAGGAAATACAGAATTGGAGGAACTTTTTTTTTCATGTCCACACACAACATCTCTATATATCAATGACATATTAAAATGTTGAAAATGGGTGGAGTTCCTCTTTAATCTAGTCCAAAATCCTCCTTTAAATCCACCTCATATCTCTCTCTCTCTCAGAGGGACGGATGCCCTGGCTGCATCTCTCTCTCTCTCCCCCTGGTAGAGGAGACTGTCGTATAGTGGTGGTACTTTTCCGTCACCCAGTGACGTACATCTCTAGAACGGTAGCACTAGTCTGCATATAGAATGTGCCAGTACAGTGGAGCACACATCGCAACCTGACTCTCCCTCCCTCCCTTCCTCCCTCCCTCTCTCTCTCTCTCCTCTGTCCTTTCCCCCTCCATCTCTCTCTCTCTCTCTCTCTCTCTCTCTCTCTCTCTCTCTCTCCCTCACACACACTCAACCAGGGGCGGATCTAGGCATGGGGGGGGGGGGGCGGGGCAATGCCCCCCTAAATGCCCAGTTTGCCCCCCCAAACACGATGCCATGCAAAACAACCCAAGATATTTCAATTAAAGTGCTTATGTTTAAAATGATTTGAAACACTACTACTGCTACTAACTAACTACAGCCGTGTCACCACTAAACCAACAGCATTTCATCAGATCTTTAGCTTTATGCATGCTGTGTGTCTGTTGCAACTTCAGCAACAACTGATGTTATGATGTTATTATTGATGCTTTACTTGACTAATAAAAGTCCTGTAATTGACGGGCGCCACGGGTGATGAAGTCACACCCATACCATTTTCTCTTGCCCCTCCAACATGTTCTCTTGCCCCCCCAAATGGGACATGTTACGTCCGCCCCTGCACACAACACAAGCACGCCTTATGCTCTGAAATACATTGTTGCTATTAATAACGTGACTGGCTTCACAAACCGCCTGAGGGGTCCTTTCATGATTGCCACTAAAAGTGAGTGTGTGTGTGTGTGTGTGTGTGTGTGTGTGTGTGTGTGTGTGTGTGTGTGTGTGTGTGTGTGTGTGTGTGTGTGTGTGTGTGTGTGTGTGTGTGTGTGTGTGTGTGCGTGTGTGTCTGTGTCTGTGTGTGCGTGTGTGTCTGTGTCTGTGTGTGCGTGTGCGTGCCGGCTCAGTGATGATTGTGGTAACAAGGTGACATGACCTTCTGCTTTACTGGCACCCAGGAAAATGCAAGTCGTATTACTTGATGTTGTGCTGTTGGCCGCATGCAGCCAGGGCTGGAGACTGAGACTGCAGGTGTATAGTATACCGGACTTCCTCTTCTGCTGTAACTCAGAAGTAGTAGTATTGATTGTTTTCATATCGTCTCACCTATTTAACTAGAGCCAGATTCTGTTTTTACTACTCCTATTGCCGATTTACCTTGTGTTAGTTTGTTATCCGCCAAGCAGCTGAGGCCGCTCGAACAGGGTCCAGATGTAACATGTCCCAGTTGGGGGGGCAAGAGAATATGTTGGAGAGGCGAGAGAAAATGGTATGGGGGCGGCTCATGAAGCACCCATACCATTTTCGGTTACAGGACTTTTATTAGTCAAGTAAAGCATCAATAATAACATCAGTCGTTGTTGAAGTTGCAACAGACACGCAGCATGCATAAAGCTAAAGGTCTGACTCGGAGAGTTTTCCATTTTCAATGATGAAATGCTGTTGGTTTAGTGGTGCCAAAATTGTAGTTAGTAGCAGTAGTAGTTTCAAATCATTTTAAATATAAGCACTTTAATTTGAAATATCTTGGGTTGTTTTGCATGGCATCGTGTTTGGGGGGTGTTTGGCATGGCATCGTGTTTCTCATGCCTAGATCCGCCCCTGTGCTCGAAGTGTGTCTGTGTAAAGCATTCTTGACATTTCTACAAAAGAAGAGGGCGCTGGTCAGACTTTGGCTCAATATAATGTTGATTTATCCATAGTTCTACTGTAAGGCTGAATCATAGAAGCACTGGAGCTATGGGCCAGAGCTACGGTACACGGTACAGCTATACTGCAGCATGCTGTGTATAGTCTAGTGGTGTAAATGCGATGCCCTGTTGTCCTTGTTCAGCGTAAGCCGGTGCAGCATGCCCCATGTGTTTCTATTTATTTCTCTGGATCGGTGCCACTGTCCGAGACCAATTCCACACACTTTAAAGTGCAGTTTTTTATTTAGAAATGTAACCGCCCTAAAACCCTGTATACTTAGTGGACGGGGACGGCCCATAGATTCGAACTTGTTCACGGATATGTTTAGGGTTAGTCTTTAGACCTAGTGTTAGTATGGGAGGTTGAACCAGTGACATGTTACCTAGTGGTCCAGGGTCGCCCACTGTGAGTGTACAGTATATACTGTAGTGTAGGCCTCCTCCTGATTTCCCATGCTGATTTGCCAACAATGGCCGCAGGAAGACATTTACAGTATGGGCTGCTGAACCTTCACTAAGGGTGCTGCAAAATGCGTCTGTGTACAAAATGCATGTCCAGTGTCCACACGCCTTGTGCACACACACACACACACACACACACACACACACACACACACACACACACACACACACACACACACACACACACACACACACACTTTCGCACATCTTCGCATGGAAAAGTGGCCTTTATCTTCCCTCAACATGTATGAGCAAACTGACACTTTACTGATGACTAAACGGGGTAAGGACTGAAGCCCCCGCCCCTCCTTTGAGGACTATGTGTGCACGTCCCTGACGGCGACTCTTCTAATCTATGCATCGGCTCAGACTCGTGAGTGGGATAGTTGAAGGTGAACGTCAGTGGGAAGGACACTCCGGCACAATGCTGCAGTACGTCTCACACTTCCTCCTTCTCTACTCAGGTGATAGGAGGAGGGGCCTCTCTCTCTCTCTCTCTCTCTCTCTCTCTCTCTCTCTCTCTCTCTCTCATCCCATGGGCTTGCTTGCCTGCTTGCAGTGCTTGCTTGCTTAGAGGAAAAACTTGTTGTTGGTGGTGTGCCTGGGAGTTGCCGTGGGAACATGATTGACTGACGCGGTGTCATAGTTGCTCTGTCTCATCAGAGGTCAGTTCGGTCAGAGAGAGAGAGAGAGAGAGAGAGAGAGCTTGTAAAGCTCAGAATATCCACATACTGTATAGTGAATTTGGATTCATCTGTAATTCAGAGAAGGAACAGGAAACAGGAAAACGTTTTGTTTTAATTCCCAGCAGAAGTTGCATAATGAAGCGTTAATTTGTCCTATATTCTTTTGCAGTATGTGACTCCCTTTACCTCCCGAAACACAAAAATAGTGCAGCTGCAGATTCAGCTGTTTCTCAAGGTTTAGAGGACAGCAACGCATTCTCAAGTCTCAGAGCCACTTAACCCTGTAATGTACTTACAAAACAGCAAAGAGTACAAGCTTGTGACTAAAAATGGTAGGTTTTGCGATAATGAGTGCATTCTACTTTTCATACTTTCACCGTACATACATTTTGATAGCAATACTTTTGTGCTTTATTTCAAGTACATTTGGAATAAGAGAGCATATAGTTCTACATTGCAGTTTTGATACAGTATTTGAATTTAACATACCAGTAAGTGATACATTTGAGTACTTTTTTTTCGCCACTGGGAGGTACAAAGGGACGATAGAGAGAGAGAGAAAGACTCAGAGAGAGAGAGAGAGAGGCCAGTCATCAGTCCTGCAGGTACAGTAGGGCAGAGAGGACTGTGTGTGTGTGTGTGTGTGTGTGTGTGTGTGTGTGTGTGTGTGTGTGTGTGTGTGTGTGTGTGTGTGTGTGTGTGTGTGTGTGTGTGTGTGTGCGCGCGCGTGCGCGTGTGTGTGTGTGTAACAATGACAGCAATATATATTGCAGGAAGTATAAAGGGCGTGTGTGGGACAGGAGGCGGGCTGTGTGTGTGATGGGGGGGGGGGGGGGGGGGGGGGGGGGGGGTTGTAGAGGAAGGGATAGTCCAAGCTATGCTATCTCTCTAAGTGTGCGAGAGGCCAAGGTGACCTTTGGGGGAGGAGCAATTCTCTTAATGAGTGAAACGTGAAGCAGCCACTGCCAGCAAGCCGTCAGCAGGGAACCCCCCCCACCACCACCACCACCACCGCCAACACCACCAACCACCGCACACCTCTCACATGCAGAGCACACATAGCAGACATGTTTGTAGGAGGCTATATGACGACACATGAACGTGTTTCCAATGCGTGGTGGCTGCAGTGTTGCCAACGGCCAAAATCCAAAACGCACTAGTGGCTCTCGAGTCGTGTAGACATGGGATAATTCACACAAAGAATATTTTAACTAATTTAGATGGTGAATATCATAACTCTTGAGAGTGTAAAAATGAAACCAAATGGACCCGCAAGGGTCCATTTGGTTTCATTTTTACACTCTCAAAGAGTTACATCTGGTTATCCAAATGTCCATCATTTAGCCTGGGGACCATTGGTTGAAAACCACTGTTATAGGAGTTAAAACAGTTGCAGGGTTGCCAACGGCCAAAATCCAAAATGCACTAGTTGCACATCCAAAATTCACTAGAATGCGGTGTATGCTTAAAATGACAATTAATCTTACATTCTACATCTACATTCTCTAGTTGTGTAGATATGGGATAATTCACACGATGAATATTTTAACTCTCAAAGAGTTACATCTGGTTATCCAAATGTCCATCATTTAGCCTGTGGACCATTGGTTGAAAACCACTGTCATAGGAGGAAAAATGGTGAAAAATGAGGGTTTTATCTCTGGCGCCTGCCAATTAGTTTCTCCTCAACTCACCAGCCAAAAAGCACTAGACTTAGCGCCAGGAGCTTTTCACAAATTTTGGCGCTAGGGAGGGTCTACCGTTTCCTTGGGAAAGACACTGAAGCCCAAATTGCTCTCAATTTGCTGGTGCTGCGTTGCATGGCTTACAATTTAGGCATTTAGCAGGCATCATGCAGATTAAAGTTTACAATTTAAGCAGAATTTACAATACACAATATACAATGTAAACACTAAAACATGGTAATACATTAGACATCCTATAAGTAACTGCTATCTCAGTCTAATGAGGTGCTATCTAAACTATACCTAGGAGGATACTGCAAGTACTATGGATTGGTATGTAACACAAGTGCTATGGGCTGAGATGGAGTCTGAAGAGGTGTGTTTTCAGACTGTGGCGGAAGATAGGGAGTGAGTCTGCGGTTGTGATTGCCCTGGGAAGTGCTTATGAATGTGTGTGGGTATATATAATGGGTATATATACATGTGAATATTATATATATACATGGGAATATAAAGGGCTATATAAAGGCATATGTACTGCTGTCAACACTAGTCTTGGGCGATATTGATTTTTTAATATCGATATTGATAACGTGATTAAAACCGGTATTATCGATATTACCGAGTCTAGCGGCCAAACCACCGACTGCTGTCCATGCTGGCTCGTGATCTTCTCTGTCCGCCCCCCCCCCCCCTGCCCCCCTGTCAATCACGACGAGCAGCGCAATCACGACGATAACCATTTCCCCCATTATGTTAAATTAAACCCTTGTGCATCCACCCTGTGGATATCAAACATCTACATCAAAGGATAACACCACAGCAGACGATCACAGCACACCATGCACAGACAGAGTAGCCAATTGTATTTAAAAATCAACTGAAAAGTAACTTGCTGTGCCACCGCACCGCAGCAGCGAGCAGACGGCTGCGCACGCATGCACACACACACACACACACACACACACACACACACACACACACACACACACACACACACACACACACACACACACACACACACACACACACCAGTAGTCCAGGGACCACCAGTGGTCCCTGAGAGCATGAGGTCCATTTGGTTTCATTTTGTGATCTCAAGAGTTACAGATCCATAAGGGTCCGTTTGGTTACAAAGGATCCATCATTTAGCTGGATCTAACTAGCGATCCTCAAACAATCAGTGCCGCCATTACAAAAAAAAAAAAAACAGCAACCAAGGCTTTTTTTTAACCTTACCTTGTCTCCAAATAACAGGTCAACCACCAAAGATCAGGGAAAAGATCGCTATTAGATCCAAAAGTCAATAAATCCAAGCTCCTTCAGTGTACAGATCCATAAGGCTCCGCTGTCCCTCTACTACTACACTCTCTCGTCTCTCTGTTTGTTGTGTGGTTGCTATGGAAACACGTAGCTGACACACGTGGCAGGGAGAGCCACGCGGGCTCTCTCTCTCTCTCTCTCTCTCTCTCTCTCTCTCTCTCTCTCTCTCTCTCTCTCTCTCTCTCTCTCTCTCTCTCTCTCTCTCTCTCTCTCTCTCTCTCTCTCTCTCTCTCTCTCTCTCTCTCTCTCTCTCTCTCTCTCTCTCTCTCTCTCTCTCCAAACAACGCACACGTGTTCAGTAGCATTAACCAGGGAGTCACTAATTGCAGCTGGCTATGTGCAGAAGATAAAAGGTGGCATTCTCAGTCCATATTATTTCATTAAACGGTATATAATTATACACATCATATACACCCAACGAAACCACTCAATGGACACAGCAAATAACAGTTTGAATTATCAAAATCCGTTCAGAATTGAAGATGCATAGAAGGAATCAAATCTCAACTCTTTGCAATGCAATGCCACATGAGCAGGCGGTGCTGCGCTGTGGTTTTTCTTTTTTTGGACGATATTGTTTGGAGGGGACGGTAAAATACGATATTCGGTATTCGGTATTTTTTGTAAATCCTGCGATATTACTCGGTATTGATTTCAATATCGGTAAAAACGGTAATACCGGTATATTGCCCAAGACTAGTCAACACTGTATAGCGGCTGCAACTGAGCAGAGAGACTATAGAGAGAGCAATCACGAAGATTAGTCATTGTTTTCTTACAGTGAGCGGCCCCTCAGTCTGTGTGTGTGTGTGTGTGTGTGTGTGTGTGTGTGTGTGTGTGTGTGTGTGTGTGTGTGTGTGTGTGTGCGTGTGCGCGTGCGTGCATGTGCGTCAGTCAATATGTCTTTGTGTGACTGCAATAGGAGTGCATGCTCGTGGGTGATGACTAACAATGGCTAAGTGATGAGACAAACGCACATCACCGACAGAAGCAGATGCTATGAGCAGGTGTCCTGGTTATGGGCGCTGCTAGGAGCGGAGGAGCGCTATAGCAGCCAGGAGGAGGTGAGGAGGAGTGACGAGGAAGGAAGGAGGAAAGGGAGAGAGACTCGCATTCATGTGACTAGAGAGGTCATTTTGACCTCTTGTTGGAGATTTTGATGTTATCTTTGCCCATTTCATTCCATTCACCTTGGACTTCATTCCATCCACCTTGGACTTTCCAAGCATTTTTTCTACACAGTAGCTAAATTGACATAATATTTAAAATAAAGACAGGAGCATCGTATTACCGTATTCTCTTTTTATATATTATTATTTATTATTTCAGTTCAGGTTTAGCAACTCTAGCGCCTCTGCTGGAACATCCCATCATTTCAGTTCCTGTTTACACAGGAACTGTGTAAACAGTCCTGTTTACACAGGACCGCAAACCTCACTATCCTCTTTCTTTATCATAGTGTGCCACACAGGGACATACAGTATGACATCATCAACATGCGACAGGAGCAGTTCCTACTGAGTGAAAGATTTTCTATTTTTTCAATAAATAAGATATTGAAGTTGTTTTTAGCTTTACGTTTTAGTTATACAAGGCATAGTAATATTTGTTTATAATATTTAAGGAATATTTGTCTCATTAGCCACTAGGGATCCCTTCAAGCATATTCTACCACTGTCACATACTACAGTCACATTTTACTTTACTCATGCAAGGAGTGCAAGCAGAAGAGAGGAGGGAAGGGTTGGAGGGAGGACACTGAGGGGAAGTTGGAAGGAGAAGTGTTTTAGTCATCATCACTGGTTAGTTCACCGCCAGACATTAACGTAACTCTTCGGAGAAGTACAAATAGTTTCTTTTGCATTATCACAGACACCGGCAACACCAATTACACCGCCCCAGCTGTTATTAGTTATAGTATAGATCGACACGGCTTAAGACAGGAACGGACTTCCGGTTTCTAGCGTGGGGTAAACTTTGGCTTCGTCTCCATTAGATATCAATGCGCGATGCTGCAGAGAGTGCAATGCCGAGTGCTGTTTTACTTTTTGCAAAACCAATAACGAAAAAAAACCCGAATTAATATTAATATACGTTTGCCATCAAAAGTAACATACCTTTAGAAGGACAAAATAGCTTCAAACCATCCGCTGAGAGGATGAATTCGGAAGGCTGTGGAACCCTACTACAATAGGGCGGGTCATACTTTTTTTATTTTTGAAATTCAAAATGCTTGGGTGCCTATTTTATGTTTTTGGGTATGGGGAATTCAAATATGATATTCTTTTTTTGATTGGACAAACCCTAGCTACATCTATTTGCATTTCTATATCAGTAATTGTATCGATTTTACCTCAATTATGAGATTTAAAATCCAAAGGAAATTCTAACATGTGGGGTGTCTAAATTATGTGTTTTTTGATGGAGAATTCAAATATAATATTGTTTTTTGGATAGAATAAGTCTAACCTACATTTTTCTGTACTTCAAAATTGCACATTTCGCCCGTTTTGACATATTTTTAGGATTTTTAAATACATAAAGGAAATCATCAACAAAGTCAAATCAAATTAAACTATTTATTAACAATTCAAGTGCAGGTATATCTGAATAAAATTGATGATCAATCACAGTATCACTTTCTGAGCGTCCAAAGTCAACCATACACATCAGCCGATCTTCAGAGCCCTGATTCCTTCATCCCTCTTTTCCTGAGAGAAGTAGGTAGAGTAGAAGCTAAGTCACCATTTTGACCACCCTTTCAATGCTTGAGTGTGGCAAGGCCAGTTAGCCAACTCCATGGGCCTGGATTCTCTCCACTCCCTAAATCATTTTGTCCTTATCCGTTCAGCAGGATTAGGATTTTTATATACTTAAAGGAAATATTTTATGTTGACAAAGTCAAATCAAAGTTATTTATTAAAAAATCAAGTGCATGTATATCACTGAATAAAATTCTGATGATCAATTTTCAGTATCACTGAAAATCACTGAACAAGTTCTCCTGAGCCCTGATTCCTCCATCCCTCTTTTCTTGAGAGAAGCAGGTACAGCGGAAGCCACTATGACCAGTTGACCACCCTCTCTCAATGCTTTGAATGTGCTGAATGTGCTCCAGTTAGGCACCTCCATAGGGGTTGATTAAGGTCTTCAGTTCAGGTCAAAGACACCTTTTTATCAGATAATCAATCCACCAATGTTGGATATGTTTTTTCTGGTTCTTTTCATTGCCGTCTCTCACCTGAGTGTCTCAGTCTTCTTATCCCCTGATGGCCAGGCTTCTCTCCCTCCCCACAATCATCTCATTCTGATTCTTGAGATGTTTTTGGAGGATGGCTTCATGATGGCTCCACTGTGTGGGCACAGCAAGCAGCTTGGCATCACAATTCCCCATACGTCCTTTCTCTGGGACTTGTCACAGGCCAAGTGAAACTTTTGCTGCCTAGGACCTTCAACCCATCATCTTTGTTGGCCCCTAACTGATTGATCTGTCTGACAAGGTCATTAAAGATGAAAGATCTTGACTGATCAACACTATGGCTATAGAATGGTTTATGCAGTCAGGGATAGTGATTCCTATCTGCAAGGCGGGCTCTGAATGGCCAGTAAACCACAGCTGCTGGCTCATTGCAACAAAAAGATATCTCAGACTCTGAATGTCAAAGCATGGTGAAAGTAAAGAATCATCTGCATCTGACAAATCTGAAGTGCATTGCTGAATGCACCATTATTTAATTTACAGTCATGGAAAAAATATTAAACCACCCTATTATTACACCACCATACAACGGTGGTCTAATATTTTCCATGACTGTAGATATACATGGACTGGACTGTTCCAGAGGAAGGATGTATTGGGCATTGTGATGCCAACTGCTAGATCTGCTTGTTGTGATCACAATGAAGCCATCCTTCAAACACTGCTGTGCCCAAAGGATCAGGATGAAATGGTTGAGGGAGTGGAGAGAATCCAGGCCATCAGGGCCAAAGGACCAGAAGCACGCAAATATGATGCTCCCAGCATGGTGTGTCAGAGTATCTCACCTGTGCAATAAACACCTCAAAGATTAGGACCATCAATCAAAACCCCCATGGAGGTGGCTAACTGGCCTTGCCACACTCAAAGCATTGAAAGGGTGGTCAAAATGGTGACTTAGCTTCTACTCTACCTACTTCTCTCAGGAAAAGAGGGATGAAGGAATCAGGGCTCCGAAGATCGGCTGATGTGTATGGCTGAGTCAAAGCAGGACTTGTTCAGAAAGTGATACTGTGATTGATCATCAATGTTAATGAATAGCTTAATTTGATTTGGCTTTGTTGATATAAATGATTTCCTTTATGTATTTAAAAATCCTAAAAAATAGGTAAAAACGGGCAAAATGTGCAATTTCAAAGTACAGAAAAATGTAGGTTAGACTTATTCTATCCAAAAAACAATATTATATTTGAATTCTCCATCAAAAAACACATAATTTAGACACCCCACATGTTAGAATTTCCTTTGGATTTTAAATCTCATAATTGAGGTAAAATCGATACAATTACTGATATAGAAATGCAAATAGATGTAGCTAGGGTTTGTCCAATCAAAAAAAGAATATCATATTTGAATTCCCCATACCCAAAAACATAAAATAGGCACCCAAGCATTTTGAATTTAAAAAATAAAAAAAGTATGACCCGCCCTACTACTACAAAGCCTGTTTACATCTGCAGTCTCCACTTTGTTACTGGTAAGTTTAAATTAGTATGTGAACGCAAATATTGAAGGTTACCAAGTTGTTGTAACTGTATGACAATGTGGAAAATATAGCGTTATTGACCTCGTGATTATTAATAGGCCTACATAGATCTTGTTTAGTTAAAGTGCCGTTTGTTTATATTTAGCTCAGTTTACCCACAACGCAACATCGTCTTCAACAGGGACTTAAAGGGGAATTCCACCCATTTTCAATTTTTTCCTGGGAGGATACAAATGTGTACCATTTGTACCCTCTCAGAAAAATAAATCATTAACATGTTGAAATACATCTTGATGATGGATGTCATCAGATGTATTTCAACATGTTAATGTTTTTTTTCAGACCTCCATTTTTAGAATTGGGGGAACTTTTTTATCATGTCCACACAACATCTCTAAGGTATATTAATGACATTAAAATGTTGAAAATGGGTTTTCCCCTTTAACAATGGCTTAAATCAGTGGTCCCCAAACTTTTTCACAACAAGGACCCCCAGCCTGACATGCATTAGCCTATTTAAGTGAACCCTGGGACCAGTGAGTTATACTGTAAAATCTGTGCCAATCAGAGGGTGTACAAATGGAACCAAATGGACTCAGACCAAATGTCAAGTCAAGATTTAATAATAGTAGAAAGTATACAGTTGGAGGTAACAGCATTGTGTAAATAGATATGTGACATTATATTTTGTTTTATTATTCACACAGCTAGTTAAAAAGCTTTTTATTACTAAGAACATTTTGGAACTAATAATGGCATTTCTTTCTCAACCACGTTTAAGTAATTTGGATTTGAGATGTGTTTAAGTTTAGCTTGTGTAGTAGTTTAAAGTATTAATTACCACCATGTCTTTCTGTAGGTTTGAACATGAGGACGAAACACATCCAGACTACATACCCCTCATGTTTCCTGAAAAATCTCCCAAAATCACAATCATCAGCTGCATCAAATGTTTAAGGGTGAACCACAAGAAGACACAGCAGTCTCAACAATCTCAGCCTAAAGCTGTCACTCCAGTAGCCCAGGAAGCAACACCAGTGCCTTCTCCAGAGCATCAAGCACAACCTGAAGAATTAGCCCCAGTCAGTCTTCAAGATGGTGTAATATTGAGATGTTGTTGAAACAGCTTCATGAGGAGATCCAGTCTAATAGAAGCCTCTACTTTGCATAGTACCGCAGCAGCATGGGAGCATGATTCACCAACGTTTTTAAAAACACAAATCATCAAATGCATAATGCAACAATGCGTATTGTATTCATTATTGAGATATGTGGTTTCATAGTTTTGACTATTTTAACCACTGTCAGCCTGACCTTCCTATGTTGAGTATGTCATTATACAGTAGAAATACATTTTCATATCACTAAATATATAATCATACTATTTTATAATGTTTTTTATTTAATAAAACATAATCTCTGTATTAACTGCATCCAAGTTCATCCCGTCTTGCGGTCACAATGTACTGTAAGTATAACACCATCTCTTTGCACAGCAAGCCAGCAACCCAGGTGCGGTGGGGGCTTCTAGTGGTTCTCCATGATGGTTTGACTTTACAATGCATTAAAACTTTTCAGTGCCTGGTGTTAGTTTATGGAAAACAACAAAAGTTTACAATTTAAGCAGAATTTACAATATACTGTACAATGTAAGCACTAAAACATGGTTAATACATTAGACTTGGTATATAAGTCACTGCTGCAAGTACTGTGGGTTGGTATGTATTACAAGTGCTATGGGCTGAGATGGAGTCTGGAGAGGTGGGTATTCAACCCCCACTCGCAGAAATTTCTGGCATCCAGGGACCTCCAGTTCTTCATAGTGCCTTTTGAATAGACACCTGCATGATAATATGGCACATATTCATAATTCTAACCCTTTTATTTAACAGTATATCGTCACATCACAGTACAATTAAGGTAGGTGGAAACTTATAAATAAATTAATATAAACAAAAAAAGGAGTGTGTTGAAACATGAATCAGTTCACTGAGTTCAGTGTGTGAATCAGATGATCTTCAGCAGTCTACTGTAATTAAAAACGTGTTCTAGGTGTTAGTAACTACCAAAGAGGTGGTGGACACCAATAAACAAAGCCATGTGGGTAAAAAAAAATACTCTACATTAAAATACCAACAGTGTTCATACAGTGTGTAGAACATGGTGCTTGTAATTTATTAAAAATGAGCTCTATGAACAAAACTAAGTCAGTACTGGCCCTTGGTGTTTAACATTAAGGTAATTTTAATTCATCATAGATATAGAAAATGTAGCCTAAAGTAAAGCAACTCGACCAGATAAATGTCCAGTCCAGTCCTTAATACATATTAACAACATAGTTCAGTGTTGAAAATCAGTGGTCTTCCCCTTTAATAACATACGGACAGCTATCTATTCCGATGTTGTTTAACTTGTTAAGACATAGTGCCTTGTCCACGAGCAGTAGTGGATCAAGATGAGACATCGTAAACAGTTTAAAACATCATATTGTGTGAAATATTCCATTTTGAAATCGCCGCGCATAACACTGCAGTCAACGAGAGCAACATTTTCTTTACCCTACGGGGGCGGAGCTAACGTTTGATGACAACACGCCGTGTCAGTGTATAGTATAGGTATAGTTATAGTATAGTGTTTCAAGTCATTTTAAATACAAGCAGTTTAATTTGAAATACCTTGGGTTGTTTTGCATGCCATCGTGTTTGGTGGGGCAGAATGGGCATTTAGGGGGGCATTGCCCCTCCATGTCCATACCAAATCCGCCCGCGCGTGTGTGTGTGTGTGTGTGTGTGTGTGTGTGTGTGTGTGTGTGTGTGTGTGTGTGTGTGTGTGTGTGTGTGTGTGTGTGTGTGTGTGTGTGTGTGTGTGTGTGTGTGTGTGTGTGTGTGTCTGTGAAACGTTCTAAATAATAACGGGTGTGGTTATGACAGTTCAGACTAGAGAGCTGTCAGTACCAGACACAAGGCTCTGCCACTGAGCGGCATGTTCCGACACAGCCCTCCATTTTCCAAACACGTCACAATTGCCATTATGGCACGTTTATTTGTATGTCATTAAGCCATGTGGATTATAACGCGGTGCCGTCGCTGCTCTGACGTTAGATGGCATGCGTTGTTGGGACTTGCGCGGTCATGCCTTGGCAGTGTTGCCAACTTGACACATTTGTCACTATATTTAGCTTTTTTTTCAGACCCCTCTAGCGCCAAAATTAGTGAAAAACTCCTGGCGGAAAATCTAGTGCTTTTTACTGGTGAGTTGGGGCGAAATTGATTGACAGGCGCCAGAGATAGAACCCTCATTTTTCACCATTTTTCCTCCTATGATAGTGGTTTTCAACCAGTGGTCCCCAGGCTAAATGATGGACAGCTGGTTAGCCAGATGTAACTCTTTGAGAGCGTAAAAATGAAACCAAATGGACCCTTGCGGGTCCATTTGGTTTCATTTTTACACCCTCAAGAGTTAAAATATTCATCATGTGAATTAGCCCAACTTAGTCTACACAACTAGAGAATGTAGAAGATTAATGGTCATTTTGATCTGTATGTTCCAGGCGAGCATCTAGCGCATTCTAGTGCATTGTGGAAGTGCCAATAGTGCATTTTGGATTTTGGCAGTTGGCAACACTGTGCTCCGGCTGAAAGGCCATCATCCATCGACTTAACAGCGACGCCACCACACCGAAGTGTGGGGGGGTCAACGCGGGTTGAGCAAAAATACCACTTTTGTTTGTGGGTTTACTGTACAAACATGCAGGCCCGGGCATAGAGTACATGGCTGGGATGAAAGAGGTGGAAGTTGTGAATATAGTTACACCGCTATAAGGTGTGTGTGTGTGTGTGTGTGTGTGTGTGTGTGTGTGTGTGTGTGTGTGTGTGTGTGTGTGTGTGTGTGTGTGTGTGTGTGTGTGTGTGTGTGTGTGACACACAGGCACACACAAACAGACATCCACACAAACCTATGGCCTACCACTAAACACACAGAGCACACGGCCTAAATTGTTGTGCAACCTACCAAAACCACCTTCACTCCTCTCTATCTCTCTTTCTTTCTGTATTGTTGTTCCTCAGGGAAGATACTGTAGCATACTGTACGCATTTTCTCACACACAAACCAACAGGAAATGCACATTTCATGGCATATACATATGCCAACAGATTCTTATTTTTTCCTTTTAAAATTATTAGGGGCGCTGCTGTGGGTGCTGGCGGCGTGTCTGCTCCTCCACGTCATCAGTGCCCATACCCGAGGCGGGGTTGGCGAAAGGGCCTTTCTGTGTGGAGTTTGCATGTTCTCCCCGTGTCCCCTAGGGTAGATACCCTCACAAAAACATGCTGTAATCCTGGACTCTAAACTGACTCCCCCTGGCCAGCCGGGGCGCCTGATGGAGGGGACAGGAACTGGTTGGAATAACGTGTTCCTTCCACGCGCTACGTCCAACCAGGGAAACTCCCCCCGGTCAGGTGAAAAGAAGGCAGCTTGGACTCCTCATGCATTGAAGGAAGCATGAGGCCAGTCCGCTGCCTCCCCAGGTTGGTGGAGGGTGTGTAGAGCCCAGGATCACATTAGGAATTGGCACTGGGTGAAAAAATGGGTTGCAAAATCGTGGGCTAAAAAAATATTTAAAAAAATAAAATAAATAAAATAAATTCTTATTTTTTCCTTTTAAAATTATTATTATTATTTGATATAGTGGCAATCACCCTTTCAAACGTATCTTGGCTACCCCTGAAACGAATCAGGGCTACTGTGCTACTGCAGTCACCAGGTCTTTGCCCCCACAAAGCCCCCAATTTTACCAGCTTATTTCAAACCTGCTGTCTGGGGAAAACAAAACGTCTTCCACTCTGCCCAAAGCCATGGGCGATGGATGGATTATTAGAGCTTCCTATGGTCTTCAGGGATGTGCCCTTCAGGGATGTGCAGAATTATTAACCAAGAGCATTAAAGCTTGTTGTTTTTCAACCAAACAAATGCTACACCCGCTAATTACACAGAGAGAGAGAGGCGGTCAGACTGGTTAATTGGACGGGTGAGCGGTGCAGTGGCAAGCCCATCGGAGTGAAGCAGGACATTAAAAGCTGCAGCATCACACGCACCAATGATTGGCCCTTCCACTAGTGGGACACACGGTTGGAACTGCCACTGCGGTACCAGAATAGATGGTTCCACCCCGCCCCTTACCCCTCTCGTGCAGATGAGGCTGCCCCCACTAGTATAAAAGAAGAAAAGCCTGCGCCCTCCTATAGCCTGATTATCAGACTCGAGTTCAGCTTCCTGAAGTCTGAAATTGTCCAGTGTTTGAGCACCCGCTTCTACCGTTATCAAGCGATAATTCCAGTAGGCTGCTTATCAGTACCATCGTATCGAGGAGGCGTGTTGTCTGGGAGCTAAGATGACAACTGTGATCTTATACACTGATAACAGTCAAATCTGCTTGCGGTTAGGTTTAGGGGTAGGTTTAGAGAAGGGTGGTAGCAATGCCTGTAGCAAAACTCTAGCCCCCTCCAACCGTAACCCTAAGCCTAAATCCGCGACGCTCAACCACCTCACAGACCGTCAGGTCTGTGAGATTAGGTTGAGGGTCGGGCATTTAGGATTAGGGTTACGATTGGAGGCGGCTAGGGTTTTGCGTCTTGGAACAATGGGAGTCTGCAGAGCATGGCCAAATTGGCCATTCTGAGACGAAAAAGTCCTGCTGATGACAACGTGATAACTGCGATCTTATCTACTGATAACGGTAGAATCCGCTGGTTTGAGACGTTTCAAGGGGGAGGGGTTAGGTTGTTGTCTATCGTGTGGCTAATGGGCTAGCTTTCCTAACCAAACAAACGCAGCCAACGAGTGCTACTAGCATGTGAACAAAAGCAGTAAAATATGTTGGACGATGATGTTTATACAACCCAACGCTTCTTTAAAGAAACTATTTATCACAGGTCGGGTTAATGGACAGATTGATACGGCCACCATTCACTGCAGTTGCGGACACCATGTTTGGTGTTTGACCCTGTAACTGTTGCACGGTTGAGTGACGGGGCTGCTGGCCAATCAGCTGTTCGAATTTGTCGTTAGACCAAACCCCAACTCCGCTCTCATTGGATAAATACATCTTGGTAACCGAAGTAATTATAGGTTGACAATACGTGACCAGACCGAAGAGACTCCACTCGCTTTTTTACTTCTGCATTTTAGTCCCTTTTGACCTTAGTAGCACCATATCCAACCCTTTTTACCCACATCTCTGTCGAGCACTCTCTTTTTTGATATAGGCAGACTAGGCAGTTGCCTCGGGTGCCTCATATGGATGAATATATTATACTTGTCCTCTATAACTAGAATTGATCATTTAAAACACATATATGTTTTTTAGTTTAAGAATAGTTCATATTTTTATCCCTTGGGCGGCGCCATTTTGCTGTGCCTGTATGACATCACAGGAGATTTTCCCTGGAGCCCCCCCTTACCAAACGGAGGGGGGGGGGGGGTAAGGGGGGGCTCCATGTTGCCTAGGGCTCCAAATTGCTTAGAAACGGGGTGACATTTTTTTCCAGGAAGAAGTGTCTGCTTATGAAGAGGGTCTCTCCTCCGCAAGATGACACGTGTGTGGGCGTCTCTCTCTCTCTCTCTCTCTCTCTCTCTCTCTCTCTCTCTCTCTCTCTCTCTCTCTATCTCTGTGCCTGCCTCTGTCTGTGTACGTCCTCTATAGGGGTCAAAGGGTCAAATTAGCCACAGTTTTCCCAGCTGTCCCGGCATATACTCGGTTTACATGCACCATCCTTCATCCCAGTGCAGGTCTGAATCCACCCCCCACCCCCAGCACTCCTGTCTTCCACCGTTACGAAACGAGAAAACAAACAAAGGTTATTTTTGTAAAAAAAATAAAAATAAAGGGCTACTGGTGTTAGTCACCGTCCCTCCTCTCCCTCCCTCATACCGTTTCAGTTGCGTTATTCACTTCCAACGTCATTGTGCTGTTGATTCTGCTTACATAACCATCACCCCCTGTTCTTCTTATACTACCGTTCCCCTTCTTCCTATTATTTATAAATGCTACTCCCGTACATGCACCGTCCGACGTACACTTCAGCATGCTATTGACACTAGAGAAGCATGCGCCACTGATAAATATGTCTCCCTGCTTATCTCCAGAAAGCAGAGACTCAGCCCCTATACGATTAGAGTAGTAGCTACCCGAGGGGAATATTATCATCCTGGGCCCCCGAAATGTCACGACGACGAGCATGCGCAACGTGCACGCGCGCACAACAAAAGGCGTCGAGCATCTGGCTGAATGTCCGTCCGTCCGTCCGTCTCTCCCTTGCCTGCTTTTTTTTTTTTTTGTTTCTGTTCCGTGGCGGTGTTTTTGTGTGAAAAGGAGAACATCCGCAATGCCGCGTGCCGTGCAGTCTCCTCATCCTGCTGAAAGTCGTGACTGGGTTCTGCCCCCCCCCCCCCTCCCCGTCTCTCTCTCACACACACACACACACACACACACACACACACACACACACACACACACACACACACACACACACACACACACACACACACACACAAACACTCTCTCTCTCCCCTCTCTCTCTCTTCTTCCCCCCAAAGACAGGGGCGGATCTAGGCATGGGCATGGGGGGGCAATGCCCCCCTAAATGCCCAGTCTGCCCCACCAAGCACGATGGCATGCAAAACAACCCAAGATATTTCAAATATTGCTTATATTTAAAAGTATTTGAAACACTACTACTGCTAGTAACTAACTACAGCTGTGGCACCACTAAACCAACAGCATTTCATCATTGAAAACGGAAAACTCTCTGAGTCAGACCTTTAGCTTTATGCATGCTGCGTGTCTGTTGCAACTTCAACAACAACTGATGTTGTTATTGATGCTTTACTTGACTAATAAAAGTCCTGTAACTGAAAATGGTATGGGTGCGGCTTTATCGCCCGTGGCGCGAAGCGACATGGTCGATGAAGCCACCCCCTTACCATTTTCTCCTGCCCCCCCCAATTGAGAAATCCTACATCCGCCCCTGCCCAAAGAGATGGAAGATTTTTTATTTTTTATTTTTAGGCCAGTGAGTTTGTGCATGTGCACAGATGCCTGGCACTCGCTATATAGTGCTCAGAAGAGCAGTTCTCATACATATGCCCAAAACACGGTACACACACACACACACACACACACACAGTACACCGGTATATGACGGGTATATGTAGATCTATGCACGCACAGAGTCGGGAGGTGTGGTGTGGTGTGGTGTGGTGTGGTGTGGTGTGGTGTGGTGTGGTGGGGAGAGGGCAGATAGAATTCTGGTGTATGCGGTGCATTTGTATTCGACCCGCGCACACACATGCACGCGCACACATCGTTATGACGGACATACACGCACGCACATTTCACTGACACGTTCCTCAGCCCTTCTGTTACCATGGCAACGGGGGCAGTGACTCAGCATTCAGAAGCAGGCTTTGAAGGCAAAGTTGGTGTGTGAACCACTGCCAGTAGATGTGCTCTACACTCTTTCTCTCTCTCACACACACACACACACACACACACACACACACACACACACACACACACACACACACACACACACACACACACACACGTATGTAGTTAGTATCTACCGTAAATTCTGAACTATCAGGGTCAAAAGTATGTGAAAAAAGTAGCGGCTTATAGTCCGGAAATTACGGTATCTACTCATGATCAAGCAATTTGTTACCTTTGCAGGCTCCAATAGTAGCACTCATTCGAACATGTGACGATACTGTGTGTTTTAACAGCGCACGATGGACAGCCCGACGTATAGACGTCATTTCCGAAAGTCCATTATGTGTCTATGGGACCTGGTGGTTCTGGCAATAGCAGGCGAAGGGGCGCAATGGTCAAAAAGTGGGCGGAGCAACATCGTCCGAAAAAGAAAAATATAATTGAATATTTCGGTAGCCTGGTATCAGACTCCGTTTCTACTTTGAAGTTCAAATTCAACTTCAACCTCGCTACTCCTTCTGGCAAGGAGCCTCTCTCTCCGTGAGTGGCTGTGGCCTATGAAGGTTGAAATACTGTTGAGGCTTTTGATTGGTGTGGGGGGAAAAAACAACAGTGCATACCATTCATTGATGCTTTACTCGGCTTCATT
This sequence comes from Benthosema pterotum, assembly GCA_039105355.1. Taxonomy (NCBI): domain Eukaryota; kingdom Metazoa; phylum Chordata; class Actinopteri; order Myctophiformes; family Myctophidae; genus Benthosema; species Benthosema pterotum. The sequence goes on along the minus strand of CM076988.1, from coordinate 5,640,267 downwards.
GATACTTTAACCGAAAATGCTTTACTCGGCTTCATTGATGCTTTAACCGAAAAATGGTATGGGTGTGGCTTTAACCAAAAATGATATGGGTGTGGCTTCATTGCCCGTGTCGCTTTGCGCCACGGGTGATGAAGCCACACCCATACCATTTTCGGTTACAGACTTATATTAGGCGAGTAAAGCATCAATAACATCAGTTGTTGTTGAAGTTGCAACAGACACACAGCATGCATAAAACTAAAGGTCTGACTCAGAGAGTTTTCTGTTTTCAATGATGAAATGCTGTTGGTTTTCGGGGGATACTTAGGTGATTTTGGCAACAGCCACGTCGCCTACTTTTCGTCGCCCGCTGGAAATGATTAGCAGAGAGAGGGGGAGGGAGGGAGAGAGACACAGGAACTTAATTAATGTAACATTATTTGTAGAGTTTGTTTCATATGCAATTATTCGCCTCGCATTTCGGCAACGAACACAACATGAACATAATGTCAGAGGAGAGAACGCTTGCTGGCTTTCATTTATTATCGCTTAATCCGCAATTGGATAATCAGCGATTTGCTTTCTACTGGCACCCTGGGGGGAACTTCACGACTTAAGCACGCCATGGTGAGTCCCAATCCCCCAATTAAAAAAAAGTCATAGTATTACCAAGAACACTGTTCTGAGTCGAGACCAAGATGGCCAAGTGATTTTCGGACTTGCAAAATGATCCAGAGGAATACAGTTTTCTCAACATTTTTCAAGACAATCGGGAGAGAGCGTCACGAAGATAATTTATTAGCTTGACTTCATCCACTTTAACGGCAGTTTATAATAACTAATAAAATGAAATAAAATAAAAACAGGGGAGAATGTGTTTGGGGAAATGGCGAGTGTCGCTTACAACCACAGCGCAACGTGTTCACCTTATCACCTAAAACTCTGTTAAAATTGTACTGTAACTAAATAGAATTGTACTGTAAAACGACTGTTTAATAGTTAACATAATAAGCCTTAATTCTTCTTGAAATTAAAAATGTTAAATGTTAATCTTAAATGTTTTATTTATGTTACAAGTAACGTAGAATAATGTTGTGTTGTGTTGTGTTGTGTTGTGTTGTGTTGTGTTGTGTTGTGTTGTGTTGTGTTGTGTTGGTTAGACTGGAATATTTGCCAATAATGATATGACCTGACAATACCAAATTAGGGACGGATGCTGATATTTTTCCAATACCGATATGAACAGATGTGACAAATAATAGCCGATGAGATACTTTTAACGATACCTATACAGTATGGGGACACCCCTAGTAACAACATGTATATGACGTGTTGCAGCGTGGGGTGACGATTATACGCTCACTGTTGGACTCCCCGTGGATTATCTGCCATTGTCATGTTCGGAACGGCGCCCCCAAGAAAGAGGCCGGGCGGTGGCCAGGAATAGCCGGGGATGCTTGATCCCCGGAGACACCGAGATTACGGCCCACGAGAAAGTCCCTGTTCCGTACACACACACACACACACACACACACACACACACACACACACACACACACACACACACACACACACACACACACACACACACACACACACACACACACACATCTGTCAAATGCCCACTGCCCCCTCAGCTCTCTCATAGGGCTGAGAGTCAGGGACGTGCAGAGAGTGTTAGAGGGGCACAGGGGCGGCATGGGTATGGAGGGGGCAATGCCCCCCTAAATGCCCAGTCTGCCCCACCAAACATGCAAAACAAACCCAAGATATTTCAAATTAAAGTGCTTATATTTAAAATGATATGAAACACTACCACTGCTACTAACTAAACTACAATTGTGTCACCACTAAACCATCAACATTTCATCATTGAAAACAGAAAACTCTCTGAGTCAGACCTTTAGCTATATGCATGCTGCGTGTCTGTTGCAACTTCAACAAAAACTGCTGTTGTTATTGATGCATAATTGCCTAATAAAAGTCCTGTAACTGAAAATGGTATGGGTGCGGCTTCACGATGAAGCCGCCCCTATACCATTTTCTCCTGCCCCAACCCCCCAATTGGGAAATGTTACATCCGCCCCTGGAGGGGCAGGGGCTGAAATCCTGTAAGAGCGGATATAGCAGATCTACAAGCTCTCAACACAATCCTGCAATCTTTAGCTAGCGGAGATGTGGTGTAACGACATGGATACAACGCAAAAAGCAGATCTACAGTTGTGGCAGTTGTTGTTTTACAGACACGTATAAGGACAGGGGCTGAAGCTCCCCTTTAACATCTATGTGTGCACGCCCCTGTTGAGAGTGCTGGGCAGCACTGGGCAAAGGGGTAAACCGATAACGCTTGACACGTCCCCGCATAGCACCGAGAGACCAGCGGGATTTTCCGTCCCTTGTTTTCCGTATCTGACGGCGTCATCTTCCTCCATGTTGTCTGACCGATATAGCTTGCGGTCTAATTTTAACACGCGGCGTCACTTAAAGCATAGCCCCGTTTTTCTCCTGCTGTGTATGTGGGCCGTCTAAAATAACAACGAAGCAAAACAGAATCTGTGACACCTCTTGAGTCTGACAACAACTAGAAAAAGTGCCCTTCTGGGCACAGGTCTCCACCAGGTCAGGTCAGGTCGTGGCCTCCTGATGGTGCTATAATATGCCTTTGTGAAAAGGGTGCAATTTCGTTGTATGCCCTTCGCCCTTTGATGGTAATTGGATGTTTTGAGGCGTTTTGTTCCAAAAAATATGTGTTGGCCAAAATCCACCTGTTGTGAAAAGGATTGGATATATTTCTTAGCCTAGAAGGAAAGTGTGTGAAAGATTCCACCTAAATGATTTTACGCTTTTTGTTCAAAACGAGCCAATCCTGCAAACTTTGAAAGCCAGTTATGGCCAACTGGAATATGAAATGTGGGAAAGATCCATCATGAGCACATGACTGTAGAGATACTGTGTAACAATTTTAACGATTTTGGGAAAGAATCTGGATGAGTATTATGAAAAAAATGTGTATTAGAAAAATGGGCCTCTTGGTGGCGCTATAAAAGGTGAAAAGTACTGGAAGCCAGGCAGGGACGTCCAGATGTCCAGAGCCCGGGCAGAGGCCTTTTGTGGCGGTTCCGGACAACCATGTGGGTCCGGCAGTGCGAATTCGATAATTGGTCGAAGTCGGTGGGGCTAACTGCTCTTGAGTGACGTGGATTATAGCTGTACACACGTACGTAGACAGACAGACGGACGGACGTATACAGGAACATTTATAGATAGATGGTGGTGAAGCCGTATTGACAAAAGTTTTGCTGTGTGTCGGAGATAATGAAATTGTTCCGACTTTTGACACCTTGACAGGTGGGAGACAAAACAGTGGTCCTGGTGGACATGATAGCATCGACAATGCATTAGCTGGCAGGCAGACATTGGCAGACGGTGCTCTGTCCTGCAATCCCATATGGACACACACACACACACACACACACACACACACACACACACACACACACACACACACGCACACGCACACGTGGGAGTATAGTGAAACAGCATGCTCATTATCTAAGAAGGTGGAAATTGAAATTTGAGACCGCCTCGTGTTTTTCAATAAACCTGGTGGATATCGCTGTCATTTTTCCAACAGTGAGCAATGTCAGGTTTTATCAGGGCCAGGTTGTTTGTTAGCACTGTTTATTCCAGTGCCTCGTCTTGCATTATATTCAACCACCATCTTGTTGTTCACTGTAAAATGGAGTCGATTGTTTTGCTATGCACGGATGCACAAAATATTAGCCAGTCATCCATCATTCTCTCTTCGAGTGGCAGCAAACAGAAATTAGTTTTGCCTTCTTCACAGGACTCAGAGTGAAGGTTATTTTAGATAGATAGCTATATCTGACTGAGTTAATTCACACAGAATTTATTTCTATTGTTTTCCTAACCGACTCGGAGACTCGGAGAAAATGAATGAATAAGATGATGTTGGACGGTGGATGGAATTGATCGCTAACAGTGTCTAACAGTCGTTTTGTATTCTACAAATGTCTTCTAAATCAGCGGTTGGCAACCTTTGGCACGGGTTGGCAACCTTTGGCATGGTTTGCCAACATTGGCAGGGGGAAGGATACTCACTGCCACCCTGGCCTAAGTGTGAGAGAGGATTAAAATAAAATTACTATTTTAAAAGTGTCCAAAAATCCTGCACACAAGTCTACATAAATTAAAGGGGAACTCCACCCATTTTCAACATTTTAATATGTCATTAATATACCTTATAGATGTTGTGTGGACATGATAACAAGGTTCCCCCGATTCTGTTTTTCCTAAAAATGGAGGTCTGAAAAAATCATTAACATGGTGAAATACATCTGATGACATCATCAAGATGTATTTCACCATGTTACTGATTTTTCTTTCAGAACCAAATGGACCCGCTAGGGTCCATTTGTTTCACATTTTCTGGAGTAGGAAATGGATGTACAATTGAACTATTCCAGACCAATCTGCTGTCAGGCTTTTTTCCGTAAACAGCTGATTCAGTCTGGTTTTAGCCATGGCTAACCAACCCCTATCTGAAAATATGTTGTTCCATGCAGCAAACTACCCCAGAACAAGCAACTATTTAGAAACCTTAGAAACGTTCACTGCGCATGAAATATATTCAAATATTTGCACCGTGGCACCAAATGCCACGCTACACGAGGTTGTCCGAATTGGTTCAAAGTTCAGGTTATCAATGAAGTTGTATACATGACGTCCATGCCTGCATGATATGTGTTAACTGTCCTGGGATCATATCTCACCAGTGCCTTCCTTCCTGTTATGTGTGAACCAGTGACGACACAACACCTAGACATAATGAAGAGGTTGACTTCTGCTCATTAGAGAATAGTAAACAAAATAGTGAATGCGGCTTTATCCGAGGCGCATTACATTTATTGTGAATCCCATTCACACACCAATGTCAATTAGGGGTGTCTTGCTTAGGGGCCGATCGACACTAACTCTGGGGGAGAAAGGGGTTTGAACTGGCAACCTTCCAGCCACTCCACTGCTGAACCACTAGCATAATATTTTAGCATTGCCAATTGCCACGCCTTCTGCTAATCCATTGGGATGGAATAGGATTCACAACAAACGTTACATACACTTTAAGTCACACTCCACGGCAATGGACATTACAATAGGACCTGAACAAAAAGAAAAAAAAAAGAAAAAGAAAAAGCTGCAGGTGTGAAATGTGATGGTACAGACAACTCTTGTCTCTTTTTATGGAATCAATTTAGCAGGTAAACAATGGCACAATCACGTTGAGTCACGATAAGCTCTGTAACATGGCAGCTAGCATTGATTCATCATTCCAAAAAGGCATGGCTTCCCTGACAGGGCCAGCTGCCCACTGTGTCAGGCCTGTTAACCAACCCCACCACTCACTCATCTTCTGTTGTGCCAGCCACAGTGCCTGATCTTCACTCGAAGCACAGCCCACACATACACCACACTCACCACCACCACACCACACAGGAGCTATTTTGAGGGGAATCTGTTTCTATTTAGAGAGGCTTGCAGGATCCGAGCTGCGGCGCGGGGGCTGTACTGTCATCATCGGGGCGCTCTCTCCGGAAGCTCAATAAGTCATAGAGTCTAATAACTCACACTCAACATAGCTCGCATAGCTCGCACTCGCACACACATACACACACACACACACACACACACACACACACACACACACACACACACACACACACACACACACACACACACACACACACACACACACACACACATGCAGGCATAGTGAGGTCTGTGTGATTGCTTGCATTCCATTTTTGAAGGGAGCATTTTGTTTGGAGGCCTAACCAAACATTATCACCCACCCGTTGCTTAAGCAAACATTTTTATCTGATGTAAGATGAGCAGGCCTCACTTCACAGGTGTGATTTGTTTCTGTTGTTAAATGTCAATATTTGTGTTAACCTTTTTTTGGTTAGAGGAATATGAAAAACATGGATTATGTTTCAAATTTCAAAAGCACTTTTGCCTTAGCCAATTTCGGGACAGGGCTGAATTGTGGACAGTGGACACAAACTTGAACATGCTTGGTTAGCAAACAGTATTTTTATGCCGTGCAAATGGGGCTTAGGACTTGTTATAAATGTCCATAACCATATATAACTCTTTATAACCACATTTATAACGTATTATAACTGTTACTCATAATGCATCATGATGGTGAAAGAAACAGCACATTATAACTACTATCAATTGGTCAGTTATAAAGGCACATATAGAATTGATATACTACGTTACAATGCATTATAAGCATGTGTTTATTAAATGAAACAATGTCTTATAAACGACAATAACATGCTAAGGTGGATTTGAGACCTTTAAGTAAAGTGGGCATATATTCATGCTCATGTCTGTAGTTTATATTACGACTATTAATGATACATGAATATCTGCCCACTTTACTTAAAGGTCTCAAATCCACCTTATAGCATGTTATTGGCATATTGTCAAGACATTATTTCATTTAATAAACACATGGTTATAATGATTGTAACGCAGTATATCATTTCTATATTTGCCTTTATAATTGACTAATTGATAGTTATGATGTGCTGTTCCTTTGACCATCGTAATGCATTATGACTAACACTTATAATACGTTATAAATGTAGTTATGAAGAGTTATATATGGTCATGGACATTTCTAACAAGTCTTATAATGCGTTATAAATGTATTATAATGGATTATAAATGAGCTTATAATGCATTTTAAAGGTGACCTTCAAGTAAAGTGTTACCACAAATTATTTTTTTCCGCCCTCTATTTTCTAGTAAAAGGCGTCCCTGTCTCTGGGTGTGTTTATGTGAGTATAGACAGGCGTACAGAAGGCCAGGTGAAATGGCACGTCAACCTCACAACACACAGGGAGCCGCATGCGCTCACTGGCCTTTAAATACCACCCTCAAGGTCAAGGCGAATTAAACCCCGTTGTCACTTGGGTGCGTATTAAGGCTGACAGAGCGCAGCGCGCTGCAGTTCCCTACGGTTTAGCTCTAGGAGGATTTCCATGAAAGGGCGGGCCGAGATTCAGTGGTTTTAAATCTACCCCATGCCTATGCCAGCCAGAGTTGGCGCTTTGAACACCAGGTCCTTTAGGGGATTTCATGATCATGTTTGGTGGGGCAGGCTGGGCATTCAGGGGGGCTCCCCCCCCCCATGCCCATGCCTAGATCTGCCCCTGAGCGTGTGGTGTATCCGTGTCAGTGAAAGTCTGCTTCAGGAGTGGGCTGCTCCTGTCGAAATTACAGTAAATGTGTGCAGTTTATGGTTTGCTAGCAGTTAACTTACATGCAAAATAGACCTTGAAAAAACAGTGTCCTGTAGTGTAATCCATTTTTGGGTGTGCCTTAGTGCCTTATAGGTTTAGGCTTAGTTTTACTGTACAAGAGAGAGACAGAGACAGACAGACAGAGATGGTTTTACACAGCCTATTTACAGCTGCCATATTACAGTAGGATGATGAAGCACTGCAGAGATCTATTTTATGGAGTCATTAGTCAGGATGATTCACCTGCCGTGAGGCAAATTAATAGTCTTCATCTTATTCGGTTAATTGCACCCTCATGGGGTTGTGTGGGTGTGCGGGGTGGGGGTGGGGGGGGCTGGTGGGGCGGTGGGCGGGCGAGTACGTGTTGTCTGCACACGCGACGCCCTCCTCTCGCGGTGGTCGGTGTTAATGGACTATTTAGATTATTTGAATTCACACTTGATACTCCATTACATCTCAGTAGCAAAGTGTACTTTTGTGTACACTCAAGACAAGATTTCATGCACCCGTCTGTAAAACAACTGCCCCAGGGGCGGATGTAACATTTCCCATTTGGGGGTGGGGGCAGAAAAAAATGGTATGGGTGCGACTGTGGCACGAAGCCATACCATTACTTTTATTAGGCAAGTAAAACATCAATAATAACATCAGCTGCTGTTGAAGTTGCAACAGACACGCAGTATGCATAAAGCTAAAGGTCTGACTCAGAGAGTTTTCTGTTTTCAATGATGAAATGCTGTTGGGTTAGTGGTGTTTCAAATCATTTTAAATATAAGCACTTTGTTTTACATGCCATTATGTTTGGTGGATCCAGACTGGGCATTTAGGGGCATTGCCGCCCCATGGCCATGCCTAGATCCGCCCCTGAACTGCCCTCTCCAGACCGCAAGTGCATTGGTTACTATGGTGAAAGAAATGCAAGAAGAAATGAAAACCACTGATTTAGATGCATGGTTTGCAATGATTACTTGCATCCACAAAAGTGAAGTGGACAAAAGCAAAATAAATATTTTATTTTTGGGGTCTGTGGGGCTAAAATGTCATCAAACGTTGGCCCTCAGTGGCTCAAATATTGAATAAATAGAGAGGGCCCTGTTGTCAACATTGTTGGTGTTACTCTTACTTTTATCTTGAAATTAAATTAATATCATGCAGACTTTAGTTCAGCCTTTAGTCTTGGCCCTCCACAATATTTTATGTATCATTTGGCCCCTTGGTAAAAATAATTGCCCAGCCCTGTTTTAAGGCATAGTCTTATTGGCCACTGCCTGTCCCCTAGTATACGTGCCTGACGTGATAAAGACGCACGCCGGGGCTGTGACAGTGACAGTCTTGCGGACGCTGGTCCCTCCATCCCCTGTCAGAAGATGAAACAGAAGAGAAACATCACAGAGCGGCAGCTGCAGCGCAGCAGAGAGAGGAGCATCGACGGCTACCATGCAGATTAGATTAGGCGATCGCTTCAAAAGATTGTTTTTCTTCAATATGCTCTTATGTTTTTGTAGCTTCGAGATAAAATGGATAGACCTTTTTGATCTCGCAAGCCGGGGCAATTCAGCTGCCATAAAGCAGCGCCGCGGTAACACAGCACAGAGGCAGATAAGGAGTAGTATAAGGAGGGAGTCTGGTCCACATCGAAGCTTCAATAATTTGAATGGAGCAACCACTCCTATAGACTGCTATGTGTGTCTCTGCCGCTGCCGCGATCCTTCTGTCCCTAGCTGGGTCAATCTGTCTGTCCTTTCGAGTACGGAATAGCTTTTGGATGGTTTTCACAACCATGTGTTACTCCTGTGGTCACACATACACACACACACCATGCCAGTAGGCCATACCCTATTTGCACTCTTGATCTAGTTTCTTGACCATTTCGGACTGTGGGGGCTACCATACATTGTTTGACCACTCACTTCACATGTGTGTGATTTTTTTTTTATAATTGTCTAGCAGGGCTTTCTGCGTTTGGAAAGCAGTGGGTTTGTGTGCTAAATTACGTGTATGCGAACAACATTCTCAGTGTGAATATGTATTGTACAGTCAGTTCACAATGCACTATGGGTAATGGGTAAATATACAATCTATGAACAGGGGCAGATCTAGGCATGGGCATGGTCAGATCTAGGCATGGGCCTAAATGCCCAGACTGCCCCACCAAACACGATGGCTGCATGCAATACAACCCAAGATATTTCAAATTAAAGTGCCTATAATTAAAATTATTTGAAACACTACTACTGCTACTAACTAACTACAGTTGTGTCACCACTAAACCAACAGCATTTCATCATTGAAAACAGAAAACTCTCTGAGTCAGACCGTTAGCTTTATGCATGCTAGTATGCTACGTGCCTGTGGCAACTTCAACAACTACTGATTTATGCTATTGGTGCTTATTTGCCTAATTTAAGTCCTGTAACTGAAAATGGTATGGGTGCGACTTCATTCGCACCATTCGCACCACCGATTTTCTCCTGCCCCCCCAATTGAGAAATGTTACATCCGAACAGCTCCAACATCATGAACATAGCTGAGAGGGGCCGAAAAAAAATAAGATGACAGGTTCCCACACAGCAACATTTGGCTTGGGGTCAAACACCCATGATGTCTTAACTAAGTGTGCACATGTGCACATTGGCTCTTCTGTCCTCCTGTCACGCACCGTGTCTCTCTCTCTCGAGGGATATGCAGAGTTCCGTTCCATCTGTTAAGGTGCCAGGGCATTCCCTTGTAGTGTTGGCACCTCTAGGAATTGAAACACATTCCGGCGAAGGGAGCCAGCGCAACAAATTGTCCCCGCGAATGTTACAAAACCCACATGCAGGCCATCGTGCAAAAAGAAAAGAAGAGAAAAAAAACGTGCTTTGGGAACCCGCCCAGGGGCGGATGTAACATTTCCCAATTGGGGGGGCAGGGGAAATGGTAAGGGGGCAGCTTCATCGCTTCGCGCCACGGGCGATGAAGCCGCACCCATACCATTTTCAGTTACAGGACTTTTATTCAGTTAAGCATGAATAATAACATCAGTTGTTGTTGAAGTTGCAACAGACACGCAGCATGCATAAAGCTAAAGGTCTGACTCAGAGAGTTTTCTGTTTTCAATGATGAAATGCTGTTGGTTTAGTGGTGACACAGCTGTATTTAGTTAGTAGCAGCAGTAGTAGTGTTTCAAATACTTTTAAATATAAGCACTGAAATATCTTGGGTTGTTTTGCATGACATCATGTTTGGTGGGGCAGTCTGGGAATTTAGGGGGGCATTGCCCCCCCACCATGCCCATGCCTAGATCCGCCCCTGAACCCGCCTTACCAATACCAAAAGCAGATTGAGCTCTAATCTCGCATGGGAATTTCTCCGGGGGCTCGATTTTTGTTTGGCCAACAAGCAAGAAGACAATCTCGCTGCAGCTTTTTTTTTCTTTTGCCTTTGGGAACCTCGGAAAGACTTTGAGCCGCTCGGCTCTGGCTGTGGTTGTTTCTCATGAAAGGAGCGCCAGCCCCCCTCGTGAAATATTTATGAAGGCGGCAGCACAGCGCCGAGGTAGTGAGCTAGGTAAACAATGTTTGGGGCCTCCTCGGTCGCTATAGCACTGCGATATGAATCATATGATGCCAGGTGAAAACAGCGATTGCCAGAATTATCATCCAGCGTGCTCGCTTACATGTCGTCGCAAACGCAGAGCCAGATGTGGCCATAGCCCACGGGTAAGAGCAATAACATTGCGTCTGTCTAAATAGCACCAATCCGGTAATTTTTTTTGAAGCCAAAAAATTTAATTTAAAAGGAGGAAAATGACGACCGGACATGGTGGGGTTTTGATGTTATGTATCCCCACCCGATTATCTGGCACAGAGAGATTGAGTGAGGCGGCTCTATGGCTGAGCTATACTACACGCACACATGGACTCTTTGTTTACAATAGTCACTCAGCTCTGCCAGTTTACTGCAATGTGGCTTATTTCTACCATGTGTTCATATACATATATATATTCGTACTGATTAAGATTAAATTGAGTAATACAAAGTCTGGATTCCAGAATGGGGTTTAAAAACATATATTTCTGACTGACTTTTGTATATAACAATACACAAAAGGGAAAAGTTTCACATTTTTTGGCATGTATTGTTAGGTAAAGTAATATAATGACCATGGATTTGGTCTAAAAGTGTGACTGATTTTTTTTTTTTTTTACCCCTGATTCACTGGCCCTTTAAATTTCAGTCAAACTGAACATTAACCCGAAGTTCACATGCTTGCTGCTATGCTGCTGCACAGTGATAGCGCTGCACTGCTGTCTGCTTAAACTGTTCACACTCCTCCTCCACCCCAGCTACCACCTGTAGACTGTCTCACCCTCCTCCACCCCAGCTACCACCTGTCGTTTTGGATCTGCTGTTTATAGGTATGGGTGGATTCGTCCCTGTGCATTGGTCGGGACTGATGCACCTGATCAGAGTTGACTAAAAAGCAAATCAATTCATTGCCACACCATAATTATTATTTTTTTCTCATTTTATATATTAAATAAATATAGATTTCTTTCATGAGTTGCCGTGACTGAGCTACGGATTTTTGTGTGTGTGTGTGTGTGTGTGTGTGTGTGTGTGTGTGTGTGTGTGTGTGTGTGTGTGTGTGTGTGTGTGTGTGTGTGTGTGTGTGTGTGTGTGTGTGTGTGTGTGTGTCACTTCCAAGGACGACATATCCGGGTAACATACGGGCGAGCGCTAAGGTCACTGAGGTAACGCAGGAACCTCTACAGACAAGATAGTGGCACAGTGCGCACACACACACACACACCACGCTCTAAGCCCTGACATTTTGTCTAATGACATGGCTCCAGCCGTCCCACGCTGGGCCACGCCCTGACAATTGCTGCCTTTTGTGGGCTTGTGTTTACACAATACATGCTCACTCTCTCGTGTGTGTGTGTGTGTGTGTGTGTGCGTGTGCGTGCGTGGAGGGGAGGTGGGAGGCAGGTGAGATACTGTATATTTGGTCCGTATACAGGTACAGTATAGACACCCTTGTTTGGATGATAATACATAATAACATCAGTTGTTGTTGAAGTTGCAACAGACTCGCAGCATGCATAAAGCTAAAGGTCTGACTCAGAGGGTTTTCTGTTCATTGATGAAAAGTTGTTGGTTTAGTGGTGACACAGCTGTAGTTAGTTAGTAGCAGTAGTAGTGTTTCAAGTCATTTTAAATATAAGCACTGTAATTAGAAATATCTTGAGTTGTTTTGCATGCCATCATGTTTGGTGGGGCAATCTGGGCATTTAGGGGGGCATTGCCACCCCCCCATGCCCATGCCTACATCCGTCCCCCGATGCTTTCCACATGAGATGCCTCAGGAGGTTTCTCAGAATCGAGTGGCGGGACAAGCATCCCAGACACCGAGGTCCTCCACTGCAGGGCTGAAATGGAGAGCATCTGTACCATGCTCAAGCGCTCCCAGCTTGGTGGGGTTGGCCATGTCTGCCTGCCTGCCGCATGCCAGATGAACGGCTACCAAAAAAAGGTAGCCCTGGTCCAGTGCCCCCGGCGAGTCTCTCACTGATGCCCTGTCGTTAGGCCATCCAAAGCTCTGTAATGACTCTGTATCAGGGTCGGATTGACCATTGGGCGTACAGGGAGGTCTCCTGGTGGGCCACGACCTGTAGGGGGTACTGGTAAAGTACTGGTTTTCAACCTTTTTGATCCCAAGGCCCACTATTCAGTCTGAATTTTGAGCCACGGACCACCATTTGATGACATTTTTAGCCCCAACAGACACCCAAAGCTAAAGATTTATTTTGCTTTTTGGTCTACAATTCCAGGCTGGATTTGGGGAAACAAAACAGTCAAACATACAGATCAAAATGAGCATTAATCTTTTACATTTTCTAATTAGACTTGAATATTTTAACTATTCAGAGTATTAACATGAAACCAAATGGACCCACAATGGTCCATTTGGTTTCATGTTTACGCTCTCAAAGAGTTACATTTGGTTAACCTATGCCAGGTAGAATAGGTCCATCACGCGATTGGTTGTTGTGGGCCAGTCTAGGCCAAATCACGCTCTGACTGGGCATCTAGGGGGCCCCCCTGCCCCCCCCCCTCGCCCCCCCCCCCATGCCCATGCCTAGATCCACCCCTGCAGCTAAAGCGCCAGCACTCGCCCAGCACTCGTCTGCTGTAACTCAGGTGGATGCTCAAGTATTACTGGGTATACTGTATCTACATCTATCTGCTGGCTGTATCTCGGGGTCTGTTTGTCCGTCTGTCTGTGACTAACTCGCCCACCCACCTGTCTGTTTTTAGTTTCTCTTCCCAGTCTCGCTTGGGGGAACATCTCTGCAGCATAAAATGTCTTTATTACGCAACCGAGCCGAGAGACGCGCGCGGGTCACACAGCCAGTCGGCGTGGGAGGCCGCCGAGAACGCTGAACGCTTTTCCGACAGCTATAGCAAGGCCCCATGCCTGCGCGAGCCGGGCAAAACACAAATCAAATCCTTTGCCCAAGCACTTTCTTTCTTATTAATCGGGCTGGACACACACACGCGCATATACAGGACCTCCTGAAGCCGTATGTCAAACCAGAATGGGCACTATATGTTGAACGCTCATGCCCTTGACCATATCTTGAACCTCGTACTGTACAGCGGCAGAGCTTACGTCGACTACTGTCTGTTTATGGTCAAAACAGTGAGTAGAAATGCCACTGACTGTCCCAGACATAGTTCTGATCTGTGAACCGTGACCATGTGGCCATGAATTAAGTTTGCACGTCATGTAGTAGAAATGAAAGAAAGAAAGAAAGAAAGAAAGAAAGAAAGAAAGAAAGAAAGAAAGAAAGAAAGAAAGAAAGAAAGAAAGAAAGAGAGCAGGTGACCATGCATATACAGTACATTTCTTTTTATTTCTTCTTGTGGGTGACTACAGGCCTGTTCTGGTATAGTAGAACATATCTTTCAAGAACAGCAAATATACTGACAGCACAACACATTTTGTGAGCTTCTATATTGGCTAGTTAAACGGATTTTGATGCCACGATACCCCCCCCCCCCCCCCCACACACACACACACACATGCATGCACACACTGCTCTCAACGCGACATGCTGGATGCTTTTTGCATCCATCTGTCCCATAGGAGTCTCACCCAGACGGAGTGATGTGGCGTCATTGCTGTGTTGCTGTTGCTCTAACACGCTCTGTATCAAGCTAAGAGAGTCGTCTTACATGTTGCAGTATTCAACAGTACAGGTGGGAACTGGAACACGGTGGGACGTGTCGTGCAGAGAATGAATGCAGTTAATATACACAGTATACACACACTAACCTTCTGATTGCGAGTAAACAGACCCTGCTGTTGTACCAGCAAACACTGATCTGGATCTCTGTGCGCACGTGTGTGTGTGTGTGTGTGTGTGTGTGTGTGTGTGTGTGTGTGTGTGTGTGTGTGTGTGTGTGTGTGTTGTGTGTGTGTGTGTGTGTGTGTGTGTGTGTGTGTGTGTGTGTGTGTGTGTGTGTGTCAGAGAGAGATGGAAGACATAGAGACAGACTGACAGACAGACAGCAATTTAAAAAAAATAAAATGTTGCTTTATTACTGGTGTAGAAAGACCAAATTAAGGGCAGATAGAAAAGGCGAGGTGAGACGAGATGGGGGTCGGATACAAATGCATTGCACTTACTGTTTGTGTGTGTGTGTGTGTGTGTGTGTGTGTGTGTGTGTGTGTGTGTGTGTGTGTGTGTGTGTGTGTGTGTGTGTGTGTGTGTGTGTGTGTGTGGACACACCAAATGACTATCTAATAAGGACCAATGACAAACCAATGACTAATAAGGACAGGACGCCAAGACACCAATGGTTGAGTCCACATTGGTTCATGGGAGGAAACAGACATGTGCAGTACATTCCAGGAAGTTTGACGCTTGCAATCCATGCATGCCATTGGTCTCTTGGATGGTTTGCCAAGCGTCATTGTGCCTTTAGTAATCCACTGGTGCCCAATCGTATATTTTCATTCCAGCCAACCCATAATCCTTTAACAGCGTATCAATGCTGTTTTTTTGTTTGAACTCCTCCACCAATCTGGTCATCACTAAACCCCATTTATACTTGGCACCCCCAAATGTGTATTGTAAAATCAATGTATGGGCATGGGGGCGGGGCAATGCCCCCCAAACATGACATGCAAAACAACCCAAGATATTTCATTAAAGTGCTTATATTTAAAATGATTTGAAACACTACTACTGCTACTAACTAACTACAACTGTGGCACCACTAAACCAACAGCAGTTCATCATTGAAAACAGAAAACTCTCTGAGTCAGACCTTTAACTTTATGCATGCGTGTCTGTTTTAACTTCAGCAACAACTGATGTTATTATTGATGCTTTACTTGCCTAATAAAAGCCCTGTAACCAAAAATCGTATGGGTGCGGCTTCATCGCCCATGGCGCTAAGCGAAACCAGGCGCCTGAGGGTCCCTGGACCCCACTTTGGGAGAGACTACATTAAACTACTATTTGCCTCCCAGGTCTGTGAATGTGTCTATATGGTTTTACTGCCGCGCAACGCAGACACACAAGGTAAAACAAAAGTTGACTATGATAAGTAATGAATAAACGTGTGAGTTATGCGACTCTGGGCTTTGACGGCTACTTCTTCTTTTTACTCATGCCACAGAAATGTCCCCCCCCTGTCCGTCTTTATCCGACAAGGCCCGGCCATATCGTCCCCAGAGGTCAATAATTGACAGAGAGTCATTATGGAAAGTTTAAATGCCCTACACCAATGGCATGGGTTAATGTGTAGAGCGGTTTGTGCGAGGGCCGAGATTGAGTGTGAGTGTGTGGTGTTGAGTGTAACTCACTAATCCAGCGAGGATGTCAAAGTCACAGAAGTCTACCCTATAAATCAATATATCAATATATCGGGCCCGGATTAACATTTCCCAATTGGAGGGGGGCAGGCGAAAAAGGTATGGGGCGCCCGCCCTTTATGCCGGCTGGCGTGTAGGGCAGCCAGCAACAAAGCATCTCCACTTCAGTTTGTTAAATCAAAAACAATAAAAAAAAAACATGAATTATTATTTTTAACATAAAATTGCACATAGGAGCTTTAAAGAATAATGAATGACATTTAGAAAAGGTAGGTTGTCAAAAGTCCATTTTCAAAACTTTGCATTCCAGGCATTTTCTGTTATTCAGGATATAGTGAAGATACGAAATCAGCTGTGTTTGGGTTTCTTGCAGTTTATTTTAGGCCGTTTAGGACATTATTACTGTGGACTACACCTACGAAAAAAGTGTTCCCATGACGAAAGCTGTTTCCAACAGAGCCCCGAAAAAAGGCTGAAATACTTTGTATGCGGTGTGACCGCTTTGTTAATTTCATTAACAAAGCGGTGATTTGAGACCAGGGGTCTCAAACCACCACCAAACCTCTCCGCTGAAAACAGCCGCTCCATAATCTCGCAATGTTTTTTGCATTGCAAATGCGTTGTGAGCTTCAGTCGGTGGACTATACTGTATGTTCTGCCAAACGGTTAACCGGAATTTAATTTCAAAATCTTGATTGAACCTGTAAAAGCAAAGCTTTGTTGGCAAACAGAGATGACCTCTTTGTTCACTGACCACCAAATGGTAATGAGGTTTTCCCCTTGTAGGTCAAACACCCAGCCCCCTTTGGGCAAATGCCACTTACTGGAGTTTGAGTCTGGGGAGTCGACTGTGAAAACATGGGGCATGGGAATGTTATGTTTTAACCACATGTACTCTATCCTCTATTTCAGACCGACGTCATTTTGTAGTCTCTTGTTACCCCCGGGTACAAGTGGCACGTGCTCCTGTCTGCTTTTCATTGTAAATAGTAATATCTATTAGGCAGAGATCTTTTACAATAACATCATTTTTTATTTAAATAAGGGTTAAAGCGGGGGTTAAAATGGGTCTTAATGTTTCCACCTCGAGTGTGTATGTGCTGTACAAGTGCCCATGATGAAAATGATGTGGAGAGAATAAATTCACCAAACTAATATGATTTGCAATGGAGCATTTAGTTGACACAATGAAATGAAATGGCGACAGTCAGTTTTGGGGCAGACACAGACAGATTTATATAAAATGGTGATAGTATTCAGTGTGGGGCAGGCAGCCTGTCACAAACAGATTTGGAGGACTAGTACTAGTAGCTTTGTTGTTGCCAGAGCCTTAGGGGAGAGTTGCGATATTCCCGTTCACGACACATATATGTACAAAGCAGCACATTGCTAGCTTGAAGATCGGCTATTCTTTGCAACTTTAGACAAAATTTTACATTAGACATGCATGTGCAAGTTAGGAGGACAGCATCAGGTTTGGTGTTTTGGATTGATCTGTCTTCTATGTTAATCTAAAATAGAGTTTGAACTATTAATTTTGTGTTTG
Source organism: Benthosema pterotum (assembly GCA_039105355.1). Taxonomy (NCBI): domain Eukaryota; kingdom Metazoa; phylum Chordata; class Actinopteri; order Myctophiformes; family Myctophidae; genus Benthosema; species Benthosema pterotum. The sequence continues at coordinate 5,622,536 of CM076988.1, read as the reverse complement.
TGTATAAGAAAGAGGGCAGGATAGTTGAAAAAAGAATAATCTCTGAATCAGCTAACTTAAATGCTTTTTAAAGGTACATGGTGCTGTCATGTCAAACTGTGAACTATTTTAGAGGTTTTGAATGAAAACCTACAACACTTAAGGGGGGGTCTTCTTCTGATGTGCCACCACACCTGTGTACACACACACACACACACACACACACACACACACACACACACACACACACACACACACACACACACACACACACACACACACACACACAAACTCACACACATACACACACACACACACACACACACACACACACACACACACACACACACACACACACACACACACACACACACACACTAAACACCACAACAAGTAAGTGACTATAAGCTTTGATAGTAAGGATAGTGTTTGTTTTTGTTTCTGACAGTCGGGTCTCGATTACTCAGTGTGTGTGTGTGTGTGTGTGTGTGTGTGTGTGTGTGTGTGTGTGTGTGTGTGTGTGTGTGTGTGTGTGTGTGTGTGTGTGTGTGTGTGTTGTGTGTGTGAGGGTTCATGAAACATTGATGGCAGGGGAACCCGATCTGGAGGTTGCCGTTTCTTCTCCATCCTCGTCACCCTATCTAAAGCCCTGGGGAGCAGAGATGGTGCATGGGTGGGGGGTGGGGGGATCTGAAACTCTGCTTCAGAGAGAACAACAACTCCCGGGGGAGGGCCGCACATCACGTGGTTCCTCCAGCTCTATCCCGGTACAAATTCAGAGACGGAAGCAACTAACATGAAGCGACAGCGGTGGATGTAACATTTCTCAATCGGGGGGGGGGGGACTCTTGCGGATCCATTTGGTTTGATTTTATACTTGGCCCAAGTCTATACACAACTAGAGAATGTAGAAAAATAATGGTGATTTTGATCTGTATGTTTGACTGTTTTGTTTCCCAATTCCAGCTTGGAATTGCAGACAAAAAACAAAATAAATCTTTAGTTTTGGGGTCTGTGGGGCCAATATTGTCATCAAATGGTCGTTCGTGGCTCAAAGGCTGAATAACTAGTAGGCCCTCGTATCAAAAAGGTTGAAAACCACTGCCCTATAGCCTGGACCTTCTTAATAAAGTATTCAATCAATTAATAAATGATAAGTGATATGATAAGTGGATGAATGATGAGTATACAAATTAAATGCAGATATATTTATTCTTTTTTTTAATCCATTGTGAAAACCGATTAAATAATCCATATTCTTGGGACTGCTCAGAATACCAATGGAATACATACAGGCATTTTTATAGCTGATATAACCGGTTTCTGGTTTGCTACATCATAATCGCACAGCGCTAGAATTAAGAGATCTTATCTGGATTACGACGGCGTGAACTATAAACACAGCAAAAAGACACCAAGGCCATGGAGGCATACGGGACAGCTAAGGGTCAACGTCACACCACGAAATCCACAAGCGCAGGCATTTACTGTACTGTAAAGTACATGTTTACATATGACACAATGCCAAAACACGACACACACACACAGGAACAGATACAGTAGGTAGGAGGAACAGGGATATTCGCGTAGTGTATACTGCGCTGATGATATCCAGTAGCGTCAAGGTGGCACATGGCCTGCTAGTCTGCTAGTGTCCAAAGTGTAACGCACACCTTCCCCTTATTAAACTTTTATTGTCGCCTCACCTCCTCTCTGTTCTGTGCGACTGCCTTTCCGACCCACTCAGACTAGTGAACATCAAGCATTCACCGCTGTCCACGCCTACCACCTTCTCTATGGTGAAATATACGTTCTTTCGACATTCGAAGCAGCGGTTACAGATTAAACTGCGTGTCATGCATATTTAACGCTGGCCTAGCTAGCTAGCTCACGCCTCTTTGCCCCCCTTTCACCATGGTACAAAGTTTACTAGACCTATACTCATTTCCATCCAATAATTCATGTGCCGGTTAATATTTGAACCGCTCCGTCCGTGATAACAATAGAATCTCTAGTCTGAACAGGTAGCAGCACCCTCGTCCACACGTGCAGCACGTGCACGCTCGCGCACAACAGTGTCTTAGAGTATAGATAGAGTTACCACATCTCTCTTCACTTCCATGGAAAGGTCTAATGGCGGATGCTCTACATAGACATGTATTGAGCATGGGGACAGCTGTCTGTGACCAGTCCTGGACCCAGAAGTAGGCAGAAATGCATTGCACCCAGGCTTTTATTTTAGATCGTTTTCTAGTAATTGTACAAAACAAAAAAAACAGAGACTTTAGTCGCTATATGTACAATACTTTGCCCTGGTTGAAAATGATGTATTTCCAACTTCAGTTGAAGTCACAGATCAAAGCTACATGAACAGCGTGTGCAAGCGCTGTTTTCTGCCCCCTCAATGTCGCAACTCCTCTACTAGGTGGCTCTGGCGCGCACGCGCCAAACGTTAGAGGCTATTAAAGAAATTGACCTCGTCAGTTAGGTCAAAGACCGTTTAGGTTTTAGGCGCTCTTGTGCTTGGAGATAAAGCTAAAGTGTAACCCTGTTTGCCCACGCTGGTTCGAGCTTGAATCATGTGTGTGTGAGCTCGAGTGCGTGTGTGTGTTTGTTTGTGTGTATGTGCGTGCGTGCGTGTGCGTGTCACTGTGTGTCTCACAGCTTGCTTGCTCTCTTGGGAGGGACTGTTGGTTCCCCCTGTCCTCTATTTTAACCAGGCCTCTGCCACTAATTGCTTGATGGAATGAGGGGGTTTTAAGTCACTTCCAATTAATTTGACCATTACGAACGCAAAGTGCCACTCGGGATTATTGAAAATGGAAACTTTTTACCCTTTATTTCCCATTGCGGTTCGTGTGACTCCTCCACGTGTGTTGTGTAACAGGAGTGATGCATCTCAAATGGGAGTTCCTGTTTTCCAGGAACTAATTTTAGCACAGGGTGAGTTAATGTTCTGAAAACCTGAAACCGGCAATGGTTGATGTACTGTCACCTCTGACCATCGCTCAAGCTCCTCGTCTCGCTAAGTGTTGGGGCAAATGGATGCCATTTACCGCCTTTAAGGGGCTTAATTATTGCTTATGGCCTTTGTTTTTTTGTGCATTCGTGCCCAGCCGTTTGCATTAACCATCCATATTGTGGGGGAATCCTTCACTGAACATATATGTTTGACATTTCTGCTATCTAACATAGAGCCCCGACGGCACTCAGGACGTTCAATCACCTGGTGTTAAAGTGGTTCAAGGTTCATGGTTCTTTATTTGTCACTCCAGTGTATGTCAAGACATATACAGGGATAAAATAACATTTCCATTCTTACACAGAGCCATAAGACAACAGACAAAGACAAACAATAGACCAACAAGTTTCTTTTCTTTTCAACTTCTTTCTTTGGTTTTCTTTTCGGTTTCTATTTCAGTTTCATTCTTGTGTTGTGAAGAAGGTTAAAAATGCTAAGACAGTTAGACTTAATGGTATTTCTTCCAACATAGAATGTTTTAAGCTGGTGTGTCACCGTAGGTCTGACAGGTGAAAGAATTTAACTTGATTGCATTCACCTAAACCTCAAACATCTGTCTGGGACTAAAAATAGCTGTGTCTTTTTTATGGCAAGTGACCTGGTTTCGGAAAACAAAGCCTCTGTCTGCAACTGAGAGATGTGAGAAATTAAAATGTCGTCTCCCTTGCTGTTTAATTTGCAGACCTAACCCTGAAACCCTAGCACCAGGCTGTGTTAGTACTCACTCCTGGGTCATCAGTAGAAAAAACAAACAAAGGTCCTGCACACTGTCTGTCAAGCATTTGCCAAATAAACTGACAGACGTGCAGGACGAACACTCTTCAGGACTAGACAATCAATGTTTGAGCAACCAAAGCGTCAGTGTGTGTAACCTTTTTCTGTTTTTCTAGTCATGTTCCACTGCCCTATGCAACAGGGGTGGATCTAGGCATGGGCAGACATTCTGCCCCACCAAACACGATGGCATGCAAAACAACCCAAGATATTTCAAATTAAGGTGCTTATGTTTAAAATGATTTGAAACACTACTACTGCTACTAACTAACTACAGTTGTGTCACCACTAAACCAACAGCATTTCATCATTGAAAACAGAAAACTCTCTGAGTCAGACCTTTAGCTTTATGAATGCTGTGTGTCTGTTGCAACTTCAACAACAACTGTGTTATTATTGATGCTTTACTTGACTAATATAATGCCTGTAACTGAAAATGGTATGGGTGCGACTTTAAGCGACTTCAATATCTCCTGCCCCCCACCCAATTGGGAAATGTTACATCCGCCCCTGCTTAGGGGTCAGCAGTCCGTTCAACAAATTTTAGACTTTCATTGTAATGTACCTAATTAGTACACAATTATGACAACTCCATAATCATACCTGGAGGTTATACAGAAACGCCAACTGTGTGGCAAAAACACAACTTTATTGGCCTTGGTAGCACCAACACACCCACCCACACAAAAATGTGATTTCATTTCATGATGTTAAACGACATTAAACTCACTTTGCCCAAGTCGCTTAATTTGCCCAAACTTTGTCAATTAGAGTTTGGTGTTCGCCAGCCATCCTGAGGTATTATAATTACAGTCTCCTCCTCATGTTGTATGCCTGCGGCAAAAGTGGAATTTTGGCAAAAATGTCCCAACACAAGCCGGCGATGACCCCTGCTTGCTTGCGGCTGATTGGTCGTAATTGGATGTTTGCCATTACTCCACACGGAGGGCAAATTAGAAAATAGACCCCTAGAAAATTGGTATCGTCTGGAACATGCTGGCACCCAAATTGATTGCCATTACCTCTAGTTACCATCTACCTTCCTCTCCTGTTCCCCCTTCTGTCCCGTTCTCTTTCAACCCCCTCTCTTTATTTGTTTCTTCTTCTTTTTGCGCTCTTCCTCCAGTATACTTAAGAATAAATGGGTCCCATCATGCAATTAAGTATACTTAGAACAGTCGTGTATTGCCAGTTATCTTTGTTAGCTCTTGGCTTAACATGGCTAAAAGCCTCAAATGGACGTCAAATCGACATCTCCGCTTAAGGCCACGTTTACACGGAGACGCTTACGAGTAAAAACGATAAAATATTTTATCAGAAGTGCCTTTCGTTTATATGGTGACGGCGTTTTTGGGGCTTGAAAACGCAAAAATCTCAAACCACCCTTGAAAGTGGAAAAGTTGTATACGCTCCAGCGCAGCGTCTCCGTCTAAACAGGCCAAAACGCAAAACTGGCTGTTCTGCTCACGTTGTCTAGGCAACGCAGGCGCTTTGGGCGACTCGTGTTGAAATATGAACAATATCAAATACAAATGTAAGCCGGTTACACAAATATTGGCAATGCGGCACGCAAAATAGGCTACTTATTGGAAGGTTAGGACATCGGAGAGAGAGAGAGAGAGAGAGAGAGAGAGAGAGAGAGAGAGAGAGGCTGACAGCGCGTCTCAAATGTGGTCTTGTATATCGCATAATAAGGTAGTCTGCACATCAAGAGGATACGATGGTAGAACGCGCCTCAAAAGTGCTCTTGTACATCACGTAAGATACGATGATTGAGGCTTGACGAACAAATATTTGGTATGGGCATAAGCGCATTTAATACTATTGATTGCAGCTGCTTTTCCAGCTCATCAATGCAAACGAAGCGTTGTTGACTACGCATGTTTTAGTCGCTGTCTGACATGACAACAAGTTACGGGATGCAAGTTATATAACTTATTTTGTATATATTGTAATATTGTAATATCAATAGCCTCGGTGCCGTCGGTGGACATGGGGGGGGGGGGGGGGGTTACCTGTGTTGTAAGTTATTTCACATTGCTCGCTGAGTGGCCGTGTGATACAAGAAGTTGTAGAACAGGGACAATCTGTCGCGAGGAAAATAAGTCCATGCAGTATAGGGAAGTCCAACGTTCTCTTCAGATGTTCATATTTTTGCTAGTGTATGCTATAAGCTGGTCTGCATCTGATTCAATGAATGAAGGAGGATGCGGCATTCGTGCGGTCCATAGCCCTGAGTCCTGACTGCTCGCATTTAGATCACGTGTCGCCAATATTGTGTCCCGCGGGGCTCCTGTTCATAGCCCCCTCGCTGCATAGTCTAATTATCAGTGATGTTTGGAACTTATGCGAGGGTTATAGATTTGATTTTACCACTCACAGATATTGGAAAAACATGATTTGTGTGGAAAAATTGAGAAAGAAATGATAACCTCCGGGAAGACGGGTCCCGGAGGATTTCCCGGTATTAAACCCTACGCCGGACCCTTCCAGGCCGACCCAGAGCCGGTCGCGAAGCACCGCCGCGGAGAAAGTGCGCCCGGCGGGGGCACAGGGCAGCGCGCCCAATGGATTTCTACACACTTTTGCGTCACCGTATGCACACAGATTTCCTCATGAGAACGCTCGTCTAGACGCGAAATAATAAGTGAAGACGCGACGCCACTTTTGCGTCTTCTGTTCACATACTCTCCGTGTAAACGTATCTCCGCTTAAGAGTCCTTTTTGGGACTGGAAAATGTCTCAATGAACGAGCTCATTCAATCACATTTTACAGAGCATTTGTAATACAGCTACTGTATATACAGGGCAGCAGTGGTGGCTCGGGGGCAGGTCCGGATGTAAAATTTCCCAATTGGGGGGGGCAAGAGAAAATGGTATGGGGGCGAGTTCATCGCCGGTGTTGCTTTGCGCCACGGGCGATGTAGTCGCCCCCATACCATTTTTGGTTAAAATGCTTTTATTAGGCTAGTATACGCATCAATAATAACATCAGTTGTTGTTGAAGTTGCAACAGACACGCAGCATGCATAAAGGTCTGAATCAGAGAGTTTTCTGTTTTCAATGATGAAATGCTGTTGGTTTAGTGATGACACAACTGTAGTCAGTTAGTAGCAGTAGTAGTGTTTTAATTTCATTTTAATTATAAGCACTTTGAAATATCTCGGGTTGTTTTGCATGCCATCATGCCCATGCCTAGATCCGCCCCTGTGCGCAGTATGTTTCAGTATGCATGTTCAGCAGCCACTGAAGGCTCCAGCCTGTGGTCATACAGTAGTTAGAGCAGATGACCTGTGCTTTGCACTGTGAAATTAGGCCAGGAGGAGGAGAACAACAACTATATACTCCCTGACATGATGACATCACAATGAGAGTGTCCAGCATATTGTAATGTCAGAATGTTTCATTTCACAATAGTACACACATGTATCATGTTCAGTGACCAGTACAATATACCATAGCTGAACTCCGCCCGACAGTATCTTCAGCACGGTTCAGTAATCAGTATCGTATGGAATATACTACATACACCCTATACCAGGGGTGGATCTAGGCATGGGCATGGCCATGGACCCGGTTTCCTTACAGAGCTTGACCTAGACCTGGTGTGGAGCCAGGAGCCTCCATGACGCTCATCAACAGTGGCACCGTGGACCAGGCCTCATCACCGACCATGTCCATGGGTGGCGATCTTATTACTACAATATACCACCAGACTACATCTTAAAGGTGTACTAGGTAAGCTCGGGTCCTACATTCCCCAGCATCCCTTGCAAGTTTACTTGCACGACCAATCAGACGTGTGTGACGGTAGCACCCATCACTTTTCGATAGAACAGGCTTTGTGGGCTGAAATTCAGGGAATGGCTTAGGTTATGTCACAAGTTTGCCAGTCATAATGGATGTCAAATTTACCATGTTTTAATGAAAAAGTTACCTAGTATATCTTTGCTATATAATGAACTATCTCTGACAACATTGCTGTACCATATCACATTAGCCTACGCTATTACATTCATTATTGTTGTTATTGGCACTGTTTGTATTTGCCTGTATCTCTTACTGTCTATTCCTCTCTCTCCGCCACCCCACCTGTCTTTTCTCTCCCCCAGAACGGTCACCCTAGAGTTTGGGTTCTGCCTGACGTTTTTTTTCCTAGTTTTTTGTTACCACTGTTGCAATTTCTATTTTCTCTGGGTGGATGTTTTTCGGTTCTCTTCTATATTTGTAGTGTCTATATACAGTATATATTGTATTGTCCCGAATGTAAGACCACCCTGGTTATAATATAGTCCCCAAATATAAGATGAACCCGTTTTTCAGGATATTTCCCATGGAAAAAACACTGCCTTTAGGCCAATTCAGGCCAATAGGGTATTATATATATATATATACTGTGTGTGTGCGTGTGTGTGTGTGTGTGTGTGTGTGTGTGTGTGTGTGTGTGTGTGTGTGTGTGTGTGTGTGTGTGTGTGTGTGTGTGTGCTATCTTCTCCTGTTCCCTGGAGTCTGTTCTATATCATTCTGCTTTTACAGCTTCTTACACGGCGTGGAACTTCCTGTTTTGCTTGGCACCAGTCAGCCAATGACAGCCATCTTCTTCCATTCAAACTATTTGTCTCTTTCTGCAAGAGATGTATTTGTCTTTTCTTTCTCTACTTCTTTTTTTTTTTTACCGACAAAGAGAACGTCATGCACAGCCCACCAAAAGAGAGCTTGAAGCTACGATCATCTCGGGGAGTTTGGCTGCGGTTTACATTGGGGGCGATGATATTCTGCAAGCGGTTCCAAGATAAACACGGAGGCTTTGCAGGGCTTGCTGGCACATGGTGGCTTAAGTTGTAATGAAAGCTGTAATACCCAGAGTTTATGAGTTTATGACTTTATGAGTTCATAGATTTACACTTTGCTTGGTTAGACTGAGCCACTGAGAAGGTGTGTTAGTAGCGTGCGTGTGTGTGTCTGTGTGTGTGTGTGTGTGTGTGTGTGTGTGTGTGTGTGTGTGTGTGTGTGTGTGTGTGTGTGTGTGTGTGTGTGTGGTGTGTGTGTGTGTGTGTGTGTGTGTGTGTGTGTGTGTGTGTGTGTGTGTGTGTGTGTGTGTGTGAGAGAGATAGAGAGAGTGGGTGTGACCACTAATATAGTGATAATGATTAGTAAATTGACTGAAGTACAAAGTATTCATGCTTTTACCGCCAGATGGAAGGAGCAATTCGACAAGACAAAAAAATCTGCCGTCAAAGTGTCAAATGCGTCATTGAAAAAATACCATATCCTACTTCTCTCCTCCCCATAGAACTGCATTAAATGAACACTTTTGGGTATATCTTCGTCCGACATATCACTCTGCCCTGTGTGCGCATTTTAGAGGTGACTTCTTCTTCTCCTCTTCCCCTGGCAGCCCTTCCTAAGTCATTCGGACAGAGCAGGGGGAAAAAACGACTATAGGAGATGAGGCTTCGGGGACAGAATTGGTGGGTGTTGAAAGCTACGACAAAGTATTTGGCCGGGCTGTGGCCTCCGCAGCAGGGGCGGATGTAACATTTCTCATTTTTGGGGGGGGGGGGGGCAGGAGAAAAATGGCATGGGGCGGCTTCATCGCCCGTGAAGCAACACGGGCGAAGCAACACGGGCGATGAAGCCGCCCCCATGCCATTTTCGTTTACAGGACTTTTATTAGGCAACTAAGCATTAATAATATCAGTTGTTGTTGAAGTTGCAACAGGCACGCCGCATGCATAAAGCTAAAGGTCTGACTCGGAGAGTTTTCTGTTTTCAATGATGAAATGCTGTTGGTTTAGTGGTGAGACAATTGTAGTTAGTTAGTAGCAGCAGTAGTGTTTCAAATCATTTTAAATATAGGCACTTTAATTTGAAATATCTTGGGTTGTTTGGCATGCCATCGTGTTTGTTGGGGCAGTCAGGGCATGTAGGGGGGCATTGCCCCCCCCCCCATACCCATGCCTAGATCCGCCCCTGCTGTGTGGCCTCGGCAGCACGAGTGGACAGAGGAAGCCACTGTGAGCGGGAGCCATTATTACAGGCGCGGGACGTCCTTGGTGGAGACGGCCCAAGGTTGACTCGCTCGCCTCGCATACTCTTACTCTAACGCATTATTGACGGCGGCCATATAAAATGAACCGGCCAATTGCCTTGTACTCTGCTGCAGCGCATTGCTGATAAGCGCAGATATTATTCATATTTATTGCTAGCTGTAAATGAGAGAGCGTTGTGTGAACCTCCGGCGATGCTTTCGACCTCTTTGTTTATGAATCTTTCTATAACTATACGGCCACCGGGTCGTAAAAAAACTCACAAGTGCCGACTCTACAAATGCCTTCTGTCGTTTAATCCAGGGGTTTTCAACAGGTGGTCCGGGGACCACCAGTGGTCCCTGAGAGGGTTCCAGGCGGCCCCCAGCTAATTTGGTTAACCAGATGTAACTCTTGAGAACGTAAAAATGAAACCAAATGGACCCTTGCGGGTCCATTTGGTTTCATTTTTACGCTCTCAAGAGTTAAAATATACATCATCTGAATTAGCCCAAGTCTACACGGCTAGAAGATGGACAAAAGCAAAAGAAATCTTTAGTTTTGGCGTCTGTGGGGCTAAAATGTCCTCAAATGGTGGTCCGTGGCTCAAATGCTGGATAAATGGTGGGCCCTGGTATCAAAAAGGTTGAAAACCCCTGGTTTAATCAGCCAGACTTTTTTTGTGCCATGGACGACTTCCAAACTCATACCATCTGGCCCCTGGGACTCTCATCTGAAGGTTGACGGGCTTCTTGTGAGCTTCTACAATGTTGTATATCTGCTGTTTTTGAGAACCACCGTTTAAACCACTATAGGTTTCCTGAAACCGATCCCAGTAAACACGGTCAGGACTGTGATGAATTAGTGACGTGTTGGTTGTGTCCAGATCAAGGCAATCCAAAACTAGTAAAATCTGTCCCAGAATGTCACCTGATTTCAACCAACACAAATCCTGACCACTAAAAACAGACGTCCCTGGATGAATCAGAGAGAGAGACAGATTAAGGCCAGACTAATTTAAATCTAGCATAGCTAGGTCAAATCTGTCAAGTTATGATTCATTTAAGTTAGTCTGGCCTCAATCTGACTCTCTGAACTCTCTAGCGATAACTCAGAGATAACTTTTGATAAGTAAACCAAAACAATGATTTAACACCCTAAGTGGTGATGTATCACATTTACTGGACATCACACAGGAAAGTGAGCCCGTAAGTGTATTGGTTTTATAGCTCCAAAGATGTACAGTACTGTAGTAGTAGGCTACAGTTCACATGGCAACATACAGTAAGTCTGCCCTTTGCTAGTAAAACCTTCGGAAGCGATTGCTCATATTACTGTCTGGAGACCGTGTCGCCGCCGCCTGAAAGAGTTGTAAATGCCACGCATGCACACAGCGTCTCCGCCTTTTTTGTTTTTTTCTTTATTTTGATGTAAACAAGTTCCTTGTTGCGGTTCACGGGTCAGTTATACACACCGCCGTGCCATCAACAAACATCGCCAGACTTTCTCTCACGCACACACTCATGTACTCACTCACGTACGTACCATCTGTCTTGCCCTTCACACTGTCCACCAATGCTATTGTACGTCTGCCATCATTGTGCTGAGACACCTTGCTTATCTCATGTGGATTTGCACCTGTCTTTTGTGCCTGTGCCAGTACCTGTGTGTGTGTGTGTGTGTGTGTGTGTGTGTGTGTGTGTGTGTGTGTGTGTGTGTGTGTGTGTGTGTGTGTGTGTGTGTGTGTGGTGTGGTGTGTGTGTGTGTGTGTATTTGGCCCGTCATCTCATCAGTCCTTCTTTGAGACCAATTACCTGAATAGCCAATCAATCGTAGGCCTATGTATGCAAGGCAAGCCAACCATATACACAGCGATGGAACACACACACGACACCCTTAAATGTTGCGTCCGGTTTTAAGCCTGCGTGGGGACCAGGGGGGATCTTTTGGCTCCAAAAAAAAAAATAGGCAACAATGACGAATAGCGCCATGTTACATTCCGCACTACACTTTACAATAACCGAGGGACGCGATCAATTCTGATGCCGTTTAATTTACTAGGCGTAGCGTTCTTCTTTGTCCACAGACAACAATGACTCGAGCATGCAAAGTAACCCTGGCATGTACGTACGCTATGTAAAACCAGTGTTGCCAACTGCCCAAATCCAAAATGCACTAGTGGCACTTCCAAAACGCACTAAAATGCGCTAGGGAATGTTATGACCATTAATCTTCTACATACTTGGGCTAACACAAATGATGAATATTTTAACTCTTGAGAGCGTAAAAATGAAACCAAATGGACCTGCAAGGGTCCAATTTTTACGCTCTCAAAGAGTTACATCTGGTTGTCATCATTTAGCCTGGGGACCACTGTTTGAAAACCACTGTCATAGGAGGAAAAATGAGGGTTTCATCTCTGGCACCTGTCAATCAATTTCACCCCAACTCACCAGCCAAAAAGCACTAGCTTTTCCGCCAGGAGCTTTTCACTACTTTTGGCGCTAGCGGGGTCTAAAAAAAGCTAAATATAGCGACAAATGCGCCAAGTTGGCAACACTGTTTTAAACCTTACAAAACAATATTCCTGCAGCATTCTTGCTTTTCCACTTTTCCGAACCTTCTCTCTGTCATAGAGTCAACGACAAATAATGATTTGTGAAGCCGATGAAAGCAACAATTAAGATGAGGCAGCCTGCATTCGAGAGTATAAATTATGGACGTGAGAGCGCTTAATGGACACTAGATTTGCCCATAAACCATATACAATAATATATGGTGTGATGGTACAATTACGGAGTTGCTGGATTTCATGTTTTGGTGCAGTGCAAACACCCTGGTGGATCGACAGCACGGACTTCTTGTAGACCAGTGTTTACAAACGTGTCGTGCCCTTAGGGACCCCCAAATTGACATTAATTAACCCTGCTGTGCTGACCACCATTAGAAAATAAGTGCAAAATAAGTGTATTTTCAAGGACAACCAGTTTCAGTTTGACATGCAAAATCACTTCACTAGTTTAATCACTAGTTTAACTATGAGAATGTTCAAATGGACCAAGGGACAGCTCCTGCTGGACCCACTTTGAGAACTTTTGGGAACCACTGCTGTTGACTAAATAGTGATGGGATGTGTATAGTGAAAGCTCTCTGTACAGTAAGCGAAGATCGAGGCTCATTGCTTAATTTGTTTGTTTTTCAAGGAGGTAGCGCTTCCTGTTTGCCTCACGATCGTCCCGTTGGGTTGAACAGCAGCCTTGTAAATGCTAAGAGCCGTATAATTAATGAGCCACGAATGTCCAAGGAGCAAAAGAAAAAAACACATGATGAGTAGCACAAGGACTCGCATTATCACACACGTACACACACCGCAAGCACGCGCGCGCACGCACACACACACACACCACACACACAACCCTTTGCGGCCACAACAATACATCATAATCATACTGTATGTGTAAGCATTTGCTCATGCAGTGGACACACACACACACACACACACACACACACACACACACACACACACACACACACACACACAAACACACACACACACACACACACACACACACTCAGTTAGTCAGTCAGTCAGTCAACAATGAGAACGTAGTCATTTTCAAGTATTGTTTATTTGCCCTCTGGCACTATAAGCTCATTTACCCTTGAGCCTACTATTGAAGGCTGTTTTGGTGCGAAGGGATGTAGTTGGGTTTTAAACTTGACGTGCACGCATGCACGCACACGCGCTTTTGTGCGTGCGTGCGTGTGTGTGTGTGTGTGTGTGTGGTTGTGCTTCTGTGTAACTAGAGCTCATTATCCCCTTGGTGAGAACCGAGGTACAGCAAAGCTCTTGGGGCTGGGTGTGGGGGGTGTGGGGGGTGTGGGGGGGTGGGCAACACACAACGACAACAACAACAACAACAACAACACAGGACACCCAGTGCGCTAAAACGGGAACTGGTTCACCCCCTCCAGCCCCCCCCGCCCCCCCCTTCGGTCCCGGCATGAAGGCATTCCATATTCCGTCACTGAAAGGGAACAGGGCCTAAAGATGATTATTGTTGTTGTTGCGCCTTAATGACTGTTTTACAGGAATCGTTTTTCTCTTCGAAAGCTGCCATTTACATTTGCACTCGAGTGGCCCTGTTAATTAAAGTGTGCTGGCTCTAATCAGTGACATCCACATTATTTATGGCATATTTTGACCAAGAACTATATTATTAAAACATTTCTTCACAAAAATGTGTTTCTAATTTTGTCTAATAACATGTAGTGAAAGATCGAAATTCAACTCCTGTGGGAATCCTCATAAAAAACAGTTCAAAGTCAGTCAGGGTACTAGTAACAACCTATATAGAAGGCATACCACATACAGGAAATGTCAAACAAGGCGGTTTTCATGGAGCTGAATCCGTTCAAAGCATTAGTTTGAAAAAATGTGCAAAAATGTGCTGACTATTCTTGGGCTAAAAATGGCATACCTCTGTGCAGGCTGTGTTTGGAATGGATTCAGCATCATGAAAACCCCCTATTTTGACATAACGGCTGGATGGTAACTATAAGGTTGCCAGTCCAAAACCGAGCTCTTCCCAAAGGTTAATGCATCTGTAGAAGTGTCCTTGAGCAAGACACTGAAGCCATGATTGCTCCTGATGTGCTGGTTAGTGCCTTGCATGTTTTCTTCCGCCATTGGTGTGTGAATGGGTGAATGTGATTCACAATCTAAGTAGTCTTAACCTACCCCGCGCCGAACACGACAACAGTGTCTCGTTCTGCTCTATGCTACAATATATTCCACAACTCTGGCCACGGCTTTCAGTCAAACCCTTATTTTGAAACCGGATGCATGATGATGACATGGTGTTCCTGGTGTCCTGACCATTCTGCCCTCTATCTGACCCTCTGTGCAATAATCTCCGTGTCACGAGTCCCAAAAGTGACGTTCAGCCCCTGTTCTTTTTACCCATGTAAGCGACATTCAGGGGGCGAACCTGAGATAATGCCATTTGAATGCATGGTATAGAATGGGCGTGGGTGCAGCAGTTTTTCAAAATGGCCGCGCCCATTCTGTCCCAAATGAGAAGCAACAACACAACGATTGTGTTCGACAGGAAGGTCTACAGCAGGGGTGCCAACACTTTTTTGACTTGAGAGCTACTTTCAAAATGAGTGGTTCAACAAGATCTACACATAAATGTGATTGCTTTATTACTGAAAATCCATTTCAAGGCTCCCTAGAAAGTTTGAGCTTTGAAATAGTGGTGATGGTGTTACTTACTGTTATACAGTGTTCAAGAATAATGCACTTAAAATGAAAAATAGAGGGGGAGAATTGGAAGGTTTTCTTGTACTTGATGTTTGAAAACAGTATTTGGGGTTTGAGTTGACAGTTTGTGGTGTTGAATTTAGTCTCTTGCACCCAACTTTCACGCCTTTGTCCACAATTGGGAAAGAGAACAGGCGAAACATTGCTCAAAATAACAATTATTTTCCATTTTCTAATTGCGTGGACTTTCGAGAGTGTACCTCTTGAGAGTGTAAAATGAAACCATTTTACATTTTAACGCTCTCAAGAGTTACAGATCTATGAGGACTGTCGTGATCTACCTGCATGGTCTGTGTGATCTACTGGCTGATCACAATCTACCTTTTGGGCACCCCTGGTCTACAGGTAGGCAGGAAGTGGGTTTTTAAACGTCTTGGATAAAGTAAATGCACATTGAACGGGAAGCATAGCAAGTGTTACAAAGACACTAATCTTAGCCCCAGGTTAATACTGGCGTACTGGTGTTGAGGAGAAGACCCAACGGAGCCGGGTCACATGTCAGTATAGTATCCCTGAGAGGGTTGTGTCTGTCAATAGCCATCTGGCTATATCGACCTGCAGCACGAATAGCGAATAGGTTGGGAACCAGTGGGACTCCAGCCTCCCCCGCAGCAACAGCTGGCTGTCGACGGTGGATGCATGGTGGAAGCAGCTGTGACCCACCGACAGGCAACCAACCACCTGTGGCTCGCTAATGCCACCAAGGAGGAGACACATTTGTGGCCCGCGGGCTGCCAAGCCAACTCCGTGCAGCCCCATCTAGTCAATTAAAGTCGATATCAATAAAATCTGGGACTTTACTACATGAATGTTCTTCAACAGTGTTTATTAGGTATGTATCCCACATTGGTTTCTATTCAACCGGATATTCAACCTGGCTCAGGGGTGTGGTCGCCGGATGCTGACCGGAAAGGTTGCTGGTTCGAACCTGGGCTAGCTCTCCCAGAGTTAGTGTCGATGTGTCCCTGAGCAAGAAACTTAACACCAAACTGATGTGCTGCCGGTTGTGCCTTGCATGGTTTCCACCGCCATTGGTGTGTGAATGTGTGTGTGTGTAAACGGTTGAATGTAATGCACAAGCTATGTAAAGCGCCTTGGATAAAGAGGCACTATATAAATGCACCTTTACCATACCCTTGGGGATTCTTTGACGGCTATGGTCGTTTTTAGACCTAGAAGTATGTTTCAATTCAGTCCCGGATTTGATATTATTCTGATGATATTCCCTGACTAATCCAAACGGCCTCCTGCATGCAGCCTGAGCCCAGAGCAGCCTTTGCCAGCCAGGTCCGCCAGAGCCCCAGGCCTCAGCAAAGGAGAGTTGAGGGTGGAAGTTGGCTGTAGGATTCAGCTTGGCTTTAGTTCGGTGTTTGGTCAGGGGTGGATGTAACATGTCCCATTTGGGGGGGGGGGGTGGGGGGGGGGGGGGGGTGGGGGCAAGATAACATGTCGGAGGGGCAAGGAAAATTGGTATGGGGGCGGCTTCATCGCCCGTGTCGCTTTGTGCCACGGGCGATGAAGCCGCCCCCGTACCATTTTCAGTTACAGGACTTTTATTAGGCAAGTAAAGCATCAATAATTGACATCAGTTGTTGTTGAAGTTGCAACAGACACGCAGCATGCATAAAGCTAAAGGTCTGACTCAGAGAGTTTTCTGTTTTCATTGATGAAATGCTGTTGGTTTAGTGGTGACACAGCTGTAGTTAGTTGGTAGCAGTAGTAGTGTTTCAAATCATTTTAAGCACTATAATTTGAAATATCGTGGGTTGTTTTGCGTGGCATCGTGTTTGGGGGGGCAGACTGGGTATTTAGGGGGGCATTGCCTAACCATGCCCATGCCTAGATCCGCCCCTGTGTTTGGTGGAGATGGCTGATTGAAACAGTCGGAAACGCCAGCCTGACTCAGCCTAATGGGATTCGGCGCTAAGCACACCTGTTGATTGAATTAATCGACGCACACCGGGATAAATCAGTTACCCACCACGCATTCCCGGGAGCGAGATATATAGCTTCTGTTATGACAGCTGGGAGGGTATTATCTGCCTTTTATCTTGTGTTATTTGTTTCTGTGTCGCTCTGTACTACTTTATTACGTGCATGGCGAAAGCAGCGTGTGGTTGGGGTTGTCCAGAAATAAACGGTACATTTGACGCGAAACCTTTGCCCTCGTCTGTCCTACAATAATGAGCCTGCTGAATGAGGTTTTGAGGATGAGGTTTTTAAAATTAACTCTTTTGTTACTATGTCATTGATGTACCTTTGACGTGTTGATTGAACATGTTAAAAAAAAGTTCCCCCAATCTGTGTTCCCAAGAAATTGAGGTCTGAAGAAAGCCACTAACATGGTGAAACATCTTGATGACATCATCAAGATGTATTTTCACCATGTTAATGGATTTCTTTAGACGCTTCTTTTTTTCTGAGAGCGTACAAATGGAACCAAATGAACCCGTTAGGGTTAATTTGGTTGCATTTGTACGCTCTCAGGAAAAATGTTGAAAATGGGTGGAATTCCCCTTTAACTCTTAACTAAAGAGTTAATCCGTGAGGCAGGGAGGCATAAAACAGTGTCAGGATGATATAATCCCACGGTCACCATGTCCTATTGTTTTTCTTTGCCGTTCTTCGTCAGATAACTCTCGACTTGTGTGACTCATTCATTTTTCAAGTGAGGGAGAATTGCAGCCCCGAAGATTAGGCCAAATCGTTTGTGATCTTGTTAGAGAGAGGAGCTTCGGCTGAAAAACTCCCACGTTTAACCCCCTGGTTAAGAGATTCGCTTGGAAATGCAATTAAATTAGTGCTCCCGAGAAGTCTGCATGCATGGCAGCTACCCGCAGTTACACAACAGCCTCAGTGCTGTACTTTGCACCAGCTTGGTCTTGCCGCTTGTGTGCGGAAATCGGCCTATACAGCCCAATGTTCACTTACTGGGCTGGATAGTGGATACAGCAGAGTTCAAATGCTTAAAGTGGCCCATAACACCTCAAGTGTCTGTTTATGTAGAACAGGGGTGCCTGCCCACACTTTTTGGGACTTGAGAGCTACTTTCAAAATGACCAGCTCAACAAGATCTACACATCAAAAATGTGATTATTTGACTACTGAAAATCCATTTCAAGGGCCCTATAGAAAGTTTGATCTTTTAAATAGTGGTGATGGTGTTACTTACTGTTAAATTATTTTTTTACGGTCTGTATTCCTCTAAATTGGTCTCTGAAGTCAGGAGCGGATGTAACATTTCCCAATTGGGGGGGCAGGAGAAAATGGTATGCCGCAGCCATACCATTTTCTGTAGGACTTTTATTAGTCTTACAGAAAAAGTAAATATCAAAAATAACATCAGTTGTTGTTGACGTTGCAACAGACACGCAGCATGCATAAAGCTAAAGGTCTGACTCAGAGAGTTTTCTGTTTTCAATGATGAAATGCTGTTGGTATAGTGGTGAGACAGCTGTAGTTAGTTAGTAGCACTAGTAGTGTCTCAAATCATTTTAAATATAAGAACTTTAATCTGAAATATCTTGGGTTGTTTTGCATGTTTGGTGGGGCAGACTGGGCATTTAGGGGGGCATCCCCCCCATGCCCATGCCTAGATCCGCCCCTGTCTGAAGTCTCACTCTTGCCTTTTCGTCCCTCATCTTGTAGCGTTGCTAGTTTTGCTGTATTGTGTGCAAGACGTTTTATCAGAGTTTGTTGGGAGTCTCTCTGTCCTCCTGAATTTGTATCTTTGTTTGTGAGAGGAGAAATAGCCACCTGCAAAGTCAAGGCCATCGATAGGTGATCCCACAGTCGGAGCAGCTGGATGCCCTTGATCAGGGATGCCCACACTTCTTTGACTTGAGAGCTACTTTCAAAATGACCGGCTCAACAAGATCTACACATCAAAAATGTGATTGTTCCATTACTGAAGATCTATTTCAAGGCTCCAATAGAAAGTTTGAGCTTTTAAATTGTGGTGATGGTTTTACTTACTGTTATAGTGTTTAAGAATAATGCGCTTAAAATAAAAAATAGAGGGAGAGAATCGGAAGGTTTTCTTGTATGTACTGTACATACTGACGTTTGAAAACAGTATTTGGGGTTTGAATTGACAGTTTTTTATGTTGAGTTTAGTCTCTTGCACACAAAACTAAGAACTTTCATGCTTTTGTCCACAATTGGGAAAGAGAACAGGTAAAACGTTGCTCAAGATAACAATTATTCTCAATGATTTA
Organism: Benthosema pterotum; assembly: GCA_039105355.1. NCBI lineage: Eukaryota > Metazoa > Chordata > Actinopteri > Myctophiformes > Myctophidae > Benthosema > Benthosema pterotum. The sequence continues at coordinate 5,603,189 of CM076988.1, read as the reverse complement.
TTTTTAATTTTTTAAGTGGACTCTTGAGAATGTAACTCTTGAGAGCGGTAAAACGAAACCAAATGGACCCATAAGGGTCCATTCGGTTTCGTTTTACCGCTCTCAAGCGTTACAGATCTATGGGGACTGTCGTGATCTACCTGCACGGTCTGTGTGATCTACTAGTAGATCACGATCTACCTTCTGGGCACCCCTGCCCTTGATATTGCAGAAAGTGATTCAGGATTCATTGTCAGGAGGAACAAGAATGGTGAAAGTAGACATAACCTGACATAACCTGTTTGATATCTTGACAAATCTTGACAAATAACCAAGATGGGGAAAAAATGTCATTGAGATTTTCCAATAGGCAAGAATGATCTGAGGCTACAAGACCAGCATGAATACTGATGAAACAATAAACTTAACCCCAAACCCACACACACATTTTTAAGCAACCACATTCACTAATAGTAGAAATTCACTAAAGTTTAAATTTCCAGGCCTCATGGTCTGCCTGGATGACTTTTCACGATATTCCCTTAACTATTCAGTTAATTATTGTTTTTTTTTTTTATATATATAATTTGTTGCTTTTATTATAAAGGCAATGCTAAAATGAAAGTGTCCTGTGTGGACACTTTCAAAAAACACCTAAAAACTCAGCTATTTGCACAAGCATTTGCTTGTACAACGCATAACTTGATTTGCACAACTCGATTTTATTCTTTTATCTCTTCATGCTTATTGTAAGTGGTATTTCGTTTTGTTTTTATTGCTTTTTTTTGCCTTTTATCTTGTATTTTATTGCATTGTACAGCACTTTGTGAGCTCTCTCTGTGAAAGGTGCTATATAAATAAAGTTTACTTGCTTACTTACTAATGATATGTCAAAATGTCTACCAGGAAAATGCTCCATCACACAAGCACTTTGTGAGCATCTCACGACAGCCTCTCTTTGGATTTCTGCAAATGCACTGTGCCTTATTGAATTACAGTCATACTGACTCACACTTATTACCGGTAATGATAATAGCCAGGATGATGTGCTCAGTCAGTATATAGTGTCAGAGAGACGAAGAAGGAAAATTCCACAAGAAAATAAAAGAGCAAACCATAACGGCATTATAGTTGCTGCCAGAGAAATAACAATGTGAACTAGTGATAGGTGTCAGTTACATGTGGATCATCAGGTCCACCTAAATATGGATTAGGCAGCTGTTATATCGTATAGGTCATGGATGTTCCGTCCATCATTAGCACTCGCGATCCGTGGCAGTTGTGTTTCCTGCCGTTATTTAAAGCTTCTTACCATTGTACATAAGCTATAAATACAACGGAGGCTCACTCCTGTTGGTCCAGGAGGTATTCAGGAGGACTTCCATGATAATAACACGTCACACTCACTGAGCCCCGCAAATATTCATCACACAATAAAGTCTGTCAATCTCCCCTACAGTTTGGAACCCCCAACAAGGGGTCCCCTACAGGAAAATGAGTTCATAGAAATCAGTGCATCCACTTGTAACCAGTGTTGGGCAGTAACGAATTACATGTTACATATTACTGTAATATTATTATCTTTTCCAGCTAACGTAGTGTAACAATATTACTCAATATACAATATTATGATAAAATGGGTATATAGCAGGGGTGCCCAAAAGGTAGATCGTGATCACCAGTAGATTACACAGACCGTGCAGGTAGGTCACAACATAGATCTGTAATACTTGAGAGTGTTAAAACGAAACCAAATGGACCCTTACGGGTCCATTTGGTTTCGTTTTACACTAGTCTATGAGAAAAATGAATGGTGGAATCCATTTCTGGAACAGGGTGCGGTGATGTCACTGCGCAGGTCTATTACAAATGAGCTGTTGTTGCATGTGAAAGATCCTAGTCCGCAACCTTCTCCACACATGATACACTACAATTTGTTGCAGTTCTGGCAAGTTATTGCTGGACAGATTGTGTGGTACATATCTATTCTTTTGCGGGTAGAGTGGAGACCTTGGGAAAGTGAGGAGAGCAGAACAAGAGAGCAGAGCTAGTATTTAAAGGTTAAACTGGTTCAATGTATGACATCTATTTAAAACATTCTATATGAATTTATTTATTTCCAACCATAGGTTGCACCGATTACTAGGCTTATGTCATGCCATTCAGTCTAAAAAAAATGCATTAGACATTAGACATGCTCAATGTTGCCTGATGAGTAACAAGGAAAAAATATAATAATCTTAACCCATGTAAAGATGCATGCAATTCATGAAACAACAACCCCACTATTGTGTCAGACCGTCAGACCGTCAGACGGGTCTATGATGGACCTAGCCGACACAATAGTGACAGTCCCCTCCATGTTGCTTTTAGCTATGGTTGGTATAGGCTAGAGTTCTCAACAGGCCTGAAAATGGCCCTAATTGGGCCCTAACTGATCAGGCCCAAAGCCCAGCCCGGCCCGACCAATTAGCATAGTTTTTAGACCCGACCCGGCCCTACAATCTCGGGTCGGGTCGGACCTAGTCGGGTTTGGGTAGAATTTGAGCACTCTACACTGAGTAAAAGTGAAAATACTAATCAGCACCATCTTCATAAGAGGTAAATATACAGACAGACAGAACAGAATTGTTATTTTTATCATAATAAAATAATTCAATATATATTGCTTTTTTCATAGAGCCCTGCCCTACTGATCTGCATACATTTTAGGCCCGAGCCTGGCCCTAAAATGTCGGGTCGGGTCGGGCCTGGTCGGGTTCGGGCAGAGTTTGAGAACTCTAGTATAGGCTGTCCAGGACAGCCTATAGGCCTACCAACCATAGCCTACTACACCTAGGTATAGTTAGGGTTAACAACAATCTACACCAAGATTTAAATCTGCATTACACATTACTGCTGTGGGCAGTCTCAGACTGTGTTTGTTGTAAAAATATTGTCCATACAGGTACACACGCACACGTGCGCGCACACGCACACACTCATGCACGCACGCACGCACGCACGCACACACACACACACACACACACACACACACACACACACACACACACACACACACACACAGAAGGGCCCATGGGTGCAGTGATGTCATGAGCAAAGGCAGCCAACCTCTCCTGCCTTCAAGGTGCAGCATGCATCCCATAGCCCGAAGTTCTTGCTGTCAGTTATGGCTGTTCTGTCAGTGTCAGCCAGGTCAACTGTTGATGACAGCTTTATTACAAGTTTTTAATGTTAGGCCAATTATACGTGTGTGTGTGTGTGTGTGTGTGTGTGTGTGTGTGTGTGTGTGTGTGTGTGTGTGTGTGTGTGTGTGTGTGTGTGTGTGTGTGTGTGTGTGTGTGTGTGTGTTACAATTAGTGGCAACGGTTGCTGCGAGCAACAAACTAACCAACCAATCACGGCGTGCCCGGCTCGTCACCTCTCCGGGCCATGGGAAATGATCTTTCTGGATATTCACATATTATTTATTAAAGTTGACGCAGGAGAAGCGGCTCGCTTTGAGGGCCTCGTGATTGGTCGGAAGGATCCTTTCCTCTCCGCCTCTCCCTGATAGGTAACCGAAGCCTCCGATAAGTCCGATCTACAAGCCCTGCTTCGCTCGGCTCGTACACGGACTCGTGGGCTTGTAGATCGGACCGGGGGGCGGAGCCGCGAGGAGGGGGTAGCCGATCCATGTAGTGTCACCGTTGCGACATTGAAGGGTCATAAAATAAGCGCTCGAGCGCTGTTCATGCAGACTGAATAGGGACAACCGGAGTTGTAAATACACTGTTTTAAAGAGGGTAGCGCAAATAAGAGCTATTTTAGGCATACATGCAACATGTCAACTGTATTAAAAGTATTGCAGAGTAACGACTAAACTATGTAGTACTATTACTACAAAAACGATCTAAAATAAAGGGATTTAAGATTAATTAAAGTCGGGCTGTTGCTGGGTCCGATGCATTTCTTCCTACATTAGCTTCAGGATTTGTCAATATTTGCTGTCCCCATTCTCAATAGACGTCTATGTAGAAGAGTCCGCCATTGGACTGGCCCCATAAACTGAACGGAGATGTCGCCACTCTGCCTGTACTCGGGAGGCTCTGCCAGACTATATATTGGGGCGTTTCGCGTCGGCTCAGGCTGGTCCGGTGTGGTCGGTGGGGTTACATCTCTCTCTCTCTCTCCCCAGTCGAAGGTGCTGCTTTTACTACCTGAAAAACATTTACAGAAAGAGCCGGGGCAGCCAGGGAGGAAGGAGGAGAAGAAGGGTGGTGGACCCCCCCAAAAAAGAAAAGGAAAACGCCTCTGGAGGGGGAATAATAATTCAATAGACTAATTTAGTCTTTTTTAACCAATTAAAATGCCTTCAAAAGACGACGATGGGGGATGGAAGGGATTCGTGTGGAATTCGGAGAGGGGAGAGTTCCTCGGACGCACCGGTGGAAGTTGGTGTAAGTATATGTTAAAACGAACGGATCGAGGACTTTTATTGCGGACGGTGGTGCGCGTCTGGATCGTGGATCGAAGAAGGGACGCGCTTGTTGTCGAAGAAGGGATGCGCTTGTTCACAATTTTAATAATCACGATGATAATAACGGGAGGATCGGGAGAAAACGCACCCGTGTTGTTTGAGACTGAAAGAGAGACGCGCGTCGCGATCATCAGACTGTCTGATGATCGCCCGAGCCACCTGTTTGATTTGACTTTGCTGCATTTAGTCGTGATCGCAGTTGGTTCATTCATTGACTCGGATCGTCATGATCACGATGATGATGATCGTCAGAACATGATGAACATCTGTGATCACATAGATGATCATCATCCGCAATGAATCCAGACGCAAGCTTTGCGTAAAAAGCGTACGTTTTCCACATTGATCGCACATGATGATCTGTCAAACATGATGATGCGTCTTCTTCTGTGGCACACATCACGGATCCGGGTAGTTTTATGTAATGTCACGTCTCTGCCCTTGCGTGTAAATCATACAGAGAAATGTTTTGTTTTAGTGGCCTGTACCGTGTTGTCTATGTGATGTAACAGCGCCAAGGTCGTCGTTGTGTGGGGGAAAAAGGGGGGCTTGCTGTGCGTGATCATGTCTACTGTCCTGGTGATTGTAAATTCAGCGTGCATAGACAGTGCGCATACATGCATGCATGCATTGGGGAAGGGGGTGGGGGTGCTGATGAACTGCGGCATGCACGCGCGCACACACATGCACAGCATAGAGGAGGACACGACGTGTTTCGTAATGTTAACATGGGACTGTTGTTAAACATGCCCAGTAGTGGTGTTTTAACATGACGGCAAAGTTTCAATCACATGGTGATGAGGGGTGGCGCAATCTAGAGGGTTAAAAATGCATCAAAGTCCAAGGTGAGTCAAGGTGATTTGGGGGCCCTGCTTGCTTGGATTGGAAATGGAGACAGAGATAGAGAGAGAGGCTTCTTGTCCAGCGTCTGCCTGTATAATGTCGTCTTTGGTTTCCTCTGTTGTGATCAAATGTCAGTGGCTGCAGAATTGATTAAGTTCTATGGGCTATTGCATTTCTCCCATGGTTTCCTCTCCACCGACGAAATCCATCCATGATCCATCCATCCATCCAGGCCTCACCTTTCGCCGTCCCAAAGTCACACAACAGAGACGCACGCACGGCAAACACTAGCAATTTTGGGCAGTTGTTGTCGCTGCGTATAATGACTCATGACTACACATGCTCTGAAAGCCCGTTTAAGAGTCCAAATCGATGATTAGACATGCGATGGATGTATTAATTAACAAGGGGACGATTGTCGGCGACTTTGGAGTCGGGTGACGGGTCAACCTGTGATGTGGAACTTATGGGGGTTTTGTCCTTTGCGAGGTCAGCACGAACAAAAATGCTGATGCGTTCGCTTTGCCAAGTCATGCCATGCGCAATGACGTGCGCATTGGTGCTGCCCAGAGGACAGGTATATAGTCTACTCTGCACTCTGCAGTATAGTAGGCCGATAGTGGCCTATACCGGCTTAACCCAGCTGAATTTCACTCTTGTTTTCAGACTTGGGTTTTAATGAAGGGCGGTCAACCTGAAGCAGTTTAGCCTATACCTATGCAGAGGATACATGGTAGCGAACAAATGCCTGGAAAGCAAATCGAATCATTTCTAATAATAATCAACCGCACTTACAGCCTGCAGGGATGTTAAACATGGCATGGCATTGGGCATGGCAGATCAGATTAAAAGCGAATAGACATGTATGTATTATTTATTGATTAATATAGCCTTGTGTCTGACTACTCCCCAGGCCCTAAATGATGTATGGTCCATTGAAAGCTTTACTGCTGTGCATATATGACCCTTTGACATTGCCCCACGGCCAATGCATATACAGTAGCTCGATTACTGTACATCGGATGCTTTCTGCGACACGAAGTCTATACATAATTCTGTGTCCTTGAGTGGTGTAGAACTAGAGTTTTTTTAAAAAAAAACTCAGCCGTGCAATTATAGCTTCTGGTGCACGTTTTCACTGTCTCTATCTCCCTGCAAAGGTGGGGGGGAAGAAAAAAAAAAACAATGGCTGCCCCTGTTGGATGATTTGAATGTGAAAGCTAGTCTCTGTAGTTACCCCCCCCCCCCCCCCCTCACGGCAGAGACACAAGCCCCACTGTTTGCATCCATTTTGCCTGTAAACGATCCTTAAGCCTCCACTTTGGCCGGTCGCCAGCTCACTTCATGTCAAGGAGACTTCGGAACTACTTTTTACCTGGGTTAATTAATAGTAATGACTACTGTGGCTTTAACTGGTGATATAGTGATGCTTTGGTTGCGAGTGTGATTGTGGTAGGATGAATTTAAATGATCTACTCTACTGTATCTGTCTATGTATCGACTTACTATCTATCCGTCACCTGTGGTGCAGAGATGTACTACACATGTACTCATTGACTGTTTTACACTCCAAACTAGGGTCCTGATTTTGAGCATGAACATTTTCAAAATGTTGAATTATTGATGGCAGATCATTTCAATTCAAATGTCTTTTATTGACATGAGAAAACAGATTTACATTGCCAAAGCAAGAACATAACAAGAAAACACAATATAAGATCAAGCTTGCGAAGCATTGCAGGTTGTCAATCTGCTATATCTGCGCAATACATCGACTACTTAGTTAACGGCTGAGTAACCCAAGCCAGCTATGGCTTGTGTATCTTTTCATATTCAGTTCATCTGAAGGCATGACACTGTGGCATGACGAAGTACGACTAGGGCTTGCTTAAGTGGTTAAACTAACGGAAAGTAATTGGATGGATTTAAAAAAGTACCTCAGCTGACAGGAGCGCTCAACCTTTTTGACCGACAAGGGTCACAGGTTCAATCCCGGGGCACCTGCCAACTCTGCATTTTTGGGTAGCACCGCACGGGGCTTGCTGTCGTGCGATTAAGTGAGTAGGCTGCTGTCTGGGATCTGATGATGGGTGGTGGTGTTGCGCTCCACCTCAGCATTTCACAGGATGGCATTCCACCCCCCAGGAGTCTTAAAATATGCAAGGATAGACTTACGCACCCTGGCTGACGCCGGGAATAAGCCTCTCTGATGTACTTCTTACTTTAAAAAAAAAAGTCATGTGCTGTCTTGGAACAATGCGATCTCAAGCGGGCAGATGCTTTGCATGCTAACACATTTACTAGGTCGTCTTAATGTGTAAATCTTGGTACTTGAGCAGCATCGGGTCTTGTTTGTCCAACCAGATATGCTGAGGTTGTGTAAGACAGGTGCATTATCAGCAATGCTGCTGTTTTTGTTGCACAATAGGAATGTACAGTATGTCTTGTAAACTTTTAGCTTTAACTTCCATCGGCTGTGAGTGGCATGAGTGTAGCTCTTCATCCGTCACTACTGCAGAATTCAACCACACATGTATCTACATCTGCTTAGTGGTAGCATGACTGGTATTTAAATGGCTAATAAGACCAAAAAGCCTTAAAACATGCCGTCCACAGCTAAAATAAAGAACGGCATTTTTTTCTTGCGTAAATAGAGAATCTTGTACCCAACTGCTCCCGTCACAAGCTCTCGTTGCAAGTTGGTGTAATATGTTCACAAGTGCCCTGACATATGCATGTGCTAATGAGCATTACAAATATTCCTTTAATGCTCACATTATTTTTTTTTAGGAAGTATTACTTTTTATGTGCATTCCATCATTCCACCACACATGGGCATATGACATCATCAACACGCGGCAGAATCAGTTCCATGAATTGAAAGTTACTGTGACTTTATTTTTTTACTAAATTAATTAAATATTTAAGGTGTTTTTTTGATCTTTTTATTTTAATATAGAGGGCAAATATAATGTTTTAAGGCATATGTGTTTTTATTAGCCAGGACTGGCTTAAAAACAATTCAGATGAAAACAAATCACATCATGTGAACGGCTGCAAAGACGATCATCTGGTTGGACAGATCATAGCGAGACGTATAACAACAATGGCAAAACGAGATCCATGAATGCCGCATGTTGCAAAAATGACTGCACTCCCTTGCGTTAATGTACATGTCCTTAATACTCCTCTATGTTTTCTTTTCTCCCCTGCAGTTAAGATTCTTGTTTTCTACCTGATCTTCTACGGATGCCTGGCCGGGATATTCATCGGCACCATCCAGGCCTTGTTGCTTACCCTGAGCAATTACAAACCCACTTGGCAAGACAGAGTCGCACCCCCAGGTACAGAACACACACACACACACACGCACATGCACACGCACACGCACACGCACACGCACACACACAGACACAAGATATAGAAATCACTAGGATAGCTAGGAATCACTGCAAGAGCCGTGAAACAAAATGTTATGCTACACCTGTAACCGTGTTGTGGGCCATACTGTATCTGCATCTTTGACTTGGATGTTTCGGTGCTGCTGATTCCCCTGTGTGCACACGGTTGCTATGCCTCTGCCAGAGTTCCTTGAGGGAGTTCTAAGGGGGTCCCCAGCTAAATTATAGCTTGGTGGAGCTCATCAGATGAAAGCTAGCATAGCAGGGTCACCAGGGGTCACCGTTGATGATGCCGCCAACTATTGATCATCGCTAGGGAAGGCACGATCGCAAGTGTTCGCTGTGGCAATTAAAATGTTGTCTAGTTCTAGAGGAAAGTCTGATTATGGCCAAACAATATGTATGCAAGCACTGGCTGTTCTTTTTATTTCATTTTATCCCCCCCCCCCCCCCCCCCCCCAGGCCAAGCTTTGCCAACGATTACAAGTATGTTTGCATTACAAGAGCAAAGAGATGGGGGTTGGTTAAACACAATCCTATTGAATTTCACACTTAAACAGTCTAAAGCTAGTGTGGCGCAGCAGCGACGTACGAGTGGAATTCACCCCAGCACAAACACCAGGTTTAGACCACACGAGTGTTCATGTGAGTCCAACACAATGGTGGAGGGCTCCGATTATCATCTGATTTCCCATTCAAATTACCCATATTTCAATGTAAAAGCATTCACCTAATTGACTGTATTCACTCGCACAGAAGCTATGTTGGGACTTGGAAAGGCTTTCTCCTCCTATAGCATGTGATGGGTCAACCTGTTGGTGAAAATGCGTATTCTACAAGCTCACAGCGTCACACAATCACGCACACTTTGTTGAATCACAGTGCGTGACGCGCTGTGATTCAACAAAGTGTGCGTGATTCTGTGGTGATGGTTTGAATGGCCATGAGGTCAATGGGGGTGTTGGCTGCCAAAATTGTTTTGATTGCAACGCCAAATGTCGTTGCCGTAAATATTTGGGTCCGCCAGTTTGCAAGACATTTGATTTAATTTCAATACATAAGGCTCTTCCAAGCTTCGTTGCTTTGTTTGTTCAGCTCAGGTACGCCTTAATGCCTGGATGAACATTCAGGTGCCACAGATGCAACATCTAGATTAAAAAAAAAAGATTGCAACATCTGGATTACAAAAAAAAGATTCATTCTGGCCCTCTGAATTAATTCAATCTATCAAAGATGTACACTGTACAGTCTAGCAAGAGCATAATGGATATGTAGTAGAGTTTAGGTGTGGTCAATGGCATGTCATGATGACCTCATAGGCTATCGCATGAGTGCGTAAATTGATGAGAATCGGCAGGCTTGAATATTATGTAACCTGCCAAAAATACAACCTTTCGCTAATGGGCTTGTAGATGATGCCTCCAAAGGGGGTGGGGGTGGGGGTGTGTGTGTGTGTGTGTGTGCGTGTGCGTGTGTGTGTGTGTGAGAGAGTGAGAGAGGGAGACGGATAACAATGAATACATTGGAGGGCGAACAATGTTCAGCAGGTTTTCGCTTCTGCTCTACCATCAGTTCAGTCGATTGGGAAATCGCCTCGCGTACAATACGTCTTGCTATGCAAACTAAGGCTTTAGTTGATTGGGTTCGGCTTAGGGCTGAACGATTTTGGGAAAAAATCTAATTGCGATTATTTTGAGCAATATTGCGATTGCGATTAATTTGCGATTATTTTTTAAAAGAGTCCAGTTTCGGTTTAAATCTTTACCATGTCCATTAAAAACGTATTTTAACATTACCAATACCAAAAGACAGTCATTTACTTCTCTGAATAAGGATAAAAGATATGAATTGCTTCCAACAGGCATCATATTTATTTTCCAAGTACATTCTTCACAACACACTGTCTGGAATTGTAAATCAACAGGTGCATGTTCTGTTTCTGAACAACCTGTGGAAGTACAACTTCTTTTCTTACTGAACAAAATATTTTGAAATTTATGAAGAAATAGCCAGGTAGATACTGCAGATCTTCTAAACTCAATAAGACCTGAGGCCGATTCTTTAAGTGTCTTTAAACTGTTTTCTGAAAAAACTATTTAGCTTGCCAGACATCAACATCAGTATAATAAAAGTATTTCTAGATGCTCTGGATTCGCCCATTTATGGACAGGCACCATAAAAGGGCGCCTATAGTGGAAAGGACCCCACATCATCCCCCAGCGCAGCGTTATGAATCCCACCGCAGTTGTTAGCCATTACTGGCAATCACAGCGTGGGGAGCGTTCCTAGAACTGCGGTGGGGTTCATAATGTCGCTCCCGCAGCCTTTAGCGCTAGTAAAGTTTGAAAGCTGAAAGAAACTTAAAACCAGCTAAAACAGAGGAGATGAATAAACGTGTGTCATGGGACTCGGTATGCAACTGCATGGTAATCAGTGAGCGCTGGATGCATTGCAAGAAAAGACGTTCGCTCGTTGCGATGCGAGAATGTGATTCAATGGACGTATACGGTACGGGTTTCTATGGCAACGGAATATACACATACAACCAAGGCTGCACGTGGACGCTGTCACTGGATAGGGGTGAGTGATGAACGTACTCGTAAATGAATAGCGGCGTGCGTTGCAGCGTCGCAAGGCGATTAAATAATGCGGAAGGATGCGGACGGATCAACAATGTGCGTGTGCGGATTTCGGATGGGAAAAAAGCTCATCTGCTGATCTCTAATAGAAATATTAAAAATCGAAAAATCGCGGCCCTTGCGATTCACAAATCGCATTTTTCAAATCGCGATTTCGGTTTAAAAACGATTAATCGTTCAGCCTTAGTTCGGCTCTGTGGTCGCCGCCGCTGTTGTTCTTGAAATCTACAAGCGCACGATTAAAGCGTGTGGCGATCGTCTCTTTCCCCAAAGTAACTTGGGTTCTGTTGAACGTTTGTGACTTGCTTCAGTGAAGACCTCTTTGCCCTCCCCCCAACCCCCCCCCCCCCCCCCCCCACACACACACACACTACGTACACACGCGCACACACACGCACCGCCCTCCACACACACACTTCTTTCGAAGCAGACAATGGGGGTGAATAAAAACACTTGTCCCGACAAGTTATTCCCCTCGAGAGAGCCACGTTAAAGTCCTCGGTGTTTTCTTTTTATTTATTTAAAGTTTCATGAACCCTGAGTGACCTGTGAATAGGGCAGGCAGGCGGTTGTGTTCTATGGATATTGCTTAACTTTGACCGCATATATACAGTAAACTGTGGCATGATGGCATCATCCCTATTCTTCGGAACAAACATGCGCTGAAAATAGTAGTGGGCCTGTCAAAGTGATTACGAGTATGATTATAATCATACTTCTATTTGCAATTATTTGAGATAATTACAAATAGTTTGGTCGAAATCGCCTGTCGTTTACATGTTTGACATGGTTCATACATTAAAGAAGCAGATGTACAAGCTATTTCCGGTATACTTTTAACATAAGCATTGGTCCTAGCGACTATGCATTGGTACCATCAGTATCGTCCAAGCCAGGGGTGGGCAATTATTTTTCCCAAGGGGCCAAATGAGATACATAAAATATCGTGGAGGGCCAAGACTAGAGCCCGACCGATATAAAATTTCAGGGCCGATCCGATATGCCGATACAATATGGAATACAATCACCGATAGCCGATTTGTGACCGATAGTTTTTTTTAAGCTGGAATGAAAATAGACTTTTTTTCTTCTTTGAATTGTGCAAAGATTTGGTGCCGATATGATTATGCAGTGATACAGTCACATTGACAGTAGTACATGGTAGACAAACTGCTGTCTTAAACCAATATCTTTATTCAAGACAAAACAAAGAGTAGTAGTAGTAGAAGTAGAGTCAATAGGAACACGAACAGTCCAACTCTTCAGCTTAGCAATGGCATCGTTGACCACCCTCTGTGATCCAAGAGCATCCTGTACTACAAGTTGGAGTGTGTCAGCACAACAGCTGAGATCTGGCACGTAGAACTAGCATTACACACTCAGGGTCAATGTCCCACTTCTGCAGCATCTCCAAAAACACAAGAATCTCCGTTAAAGCTGTGTTCTCCAGCCTTTTTAGAGAGAAGCTCTTTGTCATACACTTCATGCTGCTTCTGTGTGCGGAAGAACTTCTCAGTCTTCAGGGTGTACCTCGGCTCCATGGCAGCTACAAGCCTCTTAAAACAAACACCTTCAACCATGTTGTATGTGTGTGTGTGTGTGTGTGTATCAGTGGCAAGCATCCCCAGCTTCTTTGCTCTTGGAAATCCAGTGTCCTTTCTCCTTTTGTCAGCCATCTGTGTGATGAAGAAAACATTTTATTAGGATTTTTTAAAAAATATATTTAATCATGTATACAAAAGAACACTTCAAACTTTTTTTTAATGTGATCATATATTTTGCATGAATTGCATTAATTGCATTAATTGACAGTTTGTTTAAAAATAGAAAAGAAACATCTATATTATCTATAAAGCAATGCAATGTGACGTAACTGCATGCTGCAATTACAGATTGAGTTGGCTAATTTATAACCCTCATTAACACCACACTATATTTTAAATGATCTTTCTTCCTCCTCCTTTCTCCTTCTGTTTGTCACAATGTTGGCTAACTAGCTACTTACATAAATACCAGTAATGCAATAACATGATAAAGAGAACAATGCAAGTAGGCTAGTTCAATATGAATGAATGAATGAATGAATGAATGAATGAATGAATGAATGAATGAATGAATGAATGAATGAATGAATGAATGAATGTAAATGTAGGCTCTGCTTGGAACACTAAGCCACTGTATTTGCATCTGTATGGGTGGGTCGTGTGACTTGTGTCCTAATGAAAACTGCCCAGTGACTGACCACGCAAGTAGGAGAACTGTGAACTGTCCCTCTCTAAGTTTCTTTCTCGTCTTGCCTCAAGGTAGGCTAGGCAGAGATTTGAGCAGTAGTATGGCGGAGGACACACACACACACACACACACACACACACACACACACACACACACACACACACACACACACACACACACACACACACACACACACACACACACACACACACACACACACACACACACACACACACACACACACACACTAGCTATGTAGCTATGTAGCTATTCTTCTAAAATAGTTGCGACATTGATGGGTCAGAAAAGAGGGATCGCGCGATCCCATAGACTCCAGTGCATTTCATAACTTCCGGCTGTCCTATTTTGTCCCTATTCTCAATATAAGACTATGTAGAAGAGCCTCCATTGGGCTGGCCCCATGGAGTAAACAGAGTTGACGCACCTCTACATTCTGACAGAGTCTTTGACGAAGAGAGGGATTTAGTTTCCTTTTTTCATAATAAATAAACCAAGTAAACGACAACAATGCTGAACGTAACTAACAGTAGCCCGTCATCGTGTCTTGGGTTCGATCCTTTTAGCATTTAATTGTGTTAGTATTGAACAGGAACTTTTAGTCAAACATGTCGTGGCCAGTCTGCAGTTCATCATAGTTACAACGGGTCGGCTGTGGGTGGTGTGTTGGGGAGCATGTTTTAAGTTGAACTGAGCAATGTATTGAAATGTTGCCAATATGTTCAAATGACACACAAATAATTATTTCATGAACCAGTCATGGTTAGATTGAACTACTTACCGTTGCATTGAAAAGTAATTCCAAAGTAGTCCCTCTTCAGTCGTACTGTTGTTGTGCTACTGCTCTCTCTGTCTCTAGCATAGGCTACTATACAGCAATGGAGGAAAATATGAGCACCGCTGACGGTCACAGGCAGGCACAGCGCACTCTTGTGGGCAAAATAAGTCATTACAAATATACACCAGTGCAATGATATTTGTATTTCAGCAACGTGTTTTCGCTGCTTTTTTGTTTCTATCGGCGAAAATTTCCTCCGATACGATAGAACCTCCGATAGACGGGGACCCCTTATATCGGCGGCCGATAAAAAACGCCGATTCTATCGGTCGGGGACTACATAAAATATCGTGGAGGGCCAAGACTAAAGGCTGAACTAAAGTCTGCGTAATATTAATTTAATTTCAAGATAAAAGTAAGAGTAAGACCAGCCATTTTGACACCAGGGACCTCTATTTATTCAGTATTTTAGCCCCACAGACCCCAAAACTAAAGATTTATTTTGCTTTTGTCCACAATTCCAGGCTGAATTTGGGAAACCAAACAGTCAAACATACAGATCAAAATGACCATTAATCTTCTACATTCTCTAGTTGTGTAGACTTGGGGCTTATTCACATGATGAATATTTTAACTCTTGAGAGTGTAGAAATGAAACCAAATGGACCCGCAAGGGTTTGGGAAGGGAAGTGAATAGATTACACCTATGGGGATGGTCAGCAAGCGTAGTCACTTATATCACGAGAGAGAGAAGTGAATAGATTACACCCTCACTTGGGTTGTAATTTGCCATGGGGGTCCCTGGGGGGACCCTGGGGGTCAACTTAAGGTTGAAGTGGTTGAGGATTGTAGAGACCTTCTGCTGTTTAGGGAGGAGCATTTGAGTTCTTGCCTGTTTTTGCGTAAACAATGCCTGTATAAACACGACACCTAACAGTAAGGGTCCTGTTTAAGACCACTATTGTCATGTTAACAGGAGGGTTATGGAGGGGGGGAGGGTGCCCTCCCTCCCAGGGGCGGATGTAACATTTCCCAATTGGGGGAGGGGGGGGTATGGTGAAAATGGTATGGGGGCGGCTTCAAAAGTATTTAAAACACTACTGAAAATGGTCACCATTTTCAGTAGTGTTTCAAATACTTTTAAATATAAGCACTGAAATATCTTGGGTTGGTGGCGGTGGGGCAGACTGGGCATTTAGGGGGGGCATCCCCCCCCCCATACCTATGCATAGATCCACCCCTGCTCCCCCTCCTGCTGCAACCAAATAATAACGGCGACACTGACAGCTTTGTGTTGTGCTGAAACTAATCGTGGCTATACTGTACTGTTGCAGGCCTTTCACACACCCCGCGCTCCGAGAAGAATGAGATCTCCTTCAACACCAACGACCTGGAGACCTACATCCCTTACGCCAAGGCCCTGAGGAAG
Organism: Benthosema pterotum; assembly: GCA_039105355.1. Lineage (NCBI taxonomy): Eukaryota > Metazoa > Chordata > Actinopteri > Myctophiformes > Myctophidae > Benthosema > Benthosema pterotum. The sequence continues at coordinate 5,587,351 of CM076988.1, read as the reverse complement.
TTCCTGGAGCAGTACGACGACGACGCGCAGAAGGACCAGATGAAGTTCGAGGACTGTGGAGGTATGTAGAAGTGTGTGTGGGTGTGTGATGTCAGATCTGGCCCCAGAATAAGCTTTATTACTGGAATTACATCCTGGAAATGATGTAGAACAGGGGTTTTCAAAAGTTGGTTCGGGGACCACCAGTGGTCCTTGAGAGGATTCCAGGTGGTCCCCAGGCTAAATGATGGAAAGTTGGTTAACCAGATGTAACTCTTGAGAATGTACTAAAAATCTTCACATTCTCAAGAGTTAAAATATTCGACATGTGAATTAGCCCAAGTCTACACAATTATAGATTATAGATAATCCTCGTGGTCCTTGGCATGAAATATGTTGAGCGACACTGACACAGGAACATAGATTTTTGGAGAAAAAAATCTAATCTAGTGTCAGAAACTAGAATCTACCGTCAGATCAGGTGTCGGATAGAATACATTCATAGATTTGCTCATTTTCCCAATTTTTCAGAAATATCAGACCTACAAGCTTGTAGATCTGATATTTTCCAATAGCTAAAGTTGCTTGGAACACCAAAACGTGTTACAGTACAGAAACGGTTTAAGGCATAACGTACACACACACTTATCAGTTATGATATACAATACGTAGAAGTACTGTATGCACAGTCCATACTCAAATTTGAGAAGACCTCATCGTCTAACCCTGGTAACAAGATGTGCACATGCACACACTCCACAGTGGGGTCTCTCATCCTGGGTTTGTTGACCCCAAGCACTCACTGAGGACTTGGAGGAACTCTTATATGATTATACACTTAAAGTAGGGAGGATTAGCACCAAAAGAAAGTGATATTTTAGTGAAATCACTGAATTTACCTTTTGAGGCCCATTGCTGCTTATACATAGAAAAACAAAATGGGTCAATGTCAGATGATGTAATCCATCGCTGACTGCGCACACACGTTCCATGTATCCCAGTTTTCCAACCTTGAAGTAGGGCCAAATTGTGTTATTGTTCATCCACGGTCTGCCTGTATGTTTTCAATGCAATATCAGTCATATCCTATTGTGCTGTCACTTTAACATCACTCCCACATCTTAATGTTGTTCTGAAGCACGATGATAACGTTTTTAGAGAATGTAAACATGGACTCTAATCCTGCCTGACGGATGGTGTGCCACAGGTTTGAGTCCAGAGCCCGTCTTCCCGTCAGGGTGGCCATTACTGTACCACCCTCCCAATGAAGGGGAAAAAAATGTTGCCGGGAGAACAGAACAGGTTTTTCTTTCCCCCAAGATAAAATAACCCAAGAAATGGCAAATCTACATGCTCACAAAATGCGTCTGACTGAGTCAGTGGGTTTCTGACACATTCAGAAAACCCAGTGAGGCAAACGCTGGGGAAACTTGTCTGTACGTATCAGGGGCGGATGTAACATTGCCCAATTGGGGGGGGGGGGGGGGCAGGAGAAAATAGGGGCCGCCCCAAACCATTTTCAGTTACAGGACTTTTATTAGGCAAATAAAACATCAATAATAACATCAGTTGAAGTTGAGCATGCATAAAGCTAAAGGTCTGACTCGGAGTTCTCTGTTTTCAATGACAAAATGGTGTTGGCTAGATCCACCCCTGTCTGTACTGTACGTATCCATGCCGGAGTATAAATAACCATTTCTGACCTGGTTCTTCCTGCTTTTTTCCCCATTCAGAGGAGCCTGGTGACTACAAGCACCGGGGGGAGATGGACGTGGACATCGGTGTGAGGAAGGCCTGCCGTTTCTCTAGGTCCTGGCTGGGTCCCTGCTCTGGTCTGGAGGACCGCGAGTACGGCTTCAAGGAGGGCAAGCCCTGCTTCGTCGTCAAGCTCAACAGGATCGTCAACTTCCAGCCAAAGGTGGGAGTTCTTTAACACTTTCACCGCTTTAGGCACTCTCCTAAAAAAATAGTTTGGCGCCCCCTAGTGGCCACAAAAACTCGGGAAACTCGGGTTAAGCAGAGATACTGTTAAATGTTTTCATGACATTAAAGGTAATAGAAGCAACTTTTTTTTTTAGCCAAAAGTCAAAATAAATCAGGGGTTTTCAACCTTTTTGACTCCAGGGACCACCATTTATTCCGCATTTTTAGCCACGGACCACCATTTGATTACATCTTCACACCAAAAGACTTAAAATTAAAGTTATTATTTTTTAATAAATAATTAAAAAATAATAAATAATAATAATTACAAAATTATTTTTGGTTTTGTCCACAATTCCAGGTTGTATTTTGCCAACAAAACAGTGTAAACCTCTTAATTAAGCGGTGCTAATTCAGATATTTCAACTCTTGAGAGTGTAAAAACGAAACCAAATGGACCCGCAAGGGTCCATTTGGTTTCGTTTTTACACTCCCAAGAGTTACATCGGATTAACCAACTTTCCATCATTTAGCCTGGGGACCACCTGGAACTTTCTCAAGGACCACTGGTGGTCTGTTGAAAACCCCCGAAATAGATACATAGCTATATATTTTTTTGACTTTTTCCCCATTTACGCCGCAGCTGTTTCCCTACAGACAGGCACTTACTTGCGTCGTCCTGCAGACGTTCCAGAACTTTGTTGTTGGCAACAAATTGTGGGGGGAAAAAAAACCTTTGTCGGGCTCAAGATGGGCGGTTAATTTGTGAGGGGAAGGGGGTTGTGTGGGGTGAGGCAGCGTTTTATCCAATCGCAGCACAGCAGTCTCCTCACAGCAGATTCACAATGAGCCAATAGAGTGGAGGTGAGGTGGAGTTAGATTCTGGTTTCAAGCAAATCTGTTTATAAATGCAGTGTTTGTTCACCGTAAAGTTGCCTCTATTGTCTTTAACTTTCAATTATTATTATTATTATTATCAGGGCTTGACACTAACACTTGCCCGCTTGCCCGGGGCACGTAAAAAAAATGGTGGGGCAAGTGAAGACTGCTACCTGGTTGCCCGATCGGGCAAGTGTGCAACTTAGTGCACTATAACACTACACAAGATAAATTTGTCTTGAAGGCGGTTCATTGCGACCTGGGCTAATTAAGATGATGAATTTTAACTCTTGAGAGTGTAAAAATGAAACCAAATGGACCCTTGCGGGTCCATTTGGTTTCATTTTTACGTTCTCAAGAGTTACATCTGGTTAACCAACTTAGCTGGGGACCACCTGGAACCCTCTCAGGGACCACATGTTGAAAACCCCTGGTTTAAAGCACCCAAGTAGAAAGTAAACTTAAATGCAAAATTTACAATATATTTTTTGGGGACAAGTGACCATGTCCTGAGGGCAAGTAGAACCTGACTTGCACTTGCCCGATGGGCAAGTGCCTCGGAGACATTAGTGTCAACCCCTGATTATTTAGGTTTTATGAACTCCATTACACACACACGCACGGACGCACACACACAATCCAGTGGCCTCCGTGTCCTAATGCTGCAACAACAAAAAATGGAAAACCAAGAATAGAAACGAGCGGGGCATGACTTTGAAACGTTTTCTTTTTGTTCTCCTCCAGCCTCCTCTCTCCAATGACACCATTCCAGAGGACGCCCATTTCAGGGTGCAGCCCAACGTCATTCCCATCCACTGCCAACACAAGGTATGTGGGGTAGCTTGTTTCCTTTTTTCGTCTGGGATCACAATGTATGCCTCTTCTTTAAGTACTTGTGTAATGATAACAAGCCGCGTTTGCAAGGTTACACGATGGTCGACCGCCACCAGAACTATGGGAAGAGTTTTGTTCGAACAAATAGTCCCAAAGAATGCTATCAACCTGGCCCTCCCACCCCCATTGAGATCAGACCACATGCATGTGGGAATCTTCGTACATGTAAAATTTGAGCCGTTTTTTTTTTTTTTCTCCTTCTTTTTTACCCACATAGTAAGCAAAAACGGGTGAGAGAATCCGCATATGCCAGTGAATTTCAGTGTTTTTACTTTTTACCTTTTTTTATTATCAAGCCATCAAACGCACTATGCATGCAGAATGTTAAGAAAACAATGCTGAATGGGGCCTCTGGACCCATGCCCAAAGGGCGCGGATGGTAGATCCGGCCCTGAGTAAAGATGCACACACTAATGTGCTAAATTCATCTAGACACTAGAGTGACCACCGAGGTCTAGTGTTCACCGTTTACTGTGAATTATAGTGGATAAAATGACCACGGCATGTCGAACATCTGCTCAAACATCCCTCGGTGTGTCCACCAACACTCGCGCACAGAGCAGTGCGCACTAAATACATATTCCCTCAGCATGTATAAATCACCACGGCAATTTATTGCCCCAGATGTGGCCTTGAGCTTATTTGTTATCACGAAACACTGTCACACAATTTTTTTCCACCATGAGTTGTTTGTTTTTTGTCACTCGTTTATAGCTACTGAACAGTTGTACTACATGAATTATTTCATTAAGAGCTGTTTTTATATGCTACAACCAAACCAAAGGAGTTGGAACAAAGCAAAAAAGACAAAGGCAAGGCAGCGGCCAGACAGGCAAGTTTGCTGCTTTTGAAGGGTTTCGACTACAACTTGCTGCACAATCGCATATTTGTGCAGTGTAATTCCGCATAGATGATTGCAGTGTCATGTCTTCTGTTCCTTATTACATTGGGAATGTAATATGAAAGAGTTTTTTCTCAAACTTCCATGCATCTCCTTCTGTCGGATACCTCTGCTATTTATCTAACTATATATAAGCAATAAATCTCAGAATTTTAATGGCATTCTTTTTCCTTCTTTTTCACCGTTTCATTATTAGGTCCCTTCCTGAATATATCTATTATGTATGACAACCATAAGAGTTGTGATTGGCAGTGGCCCTTGAAAAATCCTTAGTCCTCCACCACCTCCACATTTGACTCCACCAGTCCTCCCTTTTTCCTTAGTCAGAGGCAGCTCAACGAGGCTCTTCCTGATTGGCTAAGAAATGGTCCCACCGGGAGTATTTGTTAGCCAATGACAGAGCTTATGGGGATTTCTTTGGGGGCCTCCTGCAGCCCCTCTAATTAAAGGAAGCCTTCAACAAAAACATAAAACCATTTAAAAAAAAAAACAATGTAATTATTATTTTGACCATAAAATGACATAGGAGCTGATTTTTAAAAACACTTCCCCGTTTGACTGCAAACCCTGGATTCATTTTCCATGGGATGAATTTTACAATTACAATAACTTTCATACTCTTCATGCAGTTGTGTGTCTCTGTGTGGTTATTCTGAGAGTGGGTGTTTTTTTTCTGTGTGTTTTTGCGTGTTTTATTCTTAGAGTTGGGTGTGTTGTGAATTTAAACATAGTAAGATCATCTTGTGCTCGTCAGGACTGACTTGACCAGATAAAGGCTGGCTGATAAAACACAGCCCTACACTATGCTGTCAACGCAGGGTGTCACTTGTCACAAATGTTTATGTATTTAAGCGAAGGGTTCACCTGAGAAAGCTGGATGGGTAACGCAACACTATAAACGTATTCTATCTCTTAACCCGTTCATAATCGGTTAATGGCGTGAAGGAACACCTTTTGGTCTTTAAAGAGGAACCATTTTCAATATTTTACTGTCATTGATGTACCTTCAAGGTGTTGTGTGGACTTGATAAAAAAGTTCCCCCATTCGGTGTTCCCAAGAAATGGAGGTCTGATGTACATCTTGATGTATTTTCACCATGTTAATGAATTTCTTTAGACCTCCATTTCTTTTTTCTGAGAGCGTACAAATGGATTGTATTTGTACGCTTTCAGCAAAAAAGAAACAGGTGAAATTCTCCTTTAAGCGCATTACTCTGTTGTACTATTGACAGAATAGCATTTTTGAAGAAACATGAAAATGTGGTGCAAATCCTTGAATATGTATATTTTTCTCCTTAGCAGATGTTTTTCTTCTAGGGTATACCCTGGCACAACATGTTTTCAGATGGAGACATTGGCTTTTCAGGAAATGTTTAGAAAACTTTTCTTTTAAGTAAGCCTTGGGCCTAAATGAATTAAATTGACCTTTAGGCCATCCCGAAATTGCTATGGTCCAGCATAACGGGTGTAAGAAATCTCCACCTATAGTTTTACTATAAGATAAAACATTGTTTTTAAAAAAGAAATGTCACATACATATCTCTCCAATGCATACGGCAGGCCTCGTTTGATGAATTTGGAAGGTCTGCAAAAATGCATATTTACATTGGAATGAATGCACTCGGCCGGACTGTGTCTAAAGTGGGAATGTGGCTAGTGGTGTTTCTAAGCAATTTGGAGCCCTAGGCAAGATTTTCCCAGGGAAAACCCCCCCTTATCAAATGGACCCTTACAGGTGGCTTACGGGTGGCTTACTGGAGCCACCCTTACGGGTGGCTCCAGGGAAAATCTCATATTATAGAACATATATGTGTTTTAAATTTTCGATTCTAGTTAGTGGACAGAGGACAAGTATAATGTATTTATCCATATTAGTCTAGTATTAGCTTGGTATCCTTTTAAAATGTTCACTTCTAGTTAGAGGACAGAGGGCAAGTATAATGTATTTATCCATATTAGTCCAGTATTATCTTGGTATCCTTTTCAAAGCGTGTCTGGTGGTCGCCCCCTCCCTTCATGGCGCCCCAGGCAACTGCCTAGTCTGCCTAATGGCAAAAACGCCCCTGATTGTAAGAGAGGGGGCGGGGCTTAGCCAAATGTGAATTGTAAAATAATTCTTGTGTTGTTTTCTTCAGAGAGAGGAGGACGCCGGCAAGGTGGGCCAGATCAACTACTACGGCATCGGCGCCGGCTTCCCCATGCAGTACTACCCGTACTACGGCAAGCTGCTGCACCCGCACTACCTGCAGCCGCTGGTGGCCGTGCACTTCGTCAACATCACCATGAACCAGGACATACGCGTCGAGTGCAAGGTCTACGGCGAGAACATTAAGTACAACGAGAAGGACCGCTACCAGGGACGCTTTGACATCAAGGTCCACATCGGCACCGTATGACCAAACGGTCGGCGGCCATAGCACTTTCTCTGTAACCCCCGATACTCCTTCCCCCCTCTCCTCCTCCTCCTCCTCCATTTCCTCACCTTTCCCTCCCTCTCTCCCTCACTCTCTCCACCCACCCACCGCCTTCCTCTAGGTCGACCCTTTAACCGAGACGCGATTAACGAGAGGTATAACCATACGTTAAGTTAGGAGACGCGTTTTAACACTTTGACTGCAAAACCCGAGGTTTTTTTTCGAGTTAACACTGACTGCAAAACCCGAGTTAGTTTCCTGACTTTTTAGTTGGGGCGTCAGATTTGATTCAAAGCATTCGAAGTGTTAAAAAAAAAAAAATGAGCGCAGGGGGAGGAGGGGAGACGATAGCTATTAAGTTAAAAAATATCACGACTAGTCTTGAATAAACGAAACAAAAAAAAGGAAATATTAAAAATTTCATTGCAGGACCGATACTTAAAAAAAATAATAAATATAAAAAAAATCTGTCTGCTTTCCAGTACCTTAGCTTCTCTGCTTCTGTCTAGCGTTATAGGTGTAATTCACAGGAAGAGTAGCAATAGCGTAAATGAAGAAAATAAAGATATTTATTCTACTGTAAATGAGAAATTCCACGAGCCATGGGACATCTGTTCATTCATGACTGTAAATTGTAATTCCAACCACGGGATGTGTAGCGAGCAGTTGTTCCTCCTTGTTCCTTTTTATTTTTATCCGTAGATTTTTGCTGCCTAGTGTGGTTTCGGTATACTGTTTTTTGGAGTGTACAGTGCAGTAGTCGCAAAAAAATGTTTTCGTCCCTTTTTTTTCCTAAGCCATGTCGTGACCCGTTTTTTTTTGTTTTTTTTTTTTTTTTTGTTTCGTTCTTTTTTTTTATGTGAGCAAAAGCTTCAGCAGTCACAGATGTGTATATACGTATATATATTAATGTATACATGAATGGAAAAAAATAATATTTTGACACGGTACGTTCTGATCTCTTCTGATCTGTGAGAGATGAGGCTGCACTCCAGGGAACTTTATTTTTGTTTTTTCGTCTTTTTATTTTTCGTCTTTTAAGTCTAATCACGGGAGAATGTTTTTACTTATTTTTCTTTTTTTTTTTTTTTTTACTTCTTTTGCTTTCTGTTCTAAATCACATAATGTGCGGTAGGGGATTTTTATTACACTGTATTTCATGCTTTTAACCTTATTTTGATTTTTATCTTTTATTCTTTTTTTTGTTTTTCTGTTTTCTTGAATGTAGAGTTTGTGTGTCCGGTCCGTTAGACACTCAAGCCCCTTTAAAAGCTAAATAAGTGGCAGCGGTGCTAGACAAACTGCTTTTTAAAAAGAAGAAAAAAAAAACTAAAAGTGAAATGATTGTCATTTATTTTTGTTGGTGGATTGCATCACGGTATAACCACTGTTGGTGTATGACTTATTTTTTTTTTCCTTGATGAATGTTTTTAGCCATTTAACATGGTGGAAGAAATTTTATATTTATGCAGTTGTACTTTTTTTGTTTTTTCTTTCGCAGAGAAAAGTGTAATGTATAAATACAATACCAAAGTCACTGGGCCAGGGTTGGTTTGAATGAGGAGAAGCTGTCGTCTGTCAGAAGCAATCAATGCAGTACTCCGTGTTTTTAGGATCTTTCGTCGATGTTAAGTGCTAAAAAGTCAATGTCTAAAACATCAGTCAAGTTTTCAGGAGTTCATCCACTCTTGTCATTTATTTAATCAGTAAGAAACAAACTGAAATAAAATGAAGAAAATTAAAGGAATTAAAGTCATCCTGTGCATTTATTGAGTGGTGCAACCACTCCTTCATTTAACCCCTTGCGTCTGTGTGTCCCTGTACTAGGCACTAAAATGCCAGGTCTGGTCATTATAAGCTACTTTAGACTTGTTTCTTGTTAAAGTTTCTTCCAGTTATGAGTGGTCTTTAGCATGAACGTATTTGGAAACCACTGTTCTAAAACAACATTGGAAAAGGCCGTTTTACAGTAAGCACAAGAGTTGCTTATTTTCAGATATTTCTTTTTTTTTTCTGATTTTCAGAATTTGATCTTTAGGCATGTTTCTCTCCCAAAATATGTCAACCCAAATGAGCTAAAAAAAAAGGTGCCAGCCCTGTTCTGGAACAAAAACAGGATTGTTTCTGTGGATTTGGAAGTTATGGAGACCGCACAATTACACCACTCCCTTTACATAGGTGTGATTTTTTTTATTTTATTTTTTTGCTATTTTGTAAAATATGTAAGAGTATGTGGAACACTTCCTCGTTCCTAGTGTTGTCATTAGACCAACAAGACACCTACCCGAAACCCTACCCTAACCACAAGCGCAACACAACCCTGTGCATGTCGGACATTTGGATGTGGCGGATCTGTGTGTGCTGTTGTATTGCGTGTGGATTTCTAAAATGATCAAGCATAGGCTCCATGTCCTTTTGGTTCCTATCTGTTCACCACATGGGCCCTTAACATGGTAAACCAGTGCCACCCCCGGTTGGGGAAATCACAATTCATTTGCCGGGGCGAAAATCAAATTAAATCAGATTTCAGTCATTGCACGGTATAACACGATTAGTTCCACTATCACAGCAATTACAGTTGCACTATTAATGTTTATAATTGGATGTCGTTGTGTAACTGAGGGCAAGCTCATTATGAACGTTTATTCCAAGAAGAGAAGAAAACGTTCTTTCCCTTTCTAGCATGTTCCGGTGTGTAAGTTGAATAAAGCATTGATTTGGGATACTGGGCACATTCTAATGGGAATCCTTTCATTAATGAACTAGGGTGGAATGATCTTTCTGTAGATAAGTTCTAGTGTGTCTCCGAAGATATTGGCATTCACTGAAATGGCCTCTGCCGATGAAAACATGAGGTTGCAACTAATTGGTAGAATTGTCAGCCGACATGCTTTTTTTGTGTAAAATGGGAAATTTGGTATAGCCTTTTGGTGTAAAATGTGGTCTATATACATTCATGAATCCACTTTCTGACCGGCTGTTGGAATTGGACATTCTCTCTTAGAGGGGAACTAGGGGTTTCTTCATGATTCTGCATCAATTCCGAGCACCTGTTGTGCACACAAAACACTTGTGGTTGCTAAAAACAGCCATAGAAGTTATGACAAATGTGGTGAGGTCATCACATTTAGGAGAAGTAATAGGGATAGTTTGATATTTGATATTTTTTACTTTTTTGCCTGTCATAGGATGTTAATAGTAGGGAATGAATTGCCCAATACCCAAACTCGTTCAACAAGTGTATTCATAAAGGTAATTTAGACGATATTGAATCTATTTAGCAAATAAAAAAGACTACACCAAATTTCTCACTCATACAGCTTGTCTGCTGCCACACTAGACTAGGCCGGGGTGGCATGCAATAATCCGATTTCATCATCCAATGAAAAAAGGCATTTGATTCTGAAAGAATCTGACAGGTCGTGACATTTTTGCAGCTGGGGATCAGAGGACTCGGGGAATGACGCTGCGACCGGTCACCGCAAAGCGATGTGACCCCACTGCACTGAACCACAACGACACCATTGACTCTGACACTCTAAATGTCCCTTCCACGGTGGATGATGGCAGTGGCATTTCTAAGCAATTTGGAGCCCTAGGCAAGATTCTATATTATAGAACATATTATATGTGTTTTTTAATGTTCAATTCTAGTTAAAGAGGACAAGTATAATGCATTTATCCATATTAGTCTTATTAGCCTGGGATCCTTTTAAAGCATGTCTGGTGGTCGTCCCCTCCCCTCATGGCGCCCTAGGCAACTGCCTAGTCTGCCTAATGGCAAAAACGCCCCTGTATGATGGCTCCTACGCGTCGCCCGGAGGGGATGAATTCGGTGTCTGAGGACCGCTTCATGACACGGCTATGCACTTACCAGGGCTTACCAGAGCGTAAAAATGATACCAAATGGACCCTTGCGGTCCATTTCATTTTCACACTCTCAAGAGTCCATTTGGGTCCATTTGGGGTGCTTTGGGGTGCTAAATCCGGGCCTGGCACTGTATGTCCATGTCATATTTAGGATCCAAACGTTAGACTGTTGTGAGTCCCAAAGTGACCCCAACTGCCCATATGGAAAAAAAAATCATAGGCAAACTCTTGAAAGAGACACCTTTCATATAAAACAGTGGTTTTCAACCTTTTTGACACCAGGGACCACAATTTATCCAGCATTTGAGCCACCGACCACCATTTGATGACATTTTAGCCCCCAATTCCAGGCTGGACTTTGCAAACAAAACAGTGTGGAACTTCTTAATTAAACAGTGCTAATTCAGATGAATGTTTCAACTCTTGAGAGTGTGAAAATGAAACGAAGAAGAGTTACATCTGGTTAACCAACTTTCCATCATTTAGTCCGGGGACCACCTGGAACCCTCTCAAGGACCACTGGTGGTCCCCGGACCACCTGTTGAAAACCCCTGATATAAAAGAATAAAGTTATTATACTGTAAGATCCATAGTATTTCTTTGTAAAGTGAAACAGCCTCTGCAGTCGTCTCACTTTCTTATAACTGTCCTGAATGGAATCCAGTGGCTTCCAGGGTATGCTTAAGGGTCAAGAGCTGTGTCAATACACGGTCACTCTATGGTCAGTGGGCTAAACGTGTCAGACCACCGGTATGTCTCCTGTCCTGTTGCATCTCTCTCTTTCTCACACACAGGGAGAGAGAAATACATACACCTACTGTTATGTATGCATACAGAGACCTGCAATTAGTGCAAATGAGACCGACACACGCACAGACACACAGACACACAGACACACAGACACACAGACACACAGACACACACACACACACACACACACACACACACACACACACACACACACACACACACACACACACACTGTTCACAGAGGTTGGGAAAAACATGCAAGAGCAGTTGGATGTGGCAACAGATTTTGTTGTCCGGCAGATGATGAGCATGATGACCTCCCAAAACACCAAACCACACTAGCACCCACGCACACAGCATGTTAAGATAAACATGTGAGCTCAAGCTTACATATAGAGTCCATCGTCCAAACGTGCATTATGATTTCATTTCCTAATGCTTGAGGCTTGAGTTGACATTAGCCTATTATTGTTATTATTAACATTATAGCATTGCCTTTAGTGAGAGGCAGGGGCGGATCTAGGCATGGGGGGGGTGCCCCTCTAAATTCCCAGTTTGCCCCACCAAACATGATGGCATGCAAAACAACCCAAGGTATTTCAGTGCATATTTAAAAGTATTTGAAACACGACTGAAAATGGTATGGGGGCGCCCTTACCATTTTCTTCTGCCCCCCTAATTGGGAAATGTTACATCCACCCCTGGTGAGAGGACTATGAAGTTATTTTGTTTGAGGATTGGAGTATTGAAGTATCCCTGCTATACCTTTATTAGCTTCATTTCTCATTTTCTTCATTTTCCTTGAGTGTAATGACATTGAAATTGCATGCAAATCCCCTCAGTCAAGACACACGGATATCATTTTTTGCATGATTATGTTAAAAACAAAAACCTAACCATGTCTTTTTACATTAGTTCCGGGTTCTGACAGACTGCATCTCACCTGTAAAAGCTCCATTTTTTCCACCCACACTTTGTTTGGTTTTATTCAAAAACAAAGTCGGGGTTGAAAATCTAAAATGTACTGCTCTACTTTCACAGCAGGGCCTTGCACACAGCTACATTAGTACAGTATGTTCTGTAGAGCAATGTTACAAAGTAACAAACAAAAAAACTGAATAGAACAGAACTCCCATCCATTCCTGAGCTCCTCTCTCTCTCTCTCTCTCTCTCTCTCTGTCTCTGTCTCTGTCTCTCTCTGTCTCTCTCCCCCCCTCCCTCTCCTCTGACTAGTTCCTCTGGTGTTAACCCCACTAGCCCCGGCTTAATTTTCCCATCAGAGAAAAGCTTTCCGTGAATGAATGGGAATCCTGTGTGCTCGCCCCCTCTTCATGCTTCCTGTCCGGGAGGAGCACTACAGTGACTTGACATTTTCCATCCGCAAAATTCAGCGGCCTTCTGAGACTATACTGGGGGACAAAGCGGGACGTCCGTGTGGCACTGGATTGGACTGGACTGGACTGGACAGCCACGGACATGTTTCATGTCATTACAGGCCGGATTTAGCTGCGCAGCCCTATTAGGGTAGGCTGGAAGAATAGCAGGATGGGCAACTCCAAAGTTTTTCATATGAAGCAGGGCCCACTATTTATTCGGCATTTGAGCCACGGACCACCATCTGAGGACATTTTATCCCCACAGACCCCAAAACTAAATATTTCTTTTGCTTTCGTCCACAATACCAGGCTGGATTCAGGAAACCAAACAGTCAAACATACGGATCAAAATGACCATTAATCTTCTACATTCTCTAGTTGTGTAGACATGGGCTAATTCAGATGATGAATACTTTAACTCTTGAGAGTGTAAACATGAAACCAAATGGAGCCGCAAGGGTCCATTCCATAACCAGATGTAACTCAAAGAGTTACATCTGGTTAACCCTAACTTTCCACCATTTAGCTGGGGACCACCTGGAACCCTAAGGACCACTGGTTGAAAACCACTGATATTACCTTTCATTGGGTGGGCAGGATGCACATTTGGGTGGGCTCTGCCCTCCCCTGCCCCCCTCTATATCCTCCCCTGGCTGCACTGTAGCGTTGTATAGGCTACACCAGAGTACAACAGTGGGGTTTTGTTTTTCGCTCGCCGCCTGTGCCGTATCGGGATCCCGTCACGGGAGAGCGGGGTATCAAATCACCAGACTGGAACCGCAGGGGACGCGACGGAGGCCTCTGTGGCTCTCCAGCCAAATTACCCAGCGTTGGCCCGTTTGATGGCTTCATAATTATTCCCGAAAGTGTCCGTTTGGATCCTTGGAGCATTGGTTCCCAATTTTTTCATGGTCAAGGACACCCTTTGAAGAGTTATGCCATATAGGGAAGAGAAGATTTGTAATGTACGGCCCTAGCAGTGGTTCTCAAGCCGTTTTTCATTTCAACGACTCCCCGGTTTGACTTGCATTAGTATACACAGGGGTGTAGATAGGCGGGAGACCAGGGGGACATGTTCCCTGCCACGTCCAAGGTTGTCCCCTCCAACTTATTCAGGGGTTAGGGGGACCAGGGGGACACTGTCCCCCTCCAAGATCAGTATGCTACTGCCACAGACTTAGGTCAATAAATTTAGAACCTTCTAAAGGAATTACTAGCCTATTTAAGATTGGTAGAACGTCCAACCTACGACGCCAGTAATGAATCACTCTGTGCTCGATACATAATCCTCGCGGCCGTCCTACCCTCTCCTACGACGGCAGAACGCGGCTTTTGGCTACGCTGTAGAGGAGCGTCACCATGGAAACCAGAGACGCCAGTGGAAGAGGTGGATCCAGCCGGCGTCGCCTGCTTTCTGAACTATGTTGGGCTTCTGTTGCAACGGCGACGGACCACACCTACTGCTCACGTCCTGTCCAAGGCCTAGACATGGATACTTAAATTCAGTGATGGGCAAGTTACTGGGAAAATGTAGTAACCTACACTACTTGTTACTCTCGAAAAAATGTAGCTAAGCTACACAACAAGCTATCCCTAGTAAATTGTAGCAAGATACACTACAAGCTACATGACAAAAGTAGCTTGATGTAGCTTGCTACATCAACACTAGATATATAAAAATATATATCTCAACTTAATGTACAACTTTCTGAATAATAATCATAATAAAATAATATCAACAAATGTGTATTATGTATATTAGAGGGATGTATATTTTAGGTTTTCTACCCATTAAAAATGAGCGGAATTTGAAAATGTGTGCGGGAAAATGTAGTAAGCTACAATCCTTGTTACTCAAAATAAGTAGTGTAGCTTTACTACAAGCTACTCGAAAATGTAGTGTAGCTTCACTACAAGCTATTCCCAGAACAAATGTAGTAAGCTACACTACAAGTTACGGGAAAATGTAGTTAAGCTATGTAGCTTAGCTACTTGTAACAAGCTACTGCCCATCACTGCTTAAATTCCCTTTTGTCTCAACATGGTCAACTAAGAGGATAAATAGGCAAGAAAGCTTTTGGGCTTCTTTGAATCAGTTCTTTTTGTACCTGGCGAAAAAAAAGGTATGCCCGTCAGCCCATATTGGGGGGACAGGGGATGAGGGGGGACCTAAAAATGGGGGGGACTGATACTAGATACTATTTTCTCCTCCCCTCTCCTCCTGTCCTCCTGATGGTACTATAGGGGTTTCAGAACCGTTAGATACAAGGCCATTAACTTCTTTTATTTGCCTTTTTTCCCCCACACCGTGCACCAGAGCTTTTTGAACATTTGTCAGTAATACATTAAATTCGGGAGACGTAGATGGCATCAGCAGTGCAGAAGAGAAAGCACGACAATGACAGTAGATTGATTAACAAGATTCAAGAGAACACATTCATTATGCTTCGGTTAACACGCATAACACACCTACTGTATGCATGCAGAGATGTGCAATTAGTGCAAATTGAAAATGTATGTGCATAGGGCTGCACACGCGCGCACACACACACACACACACACACACACACACACACACACACACACACACACACACACACACACACACACACACACACACACACACACACACACACACACACACACACACACACACACACTGCACACACACACGCACAGAGAGAGTAGCAGACTGGTGGGACATGTTGACTAGACTAGAGCATAGAAAAGCAGGGATGTACTGTAGACCCACTGCAACCTGCATCCAAATATGTAATTTATAGATCAGGGACGTATTTGGACAGTAAGCTCTGAGTCCTGGCGACCCACTACTGTAAACAGAATAGTAAGCCTAGTCAAAAAATCCTATAGGATTTTAGAAAAGTCCAATAGACATCCAATAGGATTCCTATAAGAATACATAAATCCTATAAGAATACAGGAATCCTATAAGCTTATACAGGAATCCTAGAATACATGAATCCTATAAGAATACAGGAATCCTATAGGATTTGGGGGAAAATCCTGATTTTTTTGGAATCCTATTGGATTCCTATTGGAAATCCTATAGGATTTGTTCCAGAATAGAAAAGGACTTTTCTATTGGAATATGTCGAAGGAATATCAATATCCACCGTGTTCATTTCGTTCAGATAGGCCTACAATTCTACACATGAAATAAAACAGGAGATAAAGGTAAAAATGTGACAAAATATGACTCCTAACGTCACACACACACACACACACACACACACACACACACACACACACACACACACACACACACACACACACACACACACACACACACACACACACACACACACACACACACACACACACACACACACACACACACAGCTTTTGAGCGGTGCATGGCGGTGGCCCATCACGACTGCCTGCCTGCCTGCTGCATGCGCGTCTGTCTCACAAATGACTTATTCATTGCGCGGCCGACACAATGCTGGACGGCTACCATCAAAGACACCTGATCCCCTAGAGAGCGATCCACACAGCACCATGCATCATCTAAACCAGTGGTTTCCAATCAGTGGTCCGGGGACCACCACCAGTGGTCCTTGAGACAGTTCCAGGTGGTCCCCCAGCAAAATGATGGAAAGTTAACCAGGTTAACCAGGTGTAACTCTTTGAGAGCGTAAACATGAAACCAAATGGACCCTTGCGGGTCCATTTGGTTTCATGTTTACGCTCTCAAAGAGTTACATTATAGTTACACTTCAAGGGGAATTCCACCCATTTTCAACATTTTTTTCTGAGAGCGTACAAATGCAACCATTTGTACGCTCTCAGAAAAAAGAAAAAAATCCATTAACATGGTGAAAATACATCTTGATGATGTCATCAAGATCTTTCACCATGTTAGTGGTTTTCTTCAGACCTCCATTTCTTGGGAACACAGAATGGTGGAACTTTTTTTTATCATGTCCACCCAGCACCTCTAGGGTATACTAATGACATATTAGAATGTTGAAAATGGGTGGACTTCCCCTTTAAAAAGAGTTAAAATATTCACATCTGAATTAGCCCAAGTCTACACAACTAGAGCATGTAGATTCGAAGATTAATGGTCATTTTGATCTGTATGTTTGACTGTTTAGTTTCTGAAATGCATACTGTCCATCCTATTGTGGACAAAAGCAAAATAAATCATTAGTTTTGGGCTTTGTGAGGGTGAAATGATGGTCTGTGACTCAAATGCTGAATAAACAGTGGGCCCTGGTATCAAAAAGGTTGAAAACCACTGATCTACAGGTCTCCCTGCACACTGTCTGTATGCAGATACTCTGTAGCTGCCTGGCTAATAAGCCAGACTGTAATCAGCTTTTCTGTGCTGGCACTGAGGTAATGTGGGCCTGAAATGAACAAATATGTGTGTTGAATAATGACCTTTTTTGTGAAAAAGTACAATATTGTGCTTTTGTAATTAATGTGGTCACCCAAGCAGACTTTCTTTATTATGCTAGTCTAACCCTGTTGAGTTAAAACTCAGAAATGGAGCTAGAACTACGTTGTATATCAGACCATGAAACATATGTAACTACATCTCCCAGAGTGCACCAGCAAGATGGCCGCTCGTTTAATTGAGCTGGATCACCTGGAAAGGCTAGTGGGAGCACATTGCTACAAACAGACAGAATAATTTAGACAGAAACAACAACATGATAAAACATGATATATAATAATAATAGCATATACTGTATAATAGCACTAATAGCCACATCTTGAAAAACAAAAACACAGCCGCTGCTGCCGCCGCCGCCAAGGAATCTTAAAGTGACGGCTTCACCACCTCCTCACCGCTATCTGTTGAATTCCCAAAACAATGTTAGATTCCAGACCGGGCTCCTGTAGTCCTCACACTTTGTATTGCCAAGATTCTCGCCTTCAGGTACCTGCACACATAATGACACCAAAGGGGGCTTCTTCAGCCCCTGCAATGCGTCACACTCATGGGTGGATCTAGGCATGGGCATGGGGGGGCAATACCCCCCTAAATGCCCAATCTGCCCCACCAAACAAGATGGAATTCAACCCACAATATTGCAAATTAAAGTGCTTATATTTAAAATGATTTGAAACACTACTACTGCTACTAACTCACTACAGTTATCTCACCACTAATCCAACAGCATTTCATCATTGAAAACAGAAAACTCTGAGTCAACTGATGTTATTATTGATGGACGTGCTTGACTAATATAAGTCCTGTAACGGAAAATGGTATGGGTGCGACTTCGTGCCACGGGCGATGAAGCTGCACCCATACCATTTTGTCCTGCCCCCCCAATTGGGAAATGTTACATCTGCCCCTGGTCGCACTGCGGCACATTGAGAGCTTGTAGGTCTGCTATTTTTTTGCCATGAAGTGCCCTCTTAGGGGATTTCAGGCCCCTGCCCCTCTCTCTGCATGTCCCTGCTGCCCGTTTCTTTGCCAGACAAAGAAAGTTGAGATAGTTATAGGCGTCTCTGTATGTAAAATAAAATCCTCTCAGCCGGCCAGCCGTGCAATGCCTCCAATCCAGTTGAACCAATCACGGTCCAGTAAGCAAATGAGGGTGAGGTTCTGCGAGGCCTATTTGCATATTTAAATATTCATGGTTTCAGGATGCCTCAATGAGGGTGAAAGAGTGTTGACCTTTTCAGAGTTTTTGTTAAGCATAATATGAACCATATAGCACAGTTATGTTCTAATCCCATCCCCCAGCTGAGCTCATACACTTAACCCCTGGCATTGATCTGAGTCAATCAGGTGTCTAAAGCATTAAAGTATATATAAGCTATACATCTAAGAATTGTAGTGGCATTTTTCCCCTTCTTTTTCTTCTTTATCTTAAACCGTTCCATTATTAGATCACTTCCTGAAAATATCTATCATCTATGACAACCATAGGAGCTGCAGTGGCCTTTTAAAAATCATAGTCCTCCACCACCTCTACCTCTGACTCCACCAGTCCTCCCCTTTTCCTTAATTAGAGGGAGCTCAGTGAGACTCTTCCTGATTGGCTAAGGAATACTCCCACCGGGACCATTTATTAGCCAATGACAAAGCTTATAGCAATTTCTTTGGCGGCCTCCTGCAGCCCCTAGAGGCATCAAAAAACTAGATTTTTTTTTGGAGAGGATCTAATTAAAGGAAGACTTCATGAAAAACATAAAAACAATAAAAAAATATAATTATTATTGACTATAAAATGACATATAGGCGCTTTAAGTAGATCTACAAGTTCACGCCACACCACAAGGCCGTATCGCGATAAATGTAATTTCACCTGAAAGAACCTATACCTATAGTAGTGCCATTACACTAGTAACACTACCAATGTACACTAGGCCTACATAGGGTGCAATTCCCATTAACAAGTAAAAAAATAAGGTACTGTATATGGACTTGAGTTGCATAGACTACAGTAACCATGATGCATTGCTGAGAGACTTCCTGCATTTCCCACATGGCAAACAAACAATTCAGTGTGACAATGTTCTTTAGCCACAGATAGGCCTAATGTCCATAATTAATCACACACAAAGAATAAGGGCATCATAATACAATCACTGTTGGATGGGCTTGGCTGCAAATCGTTCCATGATGAGAAGTAAGATGACGAGAATGCCAGGATACCATTTGCAACAGATGCAATGGTGATTAATTGTGCACTGCATATCCAGGCAAAATCAGAGATGGTTCTGGAGGCGCAAAGGAGATTTTTGGACGTGCTAGATGTGACAGGAGAATATTTGGACACTCTGTTGAGGGAAGGAGTCACTTCATCTCAGGCCCCTGGGCTGCGGGTGTAGAACAGACCGAATATGGACTGGGATCACTCTGTCCATTTTCCCATTGGAAAGAGAACCCTGAACTGGTGAGTTAACTCTGTTTACAAAACCCCCTCCGGCTGTGCAGGCTTACTTTCCATATTTCCAACTGTTTTTTATTGTACGTGTAAACAAATGTAATCATTTATTTTCTCATGCCAATAAAGCTCCTTTGAGTTCAATCGAGTTACAAATCTGGTGGCAAAGATTAGCTTGAAAGAACAAAGACCAACCAATTGGTCTGATTGTGGGCGTGAGTGACTTAGGCTGAATTTCGGAAGCAAAACAGGCAAACATACAGATCAAAATCACCATTAATCTTCTACATTCTCTAGTTGTGTATAGATTTGGGCTAATTCCAGATGATGGTGAATATTTTAACTCTTGAGAGTGTAAGCATGAAATTAATTAACGAAATGGACCTGCAAGGGTCCATTTGGTTTCATTTTACACTCTCAAAGAGTTACATCTGGTTAACCAACTTTCCTTCATTTAGCTTGGGGAACCACCTGGAATCCTCTCAGGGACCACTGGCGGGTACCTGGGACCACTTATTAAAAATCCCAGTAGATCAGGCTATAATTGTTTTTGAAAGATCGTGGCAGAATTTGACAAAATCTGCAATATGACACAAATGGTCAGAGACAATAGAGAAGACAGGGAGAATACCAGTGGCGTTTCTAAGCATTTTGGAGCCCTAGGCAAAATCTCCTGTAAAATAGCGCCCCCCCAAAGGAGTAAAATGATTATTATTAATTTTTAAAACTAAAGAACATATTATGTGTTTTAAATGTTCAATTCTAGGATAAGTGGGGATAAGTATAATGTGTTTACTTTCAAAGCGCCCCCTCCCCTCATGGTCGCCCCCCTCCACCTCATGGCGCCCTAGGCAACTGCCTAGTCTTCCTAATGGCAAAAACGCCCCTGGAGAAGACAGAGGGACAGGGACCACCCCCCCCCTTCCCATGGGGCCTCCAACAGCAGGTCATTGAGATAAGGACTAATGGATGCGGTTAGATAGTATCGGATTCTTGCAGTACAGACTGTTCCTTCGTCTTCGCCTGGTGAAGGACGCCGTCAGGCAGAGAGAGTACGTGTTCAAATATTAAACGCAATCTTCAACAACACACACACACACACACAGGCATACGAATTCTCAAGTTCAGTACAATACAAGACACATTCGTGTTCATGAGTGGAATGCGTTATTGCACATGCAAGCACATGAGGCAGCCATGGCAAAATACACACATGCAAATGTGGACTGTACAAGCACATGAGTGTAGGCCTTTGCATGCTGCGTGTAGTGTTGCCAACTGACCAAAATCCAAAATGCACTAGTGGCACTTCCAAAATGCACTAGAATGCGCTAGGGAAGCACTAGAGACGGAAGCACACCACTAGAGGTTAGAGAATGTAATGACCATTAATCTTCCACGTTCTCTAGTTGTGTAGACTTGGGCTAACACACATGATGAATATTTTAACTCGTTGAGAGCGTAAAAATGAAACCAAATGGACCCGCAAGGGTCCATTTGGTTTCATTTTTACGCTCTCAAAGAGTTACATCTTTCTGGCTAACCAACTGTCCATCATTTAGGCTGCGGACCACTGGTTGAAAACCACGGTCATAGGAGGGAAATTGGTGAAAAATTAGGGTTTATTTCTCTGGCGCCTGTCAATCAATTTCGCCCCAACTCACCGGCCAAAAAGAACTAGATTTTCCACCAGGAGTTTTTCACTAATTTTGGCGCTAGGGGGGGTCTAAAAAAAGGTAAATATAGCGACAAATGCGCCAAGTTGGCAACACTGGCTGCGTCTGGGCGCACATGCACACATACATTCACATTCACACACATTCACACACACACACACACACACACACACACACACACACACACACACACACACACACACATTCACACACACATGCTTGCGCACACAACCTATACCGTGAAAACCACCTGGCACAGATCGGGTCAATCGATTTTTCTACTTTGGGTCTTTGCTACGGGAAAAGAGGTCGTGATCCTACGGAGGGAGACGGCCCCTTTTCCACTGAATGGAAAAGGCGTGGAGTGGCCAGTCATGCAGCCACGCACGCACCACGCACACTGATTCATAGCGTACTTGTACATGGATTGACCTCCATGTCAGTGCAGTCAGGTCAGGGAGTCGGTTGTGCATATGCGTGTTAATGGCACCTAATGTGTTCGGTCATGTTCACCTCATGACATAACAAGGGAACCTGAATGGAGTCATGCGACCACAGCGGAAACCCCCATGTGGAACTATGTATGGTATATTATAGACATTTCTTTTATGGCCTATTATAGCTTTACCAACTCATAGGGGCAAATTGATCATTTGCACATCTTATCTAACATCATGACATACCTATTCTAAAGCGTACATTACTAGCTTAGCTGCCGGCTATACAATATGCATCTGAAAACAGTATAGGTTAGAAATAAGCAATAAGCCACTTAGAAGTAACTAGCAACTACTAGAGCTTGCCTTCTGGTTCAAAACATATTTCGCAGAATGTTCGATTTTCACACATTTTCAAAAAATGTTTGTCAGACAAATATCTCAGATGGATCAGTAATTTCCACATAGCCAGCGCGCGCGCGCGCGCACACACACACACACACACACACACACACACACACACACACACACACACACACACACACACACACACACACACACACACACACACACACACACACACACACACACACACACACACACACAAGGCCACAATTCAGCTTGTATTCAAGCTAAAGAAAAGGCCGGGACACACACAGACAGTATACACTAAATATACCACTAAGGGGACATCACTGTTGCACCACAGACTAAACCAGCCATCACATGACCCTGTTCCACTTGCAGGGGCGGATGTAACATTTCCCAATTGGGGGGAGGGGGGGCAGGAGAAAATGGTATGGGGCCGACTTCATCGCCTGTGTCGCTTCGCGCCACGAGGACTTTTATTAGTCAAGTAAATCATCAATTATAGCATCAGTTGTTGTTGAAGTTACAACAGACACACAGCTGCATAAAGCTAAAGGTCTGACTCAGAGAGTTTTTCTGTTTTCAATGATGAAATGCTGTTGGTTTAGTGATGCCACAGATGTATAGTTAGTAGCAGGAGTAGTGTTTCAAATCACTATAAAATATAAGCACTTTAATTTGAAATACCTTGGGTTGTTTTGCATATCATGTTTGGTGCCGCCAGGGGCAGACTGGGAATTTAGGGGGCATTGCCCCCCCATGCCCATGCCTAGATCCGCCCTGCATCCTGTTGGACACAAAACAGCACTTTATTGTGTCCATGTGCATGACAGAGACCATTTACCAGTTAGAGAGAGAGAGACCAGAAGTGACCGCCGGGTTCATTGTATTGTGCCAAATCTGGACAACGGCGATAAGGAGGGCTTTCAGAGCGGCTGATACACTAGAGTGAGTGAGAAGAAAAGAGAGACGGAGGGAGAGAGTTCACTATACTGACTGACTAGCACTGTTGTTTGCACAGTCAGTTAAATCCGGAATGTTCAATTTAAACCACAAAAACCTATAGGGAGGGACGGTCCCTATTCTGGGCACGTTATTATAATGATAGGCGGAACATTCAGGAGGGGAAAATAGCTGATCTGCAATGTTCACATTGTGTAGCATTGAGTCCTTGAGGGAGTTCCATGGGTTCAGGGGGGTGGTTAGGGACCAAATGGACCCTAAGCGCTCTGTAACCCCGAGAGTGTACGAATCATTGCATTGTACATCGGAGATAAATTAACATACATACATTAAGTGTATGTTTGACATGCATGTTTGTGTTTTGAATCCCAAAGCTCAGGTAGCTGATAGACGATATCAAATGAATGAACACGTATGCAAAGAAGAGATACTGTGGTGTACTGTACTGTATAGTGTTTATTTTGTCTTTCTTTATAAAACAGATTCTTGGTCCTATGTTCTGTTGTTCCGTATTGGCCTTGTAATTGTGTTAGTTACACTGATTGAATTTAGGGTTTTCCGGCCGACTACAAATCAAGGACCACAACATGACATAAGTTACCATCCTCCACTGTGAGAACTCGCCCTCAAATACTGCAATTATAAACTAAGAGAATCATGGAAAGGACAGATATAGTCACTACGGCTACAAATGTCCCAAGACACTAGCGTAGCCTCAGTGTTGCCAACTTGGCGGATTTGTCACTATATTTAGCTTAAAAATGGTTGAAAACCCACTGCTCTATAGCGCATACATTCTAGTGCATTTTGGATTTTGGCAGTTGGTAGCCTGGTGTTGAGGCTAGGCAGTTGTCAACACTGCAAATGGAAAAGCACGGCTGAATTGTTTGTTTTGATTAGCTGCTGAAATATTGTGGTTTAACCACGGCTGTAACCAGGTTGCTCCCTTAATTTAGGTCTGAAAAACTTGAAATATTTGTATATCAGCATCAAAATAGTTTATTCTGTAATACTGTACATACTGTACAGAATCCAAATATGGATTCCCGTCTGGAAAGGGTGCTCCCTTAAAACGACCTATTGTATATGTTCTTGCTTTCCCAGACAATGTATGGGGAGATTTAGTTGACTAATAATGAACCCTTTGAATTTTGCCCGCTTTGTGTTGTAGGAGGCAATTACTCAGCACCATTCCTGACACTGTGTAACGGTTAAAGGTATTGCTGCTTGAATAGAATGGCAAATGCAGATAAGAAAGAAGAGGAAACCATGCATAAAGCTAAAGATTTGACTCAGAGAGTTTTCTGTTTACAATGATGAAATGCTGTTGGTTTAGTGGTGCCACAAGTTAGTTAATTAGTAGCAGTAGTAGTGTTTCAAATCATTTTAATTACAGGCACTTTAATTTAAAATATCTTGGGTTGTTTTGCATGCCATCGTGTTTGGTGGGGCAGACTGAGCATTTAGGGGGGGCATTGCCCCCCCCATGCCCATGCCTATAGATCTGCCCCTGCATGAGAGTCCTGCTTCTGCCCAAAGAAAATGAAAGGAAGTAGAACGAAGTGTCTATTGTGCCGTAATGGACGAGAGCGTGGACATAGAGAAAGTGTGTTGAGATCAGTGTTGGTCAATATTACTTAGGAAAGTAACTTCTTTACTTTACTAGTTACCCCTTAGACAAAGTAATACTTAGAGTAATAAATTACATATTACGTTATTACTTTCCTAAGTTCTCAACTCCCACCTTTGAAAAAATAGAGATGTACAACATAATCTGTTTAGCGAGCTCTTTTTAGAACTGAATCCAATTTATTGGAATAATAATAGTCTCCAATCCCACAAACTGCACCAGAAAACAAAGCCATCTGACATTGTAAATGTCTTTCTTAGATAAAAAATAAAAAATAAAAATAAAAGTTGGGAACATTTTAACCTTGAATCACAAAAAAGACCTGCAACTAAAAAAAACAGATTTTGAAATTTGTCTATTTGACTTAACTTTTTCACAATTGTTTTCAAAGACAGCTGAGGTCTTGTAATTAAAAATAAAATACAAAATAAAGCAGCAAGCGATTTGTAGTGTACATAACTGTGCACAGGATGCAGCGTGTGGACTGGATCTACAACCTAGTGCACATCTCTGTTGTTACAGTACCTGTCGATAGCTTGTAAATCTGTTCTATTTTTGCATGCAACAACAAGCTCATTTTAAACAAGTAACTTGGCATTAAATGCAAAGTAATGCATTACTCATTACCCATTTTTGCAGAGTAATCTCTTTACTTTACTTTTTGGAGCAAAAGTAATAAAATTACAGTAATATGTAATCTAAAATTCGTTACTGCCCAACACTGGTTGAGACAGATTTTTACAGCAGCGTACTGTTAGGCTAGCCAACATACAAGTTCACAACACGTCGCGTCTTAAGTTCCTGCTGTTGACTCCACTGTACATGTCACAGGGGCTTCTGTTTCATCTCCACAGCACAGAGACAAGTGTCCGTTGTGTTGGTGTAATCCGAGGTCGTCCATGTTAAGTAGGACCTTTGAGTCGAGCAGAGAGAGATGTCTGAGGAGTGAGGACACAGACATGTAGACAAGAGAGGCATTACAGAACATACAGAAAACATTGTTTAAAGAGCAAATAACATGCACCCTGCCCAACAGGCCCGGATTTAGCCAGCCCTACTAAAGCAAACTGCCAAAAAAAGAAACAAAACTGAATGGCGCTCCATAACATAGAGACAGCAGTGAATCCCCCAGTAGCATGTGCATTCATATGCATGCGTGTGTGAATTTGCACATTTGTGCATATACCACACGGCCGCCGTTTAGTGACAGATTGCAGCGACGTGTGTAAGATTCCAGGATGTCGTCATGGGCAGAGAGGGCACTTCAAATATGCCACAGTTTACACATACATTACAATTATACTGTATAGGACCATACAGGCAATAATACATGTGATATTTTATTTACACAACGTTGACGCTGGTATGGTTTATGACGGTCACTATTATATGTGACATCTTTATGACCGTTTCCCCCAAATCAGTAAAACATACAGACTTTCATGAGTACTGTAACTGAGTGAAGGTTTGTTGACTAAACAATATAGTGAGCCTTTATTGATGTTTCTTTTTTGCTCACTTGTTTTTGTCAGTAATAACTTTATTCCTACATTACATTGTCAAATTAACACACAACATAGTTAAGTCTGTTCGTCCTTATTTCCCTCTCCACATTTCTGTGCTGAAAATAGTAATAATACAGTAACTACAAACAACTGACTGAACCACAAGCCATCCACAAGCATCACAACACGTTGCAATTTGCCGTATTATTATGGAGCTTTCATAGATTATTGCCTACTTCATCATACAAGAGGGTCACACAAAAGTAGAGAAAACATACAATAGCTGACAGCAACAAAATATTGTGGCCTCTCTTTAGACTGTTCCAGGGCCAGATCTAGAGGGGGGCAGGGGTGGGCAGCCCACCCAAACGTGTATCCTGCCCACCCAATGAAAGGTAATATGAGTGTTTTCCAACCAGAGTTAAAATGTTCATCATCTGAATTAGGCCAAGTCTACACAACTGGAGAATGTAGAAGATTAATGGTCATTTTGACCTGTATGTTTATCTGTTTTGTTTCCTAAATCCAGCCTGGAATTGTGGACAAAAGCAAAAGAAATCTTTAGTTTTGGGGTCTGTGGGCCTAAAATGTCATCAAATGGTGGTCTGTGGCTCAAATGCAGAATAAATAGTGGGCCCTGGTGTCAAAAAAAGATTGAAAACCACTGCTTCATGAAAAACTTCGGAGTTGCCCACACTGCCATTATTCCAGCCCACCCTAGTAGGGCTGACTAAATCTGGCCCTGCTTTAGACTCAGGGCAATGTAACATGGGTGGATGTAACATTTCCCAATTAGGGGAGCAGGAGAAAATGGTATGGGGGCGGCTTCATGAAGCCGCAGCCATACCATTTTCAGTTACAGGACTTTTATTAGGCAAGTAAAGCTTCAATAATAACATCAGTTGTTGTTGAAGTTGCAACAGACACGCAGCATGCATAAAGCTCAAGGTCTGACTCAGAGTTTTCTGTTTTCAATGATGAAATGCTGTTGGTTTAGTGGTGCGATGATTGTAGTTGGTAGTAGTATTTAACTTTCAAATACTTTTAAATATAAGCACTGAGATATCTTGGGTTGTTTTGCATGCCATCATGTTTGGTGGGGCAGACTGGGCATTTAGAGGGGCATTGCCCTCCCATGCCCATGCCTAGATCCGCCCCTGTTTAGACTGTGCTCACACACACACACACACACACACACACACACACACACACACACACACACACACACACACACACACACACACACACACACACACACACACACACACACACACACACACCTCGCAGTACAAAAACACGGCCCTCCTCCTCTGATTCACTGTCAGGTGGGAGTTCTGGGAGCTTGGATGGAGGAGAGTTTGACACTGGGGTGTCATGGCCCTTGATGGGGCGTTGAGGTATTTTCAGCTTTGTTGCTCCTTCTGCCACGGAGGACATTAATATCCACTGCTGATTGCATAACAGCCTAGCACACAGCACACAGCACACACCAGCCCTAACCTAAGCTGGGTCCCCACAAAAACAAGGAATAGTTCAACCGCCTGTTCAAAAATACACTAGAACAGGGGTTTTGTCAACCTTTTTGATACCAGGGCCCACTATTTGTTCAGCATTTGAGCCACGGGCCACCATTTGAGGACATTTTAGCCCCAAATACCTAAAACTAAAGAATTGTTTTGATTTTGTTGACAATTCCAGGCTGGATTTTTGCAAACTAAACAGTGTAGACTTCTTAATTAAATAGTGCTAATTCAGATGAATATTTTAACTCTTGAGAGTGTGAAAATTTTTTACGTTCTCAAGAGTTACATCTGGTCTGCCTGCGACCTCTATAAGAGAAGGTTTGTACGGCTCTAGCAATGGTACAGATATTTTGTGATATTTTTATATTTGAGGGGAAAAAGGGCTCCCCATAACCTTTGATTTGTGGGCCCCCTTCTAAATCCGGCCTTGAACATTTGCAACAATCTTGAGGAATTGAATAATTTTAACATCTTGCTCAGTTAGCAATTGAGTGTCACAACAATTAGCTTTGTTGGGTCACTTTCACAACACATTATTTTTCTCACTGAACAATGCATTTCCAATTACAAATGAATAATGTGTCTTTAATAAGCCCTGCCAATTCTCCATTATAATGTCACGATGATAAATAGCATTCACTATCACTATCACAAGCTTGCTCCCGGATAGTAATATCCGTATTGATAAGTATAACGTTACTCGGGCGATTGAATTGCAAAGTCAGTTAATTAAAAACATGTTTTGCAAGAGCAGAGCATATCAGATGAAAAGTTCCGTGGCCTAGCTTGCTTTCAGCAGGGAAATTCTATAAGAATCCAATCCCAATAGATTATTCTTCCCAGTAGAGCTGCAACCATAGGATATACAGTATACGGTATGTGTATATACACTATGTAGCTATAAGGCTGGGAAAGTTAATGGGAATGACGTTAATCATTTTGTTGATTAATGTACACTCTGACTCGACCCAATGAGCATGTTCTCATTGAAAACAAAAACAAAAACAAACAAACGTTAGAGCACGGTTTTACGGAGACATACCAGTAGCTGTCTGTTTCCCTGCAACCAGAGCCAGGTGCTATAAACAGTAAATGTACCATTTACCATTTAGGTCATTGGTTTTCAATCTTTTTGACGCCAGTGCCCACCATTTAATCAGCATTTGAGCCACGGACCACCATTTGAGTACATTTTAGACCCGCAGTCCCCAAAAACTAAAGATTTCTTTTGCTTTTGTCCACATCAATTGGGAAACAAAATGAGCAAAACAAAGAGACCAAAATGAGATAAGTTGATGAATATTTTTTAACTCTTTAGAGCGTAAAAATGAAACCAAATGGACCCGCAAGGGTCCATTTGGTTTCATTTTTATGTTCTCAAGAGTTACATCTGGTTAATTAACTTAGCTGGGGACCACCTGGAACCCTCTCAAGAACCACTGGTGGTCCCCGGAACACCTGTTGAAAACCCCTGATTTAGTTATAAGAAAATACAAGTACTTCCGCCTTGCTTGCTTCTCATGAAAGGTAGTGTTGTAGTTCTCGAGACATTGTCTCGTCTCGACACCAGTCTCAAGACAGATTTTCTTTTTTCTCGGTCTTGTCTTGGTGTCACCCTCAATTTGTCTTGGTCTTGTCACAAATCTCGGAGCAAATGTCTCGGGTCTCTTTCGGCGCTGAGACCACTCGAGAGGCGACAATGCAAAGGAAATGTTCTATATCCATTTTGCGGACCAAAGAGCCCATTCATAAAGCGAGCTGTCTTATACAGAGCGCGGCGCTGGGTGACGCGCATAGTGCATACCGATAGCACTCCGCAAACCAACAGTTAGTACATGTACAGTAACAACTAAAGTGTCTGTAATGGGTTATGGTGTACTATTACTACAGAACAATCAAAAAATGGCTTTTTGGCCTTGACCTCTCTAAGTCTTGGCCTCGGCCTCGGTCTCTTTAGGTCTTGGTCTTGTACTCGACCCCTCTAGGAGCTAGTCTTGTCTTCATCTTGTCTTGATCAAGTCTCAGATTGTCTTGGGTCTAGTTTTGGCCCCTCCCAATTGGGGGGGCAGGTGAAAATGGTATGGGGGCGTCGTCGCCCCCATACCATTTTCTGTTACAGGACTTTTATTAGGCAAGTAAAGCATCAATAATAACATCAGTTATTGTTGAAGTCGCAACAGACACGCAGCATGCATAAAGCTAAAGGTCTGACTCAGAGAGTTTTCTGTTTTCAATGATGAAATGCTGTTGGTTTAGTGGTGCCACAGCTGTAGTTAGTTAGTAGCAGTAAAGTAGTGTTTCAAATCATTTTAAATATAAGCACTTTCATTTGAAATATCTTGGGTTGTTTTGCATGCCATCATGTTTGGTGGGGCAGTCAGGGCATTAACCCCCCCCCCCCCCCCCATGCCCATGCCTAGATCCGCCCCAGCTTGTCTTGGTCTCGATTTTGGTGACTATGGATTTGTGCAATTTCCATTGAGCAGTAAAAGAAAAGGAGAGGCATCTGTATGTTTAACTGTAAGATGAACCAAACCCGTCTTTAAACATTACATAAGCAACGATCAAAGCCGCCTCATCAGCCTGTCTATTTATATACTTAGCTATTTATTTAGCTATCTATCTATTTATTTATTTTTTACTGCGTGCCAATTTTAGATACGGGGGGGCATTTGAATGCGATTAGGAGCACTTTGAAGTCGTTGCTTTAATGTGTAGTGCTTCTTTACGCTTCTAAGTGGAGCCGTGGGAGGATGAGCATAAATGTACTGAGTCCTGGTACTTGAGTGAAAATATAGAGATCAGGGCCGGATTTAGCCAGCCCTACTAGGGTGGGCTGGAAGAAACCAACAGCATTTCATCATTGAAAACAGAAAACTCTCTGAGTCAGACCTTTAGCTTTATGCATGCTGCGTGTCTGTTGCAACTTCAACAACAACTGATGTTATTATTGATGCTTTACTTGCCTAATAAAAGCCCTGTAACTGAAAATGGTATGGGTGCGGCTTCATCGCCCGTGGCGCGAAGCGCCACGGGCGATGAAGCCGCCCCCTTACCATTTTCTCCTGCCCCCCCCAATTGGGAAATGTTACATCCACCCATGTTACATCCGCCCTGAGTCTAAAGCAGGGCCGGATTTAGTCAGCCCTACTAGGGTAGGCTGGAAGAATGGCAGGGTGGGCAACTACAAAGGTTTTTATATGAAGCAGTGGTTTTTAACCTTTTCAACACCAGGGCCCACTATTTATTCGGCATTTGAGCCACGGAGGACCACCATTTGAGTACATTTTAGCCCTGCAGACACCAAAACTAAAGATTTATTTTGCTTTTGTCCACAATTCCAGGCTGGATTTGGGTAAAAAACAGGCAAACACAGATCAAAATGACCATTAATCTTCTACATTCTCTATTTGTGTAGACTTGGGCTAATCCAGATGATGAATATTGAAAGTGTAAAAATATTGAGTGTAAAAATGAAAATGTAAAAATGAAACCAAATGGACCCCCTACGGGTCCATTTGGTTTCCACCATTCCACCACTTTTCACCATTTAGCTGGGCACCACCTGGAACTCTCTCAAGGACCACTGGTGGTCCCTGGACCACTGGTTGACACTATAGGGGGGTCTGGAAAAGAGCTAAATATAGTGACAAATGCGCCAAGTTGGCAACACTGCCTGTGGTCTGCCTGTTGAGGAGCAGAGAGAGACCCCCCCAAGCCCCGCCTCCCTTCCTGCACTGACCTATCAGATGGAAGATAACCGGCCTCCATGGTAACAGTCCAGGTTGGCTGCACACACGCCACTCGAATGACAGCGACACACACACACACACACACACACACACACACACACACACACACACACACACACACACACACACACACACACACACACACACACACACACACACACACACACACACACACACACAGGACCTGTAAGCGAGATGCGATTATGTCCCATTCATCCTGTTTTGGTTGTTGTTTGCTTCAGTTTGAGTCCCTAACCCTAACATATCCAAACCATAACCCATGACCCCACATAACTCGAACCTGAATCTTCATTCAGTGCATGCACATCCATGCACAAACACACATACAACTGAAGGACTGTATCGAACTGCTGCTATCCTATCCTCTTGCATATGTACACCTCACCTCATATAGTAGGCTGTATGTTGTAGTTTTGTTTAGTTCATACCTGGGCATCATGTGGCCCGGGGGCCAAATGTGGCCCTTTGTCTGACTCTGACCGGCCTGTGAAAGGGTACCGTGGTTTTCAACCAGTGCTCCGGGGACCACCAGTGGTCGGTGAGAGAGTTTCAGTTAAATATGGAAAGTTGGTTAACCCGATGTAACTCTTTGAGGGCGGAAAAAATGGACCCTTGCGAGTCTATTTGGTTTCATTTTTACGCTCTCAAGAGTTAAAATATTCATCATGTGAATTAGCCCAATTCTAGAAAACCAGAAAATATAGAAGATTACTGGTCATTTTGATCTGTATGTTTGACAGTTGTGTTTGTGAAATCCAGCCTGGTATTGTGGACAAAAAGCAAAAGAAGTCTTTAGTTTTGGGGTCTCTGTGTGTGTGTGTGTGTGTGTGTGTGGGGGGGGGTGGCTGGTGTCAAAATGGTTGGTCTTACGCTTACTTCTATCTTGAAATGAAATTAATATTACGCAGACTTTAGTTCAGCCTTTAGTCTTGGCCAGGGGTGAAAGTGGTTGGAAGTTCTTGCCGGGTCTATAGGAAACAGCATCGTGTGACGCGTTCACACCTCCCAAAATTTTTTTGGGAGGTTCAAACTCCACAGTGTCCCTAAAATGCATAGGAAAATGCTTTTTTTGTGGCACTGTAAGCTAACCTAACCTAACCTGGAACATAATATAAAACACAGCAGGTCTGCTTACACCTGCATTAGTACTCCATTTCAGCATGAATAAACTGTTTTGTATTTGAGGCATTAGGCTACACAAGAAATAGGTTTCATTTAAGATTTTATTTTGTTACAAACTACTGCAAAACAGCATTATTTCAACCCCCATAATATGCCCTAAAATGAAACCATTTTACTGCTCTCAAGAGTCTCAAGAGTCAAACATCTGAATTATGTAATTTTCAAGAGTCCACACAATTAGAATCTTAAAGGGGAATTCCACTCATTTTTCAATATTTTACTGTCATTAGGCCTGACCTAAGGTTTTTGAAAAACTTTAAACATTTATATATCAGCATGAAAACAAATTTAATATTTGAATACTGTACATACTGTACAGGATCCAAATATGGATTCCCGTCCTTAATGGGTTAATATACCTTAGAGGTCTTGATAAATTTCCCCCATTCTGTGTTTCCTAGAAATGGAGGTCTGAAAAAAAAACATTACCATGGTGAAATACAGCTTGACATCATCAAGATATGTTTCACCATGTTAATGAGTTTCCTTTTTTTCTGAGAGTGTACACATGGTCCATTTGAAAACGATCTAAAATTGTTTGAGAAAGAATAACACCAGTAGCCGGGCTGTTGCCCGAGTCCACAGCATTTCTTTCTATGTCAGCTTCAGGACTTGTCCCTATTTGCTGTTGCTATTCTAAATAGAAGTCTATGTAGAAGAGCCTCCATTGGACTGACCCCATGAAGTGAACAGAGTTTGCATAACTCTATCTATACTGTATAGATGGCGTAACTCTGTCGATACTCTGTCTCTGTGGCTCTGGCTGTGTGAACCGACAAGAGGAGACTTCTCTCCGTGCGGTGACAGGTTATTTAACCTAATATTTTATTAGACCCTGCGGGACCCTGCGTGAAATCTTTTCCCGGGTCCCAGACCTGGGCGGACCCCCCACTTTAGTTCAGCCGTGAGTCTTGGCCCTCCGCAATATTTTATGCATCTCATTTGGCCCCTTGGGAAAAATAATTGCCCACTTCTGGTTTAGTTGTAGCTTTATAGTATCTATATACAGTATGTCCTGTCTAGCTGTCTGTTAGCTTTCACACTACTGCCGCTTTATCACACCTGGTTAGCTTAGCACCTTCACCTCAAGTTAGGTGTACAGCTAGCACTTTACTGGTCTGCTGCACTATTGTTTGTCTCGTCTATATTTTGTCTTGACTATTGTCTTATTGCACTGTCTATTGTCTTATTGCACTGTGGAAGATGGAAACGTTATTTCATCCCTGTATATGTCCTGACATACACTGGAGTACGTGACAAATAAAAAACCTTGAACCTTCACGGCATAGAAGACAAATGATTGCGACGCTCCAGGAATTGCATGAGAAGTTGTCATCGCAGGCATAAACACACTGAGACATGCTGTACAACACGCTCTTTTATCTCCAAGCCATGGGATGAGCCAAGGATATGAGATCGGAGGTTTATGACCCCTGCTGCTGTATGTCATACACACACGCAAACACACGCATGTGCGCCGCCATCCAGCTGCAAGGTCATCTCTGCCAGTTATGTGGTCACTATACCATGTGACAAGCCAGAGGCATCTCTCCTCAGCCGGTGTGTCAACATGAGATTCTGGATTCTACACGGTAAAATAGCCTCTGTAACCCACATGGTGTTTCCCCATTGTGTCCTGATCAGATTCTACATTTTCACAATTTTTCAAAAATAGCAGACCTACAAGCTCATATCGCGCCACTCGGTGGCGCGATATGAGCTTGTAGATCTGCTATTTTTCAACAGCTTAAAAACACCAAAACGCGTTCAGTACACTAAGGGTTAAAAGGAATATTTGTAATTTTGGCCAATTCTTACAGCACTACTCTGTCCCTTCAATCCCTGTCACTACAGATATTCAGAGCTCAGTAGGAATGCAGGTGTACTTGACATAGCTTAGTTCATGGTTTTGAATTGTTTTCTCCAACACAACATCAGTCATGTGGGATGAGTTTAGTTTTGAATGCTATTTAAGAGTTCAGACAAGTGTGAATTATTTTGTCATAAGCCCCCGTGTTTATTGTGTTGAAACACCGAGGGGCGAAACGCCCACTTCGTTCACTTCGTTCCCCGGCTGGCCTTGCACCTGCTGTGGCCATGCACCTTGGTACAGTGGTCACCTATGTAGCCACACCAGAGCTCTCCAGAGCACCTCCACACATTCACACACATTTCTTCAGCGCCCTTATAAGTGTGGTTTCTAGAGCAAAGTCATCACCCCCAAACCCCCCCCCCACACACACACACACACACACACACACACACACACTTAACTCGCCTGGTGTGACGCGATGGACGGTCAACCAACAAGAATTTAAGGCGGCCCACTTTTGGTGTGTGTGTGTGTGTGTGTGTGTGTGTGTGTGTGTGTGTGTGTGTGTGTGTGTGTGTGTGTGTGTGTGTGTGTGTGTGTGTGTGTGTGTGTGTGTGTGTGTGTGTGTGTGTGTGTGTGTGTGTGTGTGTGTGTGTGTGTGTGTGTGTGTGTGTGTGTGTGTGTGTGTGTGTGTGTGTGTGTGTGTGTGTGTGTGTGTACAGGGCGGTGTCTCATGCAGTTGTCGAAATGGCTTGAACAGTGGCCAGTGGGAGTCTCGCCATGATGAATGACACACGCATGCACACACACACACACACACACACACACACACACACACACACACACACACACACACCTCTATGCTGCTACCATTCTTTTCTGAAGAACACTGCACTCAATGAGGACATTGTCACTTTCACAGCCTGTAAAAGACAGGCGATAGGACAGGTCATTCCTATACAACACTCCACACGTCTCAAAGTCTTGGCTCAAAAAACTATGGAATGCACTTCCCATTGCATTCAAAACTGCAGATTTGCCGCAATCTTCTGCTGCAGTGTGAAAACACCACTCTTCAGACTCCACCTTAGCCTTGCCTATAATGGAGAGTACTGACACGCTTTGATCTCGCG
Source organism: Benthosema pterotum (assembly GCA_039105355.1). Taxonomy (NCBI): domain Eukaryota; kingdom Metazoa; phylum Chordata; class Actinopteri; order Myctophiformes; family Myctophidae; genus Benthosema; species Benthosema pterotum. The sequence continues at coordinate 5,551,489 of CM076988.1, read as the reverse complement.
TCTCACACTTCGCGCCCTGCACTGGAGTCTTGCTGTCAATTGCACGGAGAGCAGAGCTCCAATGCAGGTCAGACTCAGAAGCAGTGGAGCTCTGGACCAGAGCTACAGAGGACTATGGGAAAGGAAAATATCATGAATCCTAATGCACAAACAAACAGGACGTTTCTCACCCAACAGGTCAAAAGAGGGCGAAGGGGCACAGGATCCTCCCAGCATGCACGACAACCAGGCCCTTTCCCACAGGCTGTCACAATGTTGAATGAAAAGTCAATGTGCAGCAAAGCCTCCGGACACTGCTCTATGCTCTTTCCACTTATGCCCTGCATCAGTGTTTATTAGCTGAAGTTATAGGCCTATTTCCTGTGTGGTTTTTGAGTGGTGCGACCACTCCGAGGCCTGCATGGCGTTGTCCTTAAACAAACAGGTCTACACCTGTATGATTAATACCGCGACAACAGGGGCGGATGTAACAATTCCCAATTACCAGGAGAAAATGGTAAGGGGGCTGATTCATCGCCCGTGGCGTGAAGTCGCCCCCTTACCATTTTCCATCACAGGACTTTTATAAGGCAAGTAAAGCATCAATAATAACATTCAACAACAGTTGTTGTTGAAGTTGCAACAGACACGCAGCATGCATAAAGCTAAAGGTCTGACTCAGAGAGTTTTCTGTTTTCAATGATGAAATGCTGTTGGTTTAGTGGTGCCACAGCTGTAGTTAGTTAGTAGCAGTGCAGTAGTGTTTCACCAGTACACATGGGTTCAAATAAACCGTGCATTGTATTGACAATAATTTGACTTTAACTTCCCTTCACAGTGCTGCATCCCTTTGACATTAAGCCATCACATCACTAAACATCAATAGTGAATCACTAGTGATAGTGATAGGGCGAGGCCAGCAGACGTCCAACCTAGTAGTTAGTTATTCATGTCAGATGGTTATGGCAGACATAATGATGGAAAACCCATAGGCATGCTGAATGCACCGCCATTCCGGCTAAATGGCTTCCGTGTGCGGTCAGGGTTAGGGGCAGGGTTAGTAATGAGGCCAGTCTTTAGCCAAATGGTTAGTGCAACTGCCAGCAATATGAGAAACATGCAGGCCCAGATCTGGCAATTCTGGCAGATGCCAGAAGGGCTGGGCAGCTATTGGGCTCAGCCAAAACAATAAGAAAAAGTAATTAAAAAAAAAAAGACAGTACTGTATTTTGGCCTGGGGGAGACCATAAAAGCCAGGGCTGATTTTCTCTGCAAGTCCATGGGTTCAAATCCCCATTATGTGTCACAGGATTAAACATAATTCTTTTTACATAAAAAAATACCATTAAAAAGTCACTTCCTAAACAGTTTCTTAACAGGCTATTTTCCAAATAATCTGGAATTCTCTGGGACAAATATTTGGGGGCAGAAATCTTGTACACAAACATAGCGAAAATAGCAGATCTACAAGCTCTCGACGTGTCACACTGCAACGCATCGAGGGCTTGCTGTTCAGCTATTTTTGGTGCCCAACCAGGGCTGGACTGGGACATTTTTTCAGGCCGGGCATTTTGTACTTAGACCAGGCCACCTCCCAGCTGCCCGGCGACGGAAAAATTTGGGGCTTTTGGTGGGTCAAAAACGCATAGATAGCAGCATTTTAGCATCTACAACAGACTATACTAACACATTAGGCTTATATAAGCCGCTTATATACCATCATTCGCCTACTACAATGTTGTGTAAATTATAATTATTATATTTCACGTCGTGGCCAGGTGGCCAGCAGGCCAGAAAGCCTTGCAGGCCACCGGGCAAATGCCCGCTATGCCCTATGGCCAGTCCGTGCCTATTTTTGGTGCCCAACCCAGCAATCTTTACCTACGATGCAGTGGTTTCAACATGGATTACAAAATAAGTGCGTTTGAGGCCAAATAATGTGTTCAAGTCCAGGAAACGTGTTGTCTTGGAGTGACAAAGCTAAAGGTCTGACTCAGAGAGTTTTCTGTTTCCAATGATGAAATGCTGTTGGTTTATAGGTGGCACAACTGTAGTTAGTTATTAGCAGTATTAGTGTTTCAAATCATTTTAAATATAAGCAATTTCAAATATCTTGGGTTGTTTTCCATGCCATCGTGTTTGGTGGGGCAGTCAGGGTACTTAGGGGGCATTGCCCCCCCATGCCCATGCCTAGATCCGTCCCTGGGGGCTGAAGCCCCCTTTGATGTCTAACATGCACGTGCACATGGCTGTAACATGGGGGCCCTTGACATGAAGTGCTTTGAGAACCATGCAGTGTCCTAAAGGGCCCCAAAGAGGCCTGCTAATCTTTTAATCCTTCATTTCCTCACCCGCCATATGATGTGACCTCAGTGCCCCTGTAAATTGGGCTACCAGCACTATAGCTTGTAGATCGGCTATTGTCCTTAACGCGTTTTGGTGTTTTATCTGTTGAAAAATAGCAGATCAACAAGCTCATGTCGCGCCACCGAGTGGCGCGACATGAGCTTGTTGCTCTGCTATTTTTGAAAAATTGTGAAAATGTGCTGCAAATCTCTGAATATGTTATTTTGGAAGCAAACATTTTTAACTCAAATTTTTGCATCTGGGGGATCCCTAGAACAACATGTTTTCAGATGGGGGGTCTGCAGCCAAATATGGATAATTCTGGTGGTCCTTGGCTTGGCCTTGGACACAGGAACACAGATTTTTCAGAAAAACTAGAATCTAATGTCAGAGACTATAGAATCTAGTGTCAAAAACTCGATTCTAGCGTCAGAAACTAAATGCTAGTGTCAAAAGTAGATCCTATCATCAGAAACTATAATTTAGTGTCAATAACTAGAATCTAGTGTCGGAAACTACTGTAGAATCTAGAGTCAAAAGCTAGAATGTTGCTGCAGCTATAATCTGGTGTCAGGAACTACTGTACAATCTGGTGTCAGAAAATCGATGGTCAGGACACAAAGGGTTAATTCTGTTTATAATTCTGAGTGTTGTGAGCTTGTAGATCTGCTATTTTTTATTGATTCACGATGCCCCTTTTCCCTTTTCTATAAGTAGCAGATAAGACGAGAGTCAAGAGTACATTTGACTTTGGAATGTATAGTGAAAGCACATACTCCAATACTATCATATTTTTAAAATATTGTTTTATTTATTTGCGTGGGTATTCCCAAATATGGAAGCGGCTACATTTTCCCAAACGATATTTTAAAAATAAATGAAAACTGTAAATGAAATTCCACAGCCCTCTCACGTATTAGGAGGACAATGTCAGTCACCAGAAAAAATATGGGTAGTTTTTGAATAATCTGTCATGGTTAATATGGAGTTTTAAGTAAGTTATATAATGGGTTTGTAAAGGAAGGACGTTCAGGCAGCAAAATTAACACATATTATTTCTTTTAGATTAAGTCATAAGTCACACAAAAATGTTACTGTGCCTATCACAGTTTCTCAGTAGCATTTTAACGTTGAATGGTCGCTGGTCACTAACACTGTCTTTCTATGACAGTGGTTTTTAACCTTTTTCATACCAGGCGATGAAGCCGCCCCCTAACTCAATGAGCCGCCCCCTAACTCAATGAGCCGCCCCCATACCATTTTCAGGAGTGTTTCAAATACTTTTAAATCTAAGCACTGAAATATCTTGCGTTGTTTTCCATGGTGGGGCAGACTGGGCATTTAGGGGTGCATTGCCTCCTCCCCCCCATACCTATACCTATAGATCCGCCCCTGCTGTTCTATGACAAATAGAGAGTTTCTGTCTCAGACGATGATTCAACATCTGGCTTTTAGAAGCACAACGTCTCGTCTTCCCACACATCTTGCGTGAACGGTGGCCACAAATGTGCTGATGTTTGCAAGGCTGTTACCAAACCATTCTGCAGCGCATTCCGTGGTCAACCTTGATCGGCTCTGGGGCTGCAAAAGGCTATCCTTTATGACCCAGTGGCTTTTTAAAAAAAAAATCAGCTAGGGGTGGGCAATTATTTTTCCCAAGGGGCCAAATGAGATACATAAAATATTGTGGAGGGCCAAGACTAAAGGCTGAACTAAAGTCTGCGTAATATTCATTTAATTTCAAGACGAAAGTCACCATTTGATGGCATTTTAGCCGCACAGACTATAAACCAAAATAAAGATTACTTTTCTTTTTGTTCACAATACCAGGCTGGATTTGGGAAACAAAACAGGCAAACATAGATCAAAAATGACCTTTTTTTTAACATTATCTGATTGTGTAGATTTTAGGTAATTCAGATTACAGATTATGAATATTTTAACCCTTGAGAGCGTAAACATGGAACCAAATGGACCCATAAGAGTCCGTTTGGTTCCATGTTTACGCTCTCAAAGAGTTACATCTGGTTAACCAATTAACTTTCCATATTGTACTGGAACTCTCTCAAGGACCACTGGTGGTCCCCAGGCCGGTCAGAGTCAGCCAAAGGGCCACATTTGGCCCACGGGCGAAATACCAGTAACTCTTGAGATCGTAAAAATGAAACCAAATGGACCCTTGCGGGTCCATTTGGTTTCATTTTTACACTCTCAAGAGTTAAAATATCCATCATTTGAATTAGCCAACAAGTCTACACAACTGGAGAATGTAGAAGATTAATGGTCATTTTGATCTGTATGTTTGCCTGTTTTGTTTCCCAACTCCACCCTGGAATTGTGGACAAACGCAAAATCTTTAGTTTTGGGGTCTGTAGGGCTAAAATTTCCTCAAATGGTGGTCCATGGATTAAATGCTGAATAAATGGTGGTCCCTGGTATCAAAAAGGTTGAAAACCACTGTTTTAAGAGAAGGAGGCAAGGCATTCCATACCTGAGTAGCAGCGAAGGTAGCAGGGAAGGTGAATTTTCCCATATTCGTTTTGTAGGTGGGTGGCACCAGGCCAATGTTTACGCTCTGGTCCGGTCGATACCAAACTGTGGGCCACACACACACACACACACACACACACACACACACACACACACACACACACACACACACACACACACACACACACACACACACACACACACTCACACTCCCTGGATACCCGCGACCTCTGTCTCAAATTGTCCTTAGGGTGCGAGGTCACTTTTCTCGCCCTTAGGCGTCTTCCTGGCAGATACAGAATCCTGTACTGATTTACTTCTCTTCTTCAGACTGCCCTTCATGCTCTATTGATTTCCATTATACCACTCATGACCTCCACACACACACACACACGCACGCACGCACGCACGCACGCACGCCAGTTCCGAGCCTTCATAAAATACACAGTGGTGCCTAAAATATACAACAGTACAGATACAGTAGTTGATGGTAATCATATCAGGTGCTATTAAACCTACTTAGCATGGAGTAGTTGTCAGCATGTAAAACCTTCAAAGGATGAACTGGAGGCAGCTGCAGGTGAGAGTTTTCAATACTTGATTAATATTAATATTATATTGCGATCATCACACTTTTTCTGTTCCAAACTGACCCTGGCACCCTTTAGAGAAGGGCCCTCACTGAAAAAAAAAAGTTTGGGGATCTTTGCTGTAGAGCAGGGGTTTTCAACCTTTTTGACTCCAGGGACCACCATTTATTCAGCATTTGAGCCACGGACCCCCAAAGACCTAAAATTAAAGAAATCTTGGTTTTGTCCACAATTCCAGGCTGTATTTTGCCAACAAAACAGTGTAAACTTCTTAATTAAGTGGTTCTAATTCAGATGAGTGTAAAAATGAAACCAAATGGACCCGCAAGGGTCCATTTGGTTTCATTTTTACATTTTCAAGAGTTACATCTGGTTAACCAGCTTTCCATCATTTAGCCTGGGGACCACCTGGAACCTTCGGTTGAAAAACCGGTGAGCTGAGCAGTCCTGGCCCCTCATGACGTCGCCCTGCTTCCGGAAATGGATTCCCCTTTTATTTTCCTCATAGATTTTTCAAAAATGATCTATATACAGACAATTACGCTGCGGACAAAGCCAACTCGGGTCGTGACAACTCATGACAACACACACACAATGTTTTGGGGCAAAACAAATCACATAATTCCTAAGAAGAAAAATGAAACAAAAGGTGTTGCCTTTTTTCCCTTCTTGCTAATTAGATATTGTATGATAATATTGTAATATTGCTCTATAGAAGGTAGTTTTTTGGCTCTACAGTGGCTCAGGGGTAGAGTGGCTGGATGGTAACTGTCATATACTGTATATGATCTGGTAGAGCATTACACTCAGGTAGACGGTAGGGGGCTCTAATGCGTAAAGGTAAACAGTATGCTATGTATGATGTCAAAGGTCATAACGTAACAAGAGAAGAAGAGAAGAAAGTAAAGTTGAAAGAACATGGTGTGAAGCTGCCTTGTCCGTGTCTACTTCTTTGCATACAAGAACACAACATATTTGGCGACGAGGATGGCCGTATCTTCTGCAATCCACCTACCTGCACTATTTCTACCCTGCCCGGGCCAACCTTCCTTTCCATTCGAGACGTGGATGAAGATTTTCGACAACTACATGCTTGTCATACATGCGGAAGGGGACGCCTGGCCGGACAAGCGCAAGCGTGCTACTCTGCTACATTGCCTGGGCGCAGAAGGCCAAAGAATATTCTACAGCCTCCCCGACACAGGTGATACTTATGCTGCGGCTGTAGCGGCTCTGAAAAAGCATTTTACGCCGACAGTCAACGTGGTGGTCGAACGTCACAAGTTCCGACAGAGGGCGCAGCTGCCACACGAGTCGATTACGGATTATGTGTCTGCATTACGAGAACTACGTGCAACATGTGACTTTGGTGACAGAGCCGACGAGATGCTGAGAGATCAACTGATTGAGAAAGCATCATGCCCAAGAGTTAGGGAAAGACTCTTAATGCAAACTGATCTTACACTGGATAAGGCCATTACGCTTTCATGCCAAGTTGAGTCTGCTATGGCTCATGCGCAGTCTCTCCATGCTACCTCATCACTGCCAGTACAGGCGGTAAAATCAAAACCATTCCGTGCACAGAAAGGACGTGAGGGGAAAACAGAAAAGAAGGGACACAAGCCAGGTCGCCCCGGTTCCTCCTGCTACCGGTGCGGATCAGGCGAGCACCTCGCCAACTCTCCAGGCTGCCCTGCGGCGAAGGTGACATGCAAACAGTGCAATAAAAAAGGCCACTACGCACGAGTTTGCCGCTCCTCCAAAAAGGAGACCGTCCAGGAGGTTGAGACTGAGAGTGAGCTCCCGGAGCTTACAGTGCTTTATCTACAAGATGAGTCCGAGAAGAAGAACAGAATCATGTGCCGCGTCACAATACGCACAAAAGAATCTGCTCCTTACAACGTCGACCTAGTGGTGGACACTGGCTCATCTGCCTCCATAATACCACGTCAACTGTACCTTGACCACTTCTACTGCACCCCTCTCATCGCACCGCCAGCCCAACTGCTAAACTACTCCAAAGCCAAAATACCTTCACTTGGATGTCTGCCAGCTACGGTGCACCATGATGGCACTACTGTGCCTGCCAAGATCTACGTTGTCAAAGCAGGGACGCCTTTACTGGGCATGGACTTGTTTCTGGCGCTCAATCTACGTCTCGTCGGGAACAAGGTGATCACAAAAAACATGCCTGACGCTCCTGTCTGCCAGGTGGACACTGCACCTCCTACACTGGGCCGCGCAAAGGCTTTTGTGCACCGCGTAAAAGTGAAAGATGGAATCACTCCCGTACAACAGAAATTGCGCAGACTTCCCTACTCTGTCAAAGAAGACGTCACAAAAGAACTGGAACGCCTACAGACACTCGGTGTCATTGAAAAGATTGACGCATCTCCATGGGTTTCGCCTATTGTGGTGACACAGAAGAAAACAGGTGGCATACGAATGTGCGTTGATCTACGTGAACCTAACAAGGCCATTGTCGTGGACTGTTTTCCGCTGCCGCACATGGAGGACTTGTTTTCTGAACTTCGGGGGTCTACAGTATTCTCCACAATTGACCTCGCCAATGCGTATTACCAAGTGCCTCTCCACGAAGACAGCCGCGACCTGACCGCGTTCATTACGCACGAGGGTTTGTTCAGATTCCGCCGGGTCCCATACGGACTCGCATCGGCTCCTTCTGCTTTCCAAAAAATGATGGCAACAATACTGAAAGGCATGCCAGGCGTACAAGCTTATTTGGACGACTTGGTCATTTATGGAAAAGACGTCGATTCACACAACCGCCATCTGAGAGCCGTTCTTGCAGCCCTGAAAGACGCCGGACTGCAATTGAATAAAGACAAGTGTCACTTCAACCAGAAAAGTCTACGTTTCCTCGGGCACGTCATTACCGCTGACGGGCTGCTGCCCGATGATGGCCATGTGAGTGCTATTCTCAAAGCTCCTGCGCCAAAAGATGCTACTACGCTACGTTCATTCCTCGGACTGACGTCATGGTACGCAAAGTTCGTTCCACACTACTCCTCTCTTGTCGAGGGGATGCGCGCGTGCCTGCGGGGTGACAATGACTTTGAATGGACTGATGCTGCTCAGCAGGCGTTTGAGCAGGTCAAGAAGCTGATCGTTAACAGTTCTGCTTTATGCATGTTTGATCCAGCCCTCCCTACTATTGTCTCCACCGATGCATCCGACTACGGACTGGGTGCTGTTCTCGCCCAAATCCACCCAGACCAAACAGAGCGCACAGTTGCCTTTGCCTCACGCACACTCACCACTACAGAACGAAAATACTCCATCGTGGAAAAAGAAGCTTTGGCATGTGTGTGGGCAGTGGAGAGATGGAGAACGTTCCTCTGGGGCACTCGCTTCACTTTACGCACAGATCACCAAGCCCTTACTACACTCCTCGCTACAAAGGGGCTAGGACGCGCGGGAATGCGCATAGCGAGATGGTCTGCTCGTTTGCTGTGCTTCAACTATGACATTGCTTACCGTCCAGGAGCACAGAATGTGACTGCCGATTGTCTCTCTCGCCTCCCGTTGCCCTGCAATGATGATGCAGAGCCTGAACCTGATCTAGTCGCCCACATAACCACGGATCTACATGCCATTTCATCGTCTGATTTCACCACTGCATGTGCTGCGTGCCCAGAGCTGTGTGCGCTCAAAACGCAAATACAAAAAGGATGGCCTAGCGCAAAGAAAGCTCTCCATTCTCAGCTGGCTCCATACTATTCCGTCAGAGATGAACTGTCAGTGCATGATGAACTTGTCTACCGAGGCCCGTATCGCCTCATCGTACCTGTCTCACTGCGACAGTCTGTCGTTGCACTGGCACATGAGAGTCACCAGGGCATAGTGCGCACTAAACAGCGCCTACGTGATCTCTACTGGTGGCCTGGCATGGATGCCTGTGTTCAAGCTGCCATCTCTTCCTGCCTCACATGCCAGCTGACTGATAAAACTACCAAGACACACGTCGCTCCTCTACAGCCGGTTCCGTTTCCAGACGGCCCGTGGCAGAAACTTGGAATTGACATCTGTGGACCGTTCGAGACGGCGCCGTTGGAATGCCGTTACGCACTGACTTTGGTTGACTATTACAGTAAGTGGCCAGAAGTCGCTTTTACGCCAACCATTACTACCACTGCTGTTATCAATTTCCTGGCTACTGTGTTCAGCAAACACGGTAATTGCTTGGATTTGGTCAGTGACCATGGTTCTCAGTTTACTGCTGCTGATTTTGCCACGTTCCTGAAAGAGAGGGACATTACGCACAGCAAATCCTCTGTCTACTATCCCCAAGCGAACGGGGCCGTGGAGCGTTTCAACCGTGTGCTCCGTGACTGTATTCAGTGCGCAAACCAGGAACAGAAACCATGGAAACGCTACGTACTGGACTTTCTGCAAAACTACAGAGCAACGCCGCATGCAACTACAGGCGTTTCACCGTTCGAGCTCCTGCATGGACGGAAAATGCGCACCAAACTCAACAGTGTGTTGGTGGAACCGCCTCCGCCTCCCGCGGACGCCGTGGTGCGCACACGCGTCCTCGCCAATCAACGCAAATCAAAGGACTACACTGACGAAAGACGTCGGGCCAAGGAGTCGTCCTTCAAAAAGGGGGACATGGTTCGTGTCAAAACTCCACTACATGTGAAAAAGGGACAACCGAAATTCGGGAAGCCTATCAGGATAAAGGAAAAGACTGGACAATCCACATATGTTCTGGAGGATGGAAGAAAGTGGAATGCAATCCACCTGTCACTTTTCCCTGACAGCGCTGCTCCAGGTGACAGCACGCTGCCTGTCCCACATAAGAGCGCTGCACCAGCTGATCAGTCACTCCCTGTACCTGGGCCCACAGTAAGAGCACAAACACCACCAACTTATGCCCAGGGCAGACCTCAGAGGGTGAGAAACAAGCCACTATGGCTCAAGGACTGTGTAACTTAAAGACTGAAAAGAAAGGTACACTTTACAAGCTATTATAGCATTGATTGATATTAACACTGTCATGGTTTGAAGTTGAAAAAAAAAAAAAAAAAAAAAAAAACACAGACGTGTTGATAATTGTTTTGTGTGCCAGAAAAGACTTGATTTATTTCATTAAGAATGTGCCAGTGATACTAGTCACTTGTGTTTGAAAAAAAAAAAGTTCATTCACTTTGTTCAAGAAGAAGAAAAAGAAAAATGTGTGATTGAAAAAAGTTCATATTTGCTATTTGCATTTCATATATTTCTGCTATTCAGCTACGTTTATCCTATTCTATATTTGATTGCATTTACTCAGTATTTGATTTATTCAATATTTGATACGCCATGCTGTTATATTGCCAATTGCTATTATGCATAATTGATTGCTTCTGAGGTTAACCTGAATTTGGGGATGTTCTATTCTTTTCTAAAAAGGGGGAAGATGTCATATACTGTATATGATCTGGTAGAGCATTACACTCAGGTAGACGGTAGGGGGCTCTAATGCGTAAAGGTAAACAGTATGCTATGTATGATGTCAAAGGTCATAACGTAACAAGAGAAGAAGAGAAGAAAGTAAAGTTGAAAGAACATGGTGTGAAGCTGCCTTGTCCGTGTCTACTTCATTTCATACAAGAACACAACAGATAACTGCAAGTTTTGCAGGTTTGAACCCAGGCTCCCCTAGAGTTAGTGTCGAAGTGTCCTTGAGCAAGACAATCTATGTAAAGCGACTTGGATAAAGGTGCTACATAAATGCACCATTTACCTGGTCGAAGATTTTGCTCACAAGGTGGCAGTAATTCACCAAAAGCTGTCTGCCAACGGCAGTAAGAATTAGAAGAAGAAGCAGCAGCCATTTTGCCAAAAAAAAGCATGGTAGGCTGAAATGTTTGTTTTTGGAGTTATTCATTTAGTTTATAGGGCAGTTACTGTAGACATTTGAGTGAGTTCCTGTGGCACGTTTTGTTTTCTCTCAATTTATTACAATGTAAACTTGTTCAAGGCTGGGTCCTCCCTGTTGCACACGGCTTTGCTCTTTTGTTGGGACTGGACTGTTTTATTGCTATGTAGGCCTTTGACATTTTGCCCAAACATGTTTGAGTAGGTACGTGCAGCAGGGGGCAGATCTAGGTATGGGCATGGGGGGGCAATGCCCCCCTAAATACCCATTCTGCCCCACCAAACATGATGGCATGCAAAACAATCCAAGATATTTCAAATTAAAGTGCCTATATTTAAAATGATGTGAAACATTACTACTGCTACTAACTAACTACAGCTGTGGCACCACTAAACCAACAGCATTTCATCATTGAAAACAGAAAACTCTCTGAGTCAGACCTTTAGCTTTATGCATGCTGCGTGTCTGTTGCAACTTCAACAACAATTGATGTTATTATTGATGCTTTACTTGACTAATAAAAGTCCCGTAACCGAAAATGGTATGGGTGCGGCTTCATCACCCGTGGCGCGAAGCGACACGGGTGATGAAGCGACACGGGTGATGAAGCCGCACCCATACCATTTTCTCTTGCCCCTCCAACATGTTCTCTTCTTGCCCCCCCAGATGGGACATGTTACATCCGCCCCTGACGCGCAGACAAGACTGAACAATCCAGGCACCAACGATCCAGGCTGGATGGGGAAACATCAGTGAGTACAACTCATCACAATGGATTGTGATCTTTGAGAATTGTATGGATTGCAAATCCATACAATTCTCCAAGATCACAATCAAAATTCTAGGCATGCTGTTAGCCTGATTATCCTCTGTAGTCCCGTCCCGTCCGTTCCAGTCCCGTTTCTGGTTTATCACAATGTAAAGTATAGTTGGAAACCTATTCTGCAAAACATACATGCCATAAAACACAAAGAAAGTAGAATAATAAATTTGCATTCCAGGAGAGAGCATTTATTGGGGAAAACCCATCGGACAAGCCACCATATAGCATGTTTCTCAAAGGCTCTCTCAATGTTTCACAAGATGAACAGAATATTTAAAACCATTGTAAATCAACATAGGATGCGTCACAGTTGCCATGGATAGATATAACACAATTGCTGTAAGATTATACTGGATGAAACTGGCTGAGATTATCAGAGTGACGTAGTCTACTTGTCTCCTGTTATCAAACTGTTATCAATCCTTTGGCGACAGAGAACTCATACAATGGCCGCATTGTAGTAATGATAACCAGGTTACAATCACAAACAGCTAGGACGTTCTGAAAACAGATAATGACAATCAAGAACTTTCTGTGATGCATATAGTACAGAGACATGATGGCACATTCTCAAAACACCAGATCTACAAGGTGGTAGCGCGACCCAGTTAAAATCCATGGTGACACATTAAAGGGGAAGTCCACCCATTTCCAACATTCTAATATGTCATTAGTATACCCTAGAGGTGCTGGGTGGACATGATAAAAAAGTTCCCCCATTCTATGTTCCCAAGAAATGGAGGAAAATCACAGACATCGTGAAACATCTTGATGACATCATCAAGATGTATTTTCATCATGTGAATGGATTTCTTTAGACGCTTCTTTTTTTCGTACAAATGGAACCCTAACGGGTTCATTTGGTTCCATTTGTACACTCTGAGAAAAAATGTTGAAAATGGGTGGAATTAAGTTAGTCATGTGCCATTGTTTGCAACAAAGGAATATACACACACACACACACACGCCTCATCCCAATACAAGTTGTATTGTATACATATGACAGTATGTCAGTATCATGTCAATCATGTACACACTTGCATCTAATTACCCACCCATTATTAGTTTGAATAGCGGCAGCTGTTGCATAATATAATACCAGTACTGGTATTATTATAGTATGCAGTTATATGTGTATGGTGTGCCGTTCTTGTCAGGCATGTCTGAATATGGAATGTGTCAGTCACTCACTCAGACATTTCGGCCTGTATTAGATAGTAAGTTATCTCGCTCAGTGCATTCGCAACAATTATGTCTAATATACTGTATTATCAGCCTCATGCTGAATGTACTTTTGTTTTACCTGAATTGGGAAAACAAAGAAAGTACAAATATATTCTCGTAAGAATGTAGCATGTACTTGCAGTCTCCCAACATACATTACAGGGGTCGACATTATAATTGGCCCGATGGCCCGAAACAGGTTTGAAAACACGTGCGGGCCACCAGATGGCGCCCTATACTGGCCCGATGGGGCCAGTGGTAAAATGCCCTCGTTGGTGTTGTTTTGTAATTGTTTAAGTTTTATTTATATTTTGTTTATTAGCACAAAAAATATTTTAGGCATTCTGCATTGTATAAGGGTCAGCTTGCTGAACGGTCTACTGGTTTTGACCCCCATGAAAAGAGTGCTGTTAACTTGAATGCATTTAATGCATTAATAAATGGTGGTCTTTTTTGCAGACTATGGGGATCGATTACCTGGGCCAGTGGTTACAGTTGTGGGGCCAGTGATTCTTAAAAGCCACTGGCCCAAAGGGCCAGTGGAAAATTTCCCTTAATGTCTACCCCTGCATTACATTTATGACTCGTCTGTAGAATATTGCTTGTACAGTAGCATGTCCCGGCCTCAGGTTTATTTATTATACAGATTAAAAAGTATTAAAATCAAAGCGGCATGTCTATTGACTTCATATCACGAGAGTGGGAGGTAAAAACAACACAGGTTTAGCAGGGGCGGATGTAACTTTTCCCAATTGGGGGGGGGGGGGCAGGAAAGCCGCACCCATACCATTTTCGGTTACAGGACTTTTATTAGGCAAGTAAAGCATCAATAATAACATCAGTTGTTGTTGAAGTTGCAACAGACACGCAGCATGCATAAAGCTAAAGGTCTGACTCAGAGAGTTTTCTGTTTTCAATGATGAAATGCTGTTGGTTTAGTGGTGACACAGCTGTAGTTAGTTAGTAGCAGTAGTAGTGTTTCAAATCATTTTTAAATATAAACACTTTAAATTGAAATATCTTGGGTTGTTTTGCATGCCATCATGTTTGGTGGGGCAGTCTGGGCATTTAGGGGGGCATTGCCACCCCCCCCCCCCATACCCATGCCTAGATCCGCCCCTGAGGTTTAGCTGGCTGCCTGCTACTCATTAATCTGTCCTCAATCTACTTAACGGCTGCAGCCGACGAGGACGGATCTGATTCTGTCACCCACTCAAATCTTTGTTTTTTACGAAATGCAGGGAAAGGAGAGAAATGCTAGCGGTTCTTTAGCCGGGATTAGTCTAGCAATGGGCTTACAAGCAACGGTAGAGCGGAGAGGAACGCTCCAGGGTTCGGCCCGGAAGGGGCTTGTTCTGAGGAGGGCTCTGATTTATTTTTTATTACCATCTATTTCATACCTGGGCATTATGCGGCCCGGGGGCCAAATGCGGCCCTTTGGCTGACTCTGACCGGCCTGTGGACCACCAGTGGTCCTTGAGAGAGTTCCAGTTCAATATGGAAAGTTGGTTAACCAGATGTAACTCTTTGAGAGCGTAAACATGGAACCAAATGGACCCTTGCGGGTCCATTTGGTTCCATGTTTACGCTCTAAATGGTGCATTTGTATATGGCACATTTATCACAGGCACTTTACATATTGTAGATTGTGGACACCATTCCACACCTATGGCGGAAGGAGGAAACAATGCAGGCTACCGCTGCAGCACATTGAGACCAATTTGGGGTTTTGTGACCAATTTGGGGTTTTCCTCAGGGAGACATCACCAACACCGGGTTGAACCCGGGTTTGAACTGGTGATTGAACTTGTGATTACCATCATCCAGCCACTCTACCCCTGATCCACCGCCGCCCCATTCTATTTAGATTTACTTACGTAGACAGCAGCTTATGCAGACTTATTGCATTTGAATGTAAACAGCACTGTATAGGCATAGTTTGATTATATAGATTTCCACGGATATGTTCCTATAGCTTATGTATGATTCATGATTTATGACGTGTTGCCTTGCTTTTTCTTTCGTAAGCAGGGGCGGGTGTAATATTTCCCATTGGGGGGGGGGGCAGGAGAAAATGGTATGGGGGTAGCTTCATCGCCCGTGCCTTGCCCGGGACTTTTATTAGGCAAGTAAAGCATCAACAATAACATCAGTTGTTGTTGGAGTTGCAAAAGACACGCAGCATGCATAAAGCTAAAGGTCTGACTCCGAGGGCTCCATTTTCGTTACTGCTAAACCCCTTATCCCTTAACTTCTTTGCCTTTTTAAACTATTTAAAATAATCAGTAGTTTAAATGGCCAGTCTACAAGCTCACAACATGACATGTTGAAAAAAAAGTTTTTCAAAATAGTAAAAACGAAATAAGGGAGAAGGGGCTTAGCATGTAATGAAAATGGAGCCACTAGAGTTTTCTGTTTTCCATGATGAAATGCTGTTGGTTTAGTGGTGCCACAGCCGTAGTTAGTTAGCAGCAGTAGTAGTGTTTCAAATCATTTTACATATAAACACTTTAATTTGAAATATCTTTCTTTATTATTATTATTCGACAGTTTCTGGACAACCGGTGCTCCGCTGTCAAATGAAGAAAAAACAAAAAAACAAGGTCATTTGATTACGAGGGGAATGTAATCAGAGTTTGTGTGGGCTGTAGCGAGGCTGAAGCCGTGCAGAGATGCAAGTGAATTTTGGAGTGTTCTCCACACAGTCCATGAGGAGAGAGAGAGTCAGGAGTACAGGCCTAGATGTACTGACTCACCCTATTCCCCCAGTGAGAGAGAGCAGGAGCCTGGCCTGCATTGATCTGCATCGCTCTCATCTCCTATTTTTAGAGAGAGAGAGAGAGAGAGTGCGCTGGATGCGTGAGTGTCAGGGGCGGATCTAGGCATGGGCATGGGGGAGAGGGCAATGCCCCCCTAAATGCCCTGACTGCCCCACCAAACATGATGGCACATGCAAGACAGACAACCAAGATATTTCAAATTAAAGTGCTTATATTTAAAATGATTTGAAACACTATTGCTGTTACTAACTAAACTACAATTGTGGCACCACTAAACCAACAGCATTTCATCATTGAAAACAGAAAACTCTCTCAGTGAACAATAACTGTTGTTATCAGTGATGATTACTTGCCTAATAAAAGTCCTGTAACTAAAAATGGTATGGGTGTGCCTTCATTGCCCGTGGCGCGAAGCGACACGGGCAATGAAGCCGCCCGCATACCATTTTCTCCTGCCCCCCAATTGGGAAATGTTACATCCACCCCTGGTGAGTGTGTGTGTGTATGTGTGGCAGTGGCTACAGCCTCGGTCGTGATGGTCTCCAAAGTCTAGTATCTACCCCTCAACCAAAAGAGATGTCCCTTTGTTCTATAGTGTTTGAGATGTTGGACTTTCACATGGGAGAGCGTGAGTTCAAATCCCAGGCTTTACATGTGCGTGTCCTCAATATGCACAGTTGTCAATGGGATAATAATATTAAACATTTTCAAGGAATAAGAAAATACTTATTTCCTATCAATTACGCTCTCCAAGAAGTCTTGACATTAGGGACATGTTTTGTTATTTTTTGTCCGAAAAATAAACCGAATTAATTCAAGTCTTCTTTAAGGAGTGCAATTATAACATCTAACATAATTATAACATAATTATTACAATGGCTAGAATTACTGTGGGGACTAAAAATACTATGTGGACAAATTCAAATCCAGGCTCCTGCAGAGTCAGTGTCTATGGCCTGATTTACACTGCCAGCCAAATCCAGCCTAGGCCGAATCAGATCTGAAACACATTCAGCCTGGACTCTGATTCGTTAAGAAGAGTCATGTGACCCGTTAGGCCACTCTGATTCGTCATCTTGAAGTGGCACAGATCTGATTCAGGCTAGATTTGTCCTTGAGCAAGACACTGAAACCCCATGCATCCCCATGTGCTGGTGCAGCTGCCATCGGTGTATGTGTGTGAATATAATGCACTATAACAGTGCCATGGATAAAGGCACAATATGGTTCACCATCACTCTTTGTTGTTGTGGACTGTAAAGGCCTAGTCACACATTAACCACCTCAACATTAGTGCTGCATGAACTGGACAAAAAATACATTCGAATATTCCTTTAAAACCACCATGTGGATTCGAACGAATATCGAATTATTCGAATATCGAATGTATATAATATCAATATGAAATATTGCAGCCTAATATGCTGTAAAACATCCTCTTTGTTCCTCTATTTGCTCCAGTTCTGTATTGTCCACGGTTGGTGCTGAGAAATGCGCTCTCTTGAATCTTGCAAGATCAAATTAATGATTGATAATCATCTCAATGGCCTATTTTTGTATTAGTTTGTTTGTGGGCCAGTGTCTTGTGGGAACTCGCACAGTAGTTGTGTTACTATTACTATTTATTTTAAATTCGAACCTTAAATTGACATTCGAATATTGTTTACATGTTAATATTCTTTTAAGTATGGAATAATCGTTTGCAGCACTACTCGGCATCAAAAGCTGGAATATATGAATCTATTTGGATTGGATTTATTTGGATTCCAGAGTAGCGATGCTGCGTGGTACAGCAAGTTCTTAAAAGATTCACCCTCGCTCTGATGTCTCAACACAGAGAGAGACTTGCATCAATTATGGATGACAGACTGCTGGCTGGCGCACAAGTAATATCCCCAGAGTTAATAAGATGAACCCTATTTCTTAAAATATAGCCTCATCTACGCTCAGCTTGTAGAGCTGCTATTTTTGACGAAGACGGTCGCGGTGTGTAGAGGGAAACGAGGATTGGAGTATCGACCATATAGAGCCCTGGGGAATCCAGTCAACCAAGTGTGATCTAGTGGTTTTCAACCTTTTTGACACCAGGGCCCACTATTTATTCTGAATTTGAGCCACAGACCACCATTTGATGATGACATGTTGGCCCCACAGACCCCAAAACTGGATATTTACAGTATTTTGCTATTGTCCACAATTCCAGGCTTGATTTAGAAAACAAAACTGTCAAATATACAGATCAAAATCACCATTAATCTTCTACATTCTCTAGTTGTGTAGACTTGGGCTAATTCAGATGGTGAATATTTTAACTCTTGAGAGTGTAAACATGAAACCAAATGGACCCGCAAGGGATTTTTACGCTCTCATAGAGGTACATCTGGTTAACCAACTTTCCATCATTTAGTTGAAAACCATTGACAAGGGATTAAGTATTCTTTTGAAGTACCATTTTTTGCCATACCATTTTTGGCTACAGAACTTGTATTAGGCAATTAACTCCTTAACTGTTTTACCACGACTTTTGGAGTGATTGGTTATTCTGTTGTCTGTTTATCACTCCAAAAGTCGTTTTGGGTTTTGTTTTATTAACAAGCTCATTAACTCACTGCACACCACCTGATGAAGTCCTTTGAGTTGTGATTACACTACAAAACCCAGAAAACACCTCACACACTTTACAACTATCATTGATAAATGATAAATTATATAACTTTAAATGCATTTATCTCTGAATGAGCCCTGGAAACAGTGAAATGTGAAAATACAGCCTGTTTTGCCAAATGTATTACAAAAAGCCGAAACACTTGATCAACTCATTTTATTTTTTCCCTTAAAGTAGACACCTTAAACTGTCTTTGGATATCATTCATTTGTACAAATTCACAACAGAGGATTTTCTATAAATTATTGTGTTAATATTGAGCCTAATGGGAGCGAGCCTAGCTTTTCTGCTGATCTGTCAAAGAGTTAAGCATCAATAATACCATCAGCACTTTAATTTGAAATATCTTTGAAATTCGGGTTGTTTTGCATGCCATGTTTGGTGGGGCAGTCAGGGCATTTATGGGGGGCATTGCCGCCCCATGCCCATACCTCGATCCGCCCCTGCTGTACGTCGTAGATGTGCTATTTTGCAAATGGCCAAATTGTACATGTAGAGCTGAAGTGGTTGATATGTTCTTCCTGCTCCTTCACTGCCACTCCCAGTTCCTGCTTACTCATGCATGTGTCCCTAAAGCGATGAAATCAGGGCTCCTGACAGCGTAAAATGAAACCAAATGAAACCAGTATGGGTCCATTTGGTTTCATTTTACGCTCTCAGGAGCATTTTCTACCTGCTTTTATGAGGCAGGATTCCAGAGAAGAGGGAAGGGAGGGAAGACATAACCTCACTGTCAGCTCTGCTATAGCAGCGGCCGGCAAACTGCGACTGGTGAACAAACGCGGCAGAAGTTCATACTGTATGTAACATGTAGTGAAGTTAGTGAAAACATTGGACATTGGGAATCCTAAAAAGCAAAGTAAAATGCCTCCAAAGTGGTTTTCAACCTTTTTGATATACCAGGGCCCACCATTTATTCAGTATTTGAGCCACGGACCACCATTTGAGGACATTTTAGCCCCACAGATCCCGAAAATAAAGATTTCTCTTGCTTTTGTCCACAATTCCAGGCTGGATTTGGGGAAACAAAACAGGCAAATTAACATACAGACCAAAATGACCACTAATCTTCTAGTCGTGTAGACTTGGGCTAATTAAGATGGTGAATATTTTAACTCTTGAGAGTGTAAAAATGAAACCAAATGGACCCGCAAGGGTCCATTTGGTTTCATTTTTACACTCTCAAGAGTTACATCTGGTTAACCAACTTAGCTGGGGACCACCTGGAACCCTCTCAGGGACCACTGGTGGTCCCCAGACCACCTGTTGAAAACCCCTGGTATAGTATACTTACATAAATGTACTTACGGTGCGAGTTTGCTTTACAGCAGTGGTGAGCAGTTTTGATGATGGAGAGGACCACTATATATTTTCTACATTCACTTTTGCTACAGGATTTTTAATTGAGATCCGGAAATATGTTTTGCTGTTTTTGAGACAGAATCATGAAGGGTGTCCCATTTTAATTTGATGTCCAATGCCTTTTTTTCTCCAAATGCATTTAATGAATAATTATCATCATAGTTAACTTTGAACGATCCCTCGCCATGATGACGTGATTTTATGGTTATAGATGCACATTACACATTTAAGTGCTGGAGCTTTGTGTCGGCGTCTGCTGATGTCATGAGGCTTTTTTTGGTGGAAGGGGAAGGGAGGGGTAGAGGTAGAGATCGAGAGAGGGGAGGGAGGAGTCCAGACAGAGAGAGAGAGGAGAGCAGGGGTGGATGTAACATTTCCCAATTGGGGGGCAGGAGAAAATGTTATTATGGGGGCAGCTTCATGGGGCTGCACCCATACCATTTTTGGTTGCAGGACTTTTATTGGGCAATTAACCATCAATAATAACATCAGTTGTTGTTGAACTGGCAACAGACACGCAGCATGCATAAAGCTAAAGGTCTGACTCAGAGAGTTTTCTGTTTTCAATGATGAAATGCTGTTGGTTTCGTGGTGCCACAGCTGTAGTCAGTTAGTAGCAGTAGTCGTGCTTCAAATCATTTTAAATATAGCACTTTATTTGAAATATCCTCTGTTGTTTTGCATGCCATTGTGTTTGGTGGGGCAGTCTGGGTATTTAGGGGGGCATTGACCCCCCTCCACCCCTATGCCCATGCCGAGATCCGCCCCTGGGAGGGAGAGGACAGAGAGAGAGAGTGGTGATGGGGTGTGAAAGAATTGAGAGGGAGATGGTGGGGGAGGGAGAGAGAGAGAGAGAGAGAGAGAGAGAGAGAGAGAGAGAGAGAGAGAGAGAGAGAGAGAGAGAGAGAGAGAGAGAGAGAGAGAGAGAGAGAGAGAGAGAGAGAGAGAGAGAGAGAGAGAGAGAGAGAGAGAGAGAGAGAGAGAGAGAGAGAGAGAGAGAGAGAGAGAGAGAGAGAGAGAGAGAGAGAGAGAGAGAGAGAGAGAGAGAGGAAAAGCACGAGAGAGAGAGAGAGAGAGATGGCAGACAGACTGTGAGATGGAGAGAGACAGACAGACAGACATACATACAGACAGACGGACGAAGCACACCTTCACTCGTCCTCTGTCTCCTTTCCCAGAGTTCCCCTCTCTCTCCGCCGCTCGTGGCTGACGTCACCTGCAGTCACACAGCACTGCAGCACAGGGTGTCACATGGAGACGAGACGCACACACACACACACACACACACACACACACACGCACACACACACACACACACACCTCCCCCCGGTGACGTCATGCCCAGCATCTGCAGGTGTAAAAGACGGTTGCTAGGAGACGTGCGCCGGCTGTCCCCACAGAATGCACACGTCAACAGCTGTGTGTGTGTGTGTGTGTGTGTGTGTGTTTTCATGACCTATCTTCTCCCTCCTATCTTACAGATTGCTAAAATACGGGGGGTCTCAACCTGGGGGTCTGGACCCTCAGGAGGGTCCCGATAGGACCCTCTGGGGCGGATCTAGGCATGGGCATGGGGGGCAATGCCCCCCTTAAGTGTGCCTTATAGTGCGGAAAATACTGTGTGTGTGTGTGCGCGTGTGTGTGGGTGTGTGTGTGTACTATAATATATACTGTGTGTGTATATGTATATATATATACACAGTATATATATATATATACAGTATATATATATATATATATATATATATATATAGATATATATATATATATATATATATATATATATATATATATATATATATAGATATAGATATAGATATAGATATAGATATAGATATAGATATATATAGATATATATAGATATAGATATATATATATATATATATATATATATATATATATATATATATATATATATATATATATATATATATATCTTAGTTGTCCTCAGATAAATGCGCCAAAGGTTACTGTATATCAAAATACCTTTTGCTTAATTTAAGAATTGAATATAGCTAGCTGAAAATATCTTCTTGTAAAAAATACTGACTAACAAACAAAATCCAAGCATCTGTGACTTATTAACTGTTAAATTTCGTTAAGCTAACATTGGCTGAAACATTCAGGTCACATGAAATGTCTTTGGACAGATGTAAACAATCGTACAGCCACTGACCAGTGAAGCGTGAAGCAATTAATTAAGCATGAAGCAGTTAACACCAAAAAATGGTCTACTGTATGTTTGTTTAAACTTTAAATGCATGATATCCGGTATGACCGAAGCTGTGCAGCAGGCAATTACATGTGTCATTACAATGTGTGGTCCCGAGTCCCAGGCGGTCCCTCCCCAGCTAAATGTTTGATAGTTTGGAAACAAATGGACCCTCTAAAGCCCTAATCACACCAAAGGGTCAAGAAGGTTTCAACGTTGTCCCAGCAGTGTGATGTGTCCTGTTGCATGTTGCGTTGACACAAAAAAACAAATAAAATCATAAGGAAGCATGAATGAAGTGCAGTGGTTGTTGCTGTTTGATTACAGCCTGACCGTGGCATCTCCATACATGCCCTTCTATCCACCAGCTGCTGTGGTCAGCCAGGGTCAAA
>CM076988.1:5178739-5526239 GCA_039105355.1 Benthosema pterotum | reverse complement strand
GTGTGTGGTGGTGAAAGGGAGTTCAACGCGTCTTGACTTTCAGTACGAGAGTGACAAGCTGGTTTTACTCAAATGCATCACATTTTAATAATAACTCTCCATAAAGATTGGAAAAAATATATATATATGATTATCACGTAGTATGATTATAGTTGGTGTAGTTTTTATCAGGGGCGGATATAACATTTCCCAATTGGGGGGGTAGGAGAAAACGGTATGGGGGCAGCTTCAACTCGCACCCATACCATTTTCAAATACAGGACTTTTATTAGGCAAGTAAAGGATCAATAATAACATCAGTTGTTGTTGAAGTTGCAACAGACCCGCAGCATGCATAAAAGGCTAAAGGTCTGACTCAGAGAGTTTTCTGTTTTCAATGATGAAATGCTGTTGGTTTAGTGGTGACACAATAGTAGTTAGTAGCAGTAGTAGTGTTTCAAATCATTTTAATTACAAACACTTTAATTTGAAATATATTTGAAATTTGGGCCGTTTGCATGACATCATGGTGGGGCAGTCAGGGAATTTAGGGGGGCATTGCCACCCCGTGCTCATGCCGAGATCCGCCCCTGTTTTTTATGTGACCGCATCCACAATTTCACTAGTACGCCCAATTGAACATAAGCATCATTGCCCACAGCTGTCGTTGAATGATAATTGGGGCAGGGGTTAGGCTTGTCTTGTCACAAAAACGCAAAGTGGTTCAATTGGGCTTTTTGACTCAAAGTCAGCGAAGAGTACATTATATAAACACACCTGCGGGTTTCATGTTAACTTCATAGATACGGAAATCGCGTTAGTCTGTCTTTAACATGCAACCAATATGCAGACAGACAGGACAGCTTGTTGTTTTTCACAGAGTAAACCAAGCGTTAAGAAGTGGTGTGATCTGACCCTTGGCCTTCGCTGACATGTACATGTACCAATGCATGCCATCAACTTACACAATACATGTCTGGAGCAGGCATGGGGACTGGGGTGCATGGGCTTTGTGGAGCTGAATTGAACCAAATTACTGTGTGTTTAATGTACATATGCATGGAAGTGGGAGTGTTGACTGTTGAGCTCTACAGCTTGGCTATTTTTGTCGCGAGCGACACTTGCCCCCGCTAACAAATATCAGGGGCGGATCTAGGCATGGGCATGGCCTTGAGCTTTATGCATGCTGCGTGTCTGTTGCAACTTCAACAACAACTGATTAAAAATTTAATCAAATTAATCACAGCTTCGAAATTAATTTAATCATGATTAATCACCATTCGAACTATGTCCAAAATATGCATGTTTTTAAAAAAGAAACAGAATCTGTGAAAAAAATAAACCTTTATCTTTAAAATATGTATCAAAATAGGTGCTATACGCTATGGCTCTGGTTACAGGGAGACGCACAGATATATGTCTCCGTAAAACCGTGCTCTACCCATTTATTTCAATGAGAAAATGCTCAGTGGGTTGAGTCAGTGTGAACATGAGATAATTGCGTTAAAGATTTTAATCAGATTAATCAACAGAATTAATTTAATCCCATGAATTAACTATTTTCAAAAGCCTTAGTTATTATTGATGCTTTACTTGCCTAATAAAAGTCCTGTAACTGAAAATGGTATATCTCCCGTGGCAGCGACCCGGGAGATGAAGCCGCACCCGTACCACTTTCCAATCCCCCCCCAATTGTGAAATGTTACATCCGCCCCTGCAAAATATCTATATATCAGGCGAAATATTGTGACAGTTGGCGGTGAAGCGTAACGTACATTGTAGACGGCTAGAACTCGGGGGTTCACAGCGGTCACAACAACAACTTGTTCATTGTTGTCCTGCTAAAGGGTCGCACAGAGAGCGTTAGAGGGGGCAGGGGTTGAAATCCTGAATAAGAGGGCACTTTATTGGACAAGAATTACTATTTTTGGGGCACAACCCAGAACTCTTTAGCTATAGACCTGCGCAGTGACGTCACTTTGCAGAACAACAGGGATTCAGAAACAAATTTGTCCAATGCAATACACGTACAGGCTTCAAGTTCAGGAGACTTCAAGAAAGATTAAAGAGGGGTGCCGTGATTTTTGTATTTTTTTCCAATTTTGTACATGTTTAACAGGTGACAATATGTAAATAGACCTTTGGTGTGTTTTTTATGTGCAATGATGTCTTCCCTTTCGTATTTAGGGTTTCTTCCTGGGGGCTGAACCTTTCCAGTCAAATGTGCCAATGAAAAAAACTTCAATATAGTGACATCACATGCTCAGCCCCTCCCCTAACTCCTCCCCCTTTATCATGCAACTAAAGCTGTGGGTGTGGCTTCAGTTCAGGTGGATCTCCAGCCATCACCACCCACCAGGCAAACCAGGCATATTTAATGAACTGGCTGGGTGGAATCATAAAAATGACAGTTTAACAAACACTGTACACTTTTTGGGGGGAAAAAAATTTTACTTTTCATATAACATTAATACCTGATGATCATGTTTTAGGGTAGAAAAAAGTCATGGCATCCCATCTTTAAGAAGCAATTTCTTTCACCGTAGTCAAATGCTGCATTCGTGGTCAGCAGACGCCAGCCCTTTTTGCAGACAGATCAAGGGGCAGGGCCCCCCCCTTTGATGTTAAGCGTGTGCGTGCCCCTGTCCTATAGCCGCTAAAAGCATACATGCACGCGCACTGCAGGTGCGAAAAAACAACAACCAAACAACATCCGAACAGGCAGCATGTACGCGCCAGCACGGTACACCAAACGCATTCGCACGGCAGAAAAAAACAAAATAACAACCATTATGTAGCATAACAAACCCTAAAAAAGAGCTAACATTTCCCAATTGGGGGGCAGGAGAAAATTATATGGGTGCGCCTTCATCGCTTGTGTCGCTTCGCGCCACGGGCGATGAAGGCGCACCCATATCATTTTGGTTACAGGACTTTTATTAGGCAAGTATAAGCATCAATAATAACATCAGTTGTTGTTGAAGTTGCAACTCAGAAGAGAGTTTTCTGTTTTCAATGATGAAATGCTGTTGGTTTAGTGGTGACACAATTGTAGTCCGTTCGTAGCATTAGTAGTGTTTCAAATCATTTTAACTATAGGCACTTTAATTTGAAATATCCTGGGTTGTTTTGCATGCCATCGTGTTTGGTGTATGGGGCAGACTGGGCATTTAAGGGGGGCATTGCCCATGCCTAGATCCGCCCCTGTAAATTCGTGTGCACGTGTCATGCTCTCTCTGGCGAGAGAGTGCACATACAGCGTACAAATTAACGCAGCGCTCCTGTCATGGCCCCTTAGCATCTCTCCGGGCCACTGAGTCCCCCGCCCCTCCTCCTCTGCTCCGTGGATTTCAGATTTCACAGGTCACCTGTTCGCTGGTATGCGTTTTTTGGCCAGACACGATCACTCACTCCACTGCCGTGGGGATTTGGAACAATCCTACAGGGGAGGAGGGAGGGAGGGGAGAGAGAGAGAGGGATGGAGGTCTAGGCAGGGGTTGGGGGGTTGGACGACGGCTACCACGGGCTTACAATCAACACCGTTTGACCACATCGGTGTGCCAGGGGCGGATCTATCCAGGGATGGGCATGGGGGGTCGATGCCCCCCCAAATGCCCAGTCTGCCCCACCACAAACACGATGGCATGCAAAACAACCCAAGATATTTCAAATTAAAGTGCTTATATTTAAAATGATTCGAAACACTACTACTCCTGCTACTAACTAACTACAGCTGTGGCACCACTAAACCAACAGCATTTCATCATTGAAAACAGAAAACTCTCTGAGTCAGACCTTTAGCTTTATGCATGCTGCGTGTCTGTTGTAACTTCAACAACAACTGATGTTATTATTGATGCTTTACTGCTGGAGACTGCTACTGGCTACTGTAGCCGGGAAGTATAGCCTACTGTATCTGTATTGAGCTAGATAGTATACTATACAGTACTTAAGTAAAGTCATTTGGAGGTAGTTACGGTACTTTACGTGAGTATTTAATGTCCAATCTTTATTTGACAGCTTGATTTACAATGTTTACAGTATATCTTCAGTATATTTTCAGAGGATTTTTATAGAAAAAATTATAAAAATGAAAGTCTTTCTGCATAATGTACTTTTAGTTTTTGGAGTACCTTTTCCACCACTACATGCGCGTGCGCACGCACACACACACCCCCGCACACGCACACACACACACACCCCCGCACACACACACACACATACACACGCAACTCGAATCGAAATGCACGACCAAATGCAACACACCGCCAGTTCTCATATGACCCTGACTCAGCAATTTTCTCCAACCCTCTCTTACCATACTTCACCCTTAGCTCCACTCACACCCACACACACCCCCCCCACACACACACTCACTCAACCCCCCCCCCCCTCACACACACACACACACACACACTCTCTCCCTTTATTCCCTGAACATTTGTCATCACATCCCAGCCTTTTTCACGCTACAGAGGGCTTTAACCGTTTCTGTACCGTACGCGTTTTGATGTTCTAAGCACAATTGAAAAATATCAGATCTACAAGCTCATAGCGCGCCACTGAGTGGCGCACTATGAGCTTGTAGGTCTGATATTTTGAACAATTGTTAAAATGTGACACAAATATTTGTAATATATTCTTTCGGAAGCAGATAGTTGTAACTCAAATCTCTGCTTCTGTGGGCTCCCTAGAAACAACATGTTTTCAGACGGGGGTCCGCAGCCAATTTCTGGGCATCCTTTGCATGAAATATTTTGAGCATCACTGACAGTGTCACACAGGAACATCGACTTTTCCAGAAAACAAAAACAAAAAAACAATCTAGTGTCAGAAACTAGAACCCTGTGTCAAAAACTAGAATCTAGCACCAAAAAAATAGAATCTAGCGTCAAAAACTAGAATCTAACCTCGGAAACTAGAATCTAGCGTCAAAGAAATAGAATCTACCGCCGAAAAACAAGAATGTAGCGGCAGAAACTAGAAAACTAGAATCTATAGGTCAAAGAAATAGAATCCAGCATCAGAAAACAAGAATGTAGTGTCAGAAACTAGAATCTCATGTCAGAAACTACAATCTCATATCAGAAACTAGAATCTACTAGTGCCAGAAACTAGAATCTCATGTCAGAAACTACAATCTCATATCAGAAACTATAGAATCTACTAGTGCCAGAAACTAGAATCTCATGTCAGAAACTACAATCTCATATCAGAAACTAGAATCTACTAGTGCCAGAAACTAGAATCTCATGTCAGAAACTACAATCTCATATCAGAAACTAGAATCTACTAGTGCCAGAAACTAGAATCTCATGTCAGAAACTACAATCTCATATCAGAAACTATAGAATCTACTAGTGCCAGAAACTAGAATCTCATGTCAGAAACTACAATCTCATATCAGAAACTAGAATCTACTAGTGCCAGAAACTAGAATCTCATGTCAGAAACTACAATCTCATATCAGAAACTATAGAATCTACTAGTGTCAGAAACTAGAATCTCATGCCAGAAACTACAATCTCATATCAGAAACTAGAATCTACTAGTGCCAGAAACTAGAATCTCATGTCAGAAACTACAATCTCATATCAGAAACTAGAATCTACTAGTGCCAGAAACTAGAATCTCATGTCAGAAACTACAATCTCATATCAGAAACTAGAATCTACTAGTGTCAGAAACTAGAATCTCATGTCAGAAACTACAATCTCATATCAGAAACTAGAATCTACTAGTGTCAGAAACTAGAATCTCATGTCAGAAACTACAATCTCATATCAGAAACTAGAATCTACTAGTGTCAGAAACTAGAATCTCATGTCAGAAACTACAATCTCATATCAGAAACTAGAATCTACTAGTGCCAGAAACTAGAATCTAGTCAGGACAAAACTGGTTAAAAAGCAGCAGTGTGTGCCTGCCTGCCTGCCTGCCTGGCTGCCTGCCTGCCTGCCTGCCTGGCTGCATTGCCTCTTCATCGTCGACAGGGGGACTCGCCTGGGCTGCTGTTGTACTGCAAAGTCACCGCAATGTCAAACGGAATCGCTGATGATGACAGTCGGCCAGGCTGTCCATCAGTCAGACGGCATATAGGCAGTCACTACTAGCTCGGTCAGCCATAGAATTAAGCATCAATAATACAACTGTAACATCAGTTGTTGTTGAAGTTGCAACAGACACGCAGCAGCATACATAAAGCTAAAGGTCTGACTCAGAGAGTTTTCTGTTTTCGATGATGAAATGCTGTTGGTTTAGTGGTGCCACAGTAGCAGTAGTAGTGTTTCAAATCATTTGAAATATAAGCACTTTAATTTGAAATATCTTGACTTGTTTTGCATTGCGTCATCTTTGGTGGGGCAGACTGGGCATTTAGGGGGGCATTGCCCCCCCCATGCCCATCTGCCCCTGGGGCCTGGGGGGAGCACTTGCCGTAACACTTGCCCTAGCCTATACCATATCAGGAGGCCCAGCTGAGCCATTGAGGCCCATATAGGTCAGGAGCCTATCTCCTGTTTCTGTAGCGTGAGGCAGCTTGATGTACAAGTACACCCCCTGGACATGACGCTAGTATATCGCAGGGACTTACCCCCAATCCAACCCTTGATGCGGAGTGCCAAACAGGCCTCCCAGTCTCAGGGCAGACACTCTAACCACAAGGCCACTGAGCTGGTACTATACCAAATAGGCCCACGCAAAGGTTGAAATTATGTAACTTAGATAGATAGCACTTTGTATACACTCACTGTAGCACCAGAGACAGAGAGAGAGAAAAGGGACAGAGAGAGAGATGGAACAGATTGGGAGATTCTCAAGAAACTGCCCTGAAAAGATGATTATCTTACGTCAAAATGTCTATATGCATAAAAGATTATATCTTGAGAATGGAGGGCCATAGAACAAGAGAGGCATGTGCAGGACATTTAAATGTCAAGTTTGAGCGTCGAGACATTTAGACGGCTTAACCACTTACAGTAAACCCTATTTTATAGTCGGCTATGCCAGTATATACTTCCTCTTTGGAGGGTGTTGCACAACTCCATCGAGTCCCCTGCCGCGCCAAAGCGTGCAATCGGTTAAATATACCTTAGAGATGTTGTATGGACATGATAAAAAAAGTTCCCCCAATTCTGTATTTCCTAAAAATGGAGGTCTGAAAAAATCATTAACATGGTGAAATACATCTGATGACATCATCAAGGTGTATTTCACCATGTTAATGATTTTTCTTTCAGACCCCTTTTTCCTGAGAGAGTACAAATGGAACCAAATGGAACCGCTAGGGTCCATTTGGTTCACATTTGTATCCTCTAAACCAACAGCATTTCATCATTGAAAACAGAAAACTCTCAGAGTCAGACCTTTAGCTTTATGCGTGCTCTGTGTCTGTTGCAACTTCAGTGATGTTATTATTGTTGTCTAATAAAAGTCCTGTAACGGAAAATGCGACACGGGCGATGAAGCCGCACCCATACCATTTTCTGTTGCCCCTCCCCCCAATTGGGAAATGTTACATATTTAAGACATCAAAAAACACTTCACCATTTGCAAGAAAGAAAAAAAAAAGTTAAGTTTGCCTTTAATTTCATTTTTGCCAGATGTTCACCCCTGAATAAGGACACTGTGGGTTCGTTTGTGTGGTTAGAAAGTGCAATATAGCAGTGTGTGGATATGAACCGATTGCCCCTTTGTATCGGTTAATTGGTATTCCTCCAAGGTGCTTGGCACAGGACAGTGTGTCTAAAGTTAAGCCCAGGTACAGTCACAGGAGAGGCTTGGCACAGGCTGTCTAAAGTTCAGCTCAGGTACAGTACAATCAAAGGGAAAGCTGTGAGACTACTATAGTTGCTATCAAATAACATTTCCTGGTTCCTGGTTTCCTCGGCTAAGACCTGAGACCAGTGGTTTTCAACCTTTTTCATATCCCAGGGCCCACTATTTATTCAGCATTTGAGCCACGGACCACCATTTGACCAACATTTTCACCCCACAAACCCAAAACTAAAGATTTCTTTTGTCCACAATACCAGGCTGGATTTTTGGAAACAAAACAGGCAAACATACTGTAGATTAAAATGACCATTGATCTTCTACATTCTCTAGTTGTGTAGACTTGTGTAGACTAGACGCTAATTCAGATGATGAATATTTTAACTCTTGAGAGTGTAAACATGAAACCAAATGGACCCGCAAGGGTCCATTTGGTTTCATTTTTTACGCTCTTACATCTGGTTTATCCTGGCCTAACCTGAAATGATTTTGGGCCTAGGGGGGGCAGGACACCCACTGTTCTAGACAGTGGGTTTCAACCATTTTCATTTCAAGGACAAAATATTATTTATTTAGGACCACAGACCATCCTCTCTTAGACCAAAGACTACGAATATTTGATTGTCGTTGGTTACGATTTCCCATCCTAGAGGCTGGTGGAGCCATCAAGATAATTGTTGCGAGTTCTGACGATCATCTGCTCGACCCAGTGGATGCACAAGCGGACGCGGTGAATCACTCTCTCATCTGCGTCTAAGCATGATTTGTTTGACCCTGCACTACTTTATCAGATGGACTGACGTCTGTGCACAATGGCACCAGATGAATGCATGTATTCCTATTCAATTCATTTTGTCCTCGTCTGTGTCAGGGGTGGATCTAGGCATGGGCATGGGGGGGGGTGGCAATGCCCCCCTAAATGCCCAGACTGCCCTACCAAACACGATGGCATGCAAAACAACCCAAGATATTTTCGAATTAAAGTGCTTATACTGTATTTAAAATGATTTCAAACTCTACTACGGCTACTAACTAACTACAGTTGTGGCACCACTAAACCAACTGCATTTCATCATTGAAAACAGAAAACTCTGCCATTTTCTCTTGCTAGTACTCAACTGAATCGCCTCTCACTTATGGTTAGATGGAGACTCTAAAAGGGCCACATGGTTGGTCATCCAAAATCACACCTGTACCTGTATAATGAACATATTACAATTTGGAAGTGAGAATGAGTTGCCTGGGAAGGACTATGAATAAATGCAATGACACTCAACCAGTGTGTTACTCAGTCACATGTTGTTCTGGCCCACAGGATTGGTTGTGATTACTGATTGTAATATAATGAATATTGTGCTATTTATTGAAATGTCGCGCAAAGGGACAGAGTGTATTCCGGCCTCTGGGATGCATTCCATCCTGGAAGATACTACTTCCAGGGTGAAAGGGTAAATTTGTTCTGCCTAAAAATGTGTCTGCTGTGAATTACATTATTGTAGTGAATATCATGAATTTACACAGTCTACTAAGGCCCAAACCACACCAGCTGCAACTCCTTGAAACTACTCGCAACCACACCAATGCATTTCCTTGAGACAAAACAAACTACAGCAATGCAACTCCTTTGAATCAAAACAAACTACAGCAATGCAACTCCTTGCAACTGCCATTGGGAATAATGGTTGCATGTTGCATGGCATTATAACGCGTCCGTTTCTGCATGCACGATCGGCATTATATCGCAGATACAGTCAAACATTTCCTCTTGACTCAACCCAAGGACCGCAATCTTAATCTACTTATTTGTTGTAAATGTCAATGTTTAATAAACGATAGCACGATCTGTTGATTAGACATATCTCGCTAATCCGGCTTCACGCTTTTCCAAATAAAGAGCGCTGCAGCCAGAATAATACGTCAAGTGTTTGCGTTTGGAT
Source organism: Benthosema pterotum (assembly GCA_039105355.1). Classification (NCBI taxonomy): domain Eukaryota; kingdom Metazoa; phylum Chordata; class Actinopteri; order Myctophiformes; family Myctophidae; genus Benthosema; species Benthosema pterotum. The sequence goes on along the minus strand of CM076988.1, from coordinate 5,516,550 downwards.
AAAAAAATAATAATAAAAGCCTGATACAGATATCATTATTTGCTGAGCACGAGAACGGGAGGAAATTTGAGCCCCACGCCGTTCACCCAGGGGGGAAGATTTAAAGATAGCTGCTCCGTTAGTCTTACTGCAGTTCAAATTAAAGTGCTTATAATTAAAATGAATTTGAAACACTACTACTGCTACTAACTAACTAGAATTGTGGCACCATCAGCATTTCATCATTGAAAACAGAAAACTCTCTGAGTCAGACCTTTAGCTTTATGCATGCTGTGTCTGTTGTGACTTCAACAACAACTGATGTTATTGTTGATGTTTAATTGCCCAATAAAAGTCCCATAACCAAAAATGGTATGTGGGGCGAAGCGAAACGGGTGATGAAGCCATGCACCCCCATACCATTTTTGGTATTTCTCCACTAAGGATCACTGAAGTAGCAGGTACAAAGATCTGTTCTTTTAGATTAGCATTAGGGAAGAGTTATGACACTGCACTGCACCAAGCAGTGCCAAGGGCCATTGCCCTTTCCTTGGGGATGTGATCTTCTGTCGTCCTGTAAATATAAGAGGGGAAGGGTCCTTTAGCAGGGCCGGATTTAGCCTAGGGTGGGCTGGAAGAATGGCAAGGTGGGCAACTCCAAGTTTTTTGTATGAAGCAGTGGTTTTCAACCTTTTTGACACCAGGGCCCACTATTTATTCGGCATTTGAGCCACGGACCACCATTTGATGACATTTTAGCCCCACAGACCCCAAAACTAAAGATTTATTTTGCTTTTGTCCACAATACCAGGCTGGATTTGGGAAACAAAACGGTCAAACATACAGATCAAAATGACCACATTCTCTAGTTGTGTAGACTTGAGCTGATTGAGATGATGAATATTTTAACTCTTGAGAGCCGCCAGGTTCCATCTTTGGTTTCATTTTTACGCTCTCAAAGAGTTACATCTGGTTAACCAACTTTCCACCATTTAGCTGGGGACCACCTGGAACTCTCTCAAGGACCACTGGTGGTCCCCGGACCACTGGTTGAAAAGGCCAAACCTTATTTCCGGATCAGGGCATCAGCTTGGAAATCTCGAGAAAAGCGTTACATGGCCCCACCTATTCAGATGCAGGGACCTTGTGTATTTATTTTAGACTGTGATTCTTTGCTTGTGAGGGGAGCATCATCCTTGGCCAATTACAGATACTACTGGTGGTGGGCGTCCTTGGCATGAAAAAGGTTGAAGCACCGCTGACATACAGTAGAAACACACAGTTTTTTCCAGGAAAACGATTTAGTCGTTTTTTTGTAAGACGTTATGTTATCGATAAAGTAGCATGGGCTCCATTTTCGTTACCGCTAAACCCCTTATCCCTTAACTTCTTTGCCTTTTTAAACTATTAAAAAAAACATTTTTCAGTACTTGAAATGGCCAGTCTACAAGGTCACAACGTGTTAATACGGTAGATTGACATGTTGAAATATTCCAAAAGGTTTTTCAAAATAGTAAAAACGAAATAAGGGATTTGGGATAAGGGCTTTAGCATGTAACGAAGATGGAGCCCTGTGTGTTTTGCCAATGTGGAGGTGGGGGGGGTGGGGGTGCTCTCTTATATGCAATAATATCCTAACAGCCCAACAGTATGACGCCAACCTACAGGTTTCGGTAAACGTCTGCATAAATAACCAGACACAAGGACACAGCCACAGTTTGGCCTTTATAGGAATAAGAGACAGGCCCAGGGGCGGATGTAACATTTCTCCATTGGGGGGGGGGGGGGTGGTATGGGGGGTGGCTTCATCTCCTGTGGTGCAAAGCCGCCCCCATACCATTTTGGTTGCAGGCAAGTAAAGCATCAATAATAACATCAGTTGTTGTTGAAGTTGCAACAGACATATCTTGGGTTGTCGGGCAGACTGGGCAGACTGGGCATTAAGTGGGGGCATTGCCAGCCCCCCATGCCCAAGCCTAGATAGATCCACCCCTGGACGGGCCCACATCCAAGTCATCACCATCCGCTGAATGGAACCAATTTATTATTCTGCCATGATTTATGGGAGACCCTGAGTTCCTTGCAATTCTCTAAGACCTCTCTCTCTCTGTCTCTCTCTCTCTCCCCTGTCCCAGGAGAGATATGTGATGAAGTGTTTCGACACTCCATACATCCCTGCCATGCGCAATGCGCAATGACAAGATTAATTCATTGGTTCATTGAATGAATCGACTCGCCATACCCTGTCTTGATCTATGCCTGGGCATGCAGCGGCCACCAAGGCAACCAGTGGTCCGGGGACCACCAGTGGTCCTTGAGAGAGTTCCAGGTGGTCCCCAGGCTGAATGATGGAAAGTTGGTTTAACCATCTGTATATTATCTGTATATTGATCTGTATATTTGACTGTTTTGTTTCCCCAAATCCAGCCTGGAATCGTGGACAAAAGCAAAAGAAATCTTTAGTTTGGAGGTCTGTGGGGTTAAAAATGTCCTCAAACGGTGGTTCGTGGCTCAAATGCTGAATAAATACTGGACCTATGGGATCAAAAAGGTTCTGGCGTTCTTCAGAACCAAGCAGATGGTTACAGGGCACAAAAGGGACACAACAGATTAAAGTTAAAATGGTTGCTATACGACAGGTTGACAACGGATATTATGAGGTTCCCCACGTTGCATTGTTCTCAAGTACGTAGATCTAGTACACATATGTCAAACTCGAGGCCTGGGGGCCAAATCAGGCCCGTGATTGAATTATCTTAGTCCCGCAGCATGATATTTACAGTAGTTAATATATTAGAACTGGCTCTCTGGGGGCCGGCCCAATTCTAATATGATAAGGCTTTTAGTTTCACATTCTCAACTCAAATGATTTACATTTTACTTTGAAATCAATGGGTTGATGAGGATCATCGAACAGGAAACTGAGCTTTAATAGTCAATTTTCTGTTTTAATGCAGGCAGTTTCATCTTTTCATTTACCTTATTTAAAAATGAAAAATCCTTTTTTTTCTGTCCTCACAAACTGATACCCATGTGTTGAAACAGCTCCAGCCCTTGACATGCCATGTACCAATTTTTCCATTTTGGCCCACTGTGCATTTTAGTTTTACATCACCGGTCTAGTGTAACACGCAAGCAGCGTTTGGCATATGTGCCAAATGCCAGTCTATAGTATTCTCCCGCTGTCATGACGAAGGTGTCTTGTTGTTAGTCGTTTAATAACTTGACAACGAGGCAAGGGACGGTAATCTAATACCCACCAGGGACGCCCTGCGGAAAATGAATCTGCTTTCAGTGTTGCCAACTGCTAAAATCCAACATGCACTAGTGACACTTCCAAAATGCACTAGAATGCGCTAGAGCAGTGGGTTTTCAACCATTTTCATACCAGGTCCCACTAGTTATTCTGCATTTTAGCGGACTAATTTAGGAGAGATAACTGGCAAAATGTTGGTCAAAATAGCAATTCTTCTACATTTTCTAAATATGTAGATTCTTGAAAATTAGGTAATTCAGATGTTTAAATATAATTGAAGGTCGTAAAAAACGGACCCGAAAGGGTCCGTTTGGTTTCATTTTACGCTCTCAAGAGTTATAGATCTAAAAGGGTCCATTTGGTTACCAATGGTCCTTTCTAGGAAGGAAGGCGGACTCTATCATAGGAGGAAAATGGTGAAAAAATGAGGGTTTTATCTCTGGTGCCTGTCAACCGATTTCACCCCAACTCACCTGCAAAAAAGCACTAGATTTTCCGCCAGGAGTTTTTCACTAATTTTGGCGCTAGAGGGGGTCTGGAAAAGAGCTAAATAGAGCGACAAATGCGCCAGGTTGGCAACACTGGCGTGTGTGTCTGTCTGTATAACACACACGGGACATGAGTCATCCCCACCGCAACACAGCACTTCCGACACAACATTGCTGCAAGTAGTATTTTTGCCATATCTCGGCGTGACGCCATGTTGGTCCATCTCTCTCTGGTAGGCCCTGCTGTTTCTCAGGCTGTTTCAGCTCAATCTCAAGAAAAAGTATTAACACGTTGTGAATGATTCACTTACAGGGCCGGATCTAAGGAGGGCAGCTAGGGGTGGGCACCCAAACGTGCACCGGTCCTGCCCACCCAATAAAAGGTAATATCAGTGGTTTTCAACCAGTGGTCCGGGGACCACCAGTGGTTGAGAGAGGTCCAGGTGGTCCCGACTCCCCAGGCTGAATGATGGAAAGTTGGTCAACCAACGCTCTTTGAGAGCGTAAAAATGAAACCAAATATTTGGTTTCATTTTTACGCTCTCAAGAGTTAAAATATTCATCTGAATTAGCTCAGGCCTACAAGAGAATGTAAAGATCAATGGTCATTTTGATCTGTATGTTTCCCAAATCCAGCCTGGAATTGTGGACAAAAGCAAAATAAATCTTTAGTTTTGGGGTCTGTGGGGGCTGAAATGTCATCAAATGGTGGTCTGTGGCTCAAATGCCGAATAAATAGTGGGCCATGGTGTCAAAAAGTGCTTCCGTCTCTAGTGCTTCCCTTCCAGGCAAGCATCTAGCGCATTCCAGTGCGTTTTGGAAGTGCCACTATAGTGCATTTTGGATTTCCCATCGGCCAGCGCCAGGGCGATGGGAGCATACATGGGATCTGACAATGTCACAGGCGGCGCCGAGTCTAATGAGCTCGTTATCGGCCCCAGCCGAGGATGATTTCATGGCCAGGTCACCTTCTTGGCCAGGCCTCTGTCACGCTAAAAAGGGTCCCCCCCCCCAACAACTTTCCCCGTCCCTGTCCCCGTTCCCCTCCTCCTCGCCTCACATGAATTGGCTCGGTACAAAAACACCATTCTAGCTTTGATGCATGCCAGGGATGGCGCGATGAACTGAAGCCTGTTCTCCTATCAGCGGCCCTCTGTTGGGACAGGCTAATGGGATGATCTGAGGGACAGTGTGTAGTGATTCTGATGCTTCCTGGTTTTGGAACATCACACTGGGCTTTATCTTCTGTTTTTTTTTTTTCGTCTTTGGGACAGGGGCGCATGTAACATTTCCCAATTGGAGGGGCAGGAGAAAATGGTGTGAAGGCGGCTTTATTGACTTTATTGACAGACTGGGCATTTAGGGGGCATTGCCCACCCATGCCAATGCCTAGATCCGCTCGTGCTTTGGGGGTGTGCGAGAATGGCAAGGGGAGAAGCCTCATGCGGATTCTGCACTGCCAGCTGTAGGATAAAGGTGGGAGGGGATATTTACAGTGAAATGCACAATATGGTGGCATAATCGGATTAATCAGTCACATTCGGCCATAAAAATGCAATGTCACTATCAGATTGGTCTAAAATGATTGTTTTTTACCGTAAACATGAAATCCAAAAGTCATTCAGACACTTGGAAAAGAGTATAGCCTATGCCATTCATTGATTGGTTGAAGACTTCATTAACAAGCGTAGGGCCAAGCTCCTATACTGTCTCTAGGCTTGCTTGCATTGTGGTCCTCTGTATATGTATACAGCTCAAGAACCCACAGGATCAGAACGTACGCTGTCACTGACAGCAGTTCCACTTAACTGCTGTGGTGGCAGGGGCGGATGTAACATTTCCCAATTGGGGGGCAGGAGAAAATGGTATGCGGGCGGCTTCATCACCCGTGACGCTTTGTGCCACGGGTGATGAAGTCACACCCATGCCATTTTCGATTACAGAACTTTTACTAGGCAATTAAGCATCAATAATAACGTCAGTTGTTGAAGTTGCAACAGACACACAGCATGCATAAAGCTAAAGGTCCGACTCAGAGAGTTTTCTGTTTTGAATGATGAAATGCTGTCTGTTAGTGGTGCCACAACCGTAGATAGTTTGTAGCAGTATAGTGGTTCAAATCAAATTAAATATAATTCAAATTTGAACTATCTTGGGATGTTTTGCATGCCATCGTGTTTGGTGGGGCAGACTGGGCATTTAGGTGGGCATTGCCCCCCCATACCCATGCCTAGATCCGCCCCTGGGTGGGATCCTATTATATAGCCACCTACCATGGAGAAAACTCATTTACGCGTGGGCGAAGATGAGCCCTCTGCTAATCCCATTTCAAAAAGGCACAGATTTGACAACACATTAACCCCTTCTCAAACCCCTACGCGTTGATGAGCTGAGCGGAGTGCATCAGGCACGACTACAGTATGCTGACCTTTCCATTTTTTTGCGCTCGACATTCTATCTGTGCTGAAATAGATGAGCGGTGCATCACACGTTTTATCGATGTTGTGGCGAACTGGCAAAAGCGCTTCACACATTGAATGTGATGCTGGGGTCTAAGCTACAGTCTGTGGCTTAGGAGGTAAAGTAGGTTGTCCAGTAGTTGGTAGTTTCGTGGGTTCGAATCTCTGCTGCTCCAATTTGAATGCAATTTTTTCAAACCCTGACTTTTTTCAACGTTTGACTTTTTGCGTATGATATGAAGTGTTTCCGATAGTTGTATGGCTTTGTCTTTTTCTTTGTATCAATCATAGCAAAAAGACTTATAAGTGAATAAAGTGATACACGCCCCATGCAGTGATATTTCTATATAGCCTATACTCTATTTTGAATTCGTGTGCACGCAGCCTATGCAACGCTGGCAGACATGCACTATAAAACATTCTGACGTGATCCTATAAATAGCAAGTGTTCACAATAGGATTCATAGGATGAACAACAAAGATTTTTTTTTTACCGGGCATTAGCCCAACACCACAGTCACACAACTGACAGTGACTATAGACTAGAGTACTATAATGAGAGAGTAGCGACACTCCCGTTGACTCCCAATGCTATGGGTGAACAGAGACGGCTATTGTCTGAAAAGTGCATGTTTGGAACTAACATAGTTCCAAACAAACCACTCTCGCCCTTCCACTTGCATTGACAGCATGACTCTAGTGCAGGCGCGAAGCGCGAGACGCAAGATTAAAGCGTGTCGCCAATCTGTTTTTACAGTACTCTAAAGTCTAATGCATCCCACCGCCAGACGTTTACGTCTGGCTGACAAAAACTGTGCAGACTTCTACACTTTCAATTTACAGCTGATTGTCTTTGGTGTATTTATTGAATACAACGGATAACAATATACAGCTGGTCGTCTTTAGTGTATTCATTGAATCCAAAGCTCTCATGTCTCACGCACTGAGCGTGTGACACACTCTTCAGAGTGTTTTCACACGCACACACGCCACACATGCGTCTTCACACGCACGTCAAAATAACTCGCCAAATAGTGCAGCGGTTAAGCAAACCAATTGTGCACTTTATGACTAAAGCATGAAACTTTCCACAGTGTTTCTACACACCATGAAGTTTGTTTTGAGATGTGGAAACACTTCTGAGCATGAATGTTTCTATATGCCAGAGGCTGTACAAATAGGCCTACCGGGTTGTCAAAAATATGTATTTTTTTTTTTTACTTTTCTGCAGACACATTGATAATATATCAACAACAAGAGTTCTGGAACCCACTAATTATCATCAAATTTCTTCAATGGGTTATATCACCAGTATAAGATGTGTCATTTGTGTTTCAGGGTCCATTAGGTCACACAAACTTACCTCACATGACCAAAGACAAAAAACGGATTTTCAACAATTTGTGTTAAATTGGATTGAGCATTTCACATCTCTTCTAGACATTTCCTAGTTAGAGTAAAGTGTCTCCTAGTTGCAATAAAGAGTGTCTATATTGCAATGACACTGTTAGTGAGGCCTAACAGTCTCCTGAGTAGGGATGACACGGTATGAGATTTTGGAAACCTATACCTCAGTGTTTAATGGTTTTTGAAAATGAATAAATACATACTAATATAGTATGTATTTATTAATTTTTAAATACCATAGGTATGTGCTATAACCTACAGCAGAACTGCACTGTGCATGTTCAGAACGGCATGCCCGGAACTGTTAACACTGTCAGACTGACATCTGGAGACCTTGAGTCACCGAGAGTCATTGACTTCAGAATTGCTTTCTGACATGTGCCAGTCTCCATCACAACAGCAATACAATATAGAAAAAACATAATTGACAGGTGCTCTTCATACAAGACACCCTGGGGAACCCTGTATCACCCAGCATCGGGGCATTACTGCATGTAGAAGATAGCAGTACAGAGGATGAGATTAGCTGGACACTGACACCGATACCAAGAACAACCAACCAGGACTCTTCTTATTGATATACTGTCTGTATGCCTGCAAAAAGTGAAAAATCCATGTTTTTGACCACCTTACATTTGTACAGCCTCTAACACATGAAAGCACTTCAACTGAGAAGTGTTTCCACACCTGAAAATAAACTTCATGGTGTATAGAAACACTATAGAAAGTTTCATGCTCTAGTCATAAAATGCACAATACCTTCCATTTAATGAGCTTAACCGCTGCACTAAAAGTCATTTTTTGCCCCTGGCAGCTTTCTAGAGTTTGCTAAGGGCGTAGGTAGACCCCTGCAGGCCCTGGCGTGCAAGACACGTTTAAAATCTAAGTTGAATGCATTAACCTAGAGGTGTTGTGCGCCAGCTTTCATAACAATGGTGACAACTCCTTAAAATATAAATAACCCATCCATCCACCCCAACATCGCAATCATAAACTGTTCAAAATAATATCCCCAGTATATTTACACCCACAGTACATTATTAAACATTCACAAACACACTTTAAAACCATAAACAGTAATAATTTATAGAATTTACACCCATTCAAAATGTGTGCATTTAGTTTATTAAAAAAGAAAGAATTCACTTCTTTGTCTGTGTGTTCATATATCTGTATGTCGTGCAGTATTTCACTGGAAATATAATAATTAATGAAGAAATGTCAGTGCCAGCACCCATCTTTTGCATGGGCCTTTGGGTTTCTCAAGCTAACTTGGTTGTTTTGAAAGGCAATATATAAAATTATTATTATTAGTATTACCCATAACCATAACACACACAAAATAGTCAACATATTTTCGTTTTCTTTACTAGATGGAACAAATGTCATAACTAGGCCTATTAGTGCTACTCTGTTATTGTTGTTGTGATAACCAGCCGATGGGCCGGTTCGGTGGTGGAGGTGCCTGAAGCAGAAGGTGGAGTGCCAGAGAGGGGGCAGGTGATGATGATGATGGTGCTGAGGTCAGGGTGGCTAAGAAAAGGTCTCTAGCTGGGCTGCCACTTATAGATGTTCGGCTACCAAGAAATACAACACCCAACATCGCTCATAAACACAAAGCTAAAGCAGATGAACAAAGCTATTCATCTGCACTGGTCTTGTTATGCCCATTTTCTCACTTTGAATTAAACAGTTTGCTAAATGTTATGTCATGAATTGTAACATTGTAGATTACCAGTAATAACCGCCGATGGGCCGGTTCGGTGGTGCCCCCCCCTCCCTCCACCCACCAAATCTCACACTCCCAACAAACTTCAAAGGTTGAGTGTATTCATTGAATCCAATGATACAATAACATCAAAATAGAGCGCATCATGGATTCAAAATAAATGACACACATTCCAAACAATCAGTTGTGAAGCATAGGATAATAGAATAATAAAGTTTGTGCTTTGAGAATGCATGACCGCTTAAGTTAAATAACTCAGAAACTGCAACACATTTTTATTTATTTATTATCATTATTTATTATTATTATTTTTAAAATTTGAAACATGGGGTGCCAGCTTCATACAGGTGTCACTGTCAGGGTTCCATGTCTTAACTCTGCCACTAGAGGGCTCTGGGCTACTCTATATATTGTGAGAGTTCTTCCTGTTCTGTAAAATCACATCCTCCAGGTGATCTGATGCCTTGTGGCTGAGAACAAGCTGTGAAATAAGTGGTATGAAGAAAAAAAAATGACACTGAATTATCATTTATTAAATTATTGATTATTTCCATAACAGGAGAGCTATGAGCTCATTCTTCTTTTACTGTAGTCCTGACTGACTGTGATCTAAAGTAAAGTGAATTCAGTCAAATGTAGTGATTAGTGAAACCCAACCAGACCCCAAAGCCTGAAGGATGCTATGGCATGATTAGCATTAGCGACAGCTAATGATACTTTGTGAGTCCAGCATACATGTGCCTTCTGTTTAAATACAATTTTATTTTTGTAACATTACTGTCTTTTCTTGTAGTTGTGGTGTTGGTGATACCCTCCTGGTCCTCACATTGACTGTCCTGTACTACACTGCAAGTAGGTTTTATTGTTTGTTCTTTTAATAATGATTTAATTGCAGTGTTTAATTATGTTGCACTCTAGGGTTGGCAAATCATCTGGTTTTGTTTCCTTAACCCTAGAAGACCTAATGATGCTTTTTGGCTCCTAATTAATAACGTTTTAAAAATGTTTCCCCCCCACATAAACATCATGATTGATGTTCATTGTTTAGCCTTTTGATGACATTGATATAGATATATTTGTGTATAAATACAGACTTGGATTAACACAATTTAAAACATCTCTGAACTTTTTTAGTGAGTTTTAACTTAACCCTGATAAAAGCCGGCCTAAGTAAAATGACTGACGTTTTTTTGTGGTTAGAATGTCTAGACATCCCAAAAATGTAGATTTTTAATTCATTATTATTTTAATAATTATTATAAATGTACATATAATGACTTTCAATCATAATAGTACAAAGTAGTATTAAGGTTGAAATGTCTTTTTTGCAAGTATAAATGTATAAGTGTTAAAGGGACCAGTCTCTATTGTTTATTGTTGTTTATGGCATTTACTGTAGACATTTGAGTTGCTTTCTAGCCTATAGGCTCATGTTTTAGTTGTTTTCTCTCTGTGTTTCAGTGTAAACTTGTCCAAGGCCTGGTCCACTCTGCTGCCCACGGCTTTCCTCTTCTGTTGGGACTGAACTGTTGGACTTTTAGCTTTTTATTGGTGTGTATGTTTACCCCCCTGCACTGCATGTTGTTGTATGGCTTGTTTTGATGTCCTTTTCTCTCCCCAGTACATTATAGAGCTGCGCAGTCCCGTCCCCTTGTGACGTCGCGACTGTTCCAGAAATGGATTACCCATTCATTTTTCTCATATACTTTTCTAAAATGATTCATATGAACACGATTACGCCGCGTTCAAAGCCAACTCGGGTCGTGACAAATCATGATGACACACACAATCCTTTGGGACAATCAAATAATTTCTAAGATGAAAAACGAAACAAAAAGTGTTGTATCCTGCCATTTTCTACTTCTTGCTAATTAGATATTGCATGATAATATTGTCTTTGTTGTCATGAAATGAACACTTACGGGTCCATTTGGGTTCATTTTACACTCTCAGGAGTTAAATCATATTTAATTATCTGAATTACCTAATTTTCAAGAATCTACATATTTAGCAAATGTAGAAGAATTGCTATTTTTTTTTTACCAACAATTTGCCAGTTATTTCTCCTAAATTAGTCCGAGATACTGAACTCAACACCAAGTGGTCCGTGGCTAAAATGCAGAATAAATAGTGGGCCCTGGTATGAAAATGGTTGAAAACCACTGCTCCAGTGCATTTTGGATTTTGGCAGTTGGCAACATTGCAGGCAGGTGCTCTAGCACCACCTAGTGTCTCTCTGTGCATGCTACTGATTGTCTTTGAACATTGAAATTCTTTGCAAGAAGATGAATATGCATCTGCATAATCGCAGGTGTATTCAAGCTCAAGGGTTCAAGGCGAAGGTGTTTTATCTGTATCTATTTTGTGTGTAGGAAAAGCAGTTCATGGACAACCTTGCTCAGTGTCTTTGCTACTCCTGCGCAGACGGACAGAACATCAACGACCGACTGCGCAGGCAAGACTGAACATCAATGCAGGAGCACTCCAGGCTGGATGGAGAAACATTGGTGAGTAGGTCTACAACTCCTTTTCAAATGCATACCATAGGCTACAGTTATCTGATACTTTTGAATAGCCGAAGTATGAACCCACTAAGACACCCTGAGGAAGTGAGGGTCAGGGGTCAGGCCGCGTGCACGCAGTCTTGTGAACTTCATTTCACATCATTTATTCCCTGCAGATCCTCCAAACACATTCCTGGTTTATCTCATTGTACTTATAGTCACTTAGGTCTTCTACAAAGGTGTAGATTCAGGACATTTATTTCTCATATTAGTTCTCTGGCACAAAAGGAAGCAATAAAAAGAACAAAAAAATAAACAAACGTTATATTGGTACTATCGGTTAAATTATTGTAATATCGGCCAAGAACTCTGTGCACTCCTAGTTTTTCACTCCTCACATAATTAATACGTTTGTTGGGCCATATGCAATAATAAGGCTTGAGTGTATAGGCGTATACTGGGCCATTCACTTTGTTTTGTTGGTCGAAGTTGATCTGCAGATGACATGTCTGAAAATCAGTCTGAAAATTTAATTAACCCCCTCCCAAATTTTTTGGTGTAAGCATTCACCTGGTGTTACTGAAATTTGAAAATATTTGCCCTGAGATATGACCATTTTTAAGGCTTAGAAAAGGTTTAGAAAAGGCCATTGACTGGCCTAAGATGGTAATTGTTATGGTCGGGCCGACCCAGTTTGGGCAGATCTTCCATGCCCTGCTCCCTTAGTATTATGTTAATTCTTATCTTCTGGCATCATCCTACTCTGCAGTGCCATGGACTTCATGTACTATTCTGGACCAGGCCTCTTCATAGAGCCTAGGAAGAGTGCGACTATGGACCCGGCCACCCGTCAAAGCATGACCACGGACTGCTACTACGTTGTACTATATCATAGTAACACTCAAAAGTGCACTGTATTTCATCTTTAACATTATTATACCACTGTATTATGATCTGACATAATAGCGGAGACCTGTTGTTGAATGTCCTCCCGTATAGCAGAGGTAAAACAATAAATGCAGGGCTTGACACTAACACTTGCCCGCTTGCCCGGGGCAAGTAAAAAAAAATGGTATGGCAAGTGAAGACTGCTACCTGGTTGCCCGATCGGGCAAGTGTGCAACTTAGTGCACTATAACACAACACAAGATAAATTTGTCTTGAAGGCAGTCATTGCATTCTGCCTCTGTGTCTTTCCCTGCTTTCTAGCTATCCACAATTCCAGGCTGGATTTGGCAAACAAAACAGGCGTTCTCAAGAGTTACATCTGGTTAAACTTAAATGCAAAATTTACAATATATTTTTTGGGGGCAAGTGACCATGACCTGAGGGCAAGTGGAACCTGACTTGCACTTGCCCGATGGGCAAGTGCCTCGGAGACCTTAGTGTCAACCCCTGAATTTAAATGTCCATCTCACAAATAAGGCATACCTTGACAACAGGTCTTTCCAGCGTGTTTGTCTTTGTCTTCATCTTGTCCTGCACACATCTGACATGTCCCGTTCATCAGGTTTCATTTTTGACTCTTCTATTTCCATCAGCTATCATCTGCTAGACCTTTCTTGACACCCACAACCTAGCCCAAGTGAATAATTCACTGTATCATGTCTTCTGTGCTTTTATCGACTTCTTTTAAACCACCTCCTAATATCACTTTCTTCACCACCACCTACTAATACGACCTACTCACACCACCACCTTCTAATGTGTGCGAAAGCTGATTTGTAGAAGACATATGGGGCTCCATTTTCGTCACCGCTAAACCCCTTATCCCTTAACTTCTTTGCCTTTTTTAAACTATTAAAACAGAACATTTTCAATAGTTCAAATGGCCAGTCTTCAAGCTCACAACGTCAATAGATTGGCACATTGAACTATTCCAAAATAGTAAAAAAAAAAAAAAAAATGAGGGGTTTAGTAATGGTAACGAAAATGGGGTAACGAAAATGGGGCCCATGATGTGAATTCTGAATGTGAGTTCAGTGTCAATTCAAAGTGCTTTACTGGCATAAGAATACATGCATTTAGATTGACAAAGTTCAATACAATCAAGAAAAGAAATGTGTACATTTGAAAGTCATACTATTCGATATGTCAATTTCTATGTACCAACATCACTCAATGCCACTTTTCACAAAACACTTGATACATGGTGAACGATGGAAAAAGTGTCAGATTAAAGGACCACTTCACCACTTTTCAATGTATGTTCATATAACAGGTCCTCACTAATGTACATGATAAAATACAAGTATTTTTTCTACTCAGTCTGTCTCACAGGAGGGCTGTGAGCAGTTCAGAAACCTCTTCCAATGACCTCATCAATGGTAGAATCCATTGATGTGGGTGATAATGGATGGACAAACAATTTCAAGTTGGTCATGTCCATTATCCTCATATGATCCCTAATTATTTGAATTCTGGCCTAGCCCTGTCTCTGTTGTCTCTGTGCTGTTGTCCGTAACAAATATTGCAGGATGAATCATTTATATTTCTGTCAGCAGGTTGACCTACTGGTCTCTGTTACTGCAGTATGAAAGTACTGTATGCTGTGATTCAGTTTACAGAATTTGTAACTGTGGGTTAATGCTATGCCATATCACAAAAATGTGGTCTGTTCTGAATTCCTGCATATTCCAATGTACTTTTTAAGTGATTTTTAAAGCAAAGTGCTTCATCTATTGCCTGAATTTACTCATTTGCTAATGTACCATTCAATGTTCACTCAAAAGTTCATTCTAAAGTCACAGTGCACTATATTTGACATCTGACATATTTGATTTTCTAAAATTGTCCCTACTGTCTTAAACTGGCAGTACTGTATTACTAAACTATTAAGATAATTTATTTGTTTTTGTTTTTTCATTGTATTTTTCTGGTAGTGTGGACAGATAGCAAAATGCATTGATTCAATGTTGAATTTTGGTTATCTAACCAATGCATTTTGCTATCTGGGGCATTTTTTGGTTACACCTCTGATTGTAAGAAATTCCTTCTGAGAAACCAACTAAGAACTGAGAAACCTCGACCTGCCCGTCTGCTGTCTCAAACTTCTACTGCATTATACTATACACGGCTTTGGTGCAAAAGTTTTCTTTTCTTTTTGTTTTTATTTTACTCCTGTGTCTTTTTTTGTTAGCTTGTTTAATACTTGCTTTCTTTTTGAATGTGGGTGGGTGATGTAAATATTGTCTCCAATAAAAAATAAGGGGACTACCATGTAATGATGATACAATTTAGTGTATATATTGTAAATTGATTTTAAGAAAAGTAGTGTATTTGAAGCCCCTAATACTGAATCGTAAGTCAGTGTTTGAGTGTTTGAGGTTTTGAATATGTAGTTTACTTGATAACCTCCATTCAGCACTCACTTTTGATTGAAAGATGATAAAAACTTCTCTGGTGATACAAACGTGTTAATGACTAGTGCTTGCATCAGGGTGACACTACAGTTAACCACTGAAGGTACTCATAAATGCAAAGAGGTGACATATGTCTAAGAGTTAATGCCTCCAAACCATGGGCATATGTGTCATTGGTAACATCCATATAGTTAATATATTTATTTCATACCTGGGTATCATGCGGCCCGGGGGCCAAATGCGGCCCTTTGGCTGACTCTGATCGGCCGTGAAAGGGTACTGTGGTTTTCAACCAGTGGTCCTTGAGAGAGTTCAGTAAATGATGGAAAGTTGGTTAACCAGATGTAATTCTTTGAGAGCGTAAAAATGACACCAAATGGACCAGCAAAGGGTCCATTTGGTGTCATTTTTACACTCAAGAGTTAAAATATTCATCATCTGAATTAGCCAGAGAATGTAAAAGAATGGTCCTTTTTGATCTATGTTTGCCTGTTTTGTTTCCCAAATCCAGCCTGGAATTGTGGACAAAAGCAAAAGAAATCTTTAGTTTTGGGTCTGTGGGGATAAAATGACATCAAATGCTGGTCCTCTGTGGCTAAAATACTGAATAATTTGAGGGCCCTGGTGTCAAAATGGTTGGTCTTACTCCTACTTTTATCTTGAAATTAAATTAATATTACGCAGACTTTAGTTCAGCCTTTAGTCTTGGCCCTCCACAATATTTTATGTATCTCATTTGGCCCCTTGGGGAAAAATAATTGACGATTACGACTTTTCGTGTGACACTAATGTACATGATAAAATACCACTATTTTTTTCTACTCAGTCTGTGTGTCTCACAGGAGGGTTGTGGGCAGTTCAGAAACGTCTTCCAATGACATCATCAATGGTGGAATCCAAGCTAATATGATGATGTCATTGGAAGACGTTTCTGAACTGCCCACAGCTCTCCTGTCCGGTCGGAAATCCAACCCTGACCACCCAGTCTCAGAGTTCTAACCACAAAGCCACTGAGCTGGTGCAGTAACAGTAGTAGTATTGTATTATTAGTATAGTAATATACAGTAGGCCTATTTCATTTGGAATGCCCTTTTCAATTAGGAGGAATGTCAGAGTTGTACACAGTTCAATCAGCGTGAACATGAAAACAAATGGAATGGAATCCAGTGTTTATAGGCCTGTCTTAACCATATGTCCTGTCTAGATTTCTAACATAATATTCAAAGATTGCACCACGTTTTCACGATTCTTCAAAAATAGCAGAGATACAAGCTCATAGCGCGCCACTCGTGGCGCGCTATGAGCTTGTAGATCTGCTATTTTTCAATAGTTAAAACATAATGCTTACAACACCAAAACGCGTTCAGTACACTAAGGGTTAAGAGTCCAGGGAATCATGAGACATAACCTCTATTTTAACACCTTTGTTAATTAGTATAACATATTAGGCCAATATATTACATATCAAGTCAAATCATTCAAAATATATAATAATAGAAAAGATAAAAATCAACTATCGACTAAGAGATTGGTAGTCGACTAAGACTCATTCCGATCGATTATTCAACTGTTCGTGTTCAAGTCAGTCCTAGTATGACATGATGTTGCTGTGAGCTTGTGGAGCTGCTATTTTTTTGGATTTTAACTATTTGAAATGATTGTGATTGTACATAGGCCTAAATATAAAGTAGTTTTGGGATGACTGATTGTATGGCAGTATGCACCATGAGCATTCAGCTCCAGCACAATAGCGACATCTAGCGGCGAGCTTCATGCCCTGCGAGCTCCATGCCCTGCACCCAAGATACGGTTTCCATCATCAATGATGGAAACCAAGCTAATATGATGATGTCATTGGAAGAAGTTTCTGAACTGCCCACAGCCCTCCTGTGAGACACGGACTGAGTAGAAAAAAATAGCGGTATTTTATCATGTACATTTAGTAAGGACCTATATGAACATACAGTACGTTGAAAAGTGGTGAAGTGGTCCTTTAATTTATACACGAAACGTTGCCATTGCATTGTTATGTATGATGTTACAACGATAGCCTATAGGCCTATTACACAAAAACAGACAAGACAAACAAGGCAGCAAGACAAATTGTTAAAGGAAACAAGCCATCCACTTCCTTAATCCAAGGGATTCAGGGGAATCCCCCTGTTCAGCCGCTGGAGGGGAATCCCCCTGTTCAGCCGCTGGAGGGGAATCCCCCTGTTCAGCCACTGGAGGGGAATCCCCCTGTTCAGCCACTGGTGTAGCCTACAATTTTCTAATGTTGGGGATTCTGACAGGCTGGAAGTTTGTTAGGGGGCTGTCCCCATCCCCATTGGGGACAGCCCAATACGACCTGTGTCTGCAGGTCGTATCCAGCAGAGTTTGACTGTCAGGTGGCGACGTCGTATGATATAGAACTTGTCCCAAGTCACAGACCTGCCTGTGCATACTTTCAGTACACAGGGAAGCCTTTTTGTAAAAAAAAAAAAAAAAAAAAAAAAAAAAACTGTCCATAAGTTATAAGGCAGCAGTGTGGCCTGGCCCGTTAGTAACACTTTTGCCACATAAGCACTATATTTCTAAATAAAACATTTCAAGGATTCATTAAACATGTCCACCATGAGATGAACCTAAATGAGTTCAAATGGAGTTCAAATGTCGTATGTAGTCTGTATAGGCAGGATAGCAAAAAAAGGACAATAACAATATTTGAAGAAAGTGAAATCACTTACTATACCTTTAAAGAAAATGCATGTTGAACTATTTTAATCTCATCCAGAAAATGTCTGTGTATTCTGATGTAAGATGGGGTATTTTAAGTTAGCTAATTAAAAAAAGATGTGTGTAATTACCCAGAAAGGGTTATTTGATCTCGAAAGGGGTTATTAATATTTGGTTATGTGTGGCTTACTGTAGCTTTTCTTCACACTTTTTCTGTTACAAACTGAACTTGGCCCCCCATTATAGAAGAGAAAATTTATGTGGCCTTCACTGGGGGAAAAAAAGTTTGGGAAGGTAGGTTTTTGGCTGGTCGAAGATTTTGGTCACAAGGTGGCAGTAATTCACCAAAAACTGTGTGCCAACTGCAGTAAGACAAAAAGAAGTAGAAGAGCAAGTGGCAGCCATTTTGCCAAAAAAGCATGGTAGGCTGAAATGTTTGTTGAGGGCGAATGCTGGCTGGCTTTTGTTTTTATTTAATTTTATTATTCATATTCATATGTATTTGGTCTATTTGTTTCATATTAAAATAAGTTGAGCACAAATGAAGTGTCCTGATCCTGTGTTTGTAGAGAAATGGAGACAGCTAGGCTACAGGTAAAAAACACACCTGTGTTCTACAGTAGCATTCTACATGTGTATTTAAATCCAGTTTTAGTTTAGTAACCCCTTTGATCTCAAATTGATTGAGCAGTACCATCACTGCAAATAAAAGCTGGTTTTATTGTTTGATCTTTTAATGATGTGCTAATGATTTAATGCTGTGTTTGCTTGTTTGCATATATTTCACTACTAGGGCTAACAATCTGTTTTCTTAAAGGGACCTTTTTAAATTAGTTTGCAGGGCAGTTAATGCAGATATTTAGTTGTTTTAATTGTTTTCTCTCAGTGTGTTAGAATGTAACCTCAGTCCTCCTGCTGCACAGCTTTCCTCTGTTGTTTGGACTGGACTGTTTTATTGCTATGTATGTTGTGCTGACCTTTTGCCCAAACATGTATGTGTAGACACATTGAATTAAAGTTGTTTATATTTGTTATAGTGATTTGAACATTGAATTTCCTTGCAAGAAGATGAATTCATCTGCATAATTAGAGGCCTTTAGTTTAAGGTGAACCTGTGAAACCAGTATATTATCTTTTTTTATTGTATGTGTGTAGGAAACACAATTTATGGACAACATCGCTCAATGTCCTTATTGCTACTCCTTCACAGATGGACAGACTGAGCACCAACGTCCCTCTGCGCTGACAAACAATCCAGGCTGGATCATCAGTGAGTATCAAGTTAATCACTGTTTATCAATGTTTTGCCTGTTTGTTTAATCTTTTTTTGTGTGTAGAAAACACAGTTCATGGACAACCTCACTCAGTGTCTTTGCTACTTCTGCGCAGACAGAGCATCAACGACCGACTGCGCAGACGAGACTGAACATCAACACAGAAGCACTCCAGGGTGGATGGAGAAACATTGGTAAATAGGCCAACAACTTTTCAAATGCATACTGTTATTTTGGACTAATGGGCTATTCAAAAATATCAAATATCTCCAAACCCACAATGTGGGTTTGGAGCTTGTAGATCTGATATTTTTTAATAGCTAAAGCATAAACCCACTAAGACACCCTGAGGGGGAGAAACGGGGCGAGGCCACATGGACGCAGTGTTGTGAACTTCAAACAAAATCTAAACAGAAATAAAATTAGCTGCAATGACTAAAACTAAAAAAAATATTTTGCCAATGCATGAAAACTGATAAGTCTACAAACTAAAGTATGATGACTAAAACTAAGACTAAATATTTAAACTAATAAAAACAATACTAAAGTTACAGGGAGGGACTAGTGGACGTGAAGCAAAGTCACTTTATTTTGAAAATGGCTCTATATGATTTACTCTATGTTCACAATAAATTAAGTCATCAATATTTCTGTGACTTGTTATGGATCCAAATACATTTGCAGATCAAAACGCATTCCACACCTGTGATGCAATCTTTACAATTGTGTTTTTCATCAAAAGCATGACAAAATGTGAAATATTTTTAGATTAGATGCTGATGAAAAAAGTAAAGTGCAAAAGGGTTATGTTTAGACAAATACATTCAGGGGTTTGTAGACTAAGATGGAGACTAAAATTCTTGACTATTAGTCAACTAAAGTATGACTAAATAAAAATATGTCGGGCTGTGTGCAATAGTAGGGCTGAGGGTATAGGTGTATACTGAGCCATTCATTAATATTATTGAATTGAAGTCTCCTCTATGGCAGGAGCACATACCAGCACCAACAGGAGTGAATGAATTCACATTGTCATATAGTCTGCTGCAGATCACCTTCCACCAACACCTTCTAATAGCACCTCCTAATATCACCTTATGAGAGCACCTCCTTCTAACACCACCTACTGTACTAACACCACCTTCTTCCATATTGGTTGTTGGTTGATCTGCAAATGATATGTGACTGAAAATGGGACTTTTTTGGGAGGGGGTATTAAAGTGCAGAATGTGAACATTCACCTGGTGTTACATTCACTGAAATTTGAAAATATTTGACGTGAGATATGGCCCTCATTTTCGCCCCATAAGAACTGTGTATATAAACTAGGGCTGTTGAATGATTAAAAAAAATCTAATTAATCAGTTTCAAAATTAATTTAATCATGATTAATCACCATTCGAACTATGTCCAAAATATGGCTGTTTTCCTTTGATCATTTGAACATTATTGCTTACACACACTGGGGTGATCCGCACCAAAATAATATAAACATTTCAGTCACCCAAAACGCATTGCGCTGTCTGACAGTTGCCAGTTAAAGTAGCACTTGGCCATGTCAAAAAAGCCCAGCAGTTATCAGCGGTGGAGCTTTCAATCTGAACCACCCATTTTCAAAGGTTTACTCAGTTTACTGTCATTAATATACCTTAGAGATGTTGTGTGGACTAGAAATGGAGTTCTAGAAATGGAGTTCTGTAAATTTATTTATTTATTTATTTTATTTTTTTCTATTTCTGAAGATGTTGTTTCACCATGTTAATGATTTTTCTTTGAGGACCTTTTTTTCTGTGTGTGTGCAAATGGAACCAAATGGACCTGCCAGGGTCCATTTGGTTCACATTTGCACTGACACTGAAAAAAAAAATAATAAAATGCGGCTCCAGGCAGATTTTGAATTTAATTTGAGTCGAAAATGGCTCTTTCAACATCTTGGGTTGCCGACCCCTGATCTATACTGAAGTACTGAACCACGGAATGAGCGCTGTAAACACTGTACAGTAAAGGCCTGTCACTAACTCATCATCCGGGGTGATATTTCCCCGGAGATCCTTTGTCTCCCTCTCTGCAGTTCCATGGACTTCATGTGTTATGGACCCCCGGCTGCTACCATGGTAGGCAACACCACTACACTGTAGTATTTAGTCTAAAAGGTGAATACCACTCTAAATGTAATATAGCCCCCCCGCTTTCTCACGCCCCTAATTTCACGCTGAAAAGAGGGGCTCAGGTCATCGTACAGCAATGCATGTTAACAGACATTAGACATTGGCTACATAATGTGGTTGGTCTCTTACTGGCCATGCTCCTCTTCCCACCAACATGTGATTGGTCAGACGATTTGCTGGTTTAAATATGATGTAGATTTACCCTTCAATGCCATAGTGTGTAATGTTTTGATGTTTAATTTACGTCACGTGTTGCAGAATTGGCCAATCACAATACCAGTCGCCTGTGATTGGCTAGCAGATTCTCCGGTTTACTTATGACCTAAAGTTTCCCTTTATGAGACGGCCAGGAACAAACTTTAGTGGACATTTGATCAGCATGAACTTAAACTGGTCAATAGCAAATCTTGAGACATTTGGGGACAAAAGATATTTATAGAAGGGACTAGCATCCCTTGAAAATCTGTATCATTGCAAAGTATGTTTTAGTAACATCATGAAGTACAACTTGTGATGTCATTATTTTAATCCTCCTGTCGAGACAGACTGCCAGAGAAGACCTAAGTGAGATGGACATCAGAACGGCACAGAGTGAGAGTCGCCGTCGGGAGGACAGATTTCCAACAAGTCAGTCTGAAGTAAGTCTTCACTTAGCATCAGGTATCGTCAGTGTTGTTTTTGGCAGGACTTTTTTTTAGATTTAGTCAGTCTTAGTCTTTTGGACGAAATGCTGATTCATTTTAGTCACTCTTTAGTCATTTGGACAAAATGTTTAATTAGTCTTAGTCACATTTCTATCGACTAGTTTTAGTCGATGGAAACTCAAAGAAGTTTAAATCAGTTTTTTCTGTGGAAAATCAAAACCTTTAGCCCCATGTTAGTAAATGAAATGAAATGAGAATGTGTATTTAAACTACTTTAATGAATAATAACTAGGCACAGTATGTTTAAGGTGCAGTTGGTGTTCTGATGTTAGACCTGGTTGCTTATTTTTCCTCACAAAAGCAACCAGTGTTGTTTTTTGGCAGGTATTTTTTAAATTTAGTCAGTGTTAATCTTTTGGACGAAAGGCTTGTTCATTTTAGTCACATTTCAGTCATTTCTATTCATGATAGTTTAGTTTTAGTCAACATCCTGAAAAGACTATTTTAGCTTGTCAGTTTTAGTCTTAGTCCTAAAAAAGAGGTGTTGATGAAGTCATTAGTTAAAGTCAGGAGTGACGAAAACAGTGGGTAGCATCTACTTCACTCTTCCGGACACCTGCCATTGCCAGGTTCTTTTATCTGATTGATCTGCCTTGTGCTCCGGTGGGTGGAAACATACAGGAATTGACGGGCGGGCGTAGTCCCGTGGGAGCTTCGGCTACCGGGGCTCGCTACGGAAATTGAACCCCTGGGCTTGTGCTGCGCGGCCCGTCCCGACGGAGCGGCGGCCGGTCGTTAAGGCGGTTAACTTCTCAATCAGAGACCTAGTCTCTGCGGCTGGGGTGTCGTAGCTTTGCTCCGTCCCCTTAAATACAGACGAGAGGGTCACCCTATCCCATTGGCCTATGTCGGAACAGGCCCTGCACGGGCACTGTGTACTGGTGGATACCGACCGACCGGTCGGAACCGGCTCTGCACCGGGCACTATGTGTCCTGGTGGATAACGACCAACCGGTCGGAACCGGCTCTGCACCAGGCACAATGTGTCCTGTTGGATACCGACCGACCGGCCGTACCACGGGTTTGGTAGCGGCTTACTCTCCAGATGTCACGAGTCTTCTTTGGAAGCCGTAACAAGTTACAACATCATGCCACCAGGACGGTGCGCTAATCGCCGTCCCAATAGGACGCGGGCCGGGACGTGCGGTTGCACCCAGGGGTCTAAGGGCCCGTCGAACGGGCTGACGGGCCGCTCCACTGGTGCTCACGACGCGGGCCACTCAGGTGGTCCATGTTCGGGGCACCGGGGAGTCTGTCTAGGATGGTGGTGAACTGAAGCCTTTGCCCAGATGGGTTGCCAATGGGGTGCGGCGCCTTCCTCGTTACTCGGTCCGACGTGCCGTCCGTGGATCTTCTGCCCACTCAGGTGGGTGGGGGACCCACGTGCTTGCTCGGGGGCATTGTGTGGGGGGGTCCGGCGCCCTCTCCCGTTGTCAGTTTGCCTTTCTCCGGCCGGAGGGAAGAGCACGGTGTCAATTCACTCGAAGTCCACATGTTCTGCTAGGGTTTTCGGATCACAGGTAGCGTTTGTGGCGCACCCTCTTAGAGGGCAGAGTGATGACTTAATGTTCACTGCATCCTTTAGGCTCTGCAGGGGCGCCATGTTCGCAACCCGGTTCGGGGGAAGGTTCTTCCATTGGAAGCAGTTCCACCACTTCTACCCAACTCCCCCTCCCTTTTCCCTTTCACAACCCCATACAACAACACTCACCCACTCTCACACATTGCACACTCACATACCTTCAAGACCGCCTAAGAGCGAAGCCACACTTTAAATGTTAAAGATAAATTCCACACATAAACCTCATGGTACTGTTAATTGTTAACTGCTTCACACATTTGATTGTTTTATCTTATTTGTGTTCCTAGTATCTTTAATTTCACTAGGAACACAGTCCTGGTTTTCAATCTCACCTCCACCCACCACTTCGGCATCGGTTAGAGACTCCAACTACAGCTCTCCGGAGCTCCCCTGCTCAAGGTTTCCAGATAAAAGATAAATCAGATAAAAGTTCAGATAAAATGCCATTCCCGATGATGGCTGTCAATTAAGTGATTGCCTTTCATCGCCAGCAGTCATTCTCTTTACAGTCACATCGATAGATCGAGTCATAACGCTACTCACCGTTGGCATCATCTTGCTAGCTGTTGTTAATAACACAGGATCGATTGGGCATAGTCTCCATAAACAGCCATTCAGTCTGATTTAATGAGCCATTGAATTTCAAATAGCTCTTCACAATAAGACCTCATCATTAACGCATCACCCATCTCTTCCAAAACAATTCTGCACTGCAGTTTTTGCAACTTTCATCATATATGTGAGTCTTCTTTTGTGAACAGCTCAAGTGGCATGATTGAGGTTCTGTCGTATTTCCATTGCTGACAGGCAGCACAGGCCAGCTCTGGCCTCTGGTATAGGTGTTCCATTGTACAGAGAAGCTTGGGGTCTCTTTTGGTTGAATTCACATTATGTCTACTGAAGATCAGCTCCCACCAACTTCTACTCATGCCACCTCCTTTCTAACAAGCACATCCTACTAACAGCACCTCCTAACACCACCTCCTTCCATGTTGGTCTAAGCTGATCTACAGAAGATATATAAGCCAAACATCATCATATGGAGTGAAACAGAGCCCATGGGCCATTGACACAAACAGACATATTGATTCAACCAGAAGAAGCTTCCTCTCTGCGCAGTGGAACTCCCATACCAACCCAGAACTGGCCTTTGCTGTGTGTCAGCAATGGAAATGTGTCAGTACTTAAGTCATTCCACTTGTCTACAAAATACATGTCTGAGAGTGAAAAAATTTCAAGGTTTTTTATTTGTCACACCAGTGTGTGGAGATATACAGGGATGAAATAACATTTCCACAAGACATAGGACAAACAGTAGAGCAGAAAGTATGACGAAGATGAAGGTAATAAATTGCTGTCTAACTGAACAACCTAATTATAAAGTAAAGGTGCTAAACTATAATAACCTAAATCGTATAAATAAAGTGACATATTAACAAAACTAAACAGAAAACCGAACAAGAATATTACCCACTATACTCAACTCAATTTTATTTATAAAGCACATTTAACATGACCAGGTCAACCAAAGTGCTGCACAGGTTACAATAAGACAAAACACAATATAAGCAATCAATAAAAACAAATAAGCGGGTAATAAAAATAATAATTAACAAATAAGAATACTATACTAGCACTATAACACAACTAGACTACAACTAAACTATAAACTATACTATATACAGTGTATATATATACAGATATATACTGTGATCACCAGCACACAAACATCATTTCATCAGGCAGGCACTTGTGTTAAGTTACATGAATGCTTTATTTCTGTTTTAAGTGTGTTCTCTCCAGCAATCGATACATTGAACCATCGACTGGCCTAAGATGGTAATTGTTATGGTCGGGCCGACCCAGTTAGGGTGGAGAACTCTGCGTCTTCCATGCCCTGCTCCCTTTTCTCCTGCCCTCGGCTGTGTGGGTTAATTTACCATCAGTGTGATTGTTGTTAAAATGTACAGACTCACAGTCCAGTAAGGCCTGTCACTAACTCATCATCCGGGGAGACACTCCCCGGAGATTATGTCTCCCACTCTGCAGTTCCATGGACCCCCAGATGCCCATCAAGAGTGGACCAGGAGTCTTCACAGAGCACAGCCATGGACTGCTAGCATAACATGGTAGGCTACACATCTACACTGTATTTTATCCCTAGAACACTGAAGATGATGATTTCACCTGAAGGATTATATTTTGTATTTTCATAATGTTTCTGAGGTCTTTCAGAATTATGTTAATTCTTATCGTCTGGCGTCATTCTACTCTGCAGTGCCATGGACTTCATGTACTATGGACCCCCAGCTGGACCAGGCCTCTTCATAGAGCCTAGGAAGAGTGTGACTATGGACCCGGCCACCCGTCAAAGCATGACCACGGACTGCTGCTACTATATCATAGTACACCACTGCACTGTATTTTATCTTTAACATTATTATACCACTTTATTTTGTTGTCTGACCAGCCTGTGTGAGCACTGATTTATGATGATATTTTTACTTTTTTGGTGAACATCGCAAGTGGCATTACTGAGGTGCTGACATAGTTAACATTGACGCCGTAACGGTCATGTCTTGGTGGCTATGGGGGTCCATTGTGCATAGAAGAAGGGTGGGGGCTTGGGAGATTTGTGCTAGAGGCCCATGGGCTTCCCTTGGTCTCTACATTTGATTATATTTGTCCGTAACCCCGGACATTATGTTGTAAATTTAAGTCCTAACCCTAACCCAAGTGATTAATTCACAGTATCATGTCTTCTGTAAATGCTTTCACCGACTTCTTTTAAACCACCTCCTAATATCACTTTCTTCACCACCACCTACTAATACCGCCTTTTCACACCACCTCCTTCTAATCTTTGTGAAAGCTGATTTGCAGAAGACATATGATGTGAATTCACTCACTCAATTCAGTGCCCATTCAAAGTGCTTTATTGGCATAGGAATATATGCATTTACATTGGCAAAGTTCAGTACAATCAAGAAAAGAAATATGTACATTTGAAAGTCATACTATTCAATATGTGAATTTTCTATGTACCAACACTCAATGCCACTTGAGCTTTTCACAAAACACTTGATACATGATGGGAAAAGTGCAGTATTTTGTCAGATTAAGGTGAATGTGTCAGTAGCAGAGTTTAGTGCCTGATACAGAGGGAAGTGTTACACATGATGAAAGGGGCATGTCAGATGTGTGCAGGACACGACTAAGACACACACACACTGGAAGACCTGTGGACAAGCAACTCTTCATCTATGAGTTGGACACTATTGTTTTAATGAATAATATTTATTGGCTCCATCTGAAGGATAATTGATCTTGTTTACAATTCAATTTCAAGTTGGTCATGCCCATTATCCTCATATTTGTCCCTAATGATTTTAACTCTGGCCTAGCCCTGTTTATGTTGTCTCTATGCTGTTATTCCTAACAAATATTGCAGGATGCATCATTTGTATTTCTGTCAGCAGATTGACCTACTGGTCTCTGTCACTGCGTTGTAAAAGTATGTTGTGATTCAGTCTGCGTACAGCTGCCCCTTTACAGACTTTGTAACTGTGCATTAATGCTATGCCATACCACTAAAATTTGGTCTGTTCTGAATTCCTGAATCCTGAATCTACTTTTTATGGGATTTTTTTTTTAAACAAAGCGCTTCATCTATTGCCTGGATTTACTCACTTGCTAATGTACCATTCAATGTAAAGTCACAGTGCAGTATATTTGACATCTGACACATTTGATTTTCTAAAATGGTTCCTACAGTCTTAAACTGACAGGACTGTATTCCTAAACTAAGATAATTTATTCATTTGTTTTCATTGTATTTTTCTGGTACTGTGGACATACAGTATGTCCTGGTACATAGTGCACGTTTTGGGTAAACCTCTGATTGTAAGAAATTCCTTCTGAGAAACCAACTAAGAACTGAGAACCATCTGAGAAACCTCGATCTGCCCGTCTGTCGTCTCAAACTTTATCTCCATCTGATTGCTTTCCCATTTAGTTAGTTGTATAGTGTACAATTATGGTACAAAATATACCACATAAAGCTTGACGTGTCTGTAAACCTGTTCAATTGTCTCGAGCCAATTCTACTGTATTGTACTATATATTTGTTTTGAACAGCTTTGGTGCAAAAATAACCAGTTTTCTTTTCTTTGTTTTTCATTTTACTCGTCTTTTTTGGTAGCTTGTTTAATACTTGCTTTGTTTTTGAATGTGGGTATTGTCTCCAATAAAAAAAAAATAAGAGGACTACCATGTAATGATGATACAATCTAGTGTATATATTGTAAATCGATTTTAAGAAAAGTACTGTATTTGAAGCACCTAATACTGAATAGTTAGTCAGTTTTAATGCTTATTTTATTTAGATTGTATCATCATTACAGTAATGATTTTGGTTCTGTTCAGTTTGTCGTGTCATTTCTTTATACAACACAGGCCCCCCAAACACTCCCGACCAATCTATACATCTTTGCATAGTTCAATTTGAACAAGTTCCCTTACATTACAATCACCCTATTTAGCTTCATATTTATTGTCTTTGTTAGATGGGGGTTAGGGTAAGACGATACCCTTACGATGCACTCTTATGGCATGAAGTGGTTGAGGTTTTGAGGTTTTTACTTGCTAATCTCCATTCAGCACTCACCTTTGATTAAAACATGATAAATCTTCTCTGGTGATGCAAACGTGTTAATCACTAGTGCTTGCCTAAGGGTGACACTATAGTGAACCACAGCTGAAGGTACTTATGAATGCAAAGATGTTAAATATATCAGAGTTAATGCCTCCACCCTCCAAACCATGGCCAGTGGTAACCTCCATATAGTTGTATTTTTTTATTTCAATTATGGTTGTACATGATTACCATGTTTACATCAAGTAAGAAGAGAAAAAATGTTTTGAAATGAGTTAAAAAGTCCAATAGAACATTTGTTAAATTATTATTTTTAGGTTAGTCAATGAAAGAATAAATGGGGTTAATGGAAACATTCATGAAAGGCATTCAGGCCTATATGTTTATGGCAAAAAGGGCAAACATTTTAAAATATCCTTTTAGCTTTCGCAAACTCTGGCTCATTTTCACAATTTGCGTTATTCTATATGAATGCTCTATTAAACATGACTTGTAAAACTACTTCCAATCAGATGTTGCCTGTTTATTTGACAAGAAATGATAAAAAATAATACAAAATATAAAAAATAAAAGATATATATATAAATAAAAAAAATTAAATAAATAATAAATTGGTGGCCAGTAACACGTAATTTGACATGTAAAATGAAAGACGTGGCCTGATTGTCAGACTGTACAGTATTGACAAGTTCAATTTTTGTGATGCTATCTATATTTAAACTCTTTTCAGAAAACTTAGGTCAGGCCTAAATGTTATTGAACACTGTCTGTGTTATACATATGAATAAAACATATGAACAAACTCAATATGAAAACTTCAACACCCAAACGAAAAATAGCACTAACTTATGGATTAAAAACTCAATATTAAAACCATAATCAAGCAAAATGACTCCCTGAGACCCCAAGTTCTTGGACACTATTAAAACCAAAACAACAAGCAAATTAATGAGTTATCTCCCACACACTAGATGACATATTCAACTTTTGTATGTATTGTGCTGTATATATTTTCGCCTTGTGAAATTCGGGACTTTTGTATTGTATTGCAATTAAATTGGATCATAATGTGCTGTATGTATTTTTGTATTCAATATTCTTTTTAAGAGCTTGCTCAGGGTGACTGATGTGATGTAAATGAGCTTTGGCTAATTCTGGCCCATTTACACAATTTGTAAACTGTGTTGATTAATGAGCACTGTCTGTGTTAAATAAATGAATAAATGTCTTAAATGCCCAGCAGATAAATGAAACTTTTATTCAGCTCCGATAGACAAGAACACCTAGGGCCAGATTCAAACCAGGGACCTTCTGCATGTGAGGCAGCCTCTCTACCTACTCAGCCACCAGTATCCTGTGCATCTTCACTGTAGTTTTCCTCTAACACCTTTATTGTGGTTGTTGGTTCAAACTTTGTCAAATATATTTCAACTTTTGCTGCTCATCTAAATTCTAAAAGGTCAAGTATAACTTCCATGCGTCATTCTTCATGTCTCTGTAGCCCAGAGGATGTGTTCATGCCTTGAATACGAGAGGTTGATGGTTCAAGACCACAGCAATGTTTTGTCATTTGTCTGTCACTTCCAAAAGGTCTAGTATAACCTCCCCGCAACACCTTTCATGTGCCAGCGTGGCGCAGTCTAAAAGTCAGGGACTCAAAAACTAAAATAGCTGTAGGGTCTAGGTTCAAACCTCACACAGGGTCTAGGTTCAAAATGCACAAAACTCAATATAAAACTAAAACATCACCCAAATAGAATGAATAAAAAATAACACCAGTGCATCAAACCACAACTGCCAATCCAGCGTAGAAAGTAAAATAACTTTATTTATAAACACCTTCCCTCCAGACAGTAATATGCAAATTCAACTCCACCTATGAGGTGGGGTTCTACAAAAAGGTCCTCCCCTTGGAGGTGTAGCTCCTCCCTCTTGAACCGAAGGCAGCCTGGGGAGGCAGGCTGGGGAGGCGGCCCGAGGAGGCCCGGGGAGGCGGCCTGGGGGGGAGGCGGCCTGGGGAGGAAGCCGGGGAGGCCGGCTGGGAGGCTCCCTGGCCTCCCCGGGGAGGCCGGCCGGAGCTCACCACACTTCTCCCAAAAAAACAAGTAAATGAAGGTCTACCCTGAGCAAGATTCAAACCGCCAACGTTTGGCTTGTGAGACCTGTGCTTTTCTCTTGCACCACTGGGCCTTTCACACTTATAAGAATTCGGAGGTAATATTTAAGGTTGAAGGGGAGGTTTTGGGTCAAAAGGAGAAAATCCTCAGAAAGCAGGTCTACCCCTTATGGAATTGCTGGCTCCACTGATATACCCCCTGATGATCAGGGTTCATGATGACTCTGAGAGTTAGGTATGACAGAATGAAAATGAAAAACTATATGGGTAACTGACTTAAACCATCAGTGGAAACATACTGTTACCCACATTTACTTACTTTCATTGAGCAAACAAGATGTAGTTTGACTTAATGTAATTCCTTTGCTACTAGTTATATTGTCATTAACTAGTAAACAGACACATTCAAATAAACACCATTTGACACTTTATTTAGAAAAGAAGGAACATTAAAAGGCAGATAGGATTAAATGCATGAATGACATGGATGAGAAATAGACATGGGTGGGGAAAGTATGGGGAGGGGGCATGGATGACCTGGATGGATGAAGGATGGATGACCCTGACGGTTTGGCTTGAGATCTGAGGAGAGACGTCTGAGGACGTACGTCCAATCCGAGACCCCGGGGGGGGGGGGGGGGGGGGGGGGTTGCCAGACCCTGAGAGTTGGCTTGGGGGGGGGGGGGGGGGGGGGGGGTTGAAGTCAAGACTGTAGGGGGGTTGCCAGACCCTATGGGGGGGGGGGGGGGGGTCAAGACTTCAGGGAGGTTGCCAGACCCTGAGAGTTGGCTTGAGGGGGGGGGGGGGGGGGGGGGGGGGGGGGGGGGGGGGGGGGGGGGTTGAAGAGACTTCAGGGAGGTTGGCACTTGGCAGTCCCCCTCAACAATTTGGCTTGGGGGGGGGGGGGGGGGGGTCAAAACTTCAGGGGGTTGCCAGACCCTGAGAGTTTGGGGGGGTTGACCTGGGGATTGCCAGTCCCCCCTCAACAATTTGGCTTGAGGGGGGACTTCAGGGGAGTTGCCAGACCTATGGGGGTCAAGACTTCAGGGAGGTTGGCACATGGCAGTCCCCCCTCAACAATTTGGCTTGGGGGGGTCAAGACTTCAGGGGGTTGCCAGACCCTGAGAGTTTTGGGGGGTTGACCTGGGGATTGCCAGTCCCCCCTCAACAATTTGGCTTGAGGGGGGACTTCAGGGGGGTTGCCAGACCCTATGGGGAGGGGGGGGGGGGGGTCAAGACTTCAGGGGGGTTGCCAGACCCTATGGGGGGGGGGGGGGGGGGGGTTCAAGACTTCAGGGGGGTTGCCAGACCTATGGGGAGGGGGGGGGGGGGTCAAGACTTCAGGGGGGTTGCCAGACCCTATGGGGGGGGGTTGAAGTCAAGACTTCAGGGGGGTTGCCAGACCCAGCCGCGTAGCGTGCCCGGACACCACACTGGGCCATTATACGACCCCCCCCCCCATAACACTTAGCTTTGTTTTGGGCACACACAGTCTCCACGACCAGTTAAACAGGTTTTGACCATTTGATCACAAGACTGAATTAATGAGGGCGACTAGCCGTCTAACACCTCGTTAAGGTCCTTCCTGAAGTCATTGTAATGTATAGTTACCGAAACCCCCCCAAACACTGGGCTTCTCATCGTGCCTGTGTTAGTTATCATTAGGCCTATAGAGATTTCCATTTCAATGACGACGCCCGAATTCTTGGCCCCACTGTATGACGCCTCAACCTGGCCAGCTAGATAATTCGGGGCCGTTGCCAGACCCTGAGAGTTTGGCTTGGAGGGGGGGGGTTCAAGACTTCAGGGGGGTTGCCAGACCCTGAGAGTTGGCTTGAGGGGGGGGGGGGGGGGGGGGGGGGGTTGGAGTCAAGACTTCAGGGGGGTTGCCAGACCCTGAGAGTTTGGCTTGGGGGGGGGGGGGGGGGGGGGGGGGGGGGGGGGGGGACTTCAGGGGGGTTGCCAGACCCTGAGAGTTGGCTTGAGGGGGGGGGGGGGGGGGGGTGTTTGAAGTCAAGACTTCTGGGGGGTTGCCAGACCCTGAGAGTTTGGCTTGGAGGGGGGGGTTCAAGACTTCAGGGGGGGGGGGGTTGGGGGGGGCGGGGAGGGTGAAGACTTCAGGGGGGTTGCCAGACCCTGAGAGTTTGGGGGGGGGGGGTTGGGGGGGGCGGGGAGGGTGAAGACTTCAGGGGGGTTGCCAGACCTGAGAGTTTGGCTTGGAGGGGGGGGGGGTTCAAGACTTCAGGGGGGGGGGGGGGGGGGGTGAAGACTTCAGGGGGGTTGCCAGACCCTGAGAGTTTGGGGGGGGGGGGGGGGGGTTGGGGGGGGGCGGGGAGGGTGAAGACTTCAGGGGGGTTGCCAGACCCTGAGAGTTTGGCTTGGAGGGGGGGGGTTCAAGACTTCAGGGGGGGGGGGGGGGGGGGTGAAGACTTCAGGGGGTTGCCAGACCCTGAGAGTTTGGCTTGGAGGGGGGGGGTTCAAGACTTCAGGGGGGGGGGGGGGGTGAAGACTTCAGGGGGGTTGCCAGACCCTGAGAGTTGGCTTGAGGGGGGGGGGGGGGGGGGGGGGTTGAGAGTTTTGGCTTGGGGGGGGGGGGGGGGGGGAGACTTCAGGGGGGTTGCCAGACCCTGAGAGTTGGCTTGAGGGGGGGGGGGGGGTTGAAGTCAAGACTTCTGGGGGGTTGCCAGACCCTGAGAGTTTGGCTTGGAGGGGGGGGGGGGGGGGGTCAAGACTTCAGGGGGGTTGGCAGACCCTATGGGGAGGGGGGGGGGTCAAGACTTCAGGGGGGTTGCCAGACCCTATGGGGGGGGTTGAAGTCAAGACTTCAGGGGGGTTGCCAGACCCAGCCGCGTAGCGTGCCCCGGACACCACACTGGGCCATTATACGACCCCCCCCCCATAACACTTAGCTTTGTTTTGGGCACACACAGTCTCCACGACCAGTTAAACAGGTTTTGACCCATTTGATCACAAGACTGATTAATGAGGGCGACTAGCCGTCTAACACCTCGTTAAGGTCCTTCCTGAAGTCATTGTAATGTATAGTTACCGAAACCCCCCCAAACACTGGGCTTCTCATCGTGCCTGTGTTAGTTATCATTAGGCCTATAGAGATTTCCATTTCAATGACGATTTTTCCGCCCGAATTCTTGGCCCCACTGTATGACGCCTCAACCTGGGCCAGCTAGATCATTCGGGGCCGTTGCAGACCCTGAGAGTTTGGCTTGGAGGGGGGGGGTTCAAGACTTCAGGGGGGTTGCCAGACCCTGAGAGTTGGCTGAGGGGGGGGGGGGGGGGGGGGGGGACTTCAGGGGGGTTGCCAGACCCTGAGAGTTGGCTTGAGGGGGGGGGGGGGGGTTTTGAAGTCAAGACTTCTGGGGGGTTGCCAGACCCTGAGAGTTTGGCTTGGAGGGGGGGGTTCAAGACTTCAGGGGGGGGTTGGGGGGGGCGGGGAGGGTGAAGACTTCAGGGGGGTTGCCAGACCCTGAGAGTTTGGGGGGGGGGGGGGTTGGGGGGGGCGGGGAGGGTGAGACTTCAGGGGGGTTGCCAGACCCTGAGAGTTTGCTTGGAGGGGGGGGGGTTCAAGACTTCAGGGGGGGGGGGGGGGGGGGGGGTGAAGACTTCAGGGGGGTTGCCAGACCCTGAGAGTTTGGGGGGGGGTGGGGGGTTGGGGGGGGGGGGGAGGGTGAAGACTTCAGGGGGGTTGCCAGACCCTGAGAGTTTGGCTTGGAGGGGGGGGGGTTCAAGACTTCAGGGGGGGGGGGGGGGGGTGAAGATTCAGGGGGGTTGCCAGACCTGAGAGTTTGGCTTGGAGGGGGGGGGTTCAAGACTTCAGGGGGGGGGGGGGGGGGGGG
This sequence comes from Benthosema pterotum, assembly GCA_039105355.1. NCBI lineage: Eukaryota > Metazoa > Chordata > Actinopteri > Myctophiformes > Myctophidae > Benthosema > Benthosema pterotum. The sequence continues at coordinate 5,482,296 of CM076988.1, read as the reverse complement.
GGGGTGAAGACTTCAGGGGGGTTGCCAGACCTGAGAGTTGGCTTGAGGGGGGGGGGGGGGGGGGTGGAGGTTGAGAGTTTGGCTTGGGGGGGGGGGGGGGGGGGGGGGGGGAGACTTCAGGGGGGGTTGCCAGACCCTGAGAGTTGCTTGAGGGGGGGGGGGGGGGTTGAAGTCAAGACTTCTGGGGGGTTGCCAGACCCTGAGAGTTTGGCTTGGAGGGGGGGGGGGGGTCAAGACTTCAGGGGGGGGGGGGGGGGGGGGGTGAAGACTTCAGGGGGGTTGCCAGACCCTGAGAGTTTGGGGGGGGGTTGGGGGGGGCGGGGAGGGTGGAGACTTCAGTGGAGATGCCAGACCCTGAGAGTTTGGCTTGGGGGGGGGGGGGGGGGGGGGGGGGGGGGGGGGGGGGGGGGGTCAAGACTTCAGTGGGGTTGCCAGACCCTGAGAGTTTGGCTTGGGGTGGATGGATGAAGGATGGATGCCCCTGAGGGTTTGGCTTGGGGTGGATGGATGAAGGATGGATGCCCCTGAGAGTTTGGCTGAGACGTCTGAGGTAGGGTAGGGTCTGGGCTTGGGGCTGGTGGTCTCCTGGGGGGTCAGGGCGAAGGCTCTCACGTGGCTCCAGAAGTGAGCCAGCTGCTCCACCACATTGTTCAGGGTCCCGGAGGCGACGCTGACGCTGACCTCCTGTGGACGAAAGGAGGAATGACAGGGGAGAGCGCAGGCAGCAGTGATATTAGGGCTGGGACGATATTGGTACCTCACGATACGATATAGGTGGCGATATTAGGCCTTCGATAATGAATATATCACAATATTTGATATATTGCAATATTTGCTATATATCAATATATTGCATGAAATTCATCAACGATATTTCATGATACTGTAACTGTAGCTGAAGAACAAAAACAAAAAACAAATGAATTAATAAAAAAAGAGTCTAAAAAGAAAAAAAACAAAGAAAAAAAAAGAACTTACTAATGTATATCCTCAGGTATTTATCTTAGCTTTTATTTGTCTCAACTGATTCTCATACTGGGCTTTTTGTTTATATCTTGTGTTTGTTTTTTGGGGGAATGAAACAGCTATAGAAGTCAGTTAACAATTTAGTTCTACAACCCGTTTTCCTCCAAAAATTATCACTGAATATACAATATATATTGCAGGAGGAAGTATACGATATTATCACGATAACGATATTTCAGCACACCCCTAAGTGAGATAGATGGCCATGGATCCCCACAAATTTGTATCGCAATTTTTCCACCTAGAGCCAATTACCTAATGCAGTGGGTTTTTTTTTTTTTTTTTTTTTACCAGGACCTACTATTTATTCAGAATTTCAGCCACGGACCACCATTTGATGACATTTTAGCCTCACAGAACCCAAAACTAAAGATTTCTTTCGCTTCTGTCCACATTACCAGGCTGGATTTCAGAGAAAACAAAACAGTCAAACACACAGATCAAAATGACCATTAATCTTCTACATTCTCTAGTTGTGTAGACTTGGGGCTAATTCACATGATGAATATTTTAACTCTTGAGAGAGTAAACATGAAACCAAATGGACCCGCAAGGGTCCATTTGGTTTCATGTCTACGCTCTCAAAAAGTTACATCTGGTTAACCCAACTGTCCATCATTTAGCCTGGGGACCACCTGGAATCTTCTCAGGGACCACTGGTGGTCCCAGGACCATTGTTGAAAACCCCTGAGATAGATGGCCATGGATCCATTCTTTTTTGTTTTTATCCCCACAAATTTGTAACCCAATTTTTCCCCACCCAGTGTCAATTACCCAATGTGATCCTGGAACTCCACACACCCTCTGACAACCTGGGGAGGCAGTGGACTGGCCTCATGCTTCCTTCGATGCATGAGGAGTCCAAGCTGCCTCCTTTTCAGCCGACTACGGTTGAACGTAGCATGTGGAAAGACCACGTTATGCCAACCAGTTCATTTCGCCTCCATCAGACTGGCCAGGGGGAGGCAGTCAGGATTATTGTGAGGGTAACTAGTAACTACCGTATTTTCCGGACTATAAGGCGCACTTACAAGCCTTTAATTTTCTCAAAAATCCACAGTGCGCCTTATAATCCAGTGCGCCTTATATGGATTGTTTGACTGCAGTAGCTTCCATTCTGTGTTAACTGTAGTAGCTTCTATTCTCTGCGCCTTATAATCCGGTGCGCCTTATAGTGCGGAAAATACGGTACCCCTTTTTTCCAGGGTTTTAATTCAAAAATAGCCAAACTACAAGCACAAAACCAAAACACCTGTAGATTGGCTATTTTCAGCATGCAACCAAGTATAAAATGAGTTATTTTATTCATTATTTTATATATTTATATAATAAATATATATAAATATATTATATTTTATTCATTATTTTGACTCATTTCTTTTAGTACAGTTTTTATTTCTTGACAAAATTGTGAATACATTTGTTTTAGTTTCAGTCATAGCTACTATACGTTCTTATTTAGTCTGTGGAAAAAAAAGGTAGTCGGCCAATATTTTTCATCATAGCAAGCAACACTGAATGACAGGCTTTCAAAAGTGGTTACAGTTTGAATCCATAACATCAGGGGTTTTCAACAGGTGGTCCGGGGACCACCAGTGGTCCTTGAGAGGGTTCCAGGTGGTCCCCAGGCTAAATAGGGATTAAAGTAAAAAAAAATCTTGAGACTGAAAATGATCTTTTGCAAATAAGCACTGAGCTAATTAAATGACCCCTGTGAAATCCTCAGGACTGAAATCAGTACCAGTACTGAGAACTTTAATCCCTGGGCTAAATGATAGAAAGTTGGATAACCAGATGTAACTCTTGAGAATGTAAAAATTAAACCAAGAGTTAAAATATTCATCATCTGAATTAGCACCACTTAATTAAGAAGTCTACACTGTTTTGTTTGCAAAGCCTGGAATTGTGGACAAAACCCAAAGAATTCTTTATTTTTAGGTGTTTGGGGTGAAAAAGTAATCAAATGGTGGTCCGTGGCTCAAATGCTGAATAAATGGTGGTCCCTGGTGTCAAAAAGGTTGAAAACCCCTGACGTAAATCGTTTGGCAGATATCATCATGCAGTTCCTCTGACCTTTCTGTCCAGCAGATCGAGGCCAAGCTGCTCAAAGAGCTCTTGGATGTAGGAGGCGATGGCTCCAAACACGGCCGGGCTGCGAGGATGAACCCCTGGCTGAACACAGTGGAAACACATTACCACACATTATGCAATGTTACAGAGATCCTGTCAAATAGATATTCCTGCGATGCGATCGTTCAAATTGAGTGACGCGATTAGAAATGTGCAAATGCATCTATCAAGGCAGTCTTTGAGCCTCAACTTCACAGTAAGTGTGGCAGAAAATCTAGAATGATCTGCCTTCTCCTGTTGTTTAGATATTAGTAACCATTTCGACTCCTTTCCTCTGTGACAGTAATAAATCTGAATGGGGTGCAGTTGTGAGTAAACAGATAACTTATGACCCATCTTTGCTTTTACGTCTATGATCACAACGTCACGGCTAACAGGAGGAAATCGCGGCTAAAACTCTCTTGACTGACTGTAGCAGCTTTAGGTATTCCGTAGCCTGGCCTAACCCGAACTGATTTTGGTCCGGGGGGCCAAATCTGATTCGATCTGACAAATTAGTCCAGGCTTTCCGTTTTTGCACAACGTCTGGGAGTTGAGGCTGGGTATTCCACAGAAGTAATGTGAAATCAACTCCAGCCAAACAGAGTTCACAGCTTCAGAAATGTATACCATGTAAGGAACATAAGACAGCATTCCAGAAGAAGTGTTTAGTCCACAAAGCTTTCTTAGTGTTAATCATCACAGTACAATGCAAGACGCATCTGTTGTTTTTGGTTCCCTGCACCCATTTAGAATTGAGGCTGTTACTAAAATAAATCATTTTAAATCCTTTTTGAAATCCATCTTCTGAAAAAAGAAAAAAAAAAGTGATTTCTTTTTTCAGGTTACCTTTGTGATGGGTTGAAGTTGGCAGTTGCCATGGTAGACCAGGTCCATAACAGCATTAATGGCTCTCGGCGTATCAAAGTCATCTGCCAAGGCTGCTAGGACCGCCACTTTTGTTTGGGCTAACCTAGAGAGATAGAGAACACAGAGGAATGCAGGAGATTATAATATCTCATCTGATGCCAATAAAAGCATTTGGTGTTACCATTTCGTAAGCCAACAAAATAAAGGTAATCCACAATGTCAAGAAAACTGTGTCTGACCCCTCTCATATATTGTACCCCGAGTTTAGGTTACTGCCGTCAGGCAGGAGGTACGAAGCTCCAAAATGGAGATATAATACTCCTTTGTACCTATGTCCATTTCGCTCCTCAATAACTCTCTTGCGGAGGGGGCAAGGGGAGGGAGGAGAAGACTGTGAATGTCGTTACGATGCTGCTAGAATTGCACTAGTTCGGGGACTGTTTACTATTGTACTTATATTTATATTTCTTCTTTACTACTAGTTCTACATATGGGAGGTGGTGTGTAAGCTTGATGTGGTGTACGAGTCACGACCACTGTATTGTACTGTAACTGTACTGTCCTGTATTGTCTTAAATGTTGCTGCAAGCCTGATTGTCCAAGACAAATTTCTCTCACGAGACGAAATAAAGTAACCTTGAACCTTGAACCTTGTCATTGGGCGCAGGCTTTGGAGCTCTAAAAAAAGACCAAAGTGCTGTAAAGAGCGAGGAAAAAACATGTACACAGACCCATGTTTTGCGACAACAAGAATCACAAAATTAAACAAATATTGAATGAGCTCATACGAGATTAAAAGCCAGAGAAACAAAATAGGTCTTGAGCAAAAAAAAAACTTGAACATTGATGGACTGAGCAGATCTAATAAGGAAGGCCAGGCAGACACCTCAAGTGCTTGAGAACAACAGTGCTAAAATAATACAGTATAAGCAGTATAAGTAGCAGTGGTCCAACCTGGTGATGGTGGAGCATTCGATGTGCCAGCCTGGTCGTCCTCTGGCCCAGGGAGACTCCCAGTACGGCTCCTGTGGCTTGGAGCTCTTCCACAGGGCAAAGTCCCTCACATCACGTTTCTCTGTGTCCCCTGGGCCACGGTTGTCAGCAGAAAGATTTTGGAATTAGTCTTTCGATACACTAGGCAACTTGTCAGCCAAAGCAGGGGTTTTCAACAGGTGGTCTGGGGCCCACCAGTGGTCCCTGAGAGGGTTCCAGGTGGTCCCCAGGCTAAATGATGGGAAATTGGTTAGCCAGATGTAACTCTTTGAGAGCGAGAGGGGTCCATTTGGTTCCATGTTTACACGCTCAAGAGTTAAAATATTAATCATCTGAATTAGACCAGGTCTACACAGCTAGAGAATGCGATTGGCTGAAAAATGGCAACTTCCGGGGGATTATACGAAACCGGAAGTCCTGTCTCTCTAACCCCCTACAGACTATACTTTACACAGTCCGTGGTTTCGGCCAAGCTGTGACGTCACGTCCTGCATTTTTGAATGGGTTTCAATGGACACTTCCGGCTTGTTCCTGTCTGCATTTTGGCCAACTGCGGGTCTTTCCAATTCCTGCAACCTGACCACTGTCCAAAGTTATATCTTTTATCTTTTATCAATTATAGTTGTAAAGTGTGTGAGGTGTTTTCTGGGTTTTGTTGTGCATTGGTGAATTGTTGAACATACAATACAGCCAATTCTCCAACCCATGTCAATATCTGGTAAAAATAGGCAAACAACTACAAATAAATAAACCTGGAGATTAAAACAGATGCAGGGATGGGATGCATAGTGCCACTAGAGTCGAGCCTGTAAAAATATATGTGCCCTCTAGACTAGTCTTCCTATTCCAATCCTTTCCAGTAGAGGTCCCCCAAGGGTCCCCCAATTTATTGCATGGGACAGAACGTTTGGCAGAGGCCAAGTGTGAGGTTTCACTTTCGAAACCTTCCAAAGGATAGAGGGGGTTTGAGGCTTCCAAATTTAAAAATGTATTATGCTGCGGTCCAGTAAAGATACATAAACCAGAGTGTATAGCAAAATGGAAAGATATGGAAAGTGAATTTGATAAACCCACTTGTATACCCATTCAGTTGTCTACAATATTATTCCAGTAAACGTCAGTCCAGCCTATAACCGTCTCCCTCCCTTGACTCAATCAACTTATTATCTACATACCTTCAATGACAACATGTCCTTTTTGAATTCCTCCTCATACATCCGTGCCAGCGTTGTTGGGGATACATCCATCTACAGTTAAATAAGGAGAAGGACCAGAGAGAGAACTGTCATGGAAGATAACTGAATCCAAAATACACAACGCTGTGGAGCATGCAGCTTTATGTTTATGTATGATCAGCGTAATCACACAACCATGATTATAACCCATTCAAGCAACCCCCTTTTGGTGTTAGGCATTATGTTATACTTTAGCTATTGAAAAATAGAAGATCTACCAGCTCATAGCGCGACACCCCGAGTGTGGCACTACAAGTTTGTAGATCTGCTATTGTTTTTTTGTAATCACGAATGTGGCATACATTTTTGAATATATATTATTTGAGGGTGTTTTATAACTCATATCTTTGCTCATGGTGGTCCTTGACATAAAAAAGGTTGAGCACCACTGACATTTTTTATCCCTAGAACACTTAACTTAATTTTTGTTACACTATCACTAAACACAGGTATATTTACCCAAAGTATTTAATAAAAACATCATCACAACATATCAAATACAGCAAGACATACAAGACGTAGTCTTCTTCAATATTTCATCATGACTTTTCACAAAAGAATCATGGAATTCTTTTCAATCACACTATAACTAAACACGGGTGAAATTCATCCGAAACCTTCCAAGAGAAAGAAATAGAGGTGTGTGCAGGGAAACAAACCCCACATTCAATGATGTCACTGAGCATCACAAAGCTACTGAAAGACCCACCCATCTCAACACCAGTAATATTATGAAAATTGCAAAAAAATATAATCATCCGGGTGAAAATCACCCATGTTCAGTGTTCTAGGATTAAGAAAAGAATCGGCCTAAGGCAGGGGTGCCCACACTTTTTTGACTTGAGAGCTACTTTCAAAATGAGCGGCTCAACAAGATCTACACATCAAAAATGTGATTGTTCCATTACTGAAAATCAATTTCAAGGCCCCCCTAGAAAGTGTGAGCTTTGAAATATAGTGGTGATGGTGTTACTTACTATTATATGTTTAAGAATAATGCACTTTATAATGAAAAATAGAGGGGGAGAATTGGAAGGTTTTCCTGTATATGCTATTAATGACGTTTGAAAACAGCATTTGAGGTTTAAGTTGACAGTTTGTGATCTTCAGTTTAGTTTCTTGCAACCAAAACTAATAACTTTCACGTTTTTGTCCACAATTGGGAGAGAACTGGCAAAATGTTGGTCAAAATTACAATTATTCTCCATTTTCTAATTGTGCGGACTCTTGAGAATTATGTAAATCAGATGTTTAAATATAATTTAACTCTTGAGAGTGTAAAATGAAACCAAAGGTAGCCCACAAGAGATCTACCTGCATCACGATCTACCTTTTGGGCAGCCCTGGCCTAAGGTGTAAGAGGCATAAACTACATTCAGATCTTACCTCAGCACTTCTGTTGATGATTTTATCATCTATATCTGTGATAACCATAGCATGGATCACTGTGATCCCAAACAGTCTGGAGAGAATCCTCTGCAGGATGTCAAATCTAACGTAGGAACTGCAACAAGACAAACAGATGTGCTGATGAAGCTGGGGTAATAATATAACCCATCGTTAGCATTACTGACAAACAGTATACTATTAAAATAGAATGAGGGCTTACCATGCATGGCCCAGATGTGCATGGTCATAAACGGTGGGTCCACAGCTGTACCTGAAGAATAAGCACAAGCACATTCGGTCAGTCGACTAGAAGATTACTAATTTTAACCTTTTGCCATTATGAAAGAAGTACAATGCAATGGGAAACCTTATTGGTGCAATGTGTAACCTATTATGAATGTAATGCAATGCTTGTGTAGAGAGAGAGTGGGTGTGAGTGAGTGAGTGAGTGTGTGAGTGAGTGTGTGAGTGTGTGTGTGTGTGTGTGTGTGTGTGTGTGTGTGTGTGTGTCTATTCTGTAGGATTGTAGCACTGAGACACACAGGATGTTCAACTGTGTGGGATATTAGAATCAACTGAAACACATTTGTGCCCTTGATAATGTAAAAGAAAGAGATTGAAATGGTGTGAATAAAATTAGGCCTACCATTATAAAAAGGTATACAAACAATGCAATACAATGTGTGTCATTCCAAGGCAAGGTCTAAACAGTGTAAAAATTTGTACACTCTCAGAGTTACAGAGATTTTCAACCAGTGGTCTGGGGACCACCAGTGGTCCTTGAGAGGGTTCCAGGTGGTCCCCAGGCTCAAGTGTAACTCTTAAAAATGAAACCAAATGGATCCCATGCAGGTCCATTTGGTTTCATGTTTACACTCTCAAGAGTTAAAATAATCATCATGTGAATTAGGCACAAGTATACACAACTAGAGAATGTAGAAGATTAATGGTAATTTTGATCTGTATGTTTGACTGTTTTGTTTCTTAAATCCAGCTCGGTATTGTGGACAAAAGCAAAAGAAATCTTTAGTTTGGGGTCTGTGGGGCTAAAATGTCATCAAATGGTGGACCGTGACTCAAAGGCTGAATAAATCGTGCGCCCTGGTATATAAAAAGGTTGAAAAACACTGGTCTAAAAACTGTCATTTAGCTGGGGACCCCTGGAACTCTCAATGACCCCTGTGGGAGACCCCACTTTGGGAACCACGTCTGTTTTAAAGGGGAATTCCACCCATTTTCATTTTTTTCCTGAGAGGATACAAATGTACCCTTGTACCATTTGTACCCTCTCAGGAAAAATGGGTCTGAAAGAAAAATCATTAACATGGTGAAATACATCTTGATGATGTCATCAGATGTATTTCACCATGTTAATGATTTTTTTTTCAGACCTCCATTTTTAGGAAATACAGAATTGGGGGAACTTTTTTTTTATCATGTCCACATACACAACATCTCTAAGGTACATCAATGACATAGTAAAATATTGAAAATGGGTGGAGTTCCCCTTTAATGTACTGTACAGTAATAATGAATGTAAGGCTGTCCTACCAGGTGGCCACTCGTTCCCGTGCCAGTATGAGTGTCTCTTTCCTCCTGGTCAGACTGTTGTATGCTGTCAGACCCGTATTGAAGCCATCAGTGGGTGGTCTCCACCGGTCACCTCCTCCTGTAGCACCTGACACTGCCGTGCATGCTGATCTGTAGGGTTGGGACGATTCACTTCACCTCACCATACGATACAATATCGATATTCAGGGCTCTGATTCGATTTATATTGCGATTCGATTTGATATATTGCATTTTTCCCCCCACAAATGACTGTTTTATTATACTAGAACAAGGAGGTTTCCACCCATTTTCAAGATTTTTTTTTCAAGAGAGCGTACACCCTTGCACACCCTCAGAAAAAAGGTCCTAAAAGAAAAACCATTAACAAGCAACTTGATGATGTCATCATCAAGTAAAATAAAGTACAGTAAAATGTTGAAAACGGGCGGAATCACCTAGAACATTTTAAACAATATAAATAACAAAAAGTTCAATCATACACATCTGGTCGGACATGTCTTTCTGACACGAACAAATTAATGAATAGGAAAATAATGAATAGGAATAAATATCCCAAAAAATCAATTTTGAACCTGATACAGATATCATGGCATTAAGAATTGCGATATATTGGCATATGGATTATTTTGCCCAGCCCTACTGACCTGTAGCCGACACTGACCAGTCTCAGGGACAGTTGTCTGCACACTGTCTGCATCCTAGCAGTGCTTCTATGGGGCCACGTTGTCCACATAGAAAAGATCAACGCGACGATTCTAGACTGTATTTGCAGTGGACATCTAAAGCGCGTTAAGTTATGATAACACTGTAAGAAGACAGTGACGTTGTCTATGGACTTTACCACCTGCTCCCATTCTGATCGCTGCTTGTTGTTGTTGTGGTTCTGACTTGTGGTGTGACTTCCTGGAACTAAACAACCACGCACCGTTTATAACTTCCTGTGCTGCCTCTTCCGTCCTTCAAAATAAAATATTGGTTATCATTATGTGTGCAGTGTAGTGTGCACATGCCACTGTGGATTTGTTTTAACAATCAAACAATGCTGTTTCTGAAATAGCCATGTTTGGGCCTGTCAGCCCGCAGTAAGTTGTATTAGATGCAATTGTCACAATCATTAATTTTACAATTTAATTCAATTTAAAAACAAAGGACTGATTATTATATGAACCAGGGTTTTTTTTATTTATTTATTTATTTATTTATTTATTTATTTATTTATTTATTTATAACCTTTTTCATACCAGGGCCACGGACCACCATTTGATGATTTGATGTGTCTGCTTTTGTCCACAATACCAGGCTGGATTTGGGAAACAAAACAGTCAAACATACAGATCAAAATGACCATTAATCTAAGACATTGTCTAGCTATAGACTTGGGCTAACTCGTGTGATGAATATTTTAACTCTTTTACTCTTTAACTCCATTTGGGTTAATTTTTACGGTCTCAAAGAACTAGGCTGCATCTGGTTAAGCAACTTTGCATCATTTTGCTGGGGACCACCTGGAACTCTCTTAAGGACCAGGTTGAAAACTGATCTAGGGGAGTAGTATTTAGTAGTGACTATATCCACTAGTGCAGGCCTCTATGGATTGATGGATGGGTGAATTGATTGAAAATTTTATTACTTAGACATTTACATTAGGCCTACATTTCAAACACCCCTGAGTAGACAGCACCATAAAGCAGTTCTACTTGTTTAGAATATTGGCCACCATGGTCATTTCATCATTAGGCTGCATTTAGAAACAGACAATAATGGTAGGCTATAGGCAAAAGCTTCTGCTTTTGCCTATAGCTTTACTGTACTTCTGAACTTGTCTCTGGACATTATAGTGTGTTGAGAGCACTGAGCCACTGAACCAGGAGTGATACACAACAAACGCTCCTACTTTCATCAAGTAGGGGTGCTTTCGCACCATCTGCTGGGCCTCTTGTGTCATAGCATGGTTTGGTCGTGTCAGACTTCCTGAGCATCTCTGTTTCCCCCGTAGGGGAAACAGAGGCCGATATCCCTGAGGTTAGATACGAACGCTGGTAAAGTACCCCATCTTGAGGTATAGCTGAATAATTAGTCAGCCAAATGTTGTGTCCACGCACGCGCCTGTTAAGGCATGGTCTCCAGTAAAGAACAAATAATGTGAAACATTCTACTGCTCTAAACGCTTATGGAACAGCACCTAAGCAACACTGCCAAAAAAACTGGAACCAGACATTTCATACCATATGGCTTCTGTGTGTATTCAATCACGACACAAGAACAATGGTCGTATTGTGTAAAGATCACTTTTACACCTTTATTTGGGCTCCCAATACACAAATCAAGATATGTTCAATACAGAGTCTGCTTCAAGATCTCATAATACACTGACTGAATGGAAGGTTTGGACCGATGCAACAAGCCAACAGTTTGAACTCTGACTACTGAGTTCTAAGTATATATGTACACACAATTTTTAGGCATTTTCTTTTTCTCAGATTTTTCTGGTGATTAATAAGACATTTATCATACTGAATAGCGATTGACAATTTACAATCACAAGGCCTTTTTTTTGCCATTTTTAGCCGAGATATCTTAAATGCACTTCACAGCAGACGTAAAGTAAACCTTTTTTATTATTTTGTAGCTCTAAAACAGGTTTGCAATGATCCTTTTTTTTCTTCTTTTTTGTTTTTAATCGAGGCACGTGCTTCAGCATCCGTTAAGAACAGCCCATGCCTCTGGCTCGTACTTCAGTTAATCAGACTAAGTCGTACAATGTGCCGTTTAAAAAGAAATAAGCACACTGCCTCCTAAGACGTATACCATACCGTCATCACCAACGGGAAAAAAACAAAAACAAAAAGTATTACATCTCCACAGATAACAGGTAACAAAACCCAAAGAGAGGAAGATCTCTTTTTCTTATATCAAAATGTTTTTTCAAGACCTGAGTTTTTTTTCTTTTTTTTAATGGAATAAAATGTCTAAAAACATACAAAAACAAAGTGTCAATACATTAATGTCACCCGTCTGTAAACGGTCACCATGGCTGCGTACACTAGCTATGTCTTCCCTTTTGTGATTGAAAACATGCACATTTTAAAAAACAAAAAGACGGCTCGCATTTATTTGTAAAATCTAATTTTACCCCCAATCACTGAAACAACATTTTTCAATATGGTTGGTTTGTTTTTTTTACCCATTGCAAGCTAGTAGCACGGAGCTCTATGGATATTATATTTATATATATATTTATATACTTTTTTTTCTTCTTTGTTTTTACAATTCATGACAGCCATGAGGATTCAATAACCAGGGTGTGTGTACAGACACGACTTTAGGGTGATGCAGAATTTAAGATAAATTAAAAGAAATAAAAATATTATTTTTTAAAAATTCTATTAAACCATGGTGGTAATACCTAACTTCTTTTTAAATGTAAGATGAAGATCCTGGACCTTTCGAAAGATTACAGGTTCATTCCTTGGGCACTTAGTAAAGAGTCCAGCATGTCAAAGGTGTCTTTATAGTCTGTGTGTTGACCGTTTGAGTTCAGCATTCCGTTGGTCCCGTCATGGCCATGGTGACGCTCCACCACCATCCTCTGGCCACCCTCGGACGAGTAGTGGGAGGCGGCCACTCCCTTGGAGCTGCGCGCACTCTTGGCAGAGTGGTGGTGGTGAGCGTCGGGGTGAGCCCGCTTGCGGGACGAGCCAGAGGAGCCAGTGTCACTGCCGTGGCCCCCGGCGACTCGGAGGGACAGGGCGGGGTCCGTCACCCCCCTGCCGTTTCCGCTCGCAGAGTACGGGTGCGAGTGGCCGTGCTTGGCGTGGCGATGGCCCGAGTGTTCTTTGTGCTTGTCTTTATTGGCCGGCGGGCCCGTTTGCTCCCCCGAGCCGCCGTGGCGCTCAGACGACGACACCTTGATCCTCATCTTGAGCTCCTCGCTGCTGCTGGCAGAGCCGTTCTCCATGAAGGAGGGCGGCATGCGCGACTTTTTAGAGCTGGATTTGTCTCTGCGGCCGTCCCCTGGCTGGGAGGCGGCCTGCAACTGAGACCGTTTCTTGTGGTGGTGGGAGGAAGAGGAAGAGGAGGAAGAGAGAGCCAGAGGGGGTACAAACATGTCGGCGCCCTGCTCGTCCGTCCTGCCGTTGTGCAAGGCCAGCTCCGCTGCGTGTTTCTCTCTGTACTTGTCCAGGGTTAAGACTTTCTGCGGCCGGGCAAAAGGCAAGGAGTTTCCACCGAGCTGCTGGTTCTTGCCGCCATTGCCGGCCGCGGCTTTGTGTTCGTGTTTAACCAGTGTGTAGTCTGAGTGGGAGGTTTGGGGGTGGAACGGCTCGAAGCCGCACGCCTTCGACTGGTCATCCAAGGGCTGATAGGAGGCGTAGGCGGCTGTCATGCTGTCCAGGGACGGCATCTCAGCACCGTCCGACGTAGAGGGAAAGAAGGAGTTGTTGACGCCGGGTAAACCATCTAGGGATGATGTATTCGTAAAGGGACTCTCCACCGACTGACCATCAGTCTTTGGCTTCTTAGCAGCTTGTGTTGCCTGCAAACAGAGTGTATATTTTTAAGTTACAAATGCAAATAATTACAGCAGCAACCATTCAAGGCACCAACAAGCTTGTCAGGAGACGTTTAGGCATTCACAGTCTTGCTCATGGAACCTACCCTCCAGTTTCGTATCCGTTTCAACCTGCTGGGCGTCTTCTCCAAGATCTGAAGAAACTCATGGGTTAGCTCTAAAACACAGGGACACAAAACACAGATTTAACAGTTATTCTTTAGGAAATGTGACTCTCAAAGGGTATAAGTAATAGGCATTGACATGAAGAGTTCTTGGGAGATTGGCTCTTTACCATCAAGCAGTTGCAGCGTGACTGTGCGGTCCAGGTACTCCCACCAGTGTTTGCCGTCTGTGGAGACGGGTATCTCCCAGTTGGACCACTTGCAGGCCAGGTGGATACAGACGCAGGCTATGACCGTGGGCTTGTGCTGCAGGCAGAACGTGGTGAGGTGCAGGCTGTCAAAAACGGAGACAAGAAGCACAAAGGGGAGAGAGGGAATGTTAACTACAAGGGGCGGTGGTGTAGATGGCAAATTAAATGTTATATGCAGCTTTACAAGACAACAGCAATGTTTAATACAAAATTACACTCATGCTCATGTAATTCAAAGTTTTAATATCAATGCATACTGATTTCCATGTTCATTTTCAGCCTTTTTTAAAATGGTCACAAATTTTCTATATCAAATGTGATCAACCAGCCCTCATTTATAAAACAAACAAAAAAAGGCACATTTTCGGATATTATAAGTGTTTTTTCTACCTAAGCGATAATGCACTGACTTTTGAATTAGAAGTGAGAATCCATTCAATGGATCAGGCAGAATTTTTTTGGGGAAAAAATAACCATTTGGTTATGCATATCTTAAGTTAAGTAAGTATTATCAATTAATAAGTTGTTTCAAGTTATTTAACTGGAGGATGTTACTAAATTGTGTCTTGTGTGTGCATGACAAGCATTATATTATCTAGATATTGTTATGCTAGATATTGTTCAGGTATTACTTTTTGGGGGATTGAGCAAAGTATACATTGGCATTTAAATCTGGAGAAAAACAATGTTTCTCAATCATGCTTGCTCAAAATAGACAGTCTATATTTTCAGAAGCTTTAAATAGTTAAGATTTGGCATTTGACATCACAATGGAAGAAAATGTAGCCCTAAAGGGCATTTATTTGGGTAAAGATGGCAGCGCTAAAACTCCCTGTTTGACCTTTAAGTCAAACACAGCTGAATTAAACAAAACCAGCTGAGAGGGAGAAACTCAAATGGTTTTATGGAATACAGAGATATATGAATAATATCATATGAATGATAAAGATTGAGAAACACTGAGAATGTCAACCATAGCATATGATTAGTTTACATTTCTAAAGGCCAATAATCCTCTAGTGTATACCCAAATCCCAAACTACACTGCAAAACATCAATAACCATGGACTCACAACTGTCCAACTTGCAAAAATTATCTTTAAATTTCATAATGTCATCATTTATTTTAAGTTTTCCTGTCAGCAGGCACGGGAACAGAATACCTCATGATCACTCATACTATGAATAAAGCGATATAAATTGGATTGATGTACCGTAGGTATTCAACAACTGGTATAACATACATGTGAATCAAAATGTGGCATTACTTATTTATCATGCCCTATTAACTATACTTTCTCAAAGGGACCTCCAAGTCATGGTTCCAGTTCCACTGAGGGACCCACAAGCCTCACTCGTTTACATGTCCATGCTGACATCATAGATGGCACAACATTCCAAATCCACTAATCTAACGTTAACATTCAATAGTCTCACCGAAACAAAGAGCAAACTAGTTCATAGGTGTGGTCACATATATAAAGAAGGGTTTGGAGGGACATTGTAGAGTGAGATGCTCAATGATATAAGGGATTATCTAGGGATGTCATCGAGTGACTGAACACCAGCGATTACATTAACTTTATACCAATTTTAGACATGCGCTATGGTAAAAGCTACCACAAAAAAAATAATCATACATGTAGTTTGCAGTATAGTTTGGGGTTTCACTGTTTCCAAGAAACCATACAAAAAAAAGAAAACACTAAAAAAATCTAAAATCTAAAAAGTACTGTTAATAATACTCACCAGGACAACTTCTAAGTTTACACCCTTTTCAATCTTTAGTGGCAATGTATATTCAGGCTACCAATTGTTTTTGGTGTTGTTTTTTAAGACATATGCACACAGCCAAACTTGAGGTACACAGCAGCACCACTACACTCCACATTGTGCCATCGACCCCTATGTGCCAACACAGAGCCCTTGTACAATACACCGCACAGAGTCGCCCCCAGCTGGTACTTCCACCGAGAGAGGGGGTTCCCAAGACTGTGGCGCCATAAGGGCGTTGGACACAGGAAGGGGGACCCTGCATTTCACAGGAAGCTATAGTGTGCCATCACAGTGCAATTAAGGGTAACAGGATAACAACCTGTTGGTAGCCATGAAATAGGAAGTCTGTGCCAGATCCTTGCTTGCTGTAAGAGAAGGGAGAAACTAACGTTAGCACTTTCTATAAGTTGGGACTACATTTCATGGAATACCATTCATTGAATGTTATAGTGTGAAATCAAATACATTGTGTCATGTACATCCAAATCCAAATTAAAAACTGACCATGGAAAAACAATCAATTGATTATGAACTTTACATTTTGAAAATCGTTAATATGGTGTGCCAAATGATTTGTGATTTTAAGGATTGTAGTTGAAAGGGAAAACATTTAATTTAAATATTTAAATTTATGAAACTAAAAACGAACTCTTCACATGTATGCATTAACTGTTAAGTCAAAATAAAATGTCTAATGAAGAAGCTCATACCTCGCACTAGCTGGGAACACCTCACAACATCTGTGTGTGGATGTTCAACTGTTATTTCAAAACCTGGAAGAATTAAACAAAGCAGTTCAGCCAACATGTGTGACCAGACTGGCATCACTTTATGCCACCAACAGCATCCTTACATGGCAAGTGAATAGCACTAGGTTTACTACATAATATTAACTGCATAAACAGTTACAATGTGGCCAGTAACTACACACATTTTTGGAGTACTTACCCAGCGTTTGCAGCACCATCGTTTCTAACACCACAAGTTCTTGGGCTTGCTGGAGGTAAGCCTGAAACAAAATCAATAATGGATTTACAATCCACCCCCTTTATTGTCAGTCAGTAGTCAGAGAACTCCCCCTCCCCATCATCTGGCTACATGAGACTAAAGCCCAATTTGGCCGACACCTACAGTATGCTGCCCTTACATTACAAAAGAGGTGTCGATTCCATCCATGGCTAAGGGGGCTGTGATTTTAACGGAAATGGTAGCTACTTTTGATGTGATGTGGTGTCGCGCTAAAGCTGCAGTCGAAACCCAGCTTAATTTAGTCCCCAAACCACGCCAGGAAAAACGCTTGCTCACTGAAGGGGTCAAGCATTCAGAGAGCAGCAATGTTATTTTGGTGTGTACACGGAGCTCTCGCCCACTGCTGGAGAATAAGGTGAAGGATGAGTCATTTAACCACATTACTTTTTTCCGGACCTCTGTTAAGACTTGTGTCTATGGTCTGCATCACTGAAGTCTCAAAATGTGAATGTGCCAGCTGTGTAATGAGAGGTTTGATCCGGACCGTACTCAATTTCAAAACAGTAGGCCTGAAAGGCCTGCTATATGGGCCTGAGCAAAACACACAAGAAAAGTAAATGTAGAAAATCATTTTTCATTGATTGCTACGCAGTGGTGAATCACCCACTGCTCTGCACTATATTTTAAGTTAAAACTATACAAGTAAATGGTATTGTGGAAAAGGCAATACGGTGTAGGAAGCTAATTTCATTAAATGAGCCAATCGATGTTATCTCACAAAGCCGCAAAAACAACGCAGTCTAATCTCACTGACTTCCAATACGCGTCCGGCAAATAGATAAAGGACAAAGAGGAGATGCATGAGTTTCTGTATGATAGAAACTGTTCAAATGTGGAGACGCGATATATAAAACCACTGGGTGTAACCACCGCATTCTATTTTCAACATACCATAGTCCGTGTCCACGCTATCCGTGGTTTTCTTTTTGTGTGTCTGTCAAAACCAACTAGACGTTTCTCTCAGTCAGTAAGTAGCCTGCTTAGAATCCTACAGATTCTCAGGTGGGATCTCTACCCCAATCTGCTGTAAATTAACCCATTCGTCCCGTTTCCAGTTTCATCTGCTGAATGCATACACACCCATACCTCAAAAATCCCATTTCGGTTTCTAGACGAAAACACAGATTGCCATATCAAGAGGACCAAGTCGCTATATACACACACTTACATTGCTCTTAGTGTCTAGGGGAGCATCTTGGGGGTTGATGCACGCATGGGCCACTTTTATGACGTGTTCCAGCTTCCTGGGCTGTTCTTCCACTTTAGCTGCCAGGAACAAAGTGGTTTGGGAGATGATCTGGAAGACACAAACAGCCCTGCCTCATGATTCTGTGTACAGTCATAGTGGTGCACAACACAGTGACAACAGCAGGGTTCTTTAGAATAGATAAGACAATGGATAGAGACGAGTGATACTTACATTTCGATGGAACTTGGTGAACGAATGAATCATATAAAACCTATGCATATATACAATAGCAGTGTTGATGATCAGTTGAGAGCTGGAAGTCAAAACGTTAAGGAAATCACGGATGAACACAGATCACAAATGATTACAACATATCGACTACATTCTTACAATAATAAAAACGTCTGCCGGGTTTTGCCCCCCAACCCCAACCCCCCTCCCCCACGAACGCGTAGCATTTGTGCTAACGGGAGAGCTAGCAAAAACGTGCGTCATGTGAACCAAATTAAGGACAAAAACCCCCTACATAGATCACATCGGATCGTAACACTGTTAAAAGACGACGTCTGGGCACTTTTAAGTGACAACAGACGTGGAAACCCCCCGATCCCCCACCCCGGCGTCCTGTCGCTCTAAAACACAGCCATGCTAACAATAGAGAGAGGACGAAACAATAGCAACTAGCATCATGCTAGCAGGCCCCAGAGTCATAGAGTATAGACAGAGTTGCGACAACTCTGTCCACTTCGTGAGGGCAGTCCAATGGCGGCTCTTCTATGCCAAGACTAGAATAGAGAATGGGGACAACAAATAGGGACAGGTCCTGGACCTGAATTAGGCAGAAATGCATTGGATTCAGGCAACAGTCTGAATAGCCTTGTAGTAGTAAGGCATAAGCATTATTGTACAGTAACATTGTTACTGTACAATACCGCATAAAACGGCGCCACCCTCGTTGATGCATTTCCAACTTCAGGCTTGTCCCTATTCGGGCTGCATGAAGAGCAGCTCCAGCTCTCAGTTTCTGCGCCCTCAATGTCGCAACTCTACTACTAGATAGCTCTGGCAGGCCCGAATGACTCTTATGGCGGACCCGGAGCATAATATTGTGAACGCTAACTAGGCGATAAACGTCGTCAATAACCGAATGGTGAGCGTCTTAGCAGACATAACAAACACGACGGCGTTCACTACGGGCACAATAACGAAACAATACAGCGACATAAGCGGGTTAAAACAGCCCTCTGCCCACGGGTCTGCGCGCCGGGGCCTTGCCCCGGGGCCCTGTTTAAAAACCCAAAAAGAGGATACACGTTGAGTCTCTGGCCCATGTCCTGGATGAGGTTGGCGGCGTGCTGCCGGTACGACAGCTCCCGGTCGGCCTCCACTCCGGTGCGTCGCGACGGCGTGTTCTCCAGCTGCTCCCGGGAGAAGAGCCACTTCGTGCCGCCGCTGCTGGTGGAGGGTCCTCCCCGGTGGTGGTGGTGGTGGTGCGCCGCCATTACCTACCGACCTACCCTGCTGTACCCCACCGGCACAACAACAACAACAGCAACCCGCATCCACCACCACGGCAGCAGAGGAGGAGAGCACAAAACCCACGGACGGAACGGCGGCGGTGCTCAGTCACTCCGGCGGCTCGCTGCTGCTGCTGGTGGCGAGGCGAGGAGGGAGGAGAGGAGGGCAGCGTTGCCCGATTTCGCGGCAGAAACAAGCAACCCGTTCCCCGTGGGGTTGAGTTCGAAACTATGACCACTAAATGACAAAATAAAAACACCCTCCGGTAAAGTACCTACTGGGAAAAATGCAACAATGCGCCAACAGACAGCAGCAACATTTGTGTGAACTGTTGGGACAAAAGACTGGGGGGGTGCGGGGTGTGTGTGGGGGGAAGGGGGGGGGGGGGGGGTCATGCTAATGCACCCAAGCCATCCATCCTTTCAGGAATAATGTAATTTGACCTCAAACTAATTGCAAAAAAAGTTGCTCGGGGTTATACACTTACAGTTGTTTTTATACTTATTCAATATGAGCCAAGTATACTTGAATATACTAGTAAAGTATACTATCTGCTGAGTGATATAAAAGTGAACTTAAAAGTATTCTAGTAGTTAAGTGTGTAACTTGAGTATAGGAATAAGTAGACATAAAAGTGTACCAGTCTTAAGTATAAATCTGTTGAGAATATAAAAGTAAACTTGAAGTATACTTTCGCATTTTAAGTATGAAACAAGTTTGATAAGCAATTTGCTACTAGAGCATGATGGAATTTAGAAAATATTTGCCTAATATAGAAGGTTGATGACTTGATGGGATGATGGTGGACATAAGGTAAAGGCCATTTTGAAACATTTGCCCTCAGACAATCTCAGCCCCCCTTCTAATACTAGTATTGAAATTTGTGACACTTGCTTTGGCAAAATCAATGTTTCCCAGACTTTGTTCAGTCAACACTGTGAAGTAGCTCCAAATTGGGCGAAATATATATTTGACAATTGGCATGGAAATGTCACTGGTTTAAATAATAATTGGAAATCTGGAAACAAGCCCAAATAAAATACACTTTAGAAACAAGCCTCCAAAACACAGCAGCACGCAACTCACCAATATTTACAAGCAACTTAACCCCCCTTCACTAATTGCATATTTTTATTTTTCCCTCCACTATGACTTTCTGCTTTTGGCTTATATGAAATGAACATGTAAACTGTAACGTAAACGTTTACATGTAAACTGTAAACAATTTGAATTGCTGACTTAGGCTACGTTTACACGGAGACTATGTGAACAGAAGACGCAAAAGTGGCGTCGCGTCTTCACTTATTATTTCGCGTCTAGACGAGCGTTCTCATGAGGAAATCTGTGTGCATACAGTGACGCAAAAGTGTGTAGAAATCCATTGGGCGCGCTGCCCTGTGCCCCCGCCGGGCGCACTTTCTCCGCGGCGGTGCTTCGCGACCGGCTCTGGGTCGGCCTGGAAGGGTCCGGCGTAGGGTTTAATACCGGGATCCCGGTTTCCCGGGACGCCCGGGTACAACTGAATTAATTTCCCTCCCGGGAAATCCTCCGGGACCCGTCTTCCCGGAGGTTATCATTACACAAATCGTGTTTTTCCGATATCTGTGAGTGGTAAAATCAAATCTATAACCCTCGCATAAGTTCCAAACATCACTGATAATTAGAATATGCAGCGAGGGGGCTATGAACAGGAGCACAATATTGGCGACACGTGGTCTAAATGCGAGCAGTCAGGACTCAGGACTATGGACCACACGAATGCCGCATCCTCCTTCATTCATTTAATCAGATGCAGACCAGCTTATAGCATACACTAGCAAAAATATGAACGTCTGAAGAGAACGTTGGACTTCCCTATACTGCATGGACTTATTTTCCTCACGACAGATTGTCCCTGTTCTACAACTTCTTGTATATCACACGGCCACTCAGCAATGTGAAATAACTTACAACACAGGTAAAAAAAAAAAAAAAAAAAAAAAAAAAAAACACCACAGCGCTCTCTCTGTCTCTGCCCCCCCCCCCCCCATGTCCACCGAGGCTATTGATATTACAATATTACAATATATACAAAATAAGTTATATAACTTGCATCCCGTAACTTGTTGTCATGTCAGACAGCGACTAAAACATGCGTAGTCAACAGCGCTTCGTTTGCATTGATGAACTGGAAAGCAGCTGCAATCAATAGTATTAAATGCCCTTATGCCCATACCAAATATTTGATCATCAAGCCTCAATCATCGTATCTTACGCGATGTACAAGAGCACTTTTGAGGCGCGTTCTACCATCGTATCCTCTTGATGTGCAGATAACCTTATTATGCGATATCCAAGACCACATTTGAGACGCGCTGTCAGCCTCTCTCTCTCTCTCTCTCTCTCTCTCTCTCTCTCTCTCTCTCTCTCTCTCTCTCTCTCCGATGTCCTAACCTTCCAATAAGTAGCCTATTTTGCGTGCCGCATTGCTAATATTTGTGTAACCGGCTTACATTTGTATTTGATATTGTTCATATTTCAACACGAGTCGCCCAAAGCGCCTGCGTTGCCTAGACAACGTGAGCAGAACAGCCAGTTTTGCGTTTTGGCCTGTTTAGACGGAGACGCTGCGCTGGAGCGTATACAACTTTTCCACTTTCAAGGGTGGTTTGAGATTTTTGCGTTTTCAAGCCCAAAAAACGCCGTCACCATATAAACGAAAGGCACTTCTGATAAAATATTTTATCGTTTTTACCCGCAAGCGTCTCCGTGTAAACGTGGCATTGCTGAGTTGTGCTGGAAATGTACTTTTAGAAATTTCAATCAATTAGTCCACAACTTTACAGAGGGGGGAAAAGCACAGTCGCTTTCTTACTTAGAATAAGCCGACATGGCAACACTGGTGAGCAGCGGAAGCGCCACAGGACGCATGCGCCAACCAATGGCGTCGCCTCCATTTTCTTGTTAACTTTCCCGAACAGCGCCACCAGTGGTCGGTTGGCGTCATAGCGGATAGATTTTATTATTTTATATTCAGGTTTAGGCCTATGCATTTGCACAAATACAACGAATTTGACTCACTGACGTTGGTGATTTGCAGTGGTAAACATTTACATTTTGTGTGTTTACGCACAAACACAGTATTTTAAAATACAGCTCACACTCACTGGACAGGATTACAAACTGAACAAGCAGATGACTGATTGATTGATTGATTGATTGATTGATTGATTGATTGATTGATTGATTGAATCTGAATCTGAATTTATTCAGCATTTGAGGAACGGACCACCATTTGATGACATTTTTACCCTACAGATTTCAAAACTAAAGATTTCTTTTGCTTTGTCAACAATTCCAGGCTGGATTTGGGAGATCAAGAAGTAGGCTACAGCTCAACACAAAATACAGAAATCCAGAAAAATAATTTACTGATACATAAGAATCCTGCATCTTCAATTATTTTTATATTTAAAGGCACTTTTCGTGCTTGTTTCGTTGAGGCTGCAAGCCTTTTACTTCTGCAGTACCACATACATATGGATAGTCTACCAATAAATACATATTCATTATTGAACATGTTTGCATCATGATAGCAAGCAGCTTGTTGTCATATTGAAAGTGTGTGTGTGTGTGTGTGTGTGTGTGTGTGTGTGTGTGTGTGTGTGTGTGTGTGTGTGTGTGTGTGTGTGTGTGTGTGTGTGTGTGTGTGTGTGCTGGGGGGCAGTAGGGGTCAGTAGGGGCACTCGGCAGGGGGCTTGTTGTAAGGCTTGGTGTGTGTGTGTGTGTGTGTGTGTGTGTGCGCGCGCACGCGTGCGTGATCTATTCCCATGGGTCATTACAGGGCAGAAGTCTTGTTTGTTTGCGGCTATAACGGGATATTCTGCCTCAGTCTGCCTGCCACTGCCCTTGTTTAAATAGCATTAAACAAACAGTCAATAGTCATAGCAAATTTGCTTCAGAAAGTGACAACAAGAACGTAGCCTACGTAGGCTACACTAACTTCAGATGTCTTCAGATCAGGAGGCTGTTTCCAAATGCATTTGGAGACCATGGGGAAATGATAATGAGGATTAATCCAAAGCATCTTTGACCACTTTGCCTGGCAAAGGAGAGGAAAGGATGAAACTCATAATCAATTGACATTTTACTGTCTTGATCCATGCATAATGGGAATATTCTTTGTCACACACATAGTTACTTTTAATTCTATACAGACTGTGTTTCAACTTTATTGTCACACACAATTACAAGCAACATGAGGTCACTGTTTCTTGTGATTGTGTTGTGACAATAAAGTTGATTGATGATTAATTCGGGGCCATGATGCCTCTGTTCAGGTCATGCAGCTTTCTGTTGAACCAGTTTAGCCCACACCTAAATAAAATAAAATAAATACACTCAGTGCTTCATACGTGTTTGTTTTGGAATGGCTCAGCCATACAGTTCTCTGGGGCTCACTCAGTTAATCATGGAGGATTTTTTTTTGAAGGAGTCCCATGCAAAGGTGAAACCTATACATATGCCAACGACTACTCTCACACCACCACACCCCCCATTCTGTCCTTTTGTTCTTTGCTTGGGACCCCTCCAAAAGGCGCCCAGGCACACTCCATAACAAAAGCCTACTTGCAGAGAGGTATAAAAGAGATATGGCACCTTGACTAGACGGCTCTGGTTCTGTGACACTGTCACACATTGTCAGACAGAACAAATTGGATTAGGAATTGGCCCTAAACAGAGAATACACAGTGGCACAACGAATACTTGAGCACTATGACTGGTCCAAAACCATAATCTATCAGGGGTTTTCAACCTTTTTGACTCCATGGACCACCATTTATTCAGCATTTGAGCCACGGACCACCATTTGATGACATTTTCACCCCAAAGACCTAAAACTAAAGAATTCTTTTGGCTTTGTCCACAATTCCAGACTGGATTTTGCAAACAAAACAGTGTAGACTTCTTCATTAAGTGGTGCTAATTCAGATGATGAATATTTTAACTCTTGAGAGTGTAAAAATGAAACCAAATGGACCCGCAAGGGTCCATTTGGTTTCCTTTTTACATTCTTAAGAGTTACAACTGGTTAACCAACTTTCCATCATTTAGCCTGGGGACCACCTGGAACCGTCTCAAGGACCACTGGTGGTCCCCGGACCACCTGTTGAAAACCCCTGATCTGTACAGACTCAGCAAACTCAAACACCCACTGCACAATAACACACGTGAGGTGGAAACATACTATATGGGTTTTCAACCTTTTTCATACCAAGGCCCACTATTTATTTAGCATTTGAGCCACAAACCACCATTTCAGGGCATTTTAGCCCCACAGACCCCAAAACTAAAGATTTAGTTTGTTTTTGTCCACAATTCCAGGCTGGATTTCGGAAACAAAACAGATCAAGATGAGCATTAATCTTCTACATTCTCTAGTTGTGTAGACTTGGGCTAATTCAGATGGGGAATATTTTAAGTCTTTGAGAGTGTAAAATGAAACCAAATGGACCCTCATGTAAATATAGCTCTATATTAGTTTAAATAAGATGTACATTTCCTTTCTGTTACTTTTCATAGCTTATGATTCACATGAACTATTTTGTATGTATATGATGTATCGGCATGCATGCCTAATGTAAGTCGCTCTGGATTAAGAGCACCTGATAGATGCCTAAACTGTAAATTGACAAAACCATAAAAAAGCTTTGTTAAAGTGAGAGGCTTCTATCTTCAATTCATCAAAACATTTAAGCCCAAAGGAGAACATATACATGCACTGCACTTTTATGCAAAAAATAAAAACAATTAAAAAAAATCATCTTATACATGATTTGATTAGTAGAAAACCTTTTCTTGTTTTCATTTCTCTTTCCTTTTTTGTTTATGATTGAAAAAAATAATAAAATAAAGTTTTTACTAAGTAAAAGTGAAAGTCTTTGTGGACTGTGCTCTGTGTCTTATGGATATCATGAGTTTTTATTTGTCATCCTTGACTGGAAAGCATGAATCAACTTCTGTTTTTTAATGTGCTAAAGAGGAAAGTTCACTTGAGAAGTTACTTTTCTTTCACTGTTCAGGCCCCTGTCCATTGTGCAGGGGCCTGAACTGACATTGCGGCTTTTGGATTGTACTTTTCACTTTCTTCCACTGAGTGGCAGTAGAGATTGCAATGGAAGCGCCAGCCTATAACTGGTATATAGGGACTGGTAGGCTCCCTAGTCAAAAAATCCTATAGGATTCCAATAGAAAAGTCCTATCAGATTTTGGAACAATCCTATAGGATTTCCAATAGGAATCCAATAGGATTCCAATAGAATCCTATATGATTTTCCACAAAATCCTATAGGAATCCTATAATAAAATCCTATAGTTCTTTTTATAGGATTCCTATAAGATCCTATGAGATCTTACTGGATTCTTATAGCATCCTATTGGAAATCCAATAGGATTTGTTCCAAAATCTATTGGACTTTTCTAAAATCCTATAGGATTTTTTGACTAGGGTCAGTTCACAGTAGGTTGGTGGGATTTTTCAAGTGCATGGTGCAAACACTTTCCCTCAGCTTTGTGACTGGCTGGATGGCTGGCAGTGAGCATGAAATTGAGTAGCATATTCACACCACCGGGTGTCACTGTTTCACCACTTTACTTCACATGGATGTGTGTTGTTGTTTTTGTTTGTTTGTTTGTTTGTTTTACCCCAAACTCAGACTCCTGGACAGCGCTCCACCTGCCCCAAACCCCTTACTCTTTTGCCTTCTGGCCATAAAATTATTGAATGCACTTCCCATTACAATCAGAACTGCATCGTTCCCTCTAGGGACGCTGTGGGTGCTGGCGGTGTGTCTCCTCCTCCGCAACATAAGTGTCAACTGCCAATACCCGAGGCGGGGTTGGCAAAGGGTTTTTTCTGTTGGAGTTTGCATGTTCTCACTTTTCACCGTGTCCTATAGGGTAGATACCCTCACAAAATCATGCAGTAATCCTGGTTTCTCGACTGCCTCTCCCTGGCCAGCCGGTGCACCTGATGGACGAGACAGAAACGATCAAAGAGTAAATGACAGATTAAATGACAAGATAAAGCCACTCACTAGCCAAGTGCCTATACGGTTATAGCGATAATATTGCAGTTTTTGCCTAGCAACTACAGCATTTGAAAATTGCGAAAGGCAACAAACAGTCTGGCAACGTGAGACTATAGTCAGAGAGGCAGTCGACTATAGACTATAGGCCATGCCTGCATTAATATTATAGGCAGGCTTGGCCTGATTTTAAATGCTGTGAGAATCCTGACTGGTTATGAAATGATATCATCCTGTTTTCTGCTTCCATCTAGCTACTACACACACACACACACACACACACACACACACACACACACACACACACACACACACACACACACACACACACACACACACACACACACACACACACACACACACACACACACACACACACACACACACACACACACACACACACACATACACACACACACACACACACACACACACATACACACCCTTAAACTAATACAGCCTACATTGGCTCCAAAGGCAAGATAAACTTATAAGAGTTTAGATGACACAGGTGGCCAGGTTCCCAATGATGGTGACAGCAGGCCAGCTGGCCTTCCAGGCAACCTAGATTCCAAGTCATTTGCTTGTGACTGTGTGTGGGGGCTGGACTGGACAGAATTCCCTTTCGGGTGTATGAACCGGTACGGACCGGATGGTAAAAATGTAGTCATGCAGGCAGGAAACCTGCCTGGCGGAGTCAGTGTCATGAATGGGTAGGATATTGCTTGATGACTACAAACATGGCGATTTGGGAGCACAGACCAGGTTTCCTCCTTGGTGGAAAGCCTGGTGATGCCAGGTTAGTGTGGGCACTGGGCAGGCTTGAAGCAAAAAGTGACTAGACTAGATTATCGTCATAGGACTCTGATGTAAACAAGTATGATAGTAGGCCTATGAAAGCGTGCAATTCCCTCCAATCATTGATCACTCTAAGGCCTGATTGACACTGCCAGCCAAATCCAGCCTGAATCAGATCTGAGACACATTGAGCCTGACATCTGATTCGTTTTAATGGGTCATGTGACCTGTTAGACCAATCAGATTTCTATCTTAAAGTGACACAGATCTGATTCAGGCTAGATTTTCTGTGATCTGTTGTCACAATTAAGCCCACGTATGGAACCTGTCAGAACAGTTTTCTGACATTCCAGTATGCATTGATCCTTTGTGCATGCAGTGATGCCTGGTGAAGAATAGAGTTCTCAACAAACCATGTACACTCAAGAAGCAGCTGTCCCACCCAACACTCTTATCTCCATATAGGGAGCTCCCTTTCCTGACATCCCATTTAAACCCTGTAGGTGCACCACTCAAGACATGCTCCTTATCAGGGGTTGACACTAAGGTCTCGGAGGCACTTGCCCATCGGGCAAGTGCAAGTCAGGTTCTACTTGCCCTCAGCTCATGGTCATCTTGAGAACATTTGGTTTCATTTTTACACTCTCAAGAATTAAAATTCATCATCTTAATTAGCCCAGGTCTACACAACTAGAGAATGTAGAAGATTAGGTCATTTTGATGTGTATGTTAATTTGCCTGTTTTGTTTCCCAAATCCAGCCTGGAATTGTGGATAGCTAGAAAGCAGGGAAAGACACAGAGGCAGAGTGCAATGACTGCCTTCAAGACTTATCTTGTGTTGTGTTATAGTGCACTAAGTTGCACACTTGCCCGATCAGGCAACCAAGTAGCAGTCTTCACTTGCCCGACCATTTTTTTTTTACTTGCCCCGGGCAAGCGGGCAAGTGTTAGTGTCAAGCCTTATTATGTCCAATATGCTATATGTATATGCTATATTATCCAATATGTCCAAATTGTCCAATCATATAGGGAGAGGTCTCGGGTTGCTTAGGCCCTTAACTGGATTCCTTGAATTCATGGAAGCCAGTAAATAATTTGACGACGAATTATAGAAAATAAGTAATTATTTAACTTCTGCAGTTGTCAAGATAATTTCAAAAGAACACTTGTAATGAGATAGACTGACAGAAAAGTAGGCCTAATATAGAAAGTAGTGCAGTAATGCAGAAAGAAAAGTAGGCCTAGAGCACTGCACATGTCCCAACACTGGAACTGAGTGGTGTGTGTGTGTGTGTGTGTGTGTGTGTGTGTGTGTGTGTGTGTGTGTGTGTGTGTGTGTGTGTGTGTGTGTGTGTGTGTGTGTGTGTGCGTGTGCGTGTGCGTGTGCGTGCGCGCGCGCTGTGTGTTTCCCTATCCTATAGACCAATTATTTGTTTACAAACATTGGGACTGGATGCACAGGTGACCGTTTCATGTAATCAATTCCCAACAGATCTACAAACATGTTGTTTTGGGGAGCGTTGGTTTCACTTCATTCAACCTCCTCTTGTGTGTTGGCTAGAGAGGTGCACCCTAGGATACGTTTATACTTCGTTGTGCAACAGTACTGCGCACAGAGAACCGCTGATATACAAGCTCACATCGCGTCATGGACGTGACTGTTGTGAGCTTAGACGTCTGCGTATGCGATACCGTCACACGACGAAGCATAAATTACACAGATGAGTTGCAGGTGCGCGTGGGGTGCAGCCATCTAGTAAAAGAGTTGCGACATTGAGGGGTAAGAAACTGAGCGCTCAAGCCTTAGAGTACGATATGTATGTATGTCAATGGCTAAAGCTGCTGTTCATGCCCCATGCAGCCTGAAAGAGGGACAAGCTGGACTTGAAATATATTGCGCAAAACATGTCAGCTGTTTCAAAGTATTACAGTAAAACGACCTACAGTAAAATAAAAAAGATGTGTCCCTATTTGTTGTCCTTGTCCCCATTATCTATGACTGTATGCCTAGAGGAGCCGCCATTAGACTCATGAAGTGAACGGAGTTTGCGTAACTCTGTCTATACTCTGTCTATAGGTTATGACACAAACAGGCTGAGCTGCCGTGATCATGTTGAGCGCACCTCTCGTTCTTATGACAGCGACTGGAGGAGTGGTTTGGAGGAAAACTGTTTTGAATTGCTATTATTGTTGAAGCACAACAGAACCCGAGGATTATATATTTCAAGGGCGAGAGAACACAATAACAATCCTAATATTTTTTTTCTTCCATATTGGGATAAAAACAGCATTTGAAAGTTTGATGGTGCGTTTTTAACAAGTGGGTGAAGTTGGAACTTTTCTATTGCATGTTATGAGAGGCAGGGTTCTTCTGCAGCCAGTTTGCACGCGCCTACTGGTGTTTACTCGTGTGACGCCGTCTTGGGATGAGTGTAGCTCTGGTCCAGAGCTCCACTGGTTCTGAGTCTGACTTGCATTGGAGCTCTGTTGGTCTCCGTGCATTCGGCCATTACTGCACCCGACCAGCCTCTCTTCTCTAGTGGATATATAAAGAACGTTTTACCTACTCACCAAAATAAACACGTCTTGTGTCATTAGAAAGCCTACTTACCTTAGTGGAAACACTCTGAGCCCCCCACCACACGGATAAAATGGACTTTTTGGCCAGAACGTGATCGTTTTTCACCGGAAAAACAACCAGGATTTGCGCCCTCTACCGATATTGCCAATAGAAAAGTTCCATAGGAAATATTTTTCCTTCAGTGAAAAACGATCGCGTTCTGGCCAAAAAGTCCATTTTATCCGTGTGGTGGGGGGCTAAGAGTGCGACCACCAAGGTAAGTAGGCTTTCTAATGACACAAGACGTGTTTATTTTGGTGAGTAGGTAAAACGTTCTTTATATATCCACTAGAGAAGAGAGGCTGGTCGGGTGCAGTAATGGCCGAATGCACGGAGACCAACAGAGCTCCAATGCAAGTCAGACTCAGAAGCAGTGGAGCTCTGGACCAGAGCTATAGGGATGAGTGTACAGGTAGTCACACCACTCAATAAGACAGGTGTTTTCAATTAATCTATCATGGTCAAATGGAGTTTTAAGTTACTAGTGTTTGTACTGTATAGTAAAGCTGGGGCGTGGCAGCTACAATGAAAAGGCCTATCAAGTAAACATTGAAAACACTGAAGTGAGCAAGCAACTTAAAAACTGTCTTGAGCGTTCACAAAAGCCCGAGTACACCATACTCACCCCCTCCCACCTTCTCTCTCTGAAATATCCCTTTAATACCATCCATATCGAATGTTAGACGTGAGACAGTCAGTGGATCGCAGATGGAGTGTATAGCTATCATAGAGCGCATGCAGACTAGGCTACATCCACGGATCCACCTGGGACCTGTCACTGTGTGTTGGTTTCTACCCGAGCTGCAGTGGAGCGCATCAGGGACGTGTAGAGAGTTGTGGTTAGAGGGGCAGGGGCTGAAATCCCATAAGAGGGCACCTTTGGGATAATATTGAAGAAAACAGCAGATCTACAAGCTCTCGCCCGTGAGCAAACCTTTCGTTCACCCTTTGGGGGGCAGCTGGTTAACCAGATGTAACTCTTTGAGAGCGTAAAAACCAAATGGACCCTTGCGGGTCCATTTGGTTTCATTTTTACACCCTCAAGAGTTAAAACATCCATCATGTGAATTAGTCCAACTTAGTCTAGGCCTACACAACTAGAAAATGTCGAAGATTAATGGTCATTTTGATCTGTATGTTCCAGGCGAGCATCTAGCACATAGTGCATTTTGGAAGTGCCACTAGTGCATTTTGGATCTTGTCCAGCAGGCCACTAGGTGGCGCAGGCCACCGGGAAAACTCCCTGTACTCCAGATGGCCAATCCGCCCCTGGAAGAAGGGACACTGTTGTTTTTACCGGCAGGTGAAACACCCTTGTGACGTCTATGTGTGCACGTCCCTGGAGCGAGCACAGCGCAGCGCCAACAGATTCCATTCCAGAGCTGAGGAACTAAAAGCACACACACACTACAGGTCTCGTGGTACGTGCGGTCGGTCGGTGGACTGGACAAGACTCCACCCGCTCACTAATTAGAGCAGAGCTGTTTGCAATATCACGAGTCTGCGAGTTTTTTTTTGCGTCTGGCACGCGCGCCACGGACGGGCAGTCATCATGTCTCTTTCGCCATCGCCTTTCTTGACCACCTACTCGGCTTGATCTTCCTCATCCTCACCCTCCTCCTCGATCTCGACTCGAGGCAGATCTCCACTAGATCTCCCCTTCTTCTACCTACCTACCTACCTGCCTGCCCCCTCCCCACTCTCTTCCCTTCCCTTCCCTTTCCCCCGGGGCCGCCCGCCCCCTCCCCGGATCGCCGTTGGACAAGCTCGCACTTCTCACTCGGGTGTGACATTTCTCGTGCAGGGCAGGGGTCTCCCTCCTGGGTCTCGTAGGGGGAAAATGACGGATTCCACAGCAGCCATAGACCCCGCTGACACCACCAGCACCAACAACACCGCCGCCAACAACACCATCCCGGTCCCCTCTGTCGTGGATCCCGCCGCGGTTGTGGACGTACAGTGCGATCAACTGACGAACCCCCAACAACAGCAGCAGCAGCAGCAACAGTCCCCACCACCACCCGTAGAAGAAAGCCGGGGAGAAGGTCTGAAGATGGACCACGAGATGAAGATTACGGACAGCATAGAAGGCCAAGGTAATTAAGCTTTACGGATACTGCTCCAGCGCACTGACTGACTGGCAGTCCGATTAGTTGTCCAGCCGCGCACACGGCGCGCAATGCATGGAGAGACTCTAGTCAAATAAACAAATTCAACAGGCTGTGCAATAATGGTAAAATGTAAGCCAACTCGAAGATAATGTAGAACAGTCTTGAGTAGATTAGAAGTCGGCGTGACACGTGACCATAATTCAACAAGTCGACCAGTGGATTTATGTTGGAAGAACTTCTTGAATTATTATAATTTAGTTAACACAATGAACACATTGGTTGCCAAAATGTTAATTTATGAACATGTCATCCCACTTTTGTCTTTTTCCCCTCATTTTTGGGCGACTCCTCTGTGCCCCCAGAGGGGGAGCAAAGGGATATTCCACTTTCCACTTTCAAAAATACTTTTGGTCATTTTATGGTCTACTCAGTCTCATGTGAACACACCAGAGAGTTTATAAGTTACTCCTTTCAGTATTTAGATACAGTATTTGATGTTCATTTTAGCGCCTCCAGCTCCTTCCTATAGGTACAAATCCATTATAACTTAAAACTCAATTTTAACCAGGACAGATTATTCAAAAACAACCAATCTTTTTTTTCTGGTGACTGATATTGTTCTCCTAATAGGTGAGAGGGCCATGGAATTTCATTTACAGTTTTCATTTATTTTTATATTGTTTTGGAAAATGTACCCACCTCCCTACTTGAGCATGCCCACCCAAATGAATAAAACAATATTGAAAAAAAAGAAGAAAAAAAAGAAAACAGTAAATGAAATTCCATGGCCTTCTCACATACTAGGAGTGCCTTGCATGGTTTCCAGGAGCAATTTTGGGGTTAAGTGTTGTCTTGTTCAGGGAGACATCGACACCAACTCTGGGGGAGCCAGGATTCGAACCGGCAACCTTGCGGTTGCCATCAGGTGACTCTATTCCTTAGCCAACGCCCTGACCCAGTGTTTGGGAAAATAGTGCCCAAGACAATCATAAAACAATCAGCATCCTCAGCTCAAAAGCTATCGGCCACTCTTTTATGTCTCACCTGTTGTTCCACCACATAATTGATATTTGATATTTTCACTGTAGTTTGGGTCTCGGGAGGCAATTAAGTACACATTTGGGCCTCAACCTATAAAGCAATTGGCAACCACTGGATACAGTAGGCTACAGTACTGCGCTGTGCTAAACTGCACTTTGCAGAGTACAGTTTACTGTACTGTCTTACTAATACGGTTCTACTGTGCTGTACTCTGCTGTACTAATACGGTACTGTGCTATATTGTACCATGCCATACTGCACTACAGTGTACATTACTGTACCGTAATGTACTGGGTAACAGGAAGGTTTGGACCAAATCATACTCGGCCCTGAGTATAGGAAGAGTTACACTGTGGCAAACTCCGTTCACTTCATGAGATCAGTCCAATGGCGGCTCTATCATCAAGTTGTGTTTCACCATGTTAAGGACTTTTTTGGGGGAGGGGGATTTTTGGGGGAAATGTCCCTCTCGAGAGCTCGTTTTTTTTTTTTACCCCTCAATGTCGCAACATTTTCACTTGGGAAAATATTGTATCACTTGGGCTGAGCCTTCATATGTATTCAGCACTGTACTACAGCGTACACCACAGCGTGTCACTGTGTGACATTCAATTCACGACTGTTCTTGGCAGGTCTCCTGGAGAGCAGCATGCGCCTGAAGCCCCACGAGGCCCAGAGCTACCGGAAGAAGGCTCTGTACGTGTCCTGGGTGTCCATCTGCGTCACCATCGTCTTGGCCATTGCAGCTTTCAGTAAGTGCCTTTTTGGACCTTCATACTACTGTACGTGTGCTAGAGGGCAGATCTTGGCATGGGCATGGTGGGCCAATGCCCCCCTAAATGCCCTGACTGCCCCACCAAACACAATGGCATGCAAAATAACCCATGATATTTCAAATTGCTTATATTTAAAATGATTTGAAACACTACTACTGCTACTAACTACAATTGTCTCACCACTAAACCATCAGCATTTCATCATTGACAACAGAAAACCCTGAGTCAGACTTTTAGTTTTATGCATGCTGCGCTGCGTAACTGTTGCAACTGCAACAACAACTGATGTTAATATTATTGATGCTTATACTTGGCTAATAAAATTCTTTTAACCAAAAATGTTATGGGTGCGACTTCATGGGGGCGATTTCATTGCACCCATACCATTTTCTCTTGCCCACCCAATTGGGAAATGTTACATCCGCGCCTGAGTTGTGCCGTGGTCTTACTTTCGCCTTTGTGTTTGTCTACTCTGTTTCACTGACACTTGGATGAAACAGAGCTTTCGTTTGATTTTCCCCCCACATTTGGCATCTGGGCTTGGGGAATAAGGTGGTCCTTGTCGTCAAAGGCAGATGTGACATCTGTTCTTCTACAGCCCCGGCTCATTTTCTGCCAGCCCTCAAGTGTCGACTCTCGCTTTGCCTTGACAGCTGACTGTGTTATTTGAAAAATGCCATTTAGTGGCACACCGAAGCCTATCTGCCTTCTGAGAGAGTAAACATGCCCACGGGACGCGGCAGCCTCCCGTCGTGGTGCTGACAGAAAGCGTGTGTGTGCGTCTGTGTGTGTGTTTCTGGTGGCAGGGGTTGACACTAAGGTCTCCGAGGCACTTGCCCATCGGGCAAGTGCAAGTCAGGTTCTACTTGCCCTCAGGTCATGGTCACTTGCCCCCCAGTGGTCCCTGAGAGGGTTCCAGGTGGTCCCCAGTTAAGTTTGTTAACCAGATGTAACTCTTGAGAACGTAAAAATGAAACCAAATGGACCCTTGCGGGTCCATTTGGTTTCATTTTTACACTCTCAAGAGTTAAAATTCATCATCTTAATTAGCCCAGGTCTACACAACTAGAGAATGTAGAAGATTAGGTCATTTTGATGTGTGTTAATTTGCCTGTTTTGTTTCCCAAATCCAGCCTGGAATTGTGGACAGCTAGAAAGCAGGGAAAGACACAGAGGCAGAGTGCAATGACTGCCTTCAAGACAAATTTATCTTGTGTTGTGTTATAGTGCACTAAGTTGCACACTTGCCCGATCGGGCAACCAGGTAGCAGTCTTCACTTGCCCCACCATTTTTTTTACTTGCCCCGGGCAAGCGGGCAAGTGTTAGTGTCAAGCCCTGTGGTGGTGGTCAGTGTTGAAGCCTAGCCTACTCCAGAGCCTTCTAGTAGGAGAGTTGCGATATTGAGGGCTCAGAAACCAGAGCGGAGCAGCCCGTCGTCACGTGACTATACAGAGCCTCTCCGAGTCCTAGCTGCAGTTGGGAATACATTGTTTTCAACGAGAACGGCACAAATAAGAGCTATTTTAGGTACGGATGCAAAACGACAACTGTTTTAAAGTGTTGTTCAGTCATGACTACAGTCTCTGTAATGCTTATGTTGTACTATTATTAAAGAATAAGGATTTTAAAGTCATTAAATATCTGAGTCCAACGCATTTCTGCATACTCCTACTGCTACATTGGACTCAGAGCAGCCTCGCACTAGTCTTGTCTCGAGACGCTCCGTATCGTGAGATTGTCAGTTTGTGTGAATGGGGAGCTGTTGGCTCTATGCTCCTCCAGCAGCGCGAGCGCCCTGGCGCATAGGAGTGAACGGGAATATCGCAACTCTCCCCTATAAAGGCTCTGGCCTACACCATGCAGTAGTGAGTTGTAACACCATTTTAACAAGATTTCAACATATGGGTTCCAATGGCAATTTTTTGCATTAAAAGCTATAGTAAGTGATTTGGGTGATTTGGAAAACCATCAGGTCCCCCACGGTAGCAAGATGTGCACATGCAGACACTCTACAATGAGGGGAAGTGCAACAGGCCAATAGAGATGCGCAGTGACGTCACCGCCCCGGTTCCGGAAGTCTTTTCCCCATTCATTTTTCTCATAGACTTTTCGAAAATGGTTAATAAAAACACGATCGCGCCGCGGCCAAAGCCAACTCGGGTCGTGACAAATCATGACAACAAACACAATATCGTCATATAATATATAATTAGGAAGAAGTAGAAAACGGCATGATACAAGACTTTTTGTTTCGTTTTTCATCTTAGAAATTATTTTATTGTCCCAAAAGTTTGTGTGTGTCATCATGATTCGTCACAACTGGAGTTGGCTTTGTCCGCGGCGTAATCGTCTTGATATAAATTATTTTCGAAAAGTCTATGAGAAAAATGAATTGGGAAAAGACTTCCGGAACCGGGGCGGTGACGTCACTGCGCATCTCTATAGCATATAGGCCTACACCAAGCCCCACCCCCCCTCAAACCTGATTGGAGGAAGGCCTCATCTCATCCTGACTGAACAAAAAGCTGAAACTATTTTTTTTATTTTATTTTATTTTTTGACCCCTGGGGCTCACTGGGGACATGGAGGAACTGTGGTCACCAGGATTAGCCAAAAGAGAAGGAAAAAAACATTTAAATGAAGTGAAATAATTTAAGTGAAATAAATTAAGAACATAAACTATTATTTCTACTATTTAGTACTATTTAGTAAATAAACTATAGTACAGTATGTAGCAAGGCCTAAATGTAGCAATATGTTAACCTAGTTTGTCAAACAGGATGTTCGAAACAGGATGTTTGACAAACGCAATTCGTACAATTTGTGAGCCACTCGCAGGTAAATAATAATAAAAATGTACAACAGCTTCAGAATTCAATTGACTCAACTCGTAGAGGAAAATGTGAAACTATCAGCAAATATACAGTATACATAACAAAAATCTTTGGAAATGTGATGAGGTGAAGGAACCTATTGCTAACTCACATCTCAGTTTTAGGATGAAACAAAGAAGGACAAAAAACTGTAAAACTGCACCCTTTCACTGACTCCATCTTGCAGTCTTTGAACACACCGCTTTCAGAGAGAGCGATGAACAAATTTTAGCCTTTGGGTAGGGGAGTCCTTCTGGTTGAACTGTCTGTTTTGTCTTTGCAGTGGCTTACTGGCAGTATAGCCTCCTACAAGCATGTCAAGGCTGTGAACCCATACATATGCTGATAGGGATGACTCATATTGTGGCGTCCGAGAGAAGATGGGAAAAGACCTTGCTTCCTCTCAAACTCTGACATTTCTATGTTGAAGAAGAAAGACGTTTTTTTGGGGCGGGAATCTTTAGAGATGAAAACTAGTCTATCGCCGCCCACTCGCCGGCCGCGCTATGCGAAGTCACTTGAACATGACTACAAATCCTTCAGCCTATAATAAACCGATTGAATTTGAGAAAAGTGAGAAACGCGTTTCTCCACTGCCTACACATGCGAAATAGTCAATGCCCATATGCAGCTTAAAGGGGAACTCCACCCATTTTCAACATTCTAATATGTCATTAGTATAGCCTAGCGGTGCTGGGTGGACATGTTAAAAAGTTCCCCCATTCTGTGTTCCCAAGAAATGGAGGTCTGAAGAAAACTACTAACATGTGAAACATCTTGATGACATCATCAAGATGTGCTTTCACCATGTTAATGGATTTCTTCAGATGCTTCTTTTTTCTGAGAGCATACAAATGGAACCAAATGAACCCGTTAGGGTTCGTTTGGTTGCATTTGTACGCTTGAAACTTAATCGAAACTTAATCAAAATCCATGTTTCAGAATTTGGACAATGTAAAAAAAAAATGAATATCGAAAATCGTGTCTTCCCCTTTCTTAGTGCATTTACGGTACAACTGTGTCACACTCACTCACAGCCTACCTTCCCGTGAAAAGTGTTCTGTTAAATAAGGAAAGAAAGAATGCACTTTTACTATTTGTTTCTTAAAGGGGAATTCCACCCACTCAGAGATGTTGTGTGGACATGATAAAAAAAGTTTCCCCAATTTTGTATTTCCTAAAAATGTAGGTCTGAAAAAATCATTAACATGGTGAAATACATCTGATGACATCATCAAGATGTATTTCACCATGTTAATGATTTTTCTTTCAATTTTTTCCTGAGAGGGTACAAAATGGAACCAAATGGACCCGCTAGGGTCCATTTGGTTCACATTTGTATCCTCTCAGGAAAAAATTGAAAATGGGTAGAATTCCCCTTTAAGAAAAAGAAGGAAAAAAATACTTGAATGTTCATTAAAAGAAAGAAAAGTGAGGTTTGCACTTTATCCATCATCTTTGTTCAATAAGTAATAAATAATTGTCTTTTTGTAGTTCCCCCCCACTATATAGTATAGCTTAAAGAGACCTTGCTGTAACATAAACCACTGCAACGTTCATCTCCTGCTGCTCCCGATTCTGCAGTAAATGCAGATTCAGCGCTGGATAGCAAATGCATAAGTAAAGAGGACAGGCGCGTTGTTGCAGCAGCACAGTTGATCGCCTCAATATCCTTCGGTTTGCCGGTGGGCAGAAAACACCAGCGTCTTCGAAACACACTATATGTTACAGTATATACCTCCCTCCTAAGCCCTCCTCACCCCCCTCCCTCCGCCATTCCATCCGAAATTCCCGCCCACTTGTGTTTGTTGGTGCGTCCGGACTAGGCGCCGTGGGGGAAACTATCCCCCAGTGTCAACAACAACAGCGGGCAGGAACACTATCCGCGTTTCAGTGTGGGTGTGTGAGGTGGAGGGTTAGTCTGAGCACCAAGGTAGTGTGAGCGCCTCTGTGTTCAATTGGTTATTTTTTTTTACCAAAATGTAAACAACAAAAACAATGAATCTGAAGCGAATAGAAGAAATGAAGAAAGAAAGCGGCTGCTGTTATCAGAATGGAATTACAAATAGTAATTTGATTTGTTCTGGTTGAACTGGCCGCAAGATTGGACTCTTGGTTCACCGTGGAGGCTTTTTTCGAGGGGAGCCATTAGCTTGTTACTGGCGCGAGTGAAAAAGAGAGAAGGAGAGGAGAGGAGAGGAGAGGAGAGGAGAGGAGAGGAGAGGAGAGGAGAGATTCAAGAACACTGCGTCCCTTCCTGAATTGAATACAACCCATGTTGGTTCAGGCACTTCCTATTCTGAAAAAAAGGTGGTAGACCAGAACTGGCTGGGCAGGCTTGATCGGCTGATAATCATTTCCTTCTTCCCCTTTTCTTGGTTTGTGTGCGCGTACGACGTCACATTCCTTAAATAGTCGACTATACATGCATCCAGTGGATATAACATTTCCCAATTGGGGGGGCAGGAGAAAATGGTATGGGGGCGGCTTCATCGCCCGTGGCGCGAAGCAACACGGGCGATGAAGCCGCACTCATACCATTTTCAGTTACAGGACTTTTATTAGTCAAGTAAAGAATCAATAATAACATCAGTTGTTGAAGTTGCAACAGGCACGCAGCATGCATAAAGCTAAAGGTCTGACTCAGAGAGTTTTCTGTTTTCAACGATGAAATGGAGTTGGTTTAGTGTGGTGACACAACTGTAGTAAATACTTTTAAATATAAGCACTCAAATATCTTTGTTTTGCATGACATCATGTTTGGTGGGGCAATCTGGGCATTTAGGGGGGCATTCCCCCCCATGCCCATGCCTAGATCCGCCCCTGCATGCATCTGTTACATCACATCGGAGCGTGCGCCGCTCAGGCTGATCCCTGTGGTGTCACTCTTGAAATATACTACCTACCGCTTCATGGCAAACATCCACGTACACAGAGAACATACGGTATAGCCCAGTGTTCCCTATACACATCCTGTTATAAACCTACAGTAAGTAGGCTTACATCGGGACTGCCCCAATCGCCGCTCAGACTGTCAACAGACCAGTAAGCCATCTACCAATGTTTTGACATCGCTGGGCGTGCACTGCACAGTACAGTATGTCTGTGTAGAATATTGACTGCATATGTTCATCCAACCCAGTCTCATGAGGTTTAGGCGAATATGCACGGAGATGGCAATCCGTCCATATCCGTGCATATTCGCTTACAAGAAATCCGTGCATATTCGCCTACAATAAATCTGTGCATATTATACTTGCAAATACTCCACTGAAAATGACGGAGCGGCGCCGTCTCTGCCAACCATGAGCATTGTGAAGCGCCACTGAGCGAGGCGCTAGCCCAGCGATTTGCCGCACTGAGGATTGCGATGTTCGGCAGAGCCAATTCAGCCGCGTCAGAGTTGCGATGTGTTAGGGACAGAATAGTAAATATTATAAAACCCAAACTGCCCCACTCCCAACTAGCCACTTCCGTGTTTGTGAAAACCACGCCCAAGTAAATATTCACAGATTTTTTGCTTTAACTAGTAGTGTATGCACGCAATTCGTAGGTGGCATTCCGTGCATAGTGTACTACTATCTGTGAGACCGGGCTGGTTCATCCGGCCCTACAGTGAATGATCGTCAGAATGAATATGATCTCTTATACAGCGTCGTTCCACTCCGGCCATAGCTGAGTGGTAATCCGGCAGTCAACGGTTTGCCTAAAGGCCACACCAAGCGGCCCGCCGGCATCAACGCTCTGATCGATAGGCCCACGGATTTAAATCAGCCCATCGGTTATCTGAGATTTAACCAACGGGGAATAATATAGGACAAAACACCCCCCACCTTCCTAACCACAGAGAGAGAACATCCAGGCCTCCGGTAATCATGTTGTCCGGTTATATTATAAGCATCACTGTAAGTGTTTGCGGGAATCTACTCTGCTTTTATAAGTGCTGATTGGACAGGAATCAAGTTAAGTATATGGACGATACGCCATCAACCCTGCAGGTTTGAGGTTCATGCGTAATGCCTCGAGTTGTGAGAGACAACTTGCCCATCTGGTGGCACTATAAAACCGGCATGGTATGTGTATCTTATCCGTCACCACCTGCTCCCATTCCCTGCCTATACTGTAGATGTGAGGTTCTACGTACGTTAGGAGTGATTGATGATAACACCCAGGTAATGCACACAGTGAAACATTAGCATTATGTAAACAAACCAGACAGCTCTGGCTGCTACACGTGTGTGTGTGTGTGTGTGTGTGTGTGTGTGTGTGTGTGTGTGTGTGTGTGTGTGTGTGTGTGTGTGTGTGTGTGTGTGTGTGTGTGTGTGTGTGCGCGCACGCTTGTGTGTGAATTCTCCCACTGATAAACAGGTGCAGCTGGCAGGCACATGCACGCACGAACACAAAATAGAGACAATTCAGTACCAGGGGCGGATGTAACATTTCCCAATTGGGGGGGGGGGGGGGGGGGGGCAGGTGAAAATGGTCTGGGGACAGCTTCATCGCCCAATGAAGCCGCATCCATACCATTTTCTGTTACTGTGACTTTTATTGGGCAATTAAAAGCATCAATAATAACATCAGTTGTTGTCGAAGTTGCAACAGACACGCAGCATGCATAAAGCTAAAGGTCTGACTCAGAGAGTTTTCTGTTTTCAATGATGAAATGCTGTTGGTTTAGTGGTGACACAGCTGCAGTTAGTTAGCAGCAGCAGTAGTAGTGTTTGAAATCATAAATATAAGCGATTTGAAATATCTTGGGTTGTTTTGCATGCCATTGTGTTTGGTGGTGGGGCAGTCAGGGCATTTAGGGGGGCATTGCCCCCCCATGCCCATGCATAGATCCGCCCCTGTTCAGTACATTGTACAGTATCTACAAATCACACGAGACAATGAATGAATGAATGAATGAATGATCATTTTGCCATCAATAAAACAATAAAACGTCTTCACTGAACTGCTCTCAATACGGACAGCCATTAGAGAGGATAGATACTAGGGAATCTCGTTGCTGATGTTCATAGGCTACAGCCGGCAAAATGACGCAAGTCAGGGGCTATATTTGTAAATTCCCCGTTGTGCTCGTGTTGTGTCTGACGTGTCTGTGGCTTTGCAGGAAGCAGAAGTTTTTTTTTCTAGAAGAGAAGTGTTATGGTAGGAGCTTATGTAGTGTGTAGACCAATGCCAGTGGAACTGTGTTGCCAGGCAACAGTTTGGGTCGAAGTTTATTTCCCCTCAGCTATACTGATAGTCGCGAAGTAAACAATGCACCAGTTTGGACGTGTATAATGTTGTCCAGTGTGAAAATGTCTAACTATAGCATACAGCAGGGATGGGCAGTTATTTTTCCCAAGGGGCCAAATGAGATACATAAAATATTGTGGAGGGCCAAGACTAAAATTTCAAGATAAAAGTAAGAATAAGACCGACCTCATATCGTGCCACCGAGTGGCACGATATGAGCTTGTAGGTCTGATATTTAAAAACAAACAAAAAAATGAAAATGATGCGCAAATCCAAGAATATATTCTATTTGACACCTGATTGTAGTTTAGGACACTAGATTCTAGTTTCCGACTAGTTTCTATAGTTTCTGATGCCAGATTTGGACAGATTCTATAGATTTTTCAGATTCTGAAAAATCAATTTTTCTGTGTCAGTGATGCTCAACATATTTCATGCCAAGGTTCCCCAGAATTATCTATATTTGACGGCGGACCCCCATCTGAAAACGAGTTGTTCTAGGGAAGCAACGATTTTCGTTCAAAATATTTGCTTCCGAAAGAATATATATTCAAGATTTGCATCACATTTTCACATTTTTTCAAAAATATCAGAGCTAAAGCTCACAGCGCGCCACTCGGTGGCGCGCTGTGAGCTTGTAGCTCTGATATTTTTCAATAGCTTAAGTGTAACATAATGCTTTGAACACCAAAATGCAAAATGGTTAAAGGACCACTTCATCACTTTTCAGCGCATCTTCATATAATAGGTCCTCACGAATGTACATGATAAAATACCACATTTTCTTCTCTAGTCTGTGTGTCACAGGCAGTGTTGGGAC
This sequence comes from Benthosema pterotum, assembly GCA_039105355.1. NCBI lineage: Eukaryota > Metazoa > Chordata > Actinopteri > Myctophiformes > Myctophidae > Benthosema > Benthosema pterotum. Next base: position 5,439,316 of record CM076988.1, on the reverse strand, counting down.
ATGTGCACTACGTAACTTAATATATGACATAATATATTACCAAAATGCAGTAACTTGTACTATAAATAATATTACTTAACAAAAACAATCTAATATGTTATACTTTTCTTTCTGCAATGCTGCATTACTTTCAATATTACTTTCTGTCGTTGAAAATGTTCTTGTGAAATTATCTTGACAACTGCAGAAGTTAAATAATTACTCATTTTATATAATTTGTCATCAAATTATTTATTCAGGAGTGACTTTTTTCAAGTTGATTTCATATGTATTTGGCCAGATAGCCAAGTGCGTAATTATACATTTTGTAAAAATAAATAAATACATAAAAAATAGAGTAATATGTAATAGTAATATTAATACATTACACTTGCTCAGACAGTAATATTGTAATATAATATATTGCTTTAAAATTAAGGTAATAATTAATAAGTAATATATTAACAAGGTTGAAGTTTATTTATTTATTAAATAAACTTCAACCTTGTTAATATATTACTTATTAATTATTAATAAGTAATAAATCATGGTACATATTACCTATCCCTCCTCCCTTCATGATGCACACCTTTTATTTTGAAATTCCACAGCCCTCCTGTGAGAGACAGAGCGAGTAGAAAAACAATAGTGGTATTTTATCATGTAGCCTACATTAGGGAGGACCTATTATATGAAGATGCGTTGAAAAGCGGTGAAGTGGTCCTTTAAAAGACCCTGTAACTCTCGAGAGGGTAAAATAAAACCCAGTGGACCCACTTTTCATTGCTAAGCAACTGCATTAGGCGTCTACACAAGTCCATACAATTAGAGAATGTAGAGGAATCGTTCCGTTTGATCAACGTTATGATTGTTATGACCTAATGAACCAGTGAATCGATACAGCACGGGATTAGTGGGTCACAATCTTATCCAATGTTGACAAAAAACCCTTCAGTTCTGGGTCTCTGAGTGGTTCGATTAACCCTTTCGGTTTTAGCTGTTGAAAAATAGCAGATCTACAAGCTCATATCGCGCCACCGAGTGGCGCGATATGAGCTTCTAGTTCTGCTATTTTTGAAAAGTTGTGAAAATGCAAGGTGCAAATCTTTGAATACATTATTTCGGAAGCAAACATTTTTTAACTCAAATCTTTGCTTCTGGGGGATCCCTAGAACAACATGTTTATAGATGAGGTTCTGCAGCTAATAGATTTCTGGGGGTCCTGCCTATGGAATATGTTAAGCATCACTGACAGAAACAGATTTTTCCAGAAAAAACTAGAATCTCGCACCAGGGACTAGAATTTAGTGTCGGGAACTAGAATCTAGTGTCAGAAACTGGAATCCAACTACAGAAACCACAAACTACCGTACTAGAATCTACCGTGGGGAACTAGAATCTAGCATGAGGAACTAGAATCTAGCATCAGAAACTAGAATCTAGCGCTGTGAACTAGAATCTAGCATTAGAAACTAGAATCTGATCAGGACACAAACGGTTAAAAAGGGGTTGAACTACCACTGTGTACCGTCGTGCACACAGCGAGCGAGCACATTTGTGAACCTAATGTGCGTGTACCTTACGGGAAAAAGCCCACCACCGCTTCGTTAGAACTCCTAACCCCCGCTGACACCGCCGCGCTTTCCTGGGAGCCAATTATCCAGCCAACCCGAGCTCTGCTGCTTCCTTTGACAACTGCACCGAGCGGCGTGACGCTAATTTGCACTCTGCTTGAAAGCCAGCCAGTGTGTGTGTGTGTGAGAGCAGGGGCGTTTTTGGCATTAGGCAGACTATGCATTTGCCTGGGCCGCCATGAAGGGGCTCATATCTTTAATAAATACATTATACTTGCCCTCTATAATTTGGCAAGGCTGCAGCCTTCATGAGGATTTCAGTAGGATTTCACAGGGGCTGTGGCCCCAAATTAATTTGCTGGCCCAGGCTAGGCTTGGGCCTGGAATTCAGGGTAGGGGAAAAAAAATTCGCCCTTGCATAGTAACTGACAAACAATGAGTAGTGGTGGGGGATTCAGGGGACTATACATTACAATGGCATGTTTCCAAGGTGTTATAGACTTCATTAACAGCCTACTGTTGTCTACAACTGTCTATAACTACAATTGAACATTTTAAACACACATACTGTAATATGTTCAATAGGTAAAGGTAAAGTTAGAGCGGCCATCTTTGGGAAAGATATTTAGTTTAGAGTGGGGGAAAGCTGGTGTCCAAATATTCTTGTCAAAGCTGCCATTTTCATTCGTTTGACAACAGTTTGGGTTTTATAAACCATGTGGCCGATGCCACTCTATGTCAAATTCTCCCTGGGGTGGGTGTATGTACTGTATGTTTGCGCATGTGCGTGTGTTAGTGTGTGTGTGTGTGCCTGCATATTCTCACAACGGTGCGAGGTATTGAAGTCCTCCTCGTGCAAACAAAAGATGAAAGCCGTGGCGGCGTGTGGACTCATTTCCCCGCGGTGTCTCTTTCTCAAACACTCACGTTGTGTGACGGTTCCCCATCAAAAAACAACAACACACCGACGCATCCATTTAGCTATCCCGCTGCCGATGTTTACTTTTAATCATGCAAGCTGTCATCTCCCGTTTATAATTGCATTCAGTTTGGCAGCGATCAGAGCTGGGGAGCAGCTGTGTGTGCGTGTGTGTGTGTGTGTGTGTGTGTGTGTGTGTGTGTGTGTGTGTGTGTGTGTGTGTGTGTGTGTGTGTGTGTGTGTGTGTGTGTGTGTGTGTGTGTGTGTGTGTGCGCGCGCGCGTGCGTGCGTGCGTGCGTACGCGCGTGCGTGCGTGGTTATGTTGGTACCTCCCCAAAACCACCACTATGCGATATTATACAATCTCAAGTGCAGGACAAATTTGCATTTATCTTACTAATAACCCATTAAAGGGGAAATCCACCCATTTTCAACATTCTAATATGTCATTACTATACCCTAGAGGGGCTGGGTGGACATGATAAAAACGTTTCCCCATTCTGTGTTTCCTAGAAATGGAGGTCTGAAGAAAATCATTAACATGGTGAAACACATCATGATGGCATCATCAAGATGTATTTCACCATGTTAATGGATTTCTTTAGACGCTTCTTTTTCCTGAGAGCGTACAAATGGAACCAAATGAACCCTAATGGGTTCATTTGGTTGCATTTGTACGCTCTCAGGAAAAAATGTTGTAAATGGGTGGAATTCCCCTTTAAAGATGTATAGTTGCCACGACTGCTATACTGATAATCAAACTACATTGAATGAAAGTAATAGTGTGTAACTATACCTCAAATGGCCTGAATGTGATCACTGATCATGTCCCAAATGCTTTCCCAAATGCTTTGAGAAATGATCACATGAGCCTGAGTAGATGCTAAAAAAAAAGCATAATAAAAAAGTTCAGTTCCAACTACGAGTTCAGCACCAAGGACAGCGTGGCGCCATTTCGGAATGCAGTTTAGAACTAATGGATAAGAGGTATTTCGAATTTGACCATTCTAAGGTATTGCTAAGACAGTACAGAATGGCAGAGCGGCCCAAATACAAGTGCCAATCGATTTTAAACTATAGCCACCACTGGTTATGTAAATGGCATGGGCCTGCCTGACATACCAGGGGCTCCTCGCCCCTGCTGTTTACACAAGCCGACAACAATGTCACCACATCACCCAAACAAACATAGAAGTACGGCGTGTCTTTCCGGTTGGAGTTCATGCCATCATTTGCCTCTTACCCTATTCTACAAGCTCTCATCCCTGGCCTCTGTGTCTGTGGGTTAGGCTGACCAACAGTGACATGCAGTAGTTTCACCAGTGGCAGTGAAAATATGCCATTTCCATCAGAAATCAGATCCAGGGACGCAGCCAGTCAGGGACACACATTGCTGTCTAAAGGAGTGGCTAATGCCACTCAAAAACGGAATCGAATATGCACATCACGTTGTGGAGGTGCTGCCGGGTTTGGAACGTGACATTGGAAAAAGGAAAAGAATGAACCTGCAGCACTCCCAATATAATTTATTGATTCGTTTTGACCAGATGAAGAGCACCCTGGCTCAAAACATCATCAATAAATTACACTGGAGTATTCTTCTTTTTTCACATTCTGCCTCTTAAGCAGGTGCTTTAGCAGGGGTGGATGTAACATGTCCCATTTGGGGGGGGGGGGCAAGAGAACATGTTGGAGGGGCAAGAGAAAATGGTATGGGTGCGGCTTCATCGCTCGTGGTGCGAACGAAGCCGCACCCATACCATTTTAGGTTACAGGACTTTTATTAGGCAAGTATAAGCATCAATAATAACATCAGTTGTTGTTTAAGTTGCAACAGACACGCAGCATGCATAAAGCTAAAGGTCTGACTCAGAGAGTTTTCTGTTTTCAATGATGAAATGCTGTTGGTTTAGTGCTGCCAAAATTGTAGTTAGTAGCAGCAGTAGTGTTTCAAAGCACTTGAATTTGAAATATCTTGGGTTGTTTTGCATGGCATCGTGTTTGGGAGGGGGAGCAGACTGGGTATTTAGGGGGGCATTGCACCCCCCCCCCATGCCCATGCCTAGATCCGCCCCTGTGCTTTAGCCTTATGCAAAAGCAAAAGGGGGGAGGGAGAGCGAATACAACACAGTGGAAAACCAACATTACAAAGCCCCCTTGGCACAGGCCCCACCAGGACCGGTGCATGGTGAACGCCCCTGCACCTAGACTATCTATCTTCCATCAGTATTCATAGTGAGTAGAAAGATGTCACGAAAGGCAGTATGAAAAGGATTTCAGCCGCGAGAACAGAATGAGACACAGCATGACGAACAACAAATGTTTTTGTTTCATGTGCCAGTATTTGCAGGGAATGTCACACTCATCTTAGCTCTCAAAAAGCCACTGTAACTGAAGTGTGTCACGGCATTGTCGCACACACAGACAATATAGGGGGTAACCTTTCAATCAGATGTTGAAATACACCCATGAGCTGTCACACAATGTCATAATCGTCAGTGCATCAAAAGCCCTGTCATACTGTAAACCACATATGTCAAACTCAAGGCCCAGGGGCCAAATCAGGCCCGCGAATGAATTATCTTTGGCCCGCGGGATGATATTGAATTAGTATTAGAACTGGCACTCTGGTATATTGCACACAGCATGATAAGAAATGAATGCAACTAATTGTTTGACTTCCTCAGTCTCATTTACTTTCTCAATTAACACCTGCCATTTTTCATTATAACTTAAAACAGTTTTTAATGCAGGCAGTTTCATCTTTACAATTATCTTGCCATTAAGAGACATTGATTTTTGAAGGGAAATTACTTTCTTGCCGTTTGACAGGGACGTCATCGTAAAGCGGTGTTGAAACACAGACGGTATCTACGGCCCTCAATTTTATTTTATTTTTTTTACTAATTTTTCTATTTTGGCCCACTGTATTTGGGTTTGACACCACTGCTGTAAACTCCCAAGTGGATGTTTTCACTGTCATGCTGCCCGACAAACAGCACGCCGCAAGTATAGCGATGACTGAGAATTATGGAGGGAACAGAGATGAATGATTTCATGTTACTGGTGGTCAACATGGGGCGGAAATGCGCTCATGAATGAACATGTAACCACAGAGATCCTCCTCATCTTCCTGCCTATGGTTGCTGTCATGCTGAGAAACCTCACACTCACAGGCGTGTGATGTTCAGTCTGACGCAACAACAACAACAAGAGGGAAGGTAGAATTCATTGATGTGGGTCATATGTAACCGGGGAGAGAACCGCAGAGGGAGAGAGAGAGGGAGGGTGAGGGAGGGAGGGAGGCGGGAGGCAGAGGGAGAGATGTATATTCATAATCCATGTACCCTATATTCAACGTATGGACTTGGGCTACAGGTTTAACCTTTGTGTGCCGAGCACATTTCGGTGTTCAACGCATCATGTTTCACTTTAGCTAGTGAAAAAAAAAAATCAGATCTACGAGCTCATATTGCGCCACCGAGTCGAGCAATATGAGCTCGTAGATCTGATTATTTATTTATTTTATTTTTTATTTTTGAAAAATTGTGAAAATGATGAGCAAATATAACAATATTTTCTATTTGACACCTATAGTTTCTGACACTAGATTCTAGTTTCTGATGCTAGATTCTGACACTAGACTCTAGTTTCTGATGCTAGATTCTGACAGATTCTAGTTTCTGATGCTAGATTCTGACAGATTCTAGTTTCTCTGAGAAATCTATGTTCCTGTGTCAGTGATGCTTAACATATTTCATGCCAAGGACCACCAGAATTATCTATATTTGGCTGCGGACCCCCCATCTGAAAACATGTTGTAGGGATCCCCCAGAAGCAACGATTTTAGTTCAAAATATTTGCTTCCGAAAGAATATATATTCAAAGATTTGCATCACACCTACAAGCTGTGAGCTTGTAGGTCTGATATTTTTCAATAGTGTAACATAATTCTTTAAACACCAAGGATACACAGTACACAAAAGGGTTAATAATATAGAAAGGGAATGAGGGATTAACTGTATCGGTAACCTGGTGGTACATGTAATTACTAAGCTTAAACTGCCCACATTCGTATGTAAGATGGCTGGGCCTCTTCCGACACTCGAGATGTAGTGTCGTCTATTCAGTGGAGAAACAGACAAATCTACAATCTCGGCGGCTTTTGCAGAATGTTCAGCCCCCCCTTTCTCAGAATAGTGTCACCACCGGGGTCAAAAAAGACGTCGAAAAATGTAATCCGTAGATGTGAAATAAAAAAAAAGCGCACAAACTGAATTATAGATGATTGAAAACGAACGGCTGATGTCAGACTACACTTTTGCTGCTGCTGCTGCGGCGCTTGAAGGTTTCCTTCCGTATCACTTGTTTCGAGGAGGAGGAGGAGGAGGAGGCAGCGGTGCAGGTTGAAGTGGATATACCTCAACAACGGTGAAACGCTCGCTGAATACTGATCAAACGATAAAGGCGGCGAGGGAGAGAGAGGGAGAGAAGGGAAGGATGGATCGGGAGGTGGGGGCGAGCGAGGCAGGGGCGGATGTAACATGTCCCATTTGGGGGGGGGGGCAAGAGAACATGTTGGAGGGGCAAGAGAAAATGTTATGGGGGCGGCTTCATCGCCCGTGTCGCTTCACGCTACCATTTTCGGTTACAGGACTTTTATTAGAAATATTATTGCAACTGATGTTATCAAAAATAACATCAGCTGTTGTTGAAGTTGCAACAGACACGCAGCATGCATAAAGCTAAAAGGTCTGACTCAGAGAGTTATTTTCTGTTTTCAATGATGAAATGCTGTTGGTCTAGTGGTGCCAAAATTGTAGTTAGTAGTAGCAGTAGTAGTGTTTCAAATCATTTTAAATATAAGCACTTTCAGTTAGTTAGTAGCAGTAGTGGTGTTTCAAATCATTTTAAATATAAGCATTTTAGTTTGAAATATCTTGGGTTGTTTTGGATGGCATCGTGTTTGGGGGGAGGGGGGGCAGACTGGTTATTTACGGGGGCATTGCCCCACCCCATGCCCATGCCTAGATCCGCCCCTGGGGCGAGGGGAGGGAGGAAGGGAGTTGATAAAGAGCAAAACAAGGGAGGGGAGAGAAGCAGTATCACGATTTTTATAATTAAATGAGGGAGAGAGAGGGGGATGAGATAGACAGGCAGATGCTCACAGATGGTGCGAGAGAGAGGGAGAGGGAGAGAGAGATGGGTTGGGGTACGCAGTCCATTTCTTATTAATGAATTCTGGGCTGTTGTCTCTAAAAGCTGGTGTGAGCGGAGCACCGCTCCCCAAAGAGTCTGTCAAGGCTAAAAATAAACCAGAGGAAGTGGTGCATGAGGAAAGGGGAGAGGGTCCCTCTTCTTCTCTCTTTCTTTGGTTTATACGTCCGGGGTCTGTCTCTCTCTCTTTCTCTCCCAGGGCGGATGTCTCATTGGTGTTAGCAAACATAGCCTTTAAGGATAAAGTCAAATAAACCAACGTTGGTTTTGTTTGGTATATATTACACTTCAAGTATATGTTTCACTCCCTTTGATTTACTGTAGGTCGTGGGGCCAAGTACAGTAGCTAAGTACACTTGCGCTTGTGCTTAAAAGTACAAAAGTACTAAGTACAACCCTAAGTCCCACCCCAATCTGGCTTTGTCCAATAGGCATGTTAGAAGAGGAAAGCTTGACCTGCATAGCAGCAGTTGCTAAACTGCTGTCCAATCCAGTATTTGGATTGGCATTGGACAGTGACTAAACCTAGCACCAAAAAGGGTGGTGTTTTGAGGGCTAATTCACTCACTTTCAGATTTAAAGTCTGATTCAAAATTAAATTAGATTAGAAAATAATAACCGATATATACCAGCTCACATGTGTGCCACATTGTGACGCAATGTGAGCTTGTATATCAGCTATTCTCAAAAGACATGCAGTATTTAGTACCAGTACTTTACGTTCATTTTGATATCAATACTTTTGTACTTTTACGCGAGGACATTACAGGATTTCCACTGGTAACAGAGTACATCACAGTATTTACAGTAGACTAGCGCATAGGGTTCTATGCTTTTAAGTACTTTTTTTAACCACAGCGATATTTACCCTCCTTACCATTCCTCCTCCGCAAAATACGCAAAGGTACCTCTCTAGAATGTATTCATTACCTCCAACGAATGGACTTGGACAGAGGCTGTATTTGTTTATGCTCATTATCTGTTAACTTCAACACGGCTTTGAGTATAGCAACGCTGGATCTTGTGTGTGTGGAGCACGCACACACACACACACACACACGCACACACACACAAAAGAGGCTGGCAAACCCCTCATTATTGTCCCAGTCGAGAAAGAAGAGCTCCTTTCCGGCCACTGAACAAATACAGTGCTGAACTATGCGACATGTGGAACTGGCATAGCTTGATAATTTGCACAGAGGTACTGTATGTGCACTAGTCTCTCCAATTGTTACTATTGGTATGTGGTTTCTGGGCTACAATATACTATTGTACAGTATGGGCCAAAAGGCTCATGTCCCTCATGACATATGTGACCGAGGTTGAGTCTTGGGACAATTTTCATTTTTTTATGTTACTTGAAAGCAGGAAATCATTACCCTGGGCCCAGAGTCTTCCCCGCCCGCGCCCCCTATTGGCGTAATGGCGCGGGCGCACATTTCCGCATAAAAACAAATGACTCCGTGCTAACAGGGCAAACAGGGAATACTACCGGCGCTATACGTGGCAATCAGCGCTGCTCAGATTGGTTAGATTCTAACCAATAGGAGTTGAAGTCCCATCCCTGGAAAGTCAAATCCCATCGCTAGCGAATCAGAACCCTGCCCGCAACCCCAGACTCATACAAGCTCGCTTGTATTGAGTGTGGGGAAGCCAGGCTAGGAAAGCATGGCTTCAAACTGGTTGTTGAAACTTTGGAGTTTCCCACCCTGCCACACTTCCAGGGCTGTCTCTTTGTTCTTGCCCTTTTATTGTTATCCTAATAATCTTATGCAGTCAGGAGTTTTTCCAAACATATTTCCTAAAAAAAAATATATGAATGAGGGCTTTCAGTACATTACAGTAGAGGAAACCTGCAGGCTGAAATCAAGCCAGGCCTAATGTGATAATAACTAGAAGGAGGTCAGGTCCACACAAAGAGAGCCTGAGAGATTCTGGAAAACTCGTGAGAGAGACATGTCTGTAGTAAAGTCTAGTGAAGTGATTAGTGATGAAATAGACTCCCAGACATGAAACTAACGACTATTTGGTTATCGTTGACACACAGTTCTGTGCTTTTGGCAAACTTTGATCAAAATAACTGTTCTCTTATAAATTCTCTAATTAACTTCCTGTAAATGAACTAATGCAACAATAACGTAACCCTTGAGAGTGTAAAATGAAACCAAAGGACTCGTAAAAAGGTCCACTTGGTTTCAATTTACCCCCACCTTACACTCCCAAGAGTGAACGAGACATGTTTCATGCTAAAACTATAAATCTGTATAACATATATAAACCTACAATGTATTTGTATGTAAGACTAAACTACCAAGACTAAGACTAAAAGACTAAGACTAGATGAAATCCTTCTTGACATTACGTCGAATAAGACTAGACTTAAAAAAATGAATTTCAGAAGACTAAATGGGACTAAAAGACGCCTTATTGAAAAGACTAAGACTAAATCAAAATATTCCAAAAAAAAAACAAAAAAAACAACAACAACACTGCTGTTCACGTGCGTCCAAGTTATCCTCCTGACAAGGAGTTTGCCTTTGGGTTGTTTCGGATAACGGCAGGTAGTTTAGGATTGACCATCGAGTGAGAGAGAATTCATTACGATATGCTCTTGTCAGTGTCTGTCAAGAAATTCTTTAAATACCAATAGAAAAAAAAAAACAGCCATCTTTAAAATGTGGTCTACTCGGCTATAGCTGCACTCACTCCCTTCCACAAATCTTGTTAAAACGGTATATATCTCCAGTGGGAATGGAAGGTGTTGATTGGCAGATGGCTGCATGCCTCAGTACGTGGGAGCAGCCTGGGTGACAGGCAGACGGAGAGGACGGTGCAGGGGCGGATCTAGGCATGGGCATGGGGGGGGCAATGCCCCCCTAAATGCCCAGTCTGCCCCACCAAACACGATGGCATGCAAAACGACCCAAGATATTTCACATTGTAGTACTTATATTTGCAAAAAGGAAAAAAGGTCCCGCATTGGCCTTTTTCTCATTTTAGTACTTATATTTAAAATTATTTGAAACACTACTACTGCTACTAACTAACTAACTACAGTTGTGGCACCACTAAACCAACAGCATTTCATCATTGAAAACAGAAAACTCTCAACAACAACTCTCAACAACAACTGATGTTATTATTGATGCTTATACTAATAAAAGTCCTGTAACCGAAAATGGTATTGGTGCGGCTTCATGAAGCCACACCAATACCATTTTCTCCTGCCCCCCCAATTGGTAAATATTACATCCGCCCCTGGCTGCACCTCCCAGCTGACGGCTGATCGGAGGAGACGGCGGGAGCTGTGTTAAGGGACAACTACATTAAAACATTCTTATTCCGCAGTGGAACATTCAGCGTGTAGTCGGACTGACTCGCCATAGGAAGGTTGATGGGGAAAAGTTGGACGTCTACTACATGTATGGCTCCATTGGGTCAACGGTCAACAAAGTGTAGCGCTACTAGCATCGATGTTGGGTTCGAACCCTGCATGTCCAAAATGCTTCATCATGGTTCATCATTCATTTCTCTTTAAACGACAATTTTGGGCGAAAAAAACAGCCATGTTTTAAGTTGTTAGAAGAGAAAGTAAATGATGATGCCAAGTGAAGGGTTTTATTATTTTTTTCTAATTTGCTGCGTTCTTTAGTTTAATTTGAGACGTTTTTGACAAGGGGGCGAGGGCATTCGAACATGGTGTTAAATATCTATTTCTTCTATTGCCTAAAACAAAAGAAAGCAGCATATGAAAAAAATTAAAATAACACTCATATTTTGCTTTCTCTAATAACAACCTAAAACATGAACCTTGGTTGAAAAAACAAAAACAAAACAAAAAACAAAACAAAGTTGTCCTTTAAAGTAGCAGAGCAAATCTACAAGCTCACAAACTCGCAGGAGGTTGTTTTGTGCTTAGAGTGCGACGTTAATAAACGCCTTAGTAGCAACCCATACAAGCCTCTTGCTACATGCCGCAAGCTATGGTCATCCCAGAGGGCATGGTTGATGAAAGGAGTAAGGGTGGACATGGGCATGGGGAAGGGGCAATGCCTAAATGCCCAGTCTGCCCCACCAAACACATTGGCATGCAAAACAACCCAAGATATTTCAAATTAAAGTGCTTATATTTAAAATGATTTGAGACTACTACTACTACTGCTACTAACTAGCTAATAAAAGTCCTGTAACCGAAAATAATAATATTATATAATAATATATAATAATATATAATAATACAATAATAAGACATAATCCCGTTGATTCATTGACGACGGACCACAGCATATATCATCTATCCGAGTCTGAGTTCAATACGGCATCCATACATGAGTTCCATACATCATCAATAAGAAACCTAATTTCTCTCTCTCTCTCTCTCTCTCCCTCCCTCGCAGCCGTTTCGATCATGCGACACAGCGCCTCGGCTTTTGGATTTGCAGTAAGTACTCCATCAAGTTTTTCACCACACACACACTGTATGAAGCCCCCCCCCCACATACACACACACATTTAGGCAGGCTGTAGTCTGCTGGCAAATTTGGAAGTAACAGCATGTCTGCGTGCAGTGTCAGTGTACAGACTGTACACACTGTCACTGTCACACAACAACCCTAAACGTTCACTAATGATCAGCGGTGGGTAAAAAAACTATGCAAATGTTTTAAATGCTATAAGTAGAAATACTTGAGTGACAGTATAAGAGTATCTGCATCATGTAACCAGGAGTGTTTCTTGTATTTGGACTATCGTAGTCCAAATACAGTAGAGTTATAGTTTAGTTTTTAAAATATTGTTTTGGAAAATGTAGCCGCCTCCAATGTAGCCCACCCAAATGAATAAAACAATATTTTAAAAATAAATGAAAACTGTAAATGAAATTCCACGGCCCTCTCACGTATTAGGAGGACAATATCAGTCAGCAGAAAAAAGATGGGTTGTTTTCGAATAATCTGTCATGGTTAAAATGGAGTTTCAAGTTATAATGGGTTTGTATAGGAAGGAGCTGGAGGCGCTAAAATGAACATCAAACATCTAAATACTGAATGTAGTAACTTACTGTAGTAACTGTCTGGTGTGTTCACATGAGACTGAGTAGACCATAAAATGACCAAAAGTTTTGTTTTAAAGTGAAATATCCCTTTAACCGTGCTCCCTGTTCCCTCTGCAGTTTGACGCCACCCTGGACGTGTTGTCCTCCATCATTGTCGTGTGGCGCTACAGCAACGCTGCCGCCGTGCACTCAGCGCACCGAGAGTACATGTGAGTCTGTCTGTCTGTCTGTCTGTCTGTCTGTCTGTCTGTCTGGGCCCCCTCTCAGATTACCGGTGAGTGGTCTGCATGCCATTCTGCGCCTCAAAACTGATTGTGGAGTCGATGCCAGCATAAAGCGTGGGACCGCAGAGTAGAGGTCTTCACGGGGGCTCCGAACCCGAAAAAATCCGAGTCCGTCCGAGACCCGACGGTTCCGGTGGTGTGTTTTATCACAGTCACTCGGACAGGTTCGGAATCGGACGTATCCCCCTCGGAAGTCGGACCTGTCAATCATTATGTGCAATACCCGAGAAAATCCGACAAGACCCGAGACTACAGTGAGACGTATTCTTTCTCTACGTTTTTTTTTTTTTTTTTTTTTTTTTGCCTTTTTAATGATAATAAAATATTCTATCAACCAAGTGTGTGTATGATTGTATCTTTGTCACTCGTCTGCCGGTGCGCTTCTGGACATGCACTGACAAGTAGGCTACAGTACACAGAGTGACCTAGTAGGCTACGCAATGCGCATGCGCCATGCCAACAGGCCAGGGGTCAGGGTAATTTCAATTGAAACACCGGTTAGCACAACATGAATCCTTCAAGCAAACTACACGGAGAGTTTTTGCGAAAGGTGAAAGAAAAGTTAACTAAAAAGGAATACAAGTTGGTTGACGTGACTGGCAACTCGCCTGCGTGGGCTCATTTCCAAGCAGTCGTGGACCAAGAAGAGAGAAGAGTGGGAGCTGTAAAATGCAACGATTGCGGCTTCGTATTAAAACATGACTCCGCCATTACAGGCACATCGCACCTGTTAAAACACATAGATAACCACCACAACAAACTGCCTCCTCCTCCTCCAGCAGGCCAAATGTCAATGACTTCATTCGTCAAAACGGGTAAAGTTACAAAAAGAACCAAGGACCTTGTCTTAGAAAGATGCACAAAAGTCTGTGCAAAGGATCTAAGGGCTTTCAGAATGTACGAGACCCCCGCGTTCAGTGAATTGGCCCAGACACTCGTAGACATAGGGGCACAACATGGTTCGTGTGACGCCCGAGAGCTTTTGCCGTCTGGTGTGACTGTGTCTCGTTTCACACAGAAGAAATGTGAAAGTATGAGAGGAGAGCTACTGGCCGTGATTCGCAAAGCGATCGCCGATGTACAGGCATGTGGGGCCTCAACTGACATGTGGACGGACGACTTTAGGAAGGTCAGCTATACCTGCATCACACTGCATTACATAGATACAAACTGGACGTTTCACAGCAACATCATCTGTACCTGCGCTTTCCCAATTGGAGAAAAGAAGACGGCCACGAACCTAAAAGGGGAGCTACTAAGACAGCTGCGTGCCTTTGGCTTAACTGCAGATGAGATCGATAAACTTGTGTTTGTCAGTGACCAGGCGGCGAACATCCAGTTAGCCCTCGCACAGTGGTCGCACAACAGCTGTGTGGCACATGTGTTGAACACTATACTAAAACACACGTTTAAGAAGCCTGCGGGTGGCGAAGAGGAGGAGGACCAGGAGGAGGAAGATCTGCAGCCAGCAAGAGCATGTATTGAGCAATGCAAGTCCCTGACAACTTTCTTCAAACATTCGGGATTACAGCTCCGACTCGAACATTCTTTAAAACAAGAATGCGAGACACGGTGGAATACCAAGCTGGAGATGATCAATTCGGTGCATGCTGCCTTTGACAACATCCAGTCGATCCTCGTTGAACGCACAGAAATGCATCGCATGAGTCATATAACGAAGGACACGCTTAAGATGCTCATAGACTTTCTGCAGCCTTTCAAGCAGGCCACTGAAGCGTTGAGTGCCTCCACCCACCCTACTATCAACTTGGTGGCCCTCTGGAAAAGCAAACTGATGGACCACTGTCAAGTCACTCCTGCCGATCCAGTAGCCATTGGGATACTAAAGCGCAGGTGAGATAACGTTTGTAGCCTATTTTAATTTAATTCATCATTAATTCTGTGTTATCTGTACGAACTGTTTGATACTGTAATGATTACAGTAACAGCAAACAGTTCGCACAGTCACACTACACTAATGTGACTGGGCGAACTGTTTGCTGTTACTGTAGGCCTAATGAGATAATGATAGTCAACGATCTGTTGAATTATTCTGCAGGTGTCGTCCACTTCTGTCCGAACGAATCGTGCTGAGACAACACGAAAAGTTGGGGGTGTTCCTATCTCCCAAGTTCAAGCAGCTGCGGATGTTCAGCGCGGCAGAGAGAGAAGACATCTACAACACAGCGACTCGTGAGGCGGTCATGCTGTCCACCTTACACCTTAATCGAGCCAGGGTGAGAGAATGCCTATATAATAATAATAATAATAATGATAATTAAGCGTAATAATAATAATAAATGTAGCCTTACTAGCCTATTATATCTCAAGCTTAGCGCTTCCATCAGTTCCATGTATCCTACTTAGAGACGCACAAGAAAAGCATAGCCTAATAACAAATATAAACAACTTTTATGGCGAGGAGGGTGTATTTTAACATGTTCGAAATTTAATTTAAAGCCATGTATTATTTATTCATTCATTCAGCAAGAAGAGGGCGGCTCCGACGACGAGATCCAAATGGCTGAACAACCTGCAGCAGGACCGGCGGCGGCGGCGGCAACATCGGCAGCAGCAGCAGCAGCAGCATCAGACTCGCTCTCGCTGTTCAACCAGTGGGCTGACGAAGAAGATGCTGGCAGTGTGGATTCGGTGCAAGACGAGATCGACCGCTATGTAAAGCATAGAGCCATACTGCCAAATGAAGGAGACATTCTGGAATTTTGGCGACAAAACGAAAAGCTGTTTCCAAACATAAGCCGGCTGGCTAGGAAATATCTGTGCGTGCCCGCATCTAGTGTTAGCTGCGAGTCTGCCTTTAGCACAGCAGGCCGCACTCTCGAAAATCGCAGAACCACTTTAAGCACAACTAGCGTTGATTCCATACTGTTCCTTAACAGTAACATGTGAAATGCTTGCTAAAATAGACAGGCTAGTATACATTCAGATTTCACGGTGTTATCCTGCAGCCTCTGTCTGCATCGTGTTGAATTGTCATCAGATTTGAGATGTGTTGTTAATGGAGGGGGTGAGTGAGTAGGCCTATATTCGTTATATTGAACTTTTTTTTTTTTTTTTTAGGCCTATTGCCTAATGCGGGCTAGACCGCCTGAGGGCCCACCGGTGGTCCCCGCGGGAACATTTGTATCTGTATTTGTATTTGTAACATCTCCAATAATATACCTCTATAGAAAATATAGAATAATTGCTATTTTGTTCAATAAAGCACTTGTTTACAATTTACAATGACATGTTTGTTCAATTCATCGAGACATTTATAGACGTATAGCCTACAAAAACATGTATGCTACATTAATTGAATATGCTATACTTTTTGTGGTATAAGTTTACATTTCCGTTATATTATGAGAATCAGCGTCTGCGACTCAAATGCTGAATAAATAGTGGGCTCTGGTAATGAATAAAGCTTAGTTATTTAGCCTACAACAGGCTTGTTCATTTCATCAAGATATTTATAGACGCACAAAAAGCATGCCTTATTATTAACAGTTGTATGAAAGTTCAATATAGGCCTATATCTGATTGTTTTCAAACAACACGACGTAGTCGCCCCTTGTAGGCCTAATTACGGTCTAAAAAAAACAACTACAGTATTTGATTCAATTGATAGCATGCGCCGCATTGCATGCGAAGGATTTCTAGACTATTATGGTAACTTATGATTTCAACAAGCATAGATCGATTCGTTTCATATTCGCTTTTAAAGGGTCGGGTCTGTCGGACGGTCAAAAATAATCCGACCTCGGTCGGGCTCGGCGAAGCAATTTGGGGAAAATCACGGAACAGTTCGGAAC
Source organism: Benthosema pterotum (assembly GCA_039105355.1). Classification (NCBI taxonomy): domain Eukaryota; kingdom Metazoa; phylum Chordata; class Actinopteri; order Myctophiformes; family Myctophidae; genus Benthosema; species Benthosema pterotum. The sequence goes on along the minus strand of CM076988.1, from coordinate 5,422,475 downwards.
CGGAAAACCATGCCACGGATCGACTCGGATCCAATTTATTTATTTGAAAATATTTTCGGAACAGTTCGGAATCGGTGATATTTCACGGATTTATTTCGGATTTCGGATGGCATTTTTGAGACCCGTGAAGACCTCTACCGCAGAGGACAGAATTGGCACCGAATCTGAGGGGCACCGGGGGAAAAAATGCCTATACTGTATATATGGCGCCAAAATTGGCCCACTGAGGCCGGTAGGAAGGCGTGCCATTGGCTGAGCATGGCGTTAACGAGTGCACCTCGGGAGCACCTGTATATGTTCCAGATGGATAGAGTGATGTCTGGTGTTTTCTGGCTTAAAAAAAAGTGCTTTAATTATCCTGCCGAATGTGTTGTCACATTCACACAGCAGCTCAAAAGCCTTCCAAAACCCCACAGAAAACCTGAGACCAAGAAGAAATCCACTGAATCTTCACAGTTCACGTTTTCTGGGTGCTATTGAGGTCATTAAACCTAAAAGGAAAAAAAAGAAAGATAATGTGAACACATTTTTGTTACTTTTGACCTGACCTGTGCTAGATGTTTACAAGTAAATGACTCACTGGTATTAGACCGTAAATCAGTATTATGAACGTCGGAATTGACCTTACTGTACTCTCGAAACCTTTAACTAATATTTTTAGCAAACGGCGTCAACGAAATGTGTTTATTCATTTGCGCAGCGATTGGTTGGAACTCGGAAGGTGTATCCTTGACATTTCGAAAACGGTTCGCGTACAAACATCTTCCCGGAATAGGAACCCCATACTACTTACACCAGGTGGCTAATTGTTTTCTTAACGGCGTTGTAATTACCTACTTAGGCCTGTCCTTTGTGGACTGTATAGCGTTGGTGACATTTGCTGCTATCTTGCACTTTGTAAGCCGCTCAGGACAAGCGCAACTACTGAATGCTGCTAAATTGGACGAGTGTGTGTGTGTACTGTGTGTGTGTGTGTGTGTGTGTGTGTGTGTGTGTGTGTGTGTGTGTGTGTGTGTGTTCTTTGTCCTGTGTGAAGACAGAGAGTCTCTTCATGTCTGTCAGTGGCGCTCCACAGGGACTCATATAGCAGACAGGCGTCTGGCATCTTATCGCTACCTGCGCGATAAACGAGCCGCATGCCTGGTGTTTGTACAGTCTGTGTTTGTTAACTGTATACTGTACCTCCTGTGTGTGTGTGTGACGTGTGTGTGTGTGTGTGTGTGTGTGTGTGTGTTTGTGTGTGTGTGTGTGTGTGTGTGTGTGTGTGTGTGTGTGTGTGTGTGTGTGTGTGTGTGTGTGTGTGTGTGTGTGTGTGTGTGTGTGTGTGTGTGCACTCCTTAGTTCCTGTCGAATAGACAGGGTGCCAGCGGCTAGTGTTAAAATGTCTGAGTGAAGAAACGGAGGTACTGTATGCTTATCTCTCGTCTATTCACCTCTCAGGTGGTCCCCGGGGATTAGTGGGTGGTTAGTGCTGTCGCCTCACAGCTAGAAGGTCCTGGGTTCGATTCCCGCTAGGGGCGCTGCTGTGGGTGCCTTTCTGTGTAGAGTTTGCATGTTCTCCCCGTGTCCCCTAGGGTAGATACCCTCACAAAAACATGCTGTAATCCTGGACTCTAAACTGCCTCCCCCTGGCCAGCCGGGGCGCCTGATGGAGGGGACTGAAACTGGTTGGAATAACGTGTTCCTTCCACGCGCTACGTCCAACCAGGGAAACTCCCCCCTGTCAGGTGAAAAGAAGGCAGCTTGGACTCCTCATGCATTGAAGGAAGCATGAGGCCAGTGCACTGCCTCCCCAGGTTGGCGGAGGGTGTGTAGAGCCCAGGATCACATTAGGAATTGGCACTGGGTGAAAAAATGGGTTGCAAAATCGTGGGATAAAACATTTAAAAAAAGACGCTCGAGAGCTGCTATTCTCGGCAAATCTTCGTCTATTTTCGGCGAAACCTCGCTCGCCCGTTATGCCCTGCCCCAGCATAGGAATGCTAACGGGTTCACGTGATAAAGCACTAACTTAAACCCTCGAGACATAATTGGACAATGTGCGCCGGCTCTGTACTGCTCTGGGTGCTTTTCACACAAGCTGGTCTGTCTGTTCAGTCACCGGTACGCTAGTATAGTGACCTGTTACACCAATGGCTCTCCTTGGGCTGTTCTTTAAGTTGCTATCAGTAAGACGCCTGAGGGTGAGAAGCACCCACCTCGCCACTTAGTCATACTCCACGGTGAAGTGGCTCGCGGTGAAAAGTGTTTTACCGTGGTGTAGTTTTTTTATGGCTTCACCCTGTATCATACGTACTTCCAGGTGAAGACTGAACCATACCATACCCCCCCCCCCCCATTGGGAAATGTTACATCCGTCCTGACAACACTTGTGTAGTGTTTATGAACAGGACATAATATTTCAATATTAATTTTCCATATTAATATGAAATTATGAAAATATTAATATGAAATGAAACATACATGAAACATAATGAAATTATATGAAATAATGAAATTATATTGCTCACGTCACTGTTAATGTAACATGAGTTCTTGGACAGACTAGCAATAAATACCCCATCTGTACAATTTGTAAACCATGAGATAGAAAACACAACAACTTCTTAATAAAAATAATCAATTTATTAAATGTAAAATAAATTGGTATAAAACATTCTAACATGGACGGCAGGATTAAATGTTGATCATAGCAAGGTCGTGTGTATTGTCAGGTAATGGTGCAGACAAAGAAAAGAGACACTTGAAAATAAAAGCAATAAATGGTTTGAGAAACAGCAGATCTACAACTTCTCTACTCTGCCTGCTAACATGGGGGTTGCCATTTTCCACATGTAACGTGATATGCTTGCCTGTGTGTAGGAGGAGGAGACAGCCATGTGGTGGCAGCCATTAGCAGGCCTGTGGTGATAGCCAGGAGTAGTTGTAGTAGCTGGCGGCGGCCATCTTGGGAAGGAGAGTGGACAGTGAGAGGTGCAGGCCTCCAGGTCAGTGTCAGCTCTGCGTCCTTGGTGACGCCGGCTTGGATTGGAGTTGGCTCCTTGAAGGATGTCGTGTAGGCGATGGGTGTCTTGTCTTCGCTGTGGCGTTGAGAGGAGCACCGTCTCTGAGGGTTGGCTGGTTGAGGCGTTGAGGTCTGCTCAGAAGTTCTTTGGTGTGGGGACATGCAGTCAAACCCGGACTGATGAGCGATGAGGAGACTCAGTGTCTTATCCTCAAACAAAGTCAGTAGTGCTCTATGTGGGGGACATTAAGTCTAACCCCACAGTCCGACCAAACAGAACAGAGGGCGAAGCGGGGACATCTAGTCAAACCCGATTCAGAAGAGCAGAGGGAGAGGACAGAAACAGGACGTCTTGCCTGTTCCTCCACCAAACCAAGAGAGAGGGCACAAAGTGGAATGGCACTATCTTCACTCAGTGGGGGAGTTTGACTCCTCCCTTCCAGTTCACTGGCCATTGGCCCTGCATGTGTGTAGGGGGATTCACCAGCCATTCCATTTTCCTGCTGCTATGTCTCTACATTTCTCTAACTTCCCTTAGTGGCTAATTACAAAACATCTGATCATGGATTTGCAAACAAATCGATTCTGGGAATGTTTAGATACTAAACACCATATATTAGCCATGCAGAGATCAGGCAAATATTAGAAGAAGAAATTATTTACAAATCCATTCGACATGCTATGTACAGTGTATAGTTAAGGTTCATAAGATGGCATACAAATATATATACTGTATTTGTGGTCCAGACATGTAAAGTGTGCTCAGTTTCATCTGTTTGGTATTGTTCATGAGGTAGGGGCACAGAGAGTGAAGTGTCCCTTTTCTTGAGTTCCTATCCTGCATTCCAAAGGGTCGTAAAACTGATTAGCACCCTCCATCCTTCTTTGGGGGAGGGCATTGTCTCTGTATTATCCATGTCCGTGTTCAGGCCTCACGCTACATATCCCCCTTTGGCCTCAAGGTCGTGAAGAAACGAAACGTTGAGTCTATGATCCTTGAGGGCACAAAGTAGAAAGTGAGAGCAGGGACATGGCACACACAGCATACACATCACATGTAAAAATGGCAACTCCCTTTCCTTCTAAACTGTTTCTGGGAAATTTCTAACAACCATAAAACATGTTTAAACAAGAAAGAAAAAGGGAATAAAACACAGAGCACAAAAGGAAAGGAACCATTAAAATGCACTTAAACTGCTGCAAGTTGAGTACATTTGCTGTCCTCAATATGATGGAAACAAAAATATATATAATAATAATATATGATGACCTGATATATGTACAAACTCAACAACACAAGGAAAACAAAAAAAGGAAAATAACATTTTAGGAAAAGACAGATGCTTTAAACCTGTCAAGATTGTTTTAAAACTCCTATAGTTATCAGCGAATTAGGATGATGGCATATTAGTACAGGGGAAGCAAGAAAAAAAAACTTATAAATATATACACACATGTACAATATATACATAATGCTACAAGAGTTGTCAAACTTTTTCCTTTTTAAAAAAAAAAAAAACATCTTGAGTGTTTTAAAAAACATCTAGGTAAAAAAGAAAATGTTACAGATTTGGGAATAGACTTTAACTATATAATATGTATCATCAGTATCTCCCCTTGTCCACTGCATCATGGCAGAGGACAAGGCACATATTTATATTGTCCTGAGATTTGGCTGTCACAAACATGAAACAAAACAAATACAAAGCCGTTGTCAGTTGTCAAAACATGAGTGGAAAGCTTACGTATTTGGTTGAGTCTGGCTACAATAATAATAATTTTAAAAAAAAATGTAGGCACGAGAGTAGACTTTTGCATGGAGCAAAAGGCATCATTTCTATATACAGTAGTTGTTCTGATTTTGTAGGCATGATGGTAGACTTCTGTACATGTAGCAGAAGGCATCTTTTCTATATACATGCTGAAGGAAATCATCATTTCTATATAGTTGTCCTGGCAGATATTTGATTACTCGAGCTACAATAAAGTATTTGTTATAGCAAACATCTCCCCTTGTCAACTGAAATGGTGACCGTTTACTGCAACATGTTTGAGTGTAGCTACGACAAAATATTTGCCGCAGACATAATTTGGGTAGAACTATCATGCTGTTAATTCACCGAATGGTAATTAAGATGATCAAGGCATGCAGATCATGTTAATTATCCTATAGGGACAAAATTTGACGGTTGGTACTATTATTTTAGGTTTGGACAAAACAAAACCGGTAGACTAAAAGAAAAACTAAAACGAAAAAGTAAACACAACAACAACAACCAGTGTATAAGGTGTATAAATCCGTACTCCCCCCTTTGGATTTTTCAATTGACCCACCAGCCACCACAGGGGGTTAAATCTGAAAAATCCACACAAGAGGATGCCACTGTGTTGTTGATTCAGTCATGCATCGATGCCCGCCAGTCATTATCACTCGGCCCTAACTTCTGTCTCGCTGCATAGAGCCGTGCTTTTCTTTGCCGGCGTGATTCCCTAACTTCGTGACTGACTTCTAGGCTCTTATGGCTTCCTTGGGAGCTGAAGGGCGGGTCATCACGGTCTCTAGCGAATGCTTCCCGTGCCAGACTCCGTAGCTCCCGTATGCTTTTAGGGCATGTTGCCATGTTACTACTGAGTCTGACATCGAGAGGGAAACGCCTGGTGACAGATGGCAATAGGTTGTTAACAAACAGCTGTTTGAACATGACATCCTCCTCCATGTTTGGAGTATTCTTATAGCCGAAAAACGCTTTCATTAGACGTCTATAGAACACATCAACACCTTCACCATAGAGCTGTTTAACGCCCATGGCCGAGACGAGACCAGGTTGAACACCACAGTCGTCACTGAACTCATCAATAATGACCTGTCGAACCGAACCCCAATCTTGCAGAAATTGTGCCGGTTGTCGTGTGAGACAGGAAAACACCTCACGGTTTGAGGTTAGATTAATAAGTCTGACTTTTGTTTCTACAGTGACAGGCTCATGAGAGCGTAGACAGTCCTCTATACTATCTAGATAAGCATGAGTGTCTGCACTGCCCGAAACTGGTGGGTTAAAACGGTCAATGTGTTCTGCAATTGTCATTAGATTGTCATCGTCCAGCGTTTTAGCAAGGAACCTTTGAGGTTCATGCGTCATTTTGTGTGAGTCAAACTCAAACTGACTGGGTGCTGAAGGTGGGCCAGAACTGGGTGGGACTGGTCGTGTGCACACAGCTATGTCTGCTCGTGCTACCACTCTATCAATTGGCAGGGTCTTAGACTGATCACTTGGGTGTACATGCAGTTGCTTTGGCTCCAAAGGGTCAGTGGCAGGGATGTGGGGTTTTGGAAAGGAAACGTGGTCCAGCAACCCCTGATGACCACTCAATTCCACTTCCTCAAACTTGTGCTTGGTTAATTTACCCTGCAGTGTTGTGATAAGGTTGTCTCTAGTAGTTATAGTGTGTTGCAACTGATTGACTTCTACACTCAGTCTGTCAACATGAGAATTCATTGCCGAGATTGCTTTGGCCTGGTCAGCTAGTTCAGCCTGGATTAGGCTGGACCCACAGCAAAGTTCACCAGTGCATGCTGGTGGTTGACCTCTGACCTCTGCTAGAAGGTTCTGAAAGCATTTCAGTAGAGTGTCATCCATGCTGGTAAATTTATGCTTTTCCAGGGATGCGACCCTGTCCTGCAACTGGATTATGGAGCCCTGAAGCTTACAGAATTCAGCCAGATCACCCCATGGTTGTTTTACTCCAGCCTCCTGCTTCAAAACACCCCCCTGTAACCTGCCAGTGTGATCTTTAACTGTCGGCAATGGGACAAACTGTGGGCATACATCCATATCACAACCAACATTCCAAGAACTCTGCAGTTCCGGGTCAAAACGTTCTAGCCAAGCTTTTGCAGCATGTGTTATGGCATAGGCCATATTAAACAGGAATTTCCTGATCCCTGCGACATCAATGAGAACCAAACACGAGGAAACCACTAATAACACCAAAAGCTGATTGAGTAAATCCAGGTAGCTGAGTGCCTTCTCAGACATATTGGCAGTGTTGCTAAAATCTTCTTATTTTAGAAAAGTTCTCTAACAACAGATCTCTAAAAACTGCAAAGTTGTAAAATGGGCTGCCAAAGTGATGTCAATAATCTTGTTCCAAAAATATAATTTCTCTCACAGGGTAGATCAAGTGTACCACTTGTTAACAAACTTGTGACTTTTGGTAGTCAGGCAAAGTTTTTTTTTTATGACACTAATTCTAAAATAGATTGCTCCACAATTAAAATCTAATTTTGACCGTAGTTTAACTTACTTGAATGCATGCGTTAGCTGGCAGGGTTAAACAAGAGGTACATTTGCCACTGAAGTGAAATTCGATTTTGGAGATGCAAGGTGGGCAGTTTGTTTTACTTTTACAGCTTACACAGTCAGCCCTAGGCTGGCTGTGCAAGAAGGAAGAAATTAGCACACAAGAGCAGCAGGCCAACTAATGCTCAGACCCCCCCCTTGACATTTACCTAGATGCCGGGTGATGAAAGAGGTGAAAGGGGTGGGGGTCGTTCTACAACCCAGAAATGAGAATGGGACTGGCATTAGCCGGCTATTGATAAGCCCTTTGCCTGTTTCCTGGTCTGGAACCAAGATTGCACTACTCAACCTCTTTTGGAATGATAGATGATGACTAACACGGTTGACAGTTGCCAGTCAACACAAACTTCTAACTTGTGTAAAGTGAATGTATTCGTGACAACAGTGTATGGAACGATAACTAGGTGTTACAGTATGGACAAATGGTTGCTCAAAAGCAATCACAACAAATGTTGATCTGTCTTATGTGTCCGCTGACACACAAGGGGCAGGCCCAAACCCCCCCCCTTTCTGCCCTGATGTGGGTGATAAGGAAGGAGTGGGAGGTCAGGACTGGTGTGGCTCAACTCTTCATGGAGCCAGATTGAGCCAACACTGCTAAGGCTGTGGTTCAAAACCCCCCTTTTCTCAAATGATTGATAAAGGGGTGTTGCGTGTATGTTGCATGCAGCAACAAAGACAAAATGGAGACCGTTTGTCTGCGCTCTCTGGCAGAATCTAAAATGGTTCCTGTGTCAATTTCACACACAACTGCCTTTCCTACCCTACCAAGATCAGATCATTAACTTGTTAAACATTTGGCCAGGCCAAGGTAACTTCCAACCAGCAATGATGTCATACATGTACTCACAAATAAAATAAAAATAAAATAATACTATGTTACACCATACTGCCACTGGAAAACATAAAGGGCTTACATCTATCTATAAACCAGGGTTTTCACAGTTTTACTTGTATTCACCAACAGCTTTGCAGTGATGTCTATTGGTGTAGGTATACTTCATTAGTCATAGACCAATAGCTAATATACTCTAGAGGAAGTGGGATAAAAACTCACATTTGTGGGAGAGCACACATGCACTAATGTCAGATCAACTTAACTCAACACAGATATGGATCTAATGTGTCAATTTAAGGATCTTTGACAATTCTAGTCATGATGAAACTCACACCCTTCAGATTATGAGACGGATGTTATCCTAGGTAGCTCTCATATCTAGCAGCTAGATAAATTCTCAACAGTTACTACACCATGCCTCTTCGGGAGAATGAGTTTATATTTTTGTTATTATTATTATTATTATAGTGCTTGCTTTAAAAACGACCGATTTTATTCCGGTTTTACTGGTATTTTAGATTTCACTCTTCTACCACTAACCAGATATTGATCAACTTAAATCACTGGGGAAAAATAAAATAAAAAATAATAATAATAAAAAAAAATAACAGCCGTATTAGGCCTATATTATTAGCGTTGTCATGGTGGTTATTATTTCTATTATTACCCGTATTATTATTATTAGCCTTATTATTATTATATAAAAAAAATGATATGTATGATTTCAATATCTCATTGTTCACAGTATGTACAGCTGGAATAAGAGTCTGCCCCACGTTGGGCGCCAATTATGTAGTGTTTATGAACAGGACATAATATTTCAATATTAATTTTCCATATTAATATGAAATTATGAAAATATTAATATTGAAACATAATGAAATTATATTGCTCACGTCACTGTTAATGTAACATGAGTTCTTGGACAGACTAGCAATAAATACCCCATCTGTACAATTTGTAAACCATGAGATAGAAAACACAACAACTTCTTAATAAAAATAATCAATTTATTAAATGTAAAATAAATTGGTATAAAACATTCTAACATGGACGGCAGGATTAAATGTTGATCATAGCAAGGTCGTGTGTATTGTCAGGTAATGGTGCAGACAAAGAAAAGAGACACTTGAAAATAAAAGCAATAAATGGTTTGAGAAACAGCAGATCTACAACTTCTCTACTCTGCCTGCTAACATGGGGGTTGCCATTTTCCACATGTAACGTGATATGCTTGCCTGTGTGTAGGAGGAGGAGACAGCCATGTGGTGGCAGCCATTAGCAGGCCTGTGGTGATAGCCAGGAGTAGTTGTAGTAGCTGGCGGCGGCCATCTTGGGAAGGAGAGTGGACAGTGAGAGGTGCAGGCCTCCAGGCAGTTTATACCCGGTCAGTGTCAGCTCTGCGTCCTTGGTGACGCCGGCTTGGATTGGAGTTGGCTCCTTGAAGGATGTCGTGTAGGCGATGGGTGTCTTGTCTTCGCTGTGGCGTTGAGAGGAGCACCGTCTCTGAGGGTTGGCTGGTTGAGGCGTTGAGGTCTGCTCAGAAGTTCTTTGGTGTGGGGACATGCAGTCAAACCCGGACTGATGAGCGATGAGGAGACTCAGTGTCTTATCCTCAAACAAAGTCAGTAGTGCTCTATGTGGGGGACATTAAGTCTAACCCCACAGTCCGACCAAACAGAACAGAGGGCGAAGCGGGGACATCTAGTCAAACCCGATTCAGAAGAGCAGAGGGAGAGGACAGAAACAGGACGTCTTGCCTGTTCCTCCACCAAACCAAGAGAGAGGGCACAAAGTGGAATGGCACTATCTTCACTCAGTGGGGGAGTTTGACTCCTCCCTTCCAGTTCACTGGCCATTGGCCCTGCATGTGTGTAGGGGGATTCACCAGCCATTCCATTTTCCTGCTGCTATGTCTCTACATTTCTCTAACTTCCCTTAGTGGCTAATTACAAAACATCTGATCATGGATTTGCAAACAAATCGATTCTGGGAATGTTTAGATACTAAACACCATATATTAGCCATGCAGAGATCAGGCAAATATTAGAAGAAGAAATTATTTACAAATCCATTCGACATGCTATGTACAGTGTATAGTTAAGGTTCATAAGATGGCATACAAATATATATACTGTATTTGTGGTCCAGACATGTAAAGTGTGCTCAGTTTCATCTGTTTGGTATTGTTCATGAGGTAGGGGCACAGAGAGTGAAGTGTCCCTTTTCTTGAGTTCCTATCCTGCATTCCAAAGGGTCGTAAAACTGATTAGCACCCTCCATCCTTCTTTGGGGGAGGGCATTGTCTCTGTATTATCCATGTCCGTGTTCAGGCCTCACGCTACACCTGATACATCACCCGGGATTTGCATTGCATTTCTAGTTGGTGTTGAAAAGTATAGTCAAAACGAAATGAAACAAAAGAATGAAAAACAATCATTCACACACTATGGATATTCACACTGACATCTATTCACTAACACAATCCAATTTGCAGCCACTGCTCTTTCAATACAGCAACCGGAGAAGCCCTTCACTCCCCATTTGCTATTTGCCCCCCTAAATTCCCAGTCTGCCCCACCAAACATGATGCCATGCAAAACAACCCAAGATATTTCAAATTAAAGTGCTTATATTTAAAATGATTTGAAACACTACTACTGCTACTAACTACAGCTGTGTCACCACTAATCCAACAGCATTTCATCATTGAAAACAGAAAACTCTCTGAGTCAGACCTTTAGCTTTATGCATGCTGTGTGTCTGTTGCAACTTCAACAACAACTGATGTTATTATTGATGCTTATGCTAATATAAGTCCTGCAACCGAAAATGGTATGGGTGTGGCTTCATCGCGATGAAGCCGCCCCCATACCATTTTCTCCTGCCCCCCCCCCCCCCCCCCCCCCCAATTGGGAAATGTTACATCTAGCATTGAAGATCAGGTTTAAATGGAAATCACTCCCAACACACGTTTAAAAACAGAATCTAACTCAACTCACCTCCACTCTATTGGCTCACTATGAATCTGCAGGAGAATGGTGTGCTGAGATTGGCTAAAACACTCCCTCACCCCCCTTCACAAATTAGCACCGCCTTTCCTGTGACCGTCCAACGAATGTTTTGTTTTCATGATTTGTTGACAACAACAAAGTTCTGGACCGATCTTGATGATGTCATCAAGATGTATTTCACCATGCTAATGATTTTTTTCAGACCTCCATTTCTAGGAAACTGGGGGAACTTTTTATCATGTCCACACAACATCTCTAAGGTATATTAATGACATAGTAAAATATTGAAAATGAGTGGAATTCCCCTTTAAGACACGTGCATGCATGCATGTGCACTGTAGCACGCAAATGCAAGCACGCAACACACACAGACACGCTATTAATGGAGCTTAATACAAGCGAAGTTCCGGATCTGGACCACACCTCCTCGCTCGACTTGCCCTCGTTAATAATTATTTTAATAACCTTGATATGGCAATATCATTGCTGCACACCTGCATTACTGGTGGTAAAATGTTATTCGACTCGTCCGCCTGCTTCTTAATTCCGTCCGCCTTAGTTAGTTAGTTAGTTAGTTTATTTTATCCCAGTCATTGATTACAGTACCAGCACATACAGAAAGTAAAGAAAAGAAGAATTACAGTTGACTAGGAAGGAAAGGGCGGAAGCCGAAGCTTTTTATGCCCACCTTATACATTGTTAAATTTTCACATTAAAGCACGGACGGAGAGAAACTAGAATATCTATTATACTAACAAAGATAGATAGTATTAATAATAAAAGTAATAAGGGTAGCAATAATAGCATTGCAGTAGTAATTGAACAATAATAATAATAACAGATTATGATTCATCCCAATTACCAATTATTATGATAATAATGCTGACAATAATAATATAATGCACAGTATCATGAGCGAATTGCATTTTTGTTGTTGTATGCATGCATACCCGCGCGCATGGTAATGCGCACGTGTAGACACACACACACACACACACACACACACACACCTACACAGAGTAATAGCTTTGTGTACATGTGTATGTAGCATGTCATTGCTTTTCTCTTCCTTTTTTTCTACTATATGAAATAAATACTATATAAAACTCAGCAGTTTACATTATTAGACAGATGCAATGTACTTGTGGATAGTCATTGTTTTATAAGTTCTCTTGAATTTTAAGATTGAGTTGCTTAATTTAAGTTCAGTATCCAATTTGTTCCAAAGATTCACCCCAATGGCCGACAAGCATCTCTCTTTAGCATTAGTGCGCGAGATCTTTTTCTTTTTAAACATACCAACGCCTCTGAGCTCATATTTACTTTCTCTGGCCTCAAACAGCTCCAGCATGCATAGTGGAAGCGACCTGGTATAGACTTTGTACATTGTTGTTGCTATGTAGAGATTTGCTAGGTCTTCCAGTTTTAATATTCGATTTTTAATAAATAGTGGGTTTGTTGATGTATAATAGTCGGCATGATTAACAATTCTAATAGCTTTCTTTTGTAATAAATATATAGGATGTAATATAGTTTTATAAGTATTTCCCCAGATTTCAATACAATAGGTAAGGTAAGGTACAATTAGAGAGTTGTATAATGTTTGGAGTGAGTTTTTATTAATAATGTACTTCATTTTATATAGGATTGCTATCGTTTTTGAAATTTTGTTTTTTAAATAATCTATGTGGGGTTTCCAGGTGAGTTTATTGTCGAGCATGATGCCAAGAAATTTAATATGTGTCGTCTGTTCAATTTCCACATTGTTTATGGACAATGTCACTGGTGAGTGTATTATTTTGTTGCCAAATATTATGAATTTTGTTTTACTAATATTTAATGATAGTTTATTTATATCAAACCACTTTTTTAACAATTTTAGGTCAGCTTCCACTATCTGCAGGAGATGTTCGAGGTTTGTTCCAGAGCAATAAAGACTGGTGTCGTCTGCAAATAAGACACAGCGGAGGTTTTGTAGGGCCTTGCTGATGTCATTTATGTATAAAATAAACAGTTTAGGACCGAGAACGGATCCCTGAGGGACTCCGAAGGTTACTGGTTGGGTTTCTGAGGTTACACCGTTAAAGTCAACAAATTGAGTTCTTCCGGTAAGATAGCTTTTTAGCCAGGTGAGGGCTATGCCTCTGATACCATATCTATACAGTTTTTTTAACATTATTTCATGGTTTATGGTGTCAAATGCCTTCTGAAGATCTATGAAGACTCCCACTGTATATTCCCTGTTGTCTGTTGCAGATGAGATGTTTTCTGTTAAGTCAACAACGGCCATTGTGGTGGATCTATTTGCTCTAAAGCCATACTGGTGTTTATTTATGAGTTGATGTTTATCAATAAAATTGTCAAGTCTATCCACAAATACTTTTTCTAAAACTTTTGAGAATTGAGGTAGCAGAGAGATTGGGCGGTAGTTGTTAAATTGATGTTTATCCCCACTTTTAAAAATCGGTATTACTTTAGCAGATTTCATTTTCTCTGGAAAGATGCCTGTTTGTAATGACAGGTTACAAATGTAAGTGAATGGTGATATTATTGTATCGATTATATTTTTAATTAACCACACGCCTGCTTCTTAATGCCCGGTAGGGGGCACAAGTAATGCATATTTTACAATTGTATCCACAAAAATAAAAACATAGGCCTACTTTTGCCCCAAAAATATTTTAGATGTGTGAAGTGGGGGGACGCCGTCCCCCCTCCACTACACCCCTGAACACTACAATATATATAGCAAAACAAAATCAGTACAGACCTGTGCACAGCTCCATTTCACCTGACTGCTCTACTGCAGACTGACACTGCTTCAACCAAGCTGCGACTGGTTAGAGCTGATTGCTCTAACCAGTTTAATGCCTGCTGATTAATCTCACCCACTCACAGCATGGAATACACACAACAGGAGGCAACAATGAATTTAGTGCATCACATTGTGACAGAATGACACTTAACAGGGGTATAAACATCATTAAAACAACATTCACAGTTTTACACATTTTCAAACACGCGCACGCACGCACACACGCACACGCGCGCGCACACGCACACACACACACACACTAGGACATTAACCGAACAGATTTTTTGCTAGTCGAATCGAATACTTTGGTAGTCGAATAATTGTCGACTAGTCTATAGTGTTATATATATTTGTTTTTTATCCAATGAAATGTGTGATTCTGGACTTCCCATTGAAAAAACACATGCCTATTACACTACTCTAACTTTATGACATGAAAAATGCTCAATCAACCTACAATTACTACCAACACCACAGCACACATCCACAATGCCTGCTGCAGAAAATTGAAAGATATATATAAAAAAAATTATCATTACCAAATAACGAATAGTGAATTAATAGTCGAATAGTGTTTTCCAATCGAATAATCGACTAGTCGAATACTTAGTTAATGCCCTAACACACACCAGACAGTGCTTTGGGTCTTTTGGGATATGTCACTCTGTCTGTTCTGTTGGAAATTGTTGGAGAACAAGAATGACGTCGTCAAAAGAATGACGAATGTCACAGGAGACGAACCTTGAGTGTTGCCACAAAGACAGCAAAATAGAGATAGAGAGAGCCAGGGAGAAAGAGAGAGAAAGAGAGAGAGAGAGAGAGAGAGGGTTTTACGTAATCCCATGGTCCAGAGTGACATCTGAGTGCTGAGCTTCATATTGATTGTGGCTCCGTTTTTTAAAAGAAACAGAATTCTATTCTGTGTGAGTCAGACGGCATTCAGTTCCACAAAACGAGCAATAAGTGAACAGCACAGTGAACTACGAGCAACGCAAAGTCTCAGTTTCTTTTAAGTTTTTTTATCCCACGATTTTGAAACCCATTTTTTTTTACCCAGTGCCAATTCCTAATGTGATCCTGGCCTCATGCTTCCTTCAATGCATGAGGAGGAGTACAATCTGCCTTCTTTTCACCTGACAGGGAGGGGTGGGGTTCCCTGGTTGGACATGACGCGTGGAAGGAACACGTTATTCCAACCAGTTCCTGTCCCCTCCATCAGGCGCCCCGGCTGGCCAGGGGGAGGCAGTTTAGAGCCCAGGATTAATGTTTTTGTGAGGGTATATCTACCTTATGGGACACAGGGAGGACAAGCAAACTCCACACAGAAAGGCCTTTTCGCCAACCCCGCCTATGGTATGGACACTGAGGGTGCAGAGGAGGAGACCCAGGGAAAATCTTCTGTAAAATGGCGCCCCCAAGGGATAAAACTATGAATTATTCTTAAACTAAATAACATATGTGTTGTAAATGTTCAATTCTATAGTTATAGAGGACAAGTATAATGTATTCATCCATGTGAGGCTTATTAGCCTGGGATCCTTTTAAAGCATGTCTTGGTGGTCGCCCACCTCCCCTCATGGCGCCCTTGGCAACTGCCTAGTCTGCCTAACGGCAAAAACGCCCCTGCCAGCACCCACAGCGTCCCTAGCAGGAATCGAACCCAGGACCTTCTAACTGTGAGGCGACCAGTGCAGTCTCACAGATAGTACTACACTATACATGGAATGCCACCTAGGAATTGCGTGCATACACTGCGAGTTAAAGCAAAAATCCGTGACTATGCACTTGGGTGTGTTTTTTCCACAAACCGGAAGTGGCTGGTTGGGGGTGGGGCAATTTGGGTTTTGTAATATTTACTATTCTGTCCCTAACATATCGCAACTCGGACGCGGCTGAGTCGGCTCTGCCGACCATCGCAATGCTCAGCGCGGCAATTCGCTCGGCTAGCGCCTCGCTCAGTGGCGCTTCACAATGCTCATGGTCGGCAGAGACGGCGCCGCTCCGTCATTTTCAGTGGAAAGACGAATATGCACGGATTTATTGTAAGCGAATATGCACGGATTTTTGCCTATTCTAGGCGAGTATTCACGTAATGGGCCCCGTGCCATAACGTGCATATTCGCCTAAACCTCATGAGACTGGGTTGGAGGCGGCAGGATTAACCACTGTGTCACTGTGCCCCCTGAAGTCTCAATTCCAAACTACAAACTCGCCGCACGGGGTGACCGATAGAAGACCATTCACGCAGCTCATTACGGCTAAAGCCCCAGGTCTTTGTATCTTAATGCCTCCGTAATGCGTGCTCACACAGTGATGAATGCAGGAGGATCGGAAGGCTCCACAGAGGAGCGCTCTAATATTCTTGTCGCTGTCCTGCGTATAGCGGAGATGTGTCTCCATCAGGGGCGGATCTAGGCATGGGCATGGGGGCATGGGGGGGGCATGCCCCACCAAACATGATGCCATGCAAAATAACCCAAGATATTTCAAATTATTAGTGCTTATATTTAAAATGATTTGAAACACTACTACTGCTACTAACTAACTGCAGCTGTGTCACCACTAAACCAACAGCATTTCATCATTGAAAACAGAAAACTCTCTGAGTCAGACCTTTAGCTTTATGCATGCTGCGTGTCTGTTGCAACTTCAACAACAACCGATGTTATTATTGATGCTTTACTTGCCTTAATAAAAGTCCTGTAGCTGAAAATGGTATGGGTGCGGGTTCATCGCCCGTGTCGCTTCGCGCCACGGGCGATGAACCCGCACCCATACCAGCCCCCCCCCCCCAATTGGGAAATGTTAAATCCACCCCTGGTCTCCATTGAGTTGCTGTCACGGCGGCGGCTAATTGCCGTGTTCGCAAAAGGACACACACAGACACTTGTTAGCTTTAGCTGGGTAATTGGCTTCACCCAGAGGGCCTTTTGTTGTTGTCGACGTTTTCCTCTCCGCCAGCTGGGCAGCAGGCACACCATTTTGAAATATTTATCTTATGTGCACAATAAACAGAAGCGTGAGGATGCCGTGTACAGCTACAAACTAAGGACTGCCAATGCGGTCAAGACAATAGGAAAACAGCCAGATACACAAAGTCCCTTGACGGCAAAACGTTACTTAACACAGAAAGGACAACTGAGGCCAGATTCTACACAAAATGGCTTGTAGATTGTAGTTTCTGACAATAGATTGTGCTTTCCGACTAGATTCCGACACTAGATTGTAGATTCCGATACTAGATTCTAGTTTCCGACACTAGATTCTAGTTTCCGACACTAGATTCTAGTTTCCGACACAAGATTCTAGTTTCCGACACTAGATTGTAGTTTCCGACGCTAGATTATAGTTTCCGACGCTAGGTTCTAGCTTCCTACACTAGATTCTAGTTTCTGCCACTAGATTCTAGTCTCTGACAATTGATTCTAGTTTCTGACACTAGATTGTATGTCGTAGTTTCTGACACTTGATTCTAGTTTCTGACACTTGATTCTAATTTCTGACACAGATTCTAGTTTCTGACTAGATACTATAGTTTCTGACACCAGGTTCTAGTTTCTGGCACCAGATTCTAGTTTCTGCCACTAGATTCTAGTTTATGATGCTACGTACATTCTAGTTCCTCTGAAAAATCTGTTTCTGTGTCAGTGATGCTCCAAATATTTAATGTCAAGGACCCCCAGATGGCTTTGGCTGCGGACGCACATCTGAAAACTAGGGATCCGACAGAAGCAAATATTCAGGTTCAAAGAAAAATGTTTGCTTTGAAAGATTTGCATAACATTTTCATGATTTTTCAAAAATAGCAGACCTGCAAGCTCATAGCGTAACAACAAACACTGTGCTCTTAAATGAAAATAATAAGATAAATAATAAGATAAAGAATAAAGCTAAAGGTCTGACTCAGAGTTCTCTGTTTTCAATGATAAAATGCTGTTGGTTTAGTGGTGACACAGCTGTAGTTAGTTAGTAGCGGTGTTTGCACTTTAATTTGAAATAGCTTGGGTTGTTTTGCATGCCATCATGTTTGGTGGGGCAGACTGGGCATTTGGGGGGCACTGCCCCTCTTGCCTATGCCTAGATCCGCCCCTGCAGCAGGCCGATCAATCATGGATAAAAGGAAACAGCGCCTCTTCCAAATTGAGGGAGTGTTTTCCAATAACAGCTGATACTAAGCGGTGCCTCGCTAACTGTCCTCATAAGCAACTTGTGCACGTGCCTAGGGTACCGAATATCATCCTGTAGCTTCGCTGTGAGACGTGTGCGCGAACCCCCCCCCCCCTCCCACACACACACACACACACACACACACACACACACACACACACACACACACACACACACACACACACACACACACACGCGCGCACACACACACACACACACACACACACACACACACACACACACACACACACACACACACACAAACTTAATCATTTTCCTGTTGCCTTCACTTACAGACCTCAAGTGTCGGTGGTCATGTGGTGCAGGCGTGCACGTGCATCATGTGGCTTTGATGTGACAGTCATAAGGAAACTGTTGCCTACTTTTCGGCTCTGTGTCGCAGGGGCGTTTTTGCCATTAGGCAGACTAGGCAGTTCCCTAGGGCGCCATGAGGGGGAGGGGGAGGGGGGCACCGGGGCGACCGACCACCAGACATGTTTTACAAAGATCCCAGGCTAATAAGCCTCATGGGTAAATACATTAGCCTCTTGTCCTCTATAACTAGAGTAGAACATTTATGAACACATAATATGTGCTTTAGTTTCTCATATAATATGTTCTTTAGCAGTTTTGGGAATATTACTTTACATTGTTAATATATTACTTATTAATTATTACCTTCATTTTAAAGCAATATATTATATTACAATATTGCTGTCTGAGCAAGGGTAATATATTAATATTACATATTACTTTTTTTTGTTTGTTTGTTTGTTTTTGTTTTTTGTTTTTTTTGTTTGTTTTTTACAAAATATATACCGGTATTTAAATATTTAGTATTACTATCAATCAAATATTGCATAGGCCAGTGACATACCTACAATAAAGCAAGCGCACTTGGACAAATCCATATGAAATCAAAAACGTCACTCCTGAAAACCTATTCTACTCAGCTATGGACAGTTAACAGGAGTTAAATGTATTCCTTGAATTCATGGAAGCCAGTAAATAATTTGATGACAAATTATAGAAAATAATTATTTAACTTCTGCAGTTGTCAAGATAATTTCACAAGAACACTTGCAACGAGACAGATTGACAGAAAGTAATATTGAAAGTAATGCAGTAATGCAGAAAGAAAAGTATAATACACGTATATTAGATTTTTTTTGTTAAGTAATATATTTATATTACAAGTTACTGCATTTTGGTAATATATTATGTAATATATTAAGTTATGTAGTGCACATGTCCTCACACTGTTCTTTAGCCAATGTACTGTGCCTATATGACATCACAGGAGATTTTTGCTGGAGCCCCTCCTTACCAAATGGACCCGTAAGGGTCCAAAATGGATGCATGTCAAATATAGAGGCGCCACCTAAGCTTCAAACTAGTCTTGTAGGTCTGTTTTTGAGAAATCGTGAAAATGTCATACCAAAACTTTGAGTCTTTTCCAGCGAATATTTTGGTTGAACAACATATGGTAACACTTTCTACGAAGCCCACATTTATAATGCAGTATGAAGGCATTCATACTGCATTATAACCACACTCATGAACACGCATGGTGCTTTCTTATGCACTATATCAACAGTCATAAAACATTATAATGTTGCTTATAATGCATTATAATGACTTGAGTCCAAATATTCTATAGCCAAATTCTATAGCCAAATCCAGAAAAAATGCTGAGGGTCACGAAAATGATTAACCAGTGATACAGATTCAGAAAACGGTCAGTATTTCTAAGTCATTTGTTTTTTGGTAGAATGTGGGACCAGTGGTTACAGAATCAACTGCAGAGATTCATTCAACATTCATGGCGAAACGCCGGGCAGCGAAACGACAACACCGGGACGAGAGAGCTGCCGGTTCTCCTTGGGAGATGTTGAATAATGCATCCTGCAACATGCTGGATGAATGAATGATCAGCGCTGCGTCCACTGCAGTGTTGCCAACTGCCAAAATCCAAAATGCACTAGTGACACTTCCAAAACGCACTAGAATGCGCTAGATGCTTGTCTGGAAGGGAAAAATGACCATTAATCTTCTACATTCTCTAGTTGTGTAGACTTGGGGCTAATTCACATGATGAATATTTTTAAATGAAACCAAATGGACCCGCAAGGGTCCATTTGGTTTCATTTTTACGCTCTCAAAGAGTTACGTCTGGTTAACAATTACCAACTGTCCATCATTTAGCCTGGTGTGGTGAAAAATGAGGGTGTTATCTTTGGCGCCTGTCAACCAATTTCACCCCAACTCACCAGCAAAAAAGCACCAGATTTTCCGACAGGAGTTTTTCACTAATTTTGGCGCTAGGGGGGGTCTGGAAAAGAGCTAAATATTGTGACAAATGCGCCAAGTTGGCAACACTGGTCCACTGCCTTGCTTGCCTTCCAGGCGGGGATGTAACATTTCCCAGTTGGGAGCGGGGCATGAGAAAACGGTATGAACAGAACTTTTAGGCAATTAAGCATCGATAACAACATCAGTTGTTGTTGAAGTTACAACAGAAACGCAGCATGCATAAAGCTAAAGGTCTGACTCAGAGAGTTTTCTGTTTTCAACGATGAAATGCTGTTGGTTTAGTGGTGACACAGCTGTAGTTAGTTAGTAGCAGTAGTAGTGTTTCAAATCATTTTAATAAATATAAGCACTTTAATTTGAAATGTCTTGGGTAGTTTTGCATGCCATCGTGTTTGGTGGGGCAGACTGGGCATTTAGGGGGGCATTGCCCCCCCATGCCCATACCTAGATCCGCCCCTGTTGCGTTATTCTGTTTGCGTAACGTTGTGCGGTGCCGAGCCAAGCCGCGTGTCTTTGTGTGTGCTGTGATGGTGGTGTGCCTCTATTTTGGTGTAAGTGAAGGCAACAGTAAAATGATTAGTTTGTTGTGTATGTGTGCGTGTGCGTGTGTATGTGTGTGAGCTGCCCGCATTGACGTCCTCTTTCTCTCCGATTGGGTGTTGCCGTGGTTACCTTCTGACCAAAGCCCAGGGCACCACCGAGTTCACTATCCAGCATAGCCCCCTCTCTCTCCCACACTCACTCACACACTACACACAACACACACACACACACACCATGCGTGACCAGCACAGATGCTAGTTGCCGACCGTATCTCCCTGCAGACTCAGTTAATTGGTGTTTAAAGTAAACCTGCCTCTTCCGAACAGCCCCTCTGAGAACATCAGACAACATCACCAGAGGGAGAGGGGACATATGGACAGACAGACAGGCAGACAGGCAGGCAGACAGGCAGACAGGCAGTGAGAGTGAGAGAGTAATGGCTACTTTGTCGCTCGCCAACAAGAGCTGATATGCCAGCTACTCGGACAGCGGCACGATTGTGTAATCAAGCAATATTACTATATTGGATCAATGTGATTATCAGCACAACAGCGGTGCGTGTGGTCAGGAACGACCGTGAGCATCACTGAAGTGCCAAGCATCAGGTTAATCCACACACAGAGGTACACAGGGAGTGGGCCAGAGGGGGACAGAGAGGAACAGATGGAGACAGTCAGACAGAGAACTTGAAGACGCCGACAGAAAGAGTGGACATGTTTGCGATTTGCGGCTCCCCACCTTGCCCAGCTGTTCATATGAAAGCACTCTCTGCTCTCTCTCTCCAGTTGTTCTCTCTCAATCCGCCTCTTCTTTTTTAGTAAAATAATTCTTTCTTTCATGATTTATATACGCACGGCACGTTTATACAAAGGGGGAGAGAGAGAGAAAGAGAGAGGGGGATTTAAAACCAAAGCCATGGCGGACTGAGACTGAGTAGATGTGTTTGCCACAACAAAAAAAACACAGAACTTGGAAATGATTGAGACAGTCATGAGTTGTGAGCTTGTAGAGCAACTATTTTTTTTCCTCCCTCTTATCTTAGGTCAGGGGTTTTCAACAGTTGGTCCAGGGACCACCAGTGGTCCTTGAGAGAGGTCCAGGTGGTCCCCAGGCTAAGTGATGGAAAGTCGGTTAACCAGATGTAACTCTTGAGAATGTAAAAATGAAACCAAATGGACCCTTGCGGGTCCATTTGGTTTCATTTTCACACTCTCAAGAGTTGAAGCATTCATCATCTGAATTAGCACCACTTAATTAAGTCTACACTGTTTTGTTTGCCAAATCCAGCCTGGAATTGTGGACAAAACCAAAAGAGTTCTTTAGTTTTAGGCCTTTGGTGTGATAATGTAATCAAATGGTGGTACGTGGCTCAAATGCTGAACAAATGGTGGTCCCTGGAGTCAAAAAGGTTGAAAAGTTGAAAACCCCTGTCTTAGGTGTTGGTCCGTGGAGGTCTTGTCCCTGACAATGCATTTAATAATTTGCTTGAATTGTTCATTTCTGTTCTTTCCAGTAGTTGAGCAACAATGAACTGAATGTGACCTATAGTGACCATCCATGTATTAGTCCATGTAGTCATTTTACTGAAAATTTGGAGATCAAGAAACAGAAAAAAGGTGGGTGGAATCTCACAGTCAGTTGAAACTCTCTCTCTCTCTCTGTCTGTCCCTCTCCTCCCACTCTACAGAGCCTGTGTGATTCTGGGCGTGGTCTTCATCCTGTCCTCGCTGTGCATTCTGGGTAAGGCCATCCACGACCTGGCCACTGGACTGCTACCTGAAGTGGTAAGACAACACCCCTCACCCCTTAAAGAGGCTACACCATGAATTTAAAATGAAATGTATATACACCGGTATATGAATGTTGCCTTTTTATAATGCAATTTTATACACTCTGTAGCCTAAACGACCAGTTTTTCCTCAGTGTGATATTTGGTTGCAGTGCCAGGCCTAGTAGACAGGGATCTTTTTTAACATATGCTATCTGCGGACCACTTTGGGCTCTACAGGGTAGTCAGGTTCTACTTGCCCTCAGCTCATGGTCACTTGCCCCCCAAAAATATATAGTAAATTTTGCAGATGTAACTCTTGAGAACGTAAAAATGAAACCAAATGGACCCTTGCGGGTCCATTTGGTTTCATTTTTACACTATCGAGAGTTAAAATTCATATTAATTAGCCCAGGTCTACACAACTAGAGAATGTAGAAGATTAGGTCATTTTGATCTGTATGTTAATTTGCCTGTTTTGTTTCCCAAATCCAGTCTGGAATTGTGGATAGCTAGAAAGCAGGGAAAGACACAGAGGCAGAGTGCAATGACTGCCTTCAAGACAAATTTATCTTGTGTTGCGTTATAGTGCACTAAGTTGCACACTTGCCCCATCGGGCAACCAGGTAGCAGTCTTCACTTGCCCCACCATTTTTTTTTACTTGCCCCGGGCAAGCGGGCAAGTGTTAGTGTCAAGCCCTGGACTCTATATAGCTGTAGGGCCGGTGATGAGCTCTTTAGCGCTGGCAGGCTCCACACTGTGCTCAGCAGCACTCAGCACTGTCGGCAGCAGTCAGGGCGGATTGGCACATATTTTCCCACCGGGACAATTTTGCCTTTGCCAGGCCACCCTGGGAGGGGGGAGCTGGTTAACCAGATGTAACTCTTTGAGAGCGTAAAAATTAAACCAAATGGACCCTTGCGGGTCCATTTGGTTTCATTTTTACACCCTCAAGAGTTAAAATATTCATCATGTGAATTAGCCCAACTTAGTCTACACAACTAGAGAATGTAGAAGATTAATGGTCATTTTGATCTGTATGTTCCAGGCAAGCATCTAGCGCATTCTAGTGCATTTTGGAAGTGCCACTAGTGCATTTTGGATCTTGGCAGTTGGCAACACTGCCTCCAGCAGCGTGAGCACACTAGTTTGCCTGGCCTGGGCCTGGCACCCTGGCACCCTGGCCTGCCCTGGACCTAAAAAAAAAAAAACTGTCCAGGCCAATAGGTGGCACAGGCCACTGGGAAAACTCCCTGTACTCCAGATGGCCAATCCGCCCCTGGCAGCAGTTCAACCCTGCGTGAGTCAAAACTGTCTCTGTGACCACAAACGCCCTCCTACTTTCACCATGTGAGAACCTGCCAGTGTGTTAACTTAACGCTCACATGACGACAGTCAGTCAGGCTGCAGGTCGCCAAGCGGTGACTCAAAGGAGAGCGGAGGGAGACGCGGAGCAACTGCTGACCCGGCGCTTCAGGCGCCGCGGCGGTCGTGTGATGACGTTTGTAATCATCATGCGGACTGGAATGAATAAATAACAGGAGTTTTTGTTGCGCCGCGTTGCCGCCAATCTTGCGCCATGTGTGTACTTATTGTAGACAGTAAAAATGTTAACAGGATTATAGGCAACTTTTTAGCCAAAAATCTAGATGTGTATAATATAGCTCTCTTTTGGCCTTTTTCTCCTCTGCGTCGCTTCTGCTTTGATGCCGCAGCTGTTTCCCTGCAGACACTTGCTTTGCCCTGCATAAGCGCTGGGCACACTATGCTGCGAATGGCGGACTTTGGATGCAGTGTTTTGAGGTCATGTGATGTGGTTTGAATGTCTGTGGATGGGCAATAAAAATGGCCGTTGTGGCAAAGTGCCGCACGGCCGTGTGTCCCCAGGACACAGGTCTTCGCGGCACTTTGCCGCAACCGCCATTTTTATTATCCATCCACAATCCATTTAAAAGCTCCAAACATGGCGGAAAAGACTGTGGACTTTGGCCTAGATTTGGCTAAACCCCTTATCCCTTAACTTCTTTGCCTTTTTAAACCGTTTTTAAAAATGTTTTTTAATAGTTAAAATGGCCAGTCGACAAGCTCACAACATGCCAATAGATTGGCACGTTGAACTATTCCACAACATTTTTCAAAATAGTAAAAAAAAGAACCAAATGGACCACTATTACTCATCTATTTCAGGGGTTTTCAATAGGTGGTCCGGGACCACCAGTGGTCCCTGAGAGGGTTCCAGGTGGTCCCCAGGCTAAATGATGGAAAGTTGGTTAACCAGATGTAACTCTTGAGAATGTAAAAATGAAACCAAATGGACCCTTGCGGGTCCATTTGGTTTCATTTTCACACTCTCAAGAGTTAAAATATTTATCATCTGAATCAGCACCACTTGATTAAGAAGTTTACACTGTCTTGTTGGCAAAATACAGCCTGGAATTGTGGAAAAAAACAAAAGAATTCTTTAGTTTTAGGTCTCTGGGGCTAAAATGTCATCCAATGGTGGTCCGTGGCTCAAATGCTGAATAAATGGTGGTCCCTGGAGTCAAAAAGGTTGAAAACCCCTGTTTACTCATCTATTTGGTTATTTCTTGCATTGAGGACGTTACTATGTGCTGCCTTGCCTGTGAGTCTGTGAGTACTGAGGCAGATTATTACCCATGTGTGGGGAAATAAACATTGATGTTATCATAACATAAGCTGTCACATCGTTTCCACCAGAAAGGATCTGTCTAATGATGACTCATCTGCTATTGTTGGGTTCAAGTGAGAGTGCGTTACGCGATGTCAAATGTCTGTGTCGGCTGACTAAATGCAGCTGGTTTTGTTACTAGGCCAAAATTAGCTCAAATTCTGTCAGTTTTGGTTTCATTCTAGACTTAAAACACATCTATAGCAGGAAAAGAGACAACACGAATGCCAAATATTAGGGCATTCGAACGCTGATGCCTGTCAGTCACAATGTGGGACAGACAGGGGGCTCAATTTGTGGGACCCCTGAAATGAGGGACTGTCCCACGCAAAGAGGGACATATGGTCACATATGGCCAGGTCAGGCTTCTGTCGAGAAGACGTCAGGGTGTCACACTCGAGCGTGTGCCCCTGAAGAGAATTTTCAGTTGCCACCCGAAATAAAGCAGCAGGGTTGGGTAGGAGCGCTTGTTTTACCCTGCTGGCTACTACTAGTAGGGCGGGGTGAAGGAAGTTTTACTGAGGTTAGGGTTAGGCATACTGTAGCTTATAGGCTATAGTTTTACTGAGGTTATGTTTAGGGTTAGGGTTGGGCTAGCAGCGCTTTATGCCATGGGGTTTTCAACCTTTTTGACTCCAGGGACCACCATTTATTCAACATTTGAGCCAGGGACCACCATTCCATTGCATTTCACACCAAAGACCTAAAATTAAAGAATTATTTTGGTTTTGTCCACAATTCCAGGCTGTATTTTGCCAACAAAACAGTGTAAACCTCTTAATTAAGCAGTGCTAATTCAGATGATGAATATTTTAACTCTTGAGAGTGTAAAAATGAAACCAAATGGACCCGCAAGGGTCCATTTGGTTTCATTTTTACATTCTCAAGAGTTACATCTGCTTAACCAACTTAGCATCATTTAGCCTGGGGACCACCTGGAACCTTCTCAAGGACCACTGGTGGTCCCCGGACCACCTGTTGAAAACCCCTGCTTTATGTGGTTACTAACCCTAAACATAACGTCAGTGAAACTATGCTTCGCCCCGCCCTACTAGTAGTAGCCGGCAGGGTAAAACAAGCGCTCCTTCCCAACCTTGCTGCTTTAATTCGGGTGGCAACTGAAAAATTGCGCCCCTGAAATGTGAAGGATGTCAAAGACTTCCTGAGTATCTTGTCTTGTCTCCTGGATCAGAGCAGTGAGATACAAGATACAAAAGGCCAAGACATTGAAGGCAACCCAAAAGGGGATCTGACTGGGGCTGTGACATTGTTGAGAGAGACGTTCAATATCATCTCCTTTTTCCTCGTCACTACAGAGCCTGCAGGGCCATGATTTCGCGTCAGGGAACTGCTATGACCGATAACTGCTGCGTCAGCACGCTGCAGTCAGAGCTGCGTTTTTGGAAGGCGGTGGGTGCGCTCGGCTCGCCCATGCACTAATGATAGCATTAATAATGCACGGGCAAAATGAGAAAAACGTCAGGCTTCCAGGTTCTCTGTGAACTTTCCATCCTGGACGCATTCGTCCCGTGAATCAAAGCCGCCAGGGGCGGATTGGCCATCTGGAGTACAGGGAGTTTTCCCCACCTAGTGGCCTGGACAAGATCCAAAATGCACTATAGTGGCACTTCCAAAATGCACTAGAATGTGCTAGATGCTCGCCTGGAACATACAGATCAAAATGAACATTAATCTTCTACATTCTCTAGTTGTGTAGACTAAGTTGGGCTAATTCACATGATGAATATTTTAACTCTTGAGGGTGTAAAAATGAAACCAAATGGACCCGCAAGGGTCCATTTGGTTTCATTTTTACACTCTCAAAGAGTTACATCTGGTTAACCACCCCCCCCCCCCCCCCCCCCCCCCCCCCCGGGTGGCCTGTCAAAGGCAAAATTGTCCCGGTGGGAAAATATGTGCCAATCCGCCCCTGAAAGCCGCGATGCCATCGAGAGCGAAACTAAACTAGACCAATCAATCTCATCTTGCGTGTGAAAACAGCGAAATCTTTGGCACTTCACAGAATGGCTGCATTCATCAACCAGGGCTGAGGCACTGCGCCGATCAATAGTCGCAGGCGCAGCCCTACTCCCCATAGTCTATTGGTTATCGATATGTGATGATCAAATTATCAATATGACGATCTGTAATGTAGCACGCATGTTATCCCAGAGAGCTGTCATCAGCGTTGACCAAAACGCGCGATTCCCGAGGCTTTTCATTGTTGAGTCCAAATCAGGGGCGGATGTAACATTTCCCAATTGGAGGGGGGGGGGGGGGCTGAAGAAAATGGTATGGGGTTGGCTTCATCGTCCATGGCGCGACAGGTTAATAGACCGAGTTGAGACATTGAGGGGCAGAAAATAGTCTAGTCACGTAATTCATATACTTGCTCGAGCCCAAAGACGCCAATGCATTCAGAAACTGCCAGGTGTCACTAATTATTGTCACTATCCAATGGAAGTCTATGTAGAGGAGCCGTCATTGGACTGGATCCATGACGTGAATGGAGTTGGCGTAACTCTGTCTATTTCTAAGGCTCTGAGTGAGACAGCCCTCCACAGTGTACCAAAGAATTGTGGGAAGTGTAGTCCAGGAAGTAGTATTGATCAGAGACACTGGGCTCACAACTAAAATCAAATATATATAAAAGCACATATTACACACACGCAGACCACCAGGAAAGAGTTTTAAATTCTCTAAAATGTCTTATATACCATATATGTTTTGGCAAAAATCGTGAAATATCTCTTTAACTTTGATATTGGGGTTTCAGGGATAGAAATGCCATCAGTGGGTGTCAGCAATCTTCTCTTAAAGGGGAATTCCACCCATTTTCAATTTTTTCCTGAGAGGATACAAATGTGAACCAAATGGACCCTAGCGGGTCCATTTGGTTCCATTTGTACCCTCTCAGGAAAAAATGGTCTGAAAGAAAAATCATTAACATGGTGAAATACATCTTGATGATGTCATCAGATGTATTTCACCATGTTAATGATTTTTTCAGACCTCCATTTTTAGGAAATACAGAATTGGGGGAACTTTTTTTATCATGTCCACACAACATCACTAAGGTATATTATTGACATATTAAAATGTTGAAAATGGGTGGTCTTCCTCTTTAATTTGATGATGTCTCAAGGGCCAAATGAAATTACACGGCGGGCCAAATTTGGCCCGCGGGCCAGAGTTTGACACCCATGTCTTAAGGGGTCCCTGCTTCAAAAGGGCAGGCAGGCTCATTAGTGTCAACTTGGGGGTCCGGAACATGAAAAAAAAGTTTGGTATAAACGGCTGATGTAAACAACGTGGAAGAGAGGCAGACATTTCAGTGTCAGAGCGCTGAACAGTCATTGGAGGTGCGAGGCGGGGGTGTGATGATGAGAGTTCTGTCGCAGATCATCTGAGGAAAGAGAGTGTGAAGTTTAGAGCGAGGTGACAGCTTGTGATGACGCACGACGACGAGACAGAGGTTATTTTGGTGAACAAAGCACACCGCCGCCGCGTCTTGGTTTCTATGCGCTTTCAATTTGACCGCGGCCACGGGCCAAATTGTCCCATTTCGCAGACAGATAGACAAATAAATGACCCGACAGACATAACTAAGCCTCTTCTTAACTGCTTAACAAGCACTTAGACGAAGGTCACAGGTGCTGAGGTCGTAAAGACGTATTGTTTGTTTAATTAATCCACTTTAATCACGGTCGATGTCGACCTAATTAGCATTTTCGGCTAACATTGGGATCGTTTTCGCCTAATTAATGTCCCAAATGCAGGTGCACGCGCAACACGTGCGATATTTAGGTCTATATCTGAGCATATCGTGACACTCGGCAGCCAGATTGAAGCTGATTTCACTTCATTAGGATGAATTTGGCATTTAAAGCTGCGACGTAGTACACACAGAAATACTATATTTTTATCCCATTCTGCTATCCATGTGTTACTGGGTTTAGACTCAATCATCGCGTTAGAATATACAGTATAGCAGTAGGTGGCAAGGCTGAGTGACTATTGTAAACAAACGGTCCATGTGTCGTGTGTAGTGCCTGGAAGGATGCATGTTCCGATTGGTTCAGAAACTCATTAAAGCGTCGCTTGCAGTAACGCGGCACAAATAAAAATGTGTTAGCAGCTCCGGCGAGACTTTAACAGAAATACTGACCTACAGATTCAACATGGCGGTGTGAGGGCGTGCGGGGATGCATTCTTGAAACAGTTTTAAACAGAAGTTAAAAATGGCACTTTGAAAAAAATGTCACGTTGTTTTCTTTATGTCAAGGACCCCCAAATTGACATTTATTATTAGCCTGCGGACCCTCATTTAAAAATACATGGCAGGGACCCCCTGGCATGTTCGATTTTTGTCTGCTCTTGCAGTGATTCTCTAACTAAAGCCCCCTCCAGTTTGACCTGCATTCGTGTACAGCAGTGTTGTTTTTGTCGTCTAAGACTAACACTAAAGACTAAGTCGACTAAGGTTTTTGATATTTAGTTGACTAAGACTAGACTAACAAAAATGATTTTCAAAAGACTAAGACGAAGACTAAATCATTAAAAACATTTTTATCTTCTTTTTTCTTTTTACGCATGTGTGAACATATCTGCAGTATGCATTGCATGCTTCATACTAAAAACTACTAATCTGTATAACATATATAAACCTACAATGTATTTGTATTTAAGACTAAACTACCAAGACTAAGACTAAATCATTTTTGACATTTCGTCGACTAAGACTAGACTAATAAAATGAATTTCAGAAGACTAAATGGGACTAAAAGACTAAATAGGTCATATTGAAAAGACTAAGACTAAATCAAAATATACTCAAAAAACAACACCGGTGTACAGACCACACATTTAATGCCATTTTTATCTCTGGGTCTCCCTGGAACTCCCTCAAGGACCCCTAGGGGTCCCCGGACCCCACTTTGGGAACCATTCGGTGTACAGTACGTGTCTCGGTGCAATGTGTGCTCTGCTAGAGCGAGTGAGAGAGAGCAGGGGCGGATTGGCACATATTTTCCCACCTGGACAATTTTGCCTTTGCCAGGCCACCCTGGGGGGGTAACTCTTTGAGAGCGTAAAAATGAAAAGTGAAAAATGAAAAATGGACCCTTGCGGGTCCATTTGGTTTCATTTTTACACCCTCAAGAGTTAAAAGATTCATCATGTCAATTAGCCCAACCTAGTCTACACAACTAGAGAATGTACATGTAGAAGATTAATGGTAATTTTGATCTGTATGTATGTTCCAGGTGAGCATCTAGCACATTCTAGTGCATTTTTGAAGTGCCACTAGTGCATTTTGGATCTTGGCAGTTGGCAACACTGCCTCCAGCAGCGCGAGCGCCCTGGCGCACAGGAGTGAACGGGAATATGGCTCTGGTGTATATAGGACACCTTTTCTGTTTTGAAGGATAGAAACACTAGTTTGCCTGGCCTGGCGCCCTGGCCTGCCCTGGAAAAAAAAGGCCACCGCGAAAACTCCCTGTACTCCAGATGGCCAATCCGCCCCTGAGAGAGAGAGAGATCTTGGGAGAAAGAATTTCACAACTCTCAGGTGTGACGACGCAGCAGCAGTCACACCTCTGGGAATAGATTCATCACCCAGTTGCTAGGCGATGGTAATGGGCTCCGATATGTGAAGAGACTCGTGTTCAGAGCCAAGAATGTGGATCTGACAACGAAACGAGGAAATATCCAAAGACGAAGTTTGAGAGGATAATTTTAAGGCCATGCTTCTGATACTTGGGGAGGATTGGCCAACTGGAGTACAGGGAGTTTTCCCGGTGGCCTGCGCCACCTAGTGGCCTGGACAAGATCCAAAATGCACTAGTAGTGGCACTTCCAAAATGCACTAGAATGTGCTAGATGCTTTGCCTGGAACATACAGATCAAAATGACCATTAATCTTCTACATTCTCTAGTTGTGTAGACTAAGTTGTAATTCACATGATGAATATTATAACTCTTGAGGGTGTAAAAATAAAACCAAGGTCCATTTGGTTTCATTTTTACGCTCTCAAAGAGTTACATCTGGTTAACCAGCTGCCCCCCTCCCAGGGTGGCCTGGCAAAAGGCAAAATTGTCCCGGTGGGAAAATACATATTTTTAGACTCCACAGAGCAAAATAAGGAGCACTGCCTGCCTATATTGACTCTTAACTTACTCTTGACTCTTAACTCGACTCGCAAGTTTAATAAAATAAAACAGGTTTGGATGGCAACTGTAACACTAGCCTCCACCAAAACAAAAGAAAGAATCCCATGCGTGTGTGTGTGCGTGTGTGTGTGTGTATGCGTCCATGCGTGTGTGTGCGCACATGCACCTTTTACACATTTTGAAAGGCCTCGAAATGCCATCACACATTGTCAACATGACAACCTGCAACCTGTTTGTGACAACTTTCTGGTGGGTTGTGGCAACCTGATCTCTCTCATATTGCAACTTACTGATGGCAAGACCTACAGGTGTGTGCGTCCAAAAATGTTTGGGTTTTTAATTTGTCACTTCCCCAAACATGTTTGGTAATTTTAACTTCTATCCAGGCTTACCTATATGGGAAAAAAAAACTTTCATACAAGCCACTACACTTCATAGTGTAGCCAAGGTATATTAATCACACAGCAAAATGTTGAAAATGATTGGAATTCCTCTTTAAAGGTAGGGTAAGTGATTTGAAATTCATGGTGTAGTACCAGCCTGGTGCACTAGGGGCGCCCAAGAGTAGCTGCACTATGTGAACCTGCTGCTCGACCCTGATTGGAGGAGAATTCACCCTCCACCTGGGGAACTTTTATTAGCTCCTCTGCTAACGTGGGGGAGGGGGAAACTCCATATATGGTCTGCACACCTTATAATAGAGCATTTTAACAGATTTTTTTTGGGGGGTGATATCTGACAAAAGTGAAATCACTTCCCCTACCTTTGACTCTGTATGTATGGCCCAAGTGTGTTTCGACTCCCCACTCATGATGGCAATTTTATCTTTCCACTTCTCTCTCGTTCCTGTTCCTATCGTTAAAGGCACAAAAAGCCGAAAACAAGTCTCTAAAAAAGAAAACGAGTGAGTCCTGGGACCGAAGCTATAGGGTCAACCTATAAATCTCTCACTCTCCTACTGAAACATACTGAGTCATGGCGATGCGATGGGTCAGCATTCTACAGTGCTGCTGCCCCTTTCTCTTCTAGAATACTTTAGAAGTTATATATCAAAACTGGTTTTCCTTCTTTTTTGTGCAAGCTATAAATAGCTATAGTCTTTCATCTCTCCTCGCTGCATGATCTCTCTCTCTCTCTCTCTCTCTTCTCTCTCTCTCTCTCTCTCTCTCTCTCTCTCTCTCTCTCTCTCTCTCTCTCTCTCTCTCTCTTCTCTCTCCCTCTCTCTCTCTCTCTCTCTCTCTCTCTCTCTCTCTCTCTCTCTCTCTCCAAAGTAGCTGAGGTAGCTCATTAACATTTCATATGAGAGAGAGAGAGAGAGAGAGAGAGAGAGAGAGAGAGGAGAGGAGAGAGAGAGAGAGAGAGAGGAGAGAGAGAGAGAGAGAGAGAGAGAGAGAGAACTTTGCAAACTGCCAAAATCCAAAATGCACTAGTGGCACTTCCAAAATGCACTAGAATGCGCTAGAGCAGTGGGTTTTCAACCATTTTCATACCAGGGCCCACTATGTATTCTGCATTTTAGTCACAGAGTGCCTACGACCATTTGATGTTGAGTTTAGTCTCTCGGACTAATTCAGGAAAAATGACTGGTATAAAATGTTGGTCAAAATAGCAATTCCTTCTACATTTTCTGTGTAGATTCTTGAAAATTAGGTAATTGAGATGTTTAAAAAATAATTTAACTCTTGAGAGCGTAAAATGAAACCAAATGGACTCGTAAGGGTCCATTTGGTTTCATTTTACGATCGCAAGAGTCACAGATCTGTAATGGACTCTCCATTTGGTTACCAATTGTCCTCTCTAGGAAGGAAGGATAGGAAATAGTGAACAACGAGGGTTTTATTTTTGCCGCCTGTCAACCAATTTCGCCCAAAACTCACCAGCAAAAAGTCACTAGATTTTCCGCTAGGAGTTTTTCACTAATTTTGGCGCTAGGGCAGGGGTTTTCAACAGGTGGTCCGGGGACCTCCAGTGGTCCTTGAGAGGGTTCCAGGTGGTCCCCAGCTAAGTTGGTTAACCAGATGTAACTCTTGAGAACGTAAAAATGAAACCAAATGGACCCTTGCGGGTCCATTTGGTTTCATTTTTACACTCTCAAGAGTTAGAATATTCATCATCTGAATTAGCCCAAGTCTGCACAACTAGAAGATGGACAAAAGCAAAAAAAATCTTTAGTTTTGGGGTCTGTGGGGCTAAAATGTCCTCAAATGGTGGTCCGCAGCACAAATTCTGAAAAATAGTGGGCCCTGGGATGAAAAAGGTTGAAAAACCGCTGCGCTAGGGGGATCTGGAAAAGAGCTAAATATAGCGACAAATGCACCAAGAAGGCAACACACAGAGAGAGAGAGAGAGAGGGGGGGGGCAGGGGGGGTTTGGGGGCGTGCATAAGTGCGTGTTTGAGGGAGTGCGTGCCGTTTGCCCGGCGAATCGGCTCGGCGGATGGTGGACGCATAGTGACACCTCGGTCTGTCGTCTTCAGCTCTGGCCTAATTAGTGTCAGGAGTTTCCAAATGCCAAGCGGAACCGACCCTTTAGAACGCCTGGGGAATGTCTGTCTGTGCTCTCTCTCCAGGGGCGGATTGGCCATCTGGAGTACAGGGAGTATTCCCGGTGGCCTGCACCACCTAGTGGCCTGCTGGACAAGATCCAAAATGCACTAGTGGCACTTCCAAAATGCACTAGAATGTGCTAGATGCTCGCCTGGAACATACAGATCAAAATCTTCTAATCTTCTACATTCTCTAGTTGTGTAGACTAAGTTGGGCTAATTCACATGATGAATATTTTAACTCTTGAGGGTGTAAAAATGAAACCAAATGGACCCGCAAGGGTCCATTTGGTTTCATTTTTACGCTCTCAAAGAGTTACATCAGGTTAACCAGCTGCCCCCCCCAGGGTGGCCTGGCAAAGGCAAAATTGTCCCGGTGGGAAAATATGTGCCAATCCGCCCCTATCTCTCTCCCAGGCCTCAAGGAAGACATAATAACTTTTAACTCGCCAAATAATGCTTTTGTGGAACTAATTTGCGCAGATGAATAACCACTAAAAGCACCAAATAGATAGAAAAAAAGACTCACCCCACTGACGGTGGCTGTGTTTGTCAAGGAAGAAGGCAGGGAATTTACCATCATATGTAAACACAAAGCTCCTCAGACATACTGGCCATGCAGCCAACTAGGACAAACGCGCAGAGCAAAACACAACACGCAGAAGAAAAACAAAATACAAATCCATTCCCCCTAAGGGGCTCCGTAGGTGTGACTTGACAGGTAACCAACTAGGCCAGACACAGGTGACAGGATTAGCTGGTGATTGCAAACAGTGTTGCCATGTCTGCTTATCATAAGCAGCCATTGACTTGTTGTTTTTTTGTATGTATGAAGTTGCAAATAAATGATTGGCAGTGGCTGGTTGATGTTTTTTGGGCTTGTTTCTAAAGTGTACAGTAGTTATTTTTGCTTCCTAATGTTTGAAACAGTATTTTCCCACTGCCACACATTTTCTTTGACTGATTTCATGACATTCATTGTCATTTATTTTAATTTACCGGTGCTTATAGTATATGGGATTTGTCACAGTCCGCAGGAAAATCAGAGCACTTTTATAGCCTAATTATTCTGAAAGCCCCCCGTGCAGTTTCTCGGGGTTGAAATATTTTGTTTATATCACCAGATCTTTAAGGCACAGCATAGCAGGGCACTTAAAATTACGCCTCTATTATTCCTGGATAGGTTAGCTCATATTGCCATTGCTATAGTGTAAATGTCAAACAAGCTCCTTAGAATTCTGGGCAGGTTGGTGTGTGTGTCATGTGCATTCGTTGCATGTGGATATGAGCGCGTGTGTGCATGAGAGAGTGCGGTACGTTGGAGTGTGTGTGTGTGTGTGTGTGTGTGTGTGTGTGTGTGTGTGTGTGTGTGTGTGTGTGTGTGTGTGTGTGTGTGTGGTGTGTGTGTGTGTGTGTGTGTGTGTGTGTGTGTGTGTGTGCGTGCGTGTGGGCATGAGTGTGCAACCCTACTGTATGTGTGTGCACGTGCACATTTCCTCTTCCCGTGGGGAAGTGTAAATGCCACCCCTCCCTGTCCGTGTGCTTCCGACAACCGCTGGGTAAGCTAACGACTCGAAATCCGTCCCAAAAAGGTCACAGGGGTGCGGGGGTGGTTTCCCATTCTGAGTTGACACCGTGATTCATGCAGTTAAAGGGATTGTGACATTAATAAAAAGGACGTTTTTGTCATTTGAGTAACTGCAGTTGTGGCACCAC
Organism: Benthosema pterotum; assembly: GCA_039105355.1. Taxonomy (NCBI): domain Eukaryota; kingdom Metazoa; phylum Chordata; class Actinopteri; order Myctophiformes; family Myctophidae; genus Benthosema; species Benthosema pterotum. The sequence continues at coordinate 5,386,530 of CM076988.1, read as the reverse complement.
TAAACCAACCAGCATTTCATCAATGAAAACAGAAAACTCTCTGAGTCAGACCTTTAGCTTTATGCATGCTGTCAGTAACCTTGTCAACATCACAGCTCCCTCTCTCTCTCTCTCTCTCACTCTCAGCTCCAAGGCCCTGGTGGTACTTATTTCTGCGGCTGCAGAAATAAGTAGCACGGCCCGGCTGCAGCTTTGTCAATGGGGGGGGGGGGGGCAATGGGGGGGGGGGGGGGGGGGGGGCAATGCCCCGATTTGCCCCACCAAATACAATGTCATGATGCAAAACAACCCAAGATATTTCTAATTAAATTGCTTATAATTTAAATGATTTGAAACACTACTACTGCTACTAATTAACTACAGTTGTGACTCACCACTAAACCAACGTTAGCATTTCATCATTGAAAACAGAAACCTCTCTGAGTCAGACCTTTAGCTTTATGCATGCTGCGTGTCTGTTGCAACTTCAACAACAACCGATGTTATCATTGATGCTTTACTTGCATAATAAAAGTCCTGTAAGTTACTGTAACTGTGGTTTTTATATTTATTTATTTATTTTAAATTTGGTACATGTGGAAAGTGGAATATCCCTTTAAGTGGCTTGTATGAAATTGGTGCCACTTTCAAGAGTTTGCAATGATCTAAAGTTTTTTTTCCATAGGCTATGGGTTATGGAAACCCTGATAAGAACAGAATGAGCAGGAACACATTTGCGTCTCATCATATCATGCGGCGTTAATGATTGCATATTAATTACTACAAGTACCACCCCTGCTTCTCAGCCAGTATGTATCCGAGCTCCAGGAGTGTGAATCCTTTTTTTTAACGATTTTCTTTTCCTCCGGTGCCGATAGACAGGGGCGGATTGGCCATCTGGAGTACAGGGAGTTTTCCCGGTGGCCTGCGCCACCTAGTGGCCTGGACAAGATCCGAAATGCACTAGTGGCACTTCCAAAATGCACTAGAATGTAGCTAGATGCTCGCCTGGAACATACAGATCAAAATGACCATTAATCTTCTACATTCTCTAGTTGTGTAGACTAAGTTGGGCTAATTCACATGATGAATTTTAACTCTTGAGGGTGTAAAAATGAAACCAAATGGACCCGCAAGGGTCCATTTGGTTTCATTTTTACGCTCTCAAAGAGTTACATCTGGTTAACCAGCTGCCCTCTCCTCCCCCAGGGTGGCCTGGCAAAGGCAAAACTGTCCCGGTGGGAAAATATGTGCCAATCCGCCCCTGCCGATAGATAACACACCTAATTGTCGGATTTGCTTCGTCTTTTGATCGTAGATAATTGCCCACACTGAGTTTGCCTGTGAGGATTTAGGATAGGATAATGCTTTTATCAAACCCCCAGCGGGGGTGGGAATAATAAAGTGTTATCCTAACTACCCTCGGCGGGCAATTATGTGCAATCAAAAGATAATTGTTTTGGTGCTGAGCAAACGGTTCTCAAAGTGGGGTCTATAGGGGACCCTCTCACAACAGAAATGGATCTAGGCATGAGCATGGGGGGGGATGCCCCCCTAAATGCCCCAGTCTGCCCCACCAAACACGATGGCATGCGAAACAACCCAAGATATTTCAAAATGAATTCAAATGAAACACTACTACTGCTACTAAGTACAGTTGTGGCACCACTAAACAGCATTTCGTCATTGAAAACAGAAAACTCTCTGAGTCAGTCCTTTAGCTTTATGCATGCTGCGTGTCTGTTGCAACTTCAACAACAACTGATGTTATTATTGATGCTTTACTTGCCTAATAAAAGTCCTGTAACCAAAAATGGTATGGGTGCGACTTCATCGCGAAGCGACACGGGCGATGAAGCCGCCCCCCATACGATTTTCTCTTGCCACCCCCCCCCCCCCCCCCATTGTGAAATGTCTCACAGTGTATGGAACGGACCCCTATGGGTCCATTGGGTCCCATTTGCACGCTTTCAGAGTCTTGAAATTCCGAGGTTTGAGGGAAATGCGTGTTTGTCTGGATGCCTTGTAACTCAGTGGTTCCCAAAAAGCACGCACAATGTTGCAAGCTTGGCACTTTTTAAAATCCATTTCCAAACATTTCACTGTACCTTTAAAACATGTAGGAAAAGAGGACGTCTTGAGTCGTGACCCATGCAAAGGGTTCCGCGACCCCCAAAACTGGGTCCTGTTGACCCACCGTTTTTTGGAAACAGTGGTGTGACTGATCTCTCTCTCTCCCTCTCTCCCTCTCTCCCTCTCTCTCTCTCTCTCTCTCTCTCTCTGTCTCTCTCAGGATGACTTCTTGTTCAGTGTGTCCATCGTCAGTGGTCTGGTGTGTATCATACTGGCTGTAATCAAGTTCATGCTGGGCAGGGTGCTGACCAGCCGAGCCCTCATTACTGATGGTAGGTCACACACACACACACACACACACGCACACGCACGCACACGCACACGCACACACACACACACACAGGTTATTAATTAATACACACACACCGAGGTTATTAATATTACAATATATACAAAATAAGTTATATAACTTGCATCCCGTAACTTGTTGTCATGTCAGACAGCGACTAAAACTTGTGTAGTCAACAACGCTGCTTTGTTTGCATTGATGAGCTGGAAACGCAGCAACAATCAATAGTATTAAATGCCCATACGAAATATTTGATCATCAAGCCTCAATCATCGTTTGTACAAGAGCACTTCTGAGGCGCGTTCTACCATCGTGTCCTCTTGTGATGTGCAGACAACCTTATGCGATATACAAGACCACATTTGAGATGCGATGTCAGCTTCTCTCTCTCTCTCTCTCTCTCTCTCTCTCTCTCTCTCTCTCTCTCTCTCTCTCTCTCTCTCTCTCTCTCTCTCGACGCAATGTCACCAACCTAACATTCCAATAAGTATTTTGCGTGCCGCATTGCTAATATTTGTGTAACCGGCTTACATTTGTATTTGATAATGTTCATATTTTGTTAAAATTAAAGGTTTAAAACAATGGCATATCACTATTCAATTGAGAATATTAAGTATCGACATATAACAATTGCATTTTTAGGGAGACTTTTTAAATGGTCTTATCCTTCTATTTTTTTACCGGAATTTCCGGGAGGGCCGGGAAATCGTCAGCAAAATTCCGGGATGTAAAATGGGCCAAATTCGGGAAAAATATTAAACCCTAGTCTGTGGGGCTAAAATGTCCTCAAATGGTGGTCCTTCGTGGCTCAAATGCTGCATAAATAGTGGGCCCTGCTTCTATAAAAAAGGTTGAAAACCAGTGGTGTAGTGTGAAAAGCACCTCTTCAGATTCCACCTCAGCCTGTAGCACTATAGGTCAGGGGTTTTCAACAGGTGGTCCGGGGACCACCAGTGGTCCTTGAGAGGGTTCCAGGTGGTCCCCAGGCTAAATGATAAAAGCTGATTAACCAGATGTAACTCTTGAGAATGTAAAAACGAAACCAAATGGACCCTTGCGGGTCCATTTGGTTTCGTTTTTACACTCTCAAGAGTTATAAAATTAGTCATCTGAATAAGCACCACTTAATTAAGAAGTCTACCCTGTTTTGTTTGGAATTGTGGACAAAACCAAAAGAATTCTTTAGTTTTAGGTCTTTGGGGTGAAAATGTAATCAAATGGTGGTCCGTGGCTCAAATGCTGAATAAATGGTGGTCCCTGGTGTCAAAAAGGTTGAAAACCCCTGCTATAGGACTATGCAAACACTACATACTGGTGGAACTTAAAAGGAGAATTCAGTGGTTTGGGTGATTGGGAAAAACCTTCCAGTCACCCCTGGTAACAGGATGTGCACGTGCACACACTCGTCAGTGTGGGGGAGGAGTGCAACAGGCTAAACAACACATACACCAAGCTCCACCCCCACTCAATCCTGATTGGAGGAAGCCCCAGATTATGCATCTCAGATTATGTATTTTAAGGGTTAGGGATATTTATTTAAAGAGGCTTGACTTATGCCATGGTAGCATGGAAGCAAAGGATATTAAAATATAAGTACTAACACCCAGATATCATATTGAATTTGGGGGAAAAAACAGTATTGTAACAACACTAGGGATAATTCACTGGTTAACGGAATACTTTATTGGCAGGTATGTGATCAAGGTACAATCAGACTTATATGTAATCAATACAAGGTACAGTCAGACTTATATGTAATCAATACAAGGTACAGTCAGACTTATATGTAATCAATACAAGGTACAGTCAGACTTATATGTAATCAATACAAGGACCATTCAAACATGCAATCATTGGGATCACAGAAAAAAAATAATGTTTTCATTCAGGTCTGAGGTATTCAGTTCATAATCATGACAACGACACAAAAATAGTTCAAATCACCATAAAAAGTAGAAATAAGTACACGTTGGGGACCAGTAAGGAGGCTAGTAGTCACTAGACTAAAGGTGGGTCTAATGGTGATCATTTCCTCTGCCTTTAGCATGATGGAAGGTGGATTTTCAGGCCTGTTTTAAAGCAGGGGTTTCCAACAGGTGTTCCGGGGACCACCAGTGGTCCCTGAGAGGGTTCCAGGTGGTGCCCAGCTAAGTTGGTTAACCAGATGGAACTCTTTGACTCCTAACCAGCAAGGGTCCATTTGGTTTCATTTTTACGCTCTCAAGAGTTAAAATATTTCATCATCTTAATTAGACCAAGTCTACACGTTCCAGCCTGGAATTGTGGACAAAAGCAAACGACTTCTTCATTTTTGGGGACTGTGGGGCTAAAATGTCATCAAATGGTGGTCCTCCGTGACTCAAATGCTAAATAAATAGTGGGCTCTGGGATCAAAATGTGTGAAAACCACTGATTTAAAGGACTCCAGGGATTGACGTGTTTTGAGGGAGGGGGTCAGGGATTTCCACACATGAGTGTATCAGAGTAAAGATTATAATAACCTAATATGATGTGTAAATAGTTCTTTATAGATCTAACCTCTCAAAGTGCACCAGATTGAAGAATTTATATTATTTAATTATAGTCATATATGGTGATATTTAATATTTACAAATGTTTGTTAATATATTTAATTTCCCCAAAAAAGATACAACAGATGATTGGTTATCTTGTTGTTCCAAACAGGCATGAATTATTTAAATACTTAAATACAATATTTGATTTAAACATGAACACATAGGACGGAGGAACAGTGTGTGTGTGTGTGTGTGTGTCTGCGCGCGCATGTGTGCGCATGCATGCGTGTGCACGTACGTGTGTGTGTGTGTGTGTGTGTGTGTGTGTGTGTGTGTGTGTGTGTGTGTGTGTGTGTGTGTGTGTGTGTGTGTGTGCAGGTGCATGTGTGCGTTGTGGGTGTGTGTGCGTTGTGGGTTTGTGTGTGCGGGTGCGTGCGCGTGGATGTGCGTGCATGTGTCCGTGTGCGCGCTTTGTGTGCGTGCGTGCGTGCGTGCGTGCGTGCGTGCGTGCGTGCGTGTGTGTGTGCGCGTGTGTGTGTGTGTGTGTGTGTGTGTGTGTGTGTAATGTGACCTGAGTCATATTCACATGTGCAATTCAAATTCAATTCAAAATAACAATAATTGTGTGATTGTGTGATTACCTGTCATAAACCAATAGAATGGACATCCTCTAATCAATACCAGATCAATATGTTTTTCTATGCTAGAGACGTTCTAACTGTGGTTTTCCAGAGTGACACAGATCTTCCCTGGTAACACCTTCAGAGACGAAGCAGTATTAGCATTCCAAATGTATGGAAACAGTGTGTGAGTGAAGGTGTGTGTGACGGTGTGCAGGTGTGTGTTACAATCAGGATCAGAGAAGGACAGCCGTCCTCTGTCCCAGTCCAGATGGACTCTGATCCTCCGGGGTTTCTGATTCACTGAGAGGTCAATGTTACTGCCACCTGATGAGGAGCATGCTGTGTATTTATCCCGACCGAACTGTATAAACCAGTGTCCATTCCCTGTGTCTCCCTTCCTCCTGAACGACTCCTCACACACACCTACTTCCCAGAATGCATTGTCTCCAACCTCAACATCCCAGCTGTGAGACCCTGAGTTAAAGCCCTCAGAACCCTGGACACTGCACCCGTAGATACACCTCTCTGGGTTGTCAGGAAGCTGCTGTTCCTCTCCTACATATCTCACACTGGTCAGATCATCAGACATCATGAGGAATGGACCAGCAGTGTTGGGGTCCAGGAGGACAGGAGTGTAGGAGACAATGTCCTTCATCTTGTCCCAGACTGTGAAGGTCAGGTTCTTCAGGTGTTTGGCCTGGTCTATCAGATCTCCTCCTGAGAGCGTTGGTGGGTCCTGCAGGGTGATCTGCTGGACTCCCTCCATGGTGCTCTTGTAGTTCTGCAGGAATGAGACGTGGTCCTCAGCTCTCAGCTGGTCCTCGGCGGCTCGGATGGCGTCAGAGAGGGTTTCCATGTCTCTGCTCAGAGCCTCCATCTTCTCCTTCATCTCCTGACTCTTCTGAGCCTCTTCCTCCCGCAGAGCGGCCATCCTGGCCTTCTCTTCCTCCTGGAGGAACCGACGGAGATTCTCAAACTGTTCCTTGATCTGCGTCCCTGTTTTCCTGGCCTGGACCTTGATGTGGTTTTCTGTTATGTCGAAATTAGATTTAACTTTATCAAAAACCTTCAGTTTCTCCTTTAAAGGCTTCAGTGACTCCTGGACCTTTTGTCTGAAACATCCAGCTGCTTCGTCCACGGGTAAAAACTTGTGTCCAGTGTGTTTTTGTGAGGTGAGACACACGAGACATGCCAGCTGTTGGTCGTCCACACAGAAGAGCTTGAGCTTCTCAGTGTGTGAGCTGCAGAGGACCTCAGAGCTCTGAGACGACGAGCTCTGACCTTTCTCCTCCGTGAACTTCTCACACAGGCTCTTCAGAGCAAAGTTTATGCCAGGATACTCCTTGGAGAATTTTCTGTGACAAACCGGACATTCCTGGTTGTTTTTTTCGTCCACCAGTCCTGCAGACAGTCTTTGCAGAAGCTGTGTCCACAGGACAGCCCCACGGGATGTTTAAAGATCTCATGACACACGGGACAGCTCAGATCCTCTTCTTGACGACTCAAAAGGGAAGCCATTTTGTTTTTGACTGCCGTTCACACACCTGATCTGGAATGTTCTCTGAGGCTGAGGACGTTACAGCAGACCAATACTAGAAGACAAAACAACAACAATAACATTATCAGTAGGGATTGATGCACAATATAAGAGCTCACAAAGTAAATCTTATAGTGCATAAACAAACACAAAGTTGATTCAAACACTATTGAACATCACCAAAACTCACATAGTTTTATTTTTCCATGTTAACTCTGAGGTTTTTTCTTAATAAGAACGCTAAAACACATAAATATATAATGACATAAATATATAATAATATATATGTATTAATATAAATAAAACTACATGTGTTTTGTAAGTCAGTGCGGAGCATATTTTGAATTATCAATTCTAATCACTGGAATGTTTTTTATTTCTTGTCCACATTTGGAATGACATGGAATGGAGTGAAAGTACAATGCTAGTTGTACTGCAGCATAAGTACAAGTACTGGATACTGGCTATTGGAAATACTGAAGTAAAGTACAAGTAACTCTAGTAATTGTACAAAAGTAAATGTACTTAGTTATACTTAGATATACTATGTACCTGAAGTAAGATATACATATAGTATTCAGTCATGTAGTCTTATCTGTTTTTCATCCATACTGTACATACTGTAAGAGTAAAACTATTTGTGGTTTGTCTTCCGTCTGTACTTACCTCAGTGGAGATGGTATAGCAGATAACAGCAGCTTGATCACATCACCTGGCCCTCTACTTATTGATCTGTTTAGTGATCTATATATTGATTAATCAGTATGTGTTTCTGGTTGGTTTCTGTCGTCGTCTCTGACTGACTAGTGAATGTCAGAGTGAGTAAATGTCTGAGACGACTGTAGAAGCTGGACATGGACTTTGGATTCATATACTTCTGATAAGAGTTATGACACACACACACACACACACACACACACACACACACACACACACACACACACACACACTGAATTGAAACACGTGAGTGCTTGTACATTTTGACAGATGACGGCATTTATGAGCTCAACAATTCTGTCATGCCTAGCAGTGTACATTCCCTTACAGTATATACAAAGCAATCATCAAGAATATGTGACAATGTTTCTGTAACAGGGGTGTGGTCATGGGGCAGACAATGAGGAGGAAACCTGTTAGGGTACCACAGAGAAAGATTGAGTCTGGTTGGAAGGACCTTTAATCTAGCTTTAACTGTAAAACGTACTATCTCCTCATCAACTGCATACACCCCACTACACTACACCCCTGCTTATATTCAGGCCAATAGGGGACATTATTTTACTGTCATGTCAAAAACTCACGGGTGATCCCCCTTTTTTTGTTTTCCTCCACGTCAGGTTTCAACTCGTTGGTGGGAGGCATCATGGGTTTCTCCATCCTGGTCAGTGCAGAGGTGTTCAAGCATGAGCCCCAGGTGTGGTACCTGGATGGAACCATAGGAGTCCTCATAGGCCTCATCATCCTGGCCTACGGCGTCAAGTAAGTGTGTCTGTCTGCAGTATAAGCTGGGGTGGCAAATGCCCAGTTGCCCCACCAAACACGATGGCATGCAAAACAACCCAAATGGCAAAGATATTTCAAATGAAAGTGCTTATAATTAAAAGTATTTGAAACACTAGTATTGCTACTAACTAACTACAGTTGTCACCCCACTAAACCAATAGCATTTCATCATTTTGAAAACAGAAAACTCTCTGAGTCAGACCTTTAGCTTTATGCGTGCTGTGTGTCTGTTGCTGCAACTTCAACAACAACTGATGTTATTATTGATGCTTTACTTGCATAATAAAAGTCCTGTAACTGAAAATGGTATGCCCCCCCCCCCCCATACCATTTTCTTCTGCCACCCCAAAATGAAACCAAATGGTCCATTTGGTTTCATGTTTACGCTCTCAAATTGACAGATAGACAGTTATACCCACCACCATTTCCGACGATCGTTGGTAAACATACCTTAATAGTTCTATAGTTTATTTGGATCATAATGCCACTCACCTGGTCTTGTTTAGCTGTCTTTTAACACAAGGTGGTGCATTGCATTGCAGACTGCCCTTCTATCCATTTCTTTCAATCGCCTGTATCTCCTATTCCTAATCCCATGTAGCATTTCTGGTGAAAACAGCGTATATTTCACAGCTCACTAAAGCCAAGTGACTGTATGGAGAGGCAGCCATGTCTCTGCAGGTAAACAGAGCATGGATGAACCACGTCCTGCGCGCCAATATAATATGTCCCCTTCCAGGTGGAAAGTTGGCTCTTTAAAATACGAGTTCCACATTGAGTAACACGGGGAGCACTGCCGATTTAACTGTTAGAGTTCAATGGACATGGAGTTGAAACAGGGACAAAACACAGGAGAAAAGTTCTGTTCGAATCTGTGCTGTTTTTCTAGAGCAGGAAAAACAGGGCCGGATGTTAGCTCTGGTCCCAAGCTCCACTGCTTCTGAGTCTGACTTGCATTGAGCTCTGCTCTTCTCCGTGCAATCGGCCATTACTCCACCCGACCAGCCTCTCTTCTCTATATAATGGATATACTGTATATAGTGGATATATAAAGAACGTTTTACCTACTTACCAAAATAAACACGTCTTGTGTCATTAGAAAGCCAACTTACCTTAGTGTTATCACTCTGAGCCCCCACCACACCGATAAAATGGACTTTTTGGCCAGAACGCGATCATTTTTCACAGGAAAAACAACCGGATTTGCGCCCTCTACCGATATTGCCAATAGAAAACTTCTAGAAAAAAAGTTTCTCATGACACAAGACGTGTTTATCTTGGTGAGTAGGTAAAACGTTCTTTATATATCCACTAGAGAAGAGAGGCTGGTCGGGTGCAGTAATGGCCGATTGCACGGAGAAGAGCAGAGCTCCAACGCAAGTCAGACTCAGAAGCAGTGGAGCTCTGGACCAGAGCTTGGCGGAAGTAACATTTCCCAATTGGTGGGACAGGAGAAAATGGTAAGGGGTGGCTTCATCGCCTGTGTCGCTTCGCGCCACGGGCGATGAACCCGCACCCATACCATTTTTGGTTACAGGACTTTTATTATTAGGCAATTAAGCTGACAATCACTGTGTTGTTTTTCTTCCCTAGGCTGCTGGTGGACATGATCCCTCGCGTGCGACAGACCAGGAACTACGAGCGCTTCGAGTGAGCGGATCGCACCGAGGAAGAGGAGAAGAGAGACCGAGAGAGGGAGAGAGGTGTAGAGAGGAGAGGAGGTGGAGTGGCTTTTTAGTAGGGTTGGCGGACGGATGGACGGACTGACCGGGGGAGTGATTTATCCTGTATGGTGGATCCCATAGATCCAAGGAAACTAAGAAGAACCCGAAGTCCAGAAGTATCTGGACTCAGTTATGTTGGGGGGGTAAAAAAAAAAAGACTTCACGTTGGTCCGTCCCCTTTTTCTGCAGCGGTTTACATTTCACTGTGTGTATTATATTTGTTGATCGGTCTTATTTTTATTTTTAATTTTTTTAACAGGAACGGGCAAGCACCGAGGGGGAGGGTTTTAAGACCCGACGGATCTGAGCGCAAATGTTTTTTTTTTTTTTGCTACTAAGTGAAGGGAACAGCCCTTCTGCGCAGAATGACGCAGACGGGGGCGGGATTTGTAAATTACCGTTGAACCGCTGGGCTGCCACATCGACTGCAACACGATCGTCTTGAGTGCATTGTTTTGGACTTTCTTCATAAGAAAGTAGAATGGGTCCGGCGGTCTGTTATGTGTGTGTGTGTTTTTTTTTGTTTTTCTTGACTTGTTCATGAAAAAGAAATATATTTGTGTATAGAGAGAGAGAGGTTATATTATAGCACAGACTTGTTGGGAGACAAAGAACGGTACAAGTGCCCAAGCAGGCCATGAACAGTGACAGCCGGTGGGGTGAAGGATGTAAGATATCTTCGTTGCACCTCGTTCTCCGTAACACTACAGTTTATTTTTGCTACTGCGTTGTGTGTCAACTCAAGAAACAATCAAAGTAGCGCAGCGTAGCAAACAGAAATCCTGTTTTTTTTTTTCCCCGCTTGGTGGTAAGATTATACACTGGAACTGTGCGATTTGAATAAGATGACTCGATCGCACTAGATCTATTAAGAAGTAACGATAGAGCACAAATTACACATCGCACACAAACAAGCAAGCACAAACATAGGTACTGTTGGTGTTTACTGTAGGCACACTTTCAAGCATGTACTGTACACACCCAATACAGCTTGAGTTTACGTGCGCGCACAAAAACGACAAACTCGGCGGCTCGTGTGTGTTGCATTTGCGTGTAGCGAACTTCTCGCTACACACAGAGACGCCTATTTTTTTTTTGTTCGATTTGTTGTTCAAAATGTGTTGTATTGATTGTTTTTTTCTTTTGTTTGCTTATTTCCTTGAACATAATTTATAACCCATAAACCTTCCTATTTTTCAATCGGCTTGCAGTGTATTGACATGAAGCAAATAGGGCCGGGCGGCAGGGGAAAGGTTTAGCGCAGGTTTTACGAAGTGAAGCTGCAGTCACGATGCAGCAGCATGCACATCCATATTCAGCCCCTGTCCCTACCAGTGTTGCCAACTTCACACATTTGGCACTAAATTTAGCTTTTTTCCAGACCCCCCCTAGCGCCAAAATTAGTGGGAAAACCCCTAGAGGAAAATCTGGTGCTTTTTTTGCTGGTGAGTTGGGGTGAAATTGGTTGACAGGCAGCAGAAATAAAAGCCTAGTTTTTCACCATTTTTCTTCCTATGATAGAGTCCTCCTTCCTTCCTAGAAAGGACCATTGGTAACCAAATGGACCCTTATTGATCTGTAACTCTTGAGATTGTAAAATGAAACTAACCAAACCACCAAGAGTTACAAGAATCTACACATTTAGAAAACATAGAAGAATTGCTATTATGACCAACAGTTTTGACAGTTATTTCTCCTAAATTAGTCTGAGAGACTAAACTCAACATCAAATTGTGGTCCGTGGCAGAATAAATAGTGGGCCCTGGTATGAAAATGGTTGAAAACCCACTGCTCTAGCGCATTCTAGTGCATTTTGGAAGTGCCACTAGTGCATTTTGGATTTTGGCAGTTGGCAACACTGGCCTCTCCGTGGCTCTTATAATCCTCTCACCACCTGGTTCCCCACGTCGCCCAAACACGACAACGGTCTCCTGTACCTCCACTTGACTGTCAATGACTTGGCTTTTCGCTCCAGCATGGACTAATTAGCCAGACACTGTTGTGTTGTATGAGTCTGAAATAGGTGTGTGTTCATGTTATTTCCCAGGGGGCAGCTTCAAACCATGGCTTTTCCCCCCACACTTTCATTTTATTGAATTCGTGTCAGTACAATGACTCCTGTTTTTCAAGGCGTGAACTTCTCAGCAATGGGACCACATCGTCTTCTTATTCCCGTCAATGTTGACTCGTTAGGTGTGGTATCTGGAGCATGAGTCACGATATCTGTTCATTCAAAATGAATGAATGAATTCCTCATTCCGAATACATGAACGAATACATGAAGGGGACAAAAAACTGAGCTCCCGGGAGGGCAGCCTGAAAGAGGGACAAAAGAGGGAATTTCCATTTTTTTCCCCTGAGTGTGTACAAATGTGAACCAAATGCTTCTATTTGTACACTCTCAGAAAAAAAAAAGTCCTAAAAGAGAAATCATTAACATGCTGAAACATAATTTGATGATAGAGCCTCTGTCCAGACTCATGGCCGAGTATTAGTTGGGCCGAGCCTTCCTGTTACCTTCCTAACATGGATTCATACCTAAACTGTTTACAACATGAAACATTGGAACATGGAACATTGTTCCTCAGTCGTTTACATGACCAAAGCATTCGTTCAGAATGCTACTAGCCTACTTACTACTATATTAGAGGGGAAACGTGTAAAAAATAATGTGTGTGTTCCAAACTAAGTGGAATAATACTGCCTGTGCGGGCCAATTGAGTAGACAGAAATGGTGTCCTCTCTAAATGGGACCAAGGTGGTTAAAAATGGGTGACATGCTTTTCTAAATGTAAACCTAAATCAATTGTGTGACTCAGGGCCGGAAGTAATTCCGTGTGCATTCCAGTCCAACTATTGCTGGCCTCACAGTTTAACCACTTGAACCCTTATGTGTCCCGATTCTGCCACAAAGGTTCGATGAAATTGTCAATTAAGCTCACAATGTGGAGTGAGTTGACCGCAGGGGTGTTTTTGCCATTAGGCAGACTAGGCAGTTGTCTAGGGCACCATGAGGGGAGGGGGGTGACCATGAGGGGAGGGGGGTGACCACAAGACATGGGGGGGCTCCAGGGAAAATCTTGCCTAGGGCTCCAAATTGCTTAGAAACGCCACTGGTTGACCGGGCCACCTTTACGAAGAAAAAGAATGTTTAGAGACGTCCACAATACTAGGATTTGAGTGGTTAAATTAACTTCAGCCATGGATGGAGAAAAACAATCAGTGAAATCAGATATTCCATTTGTGTTCCAATAGACCATTCAGTACAGCCCAAACTGCTATGGTCCAATCACAGCCGAGCTAAGCATAACATGTGACAGACAAAACCTCTCCACCAATAGTCTTCTTGTATGATGAAACATAAATGTCACACACATATTTTTCCACTGCAAACAGAAATAGGTGATTTTGAAGGTCTGGTTCCCAAAATGAACCAGTATTTAATGTGTAATGTCCATTATATTTGCGTTGGAATGAATGAGCCCGTCTGGAAAGTGTCCAACCCATGATTGGACACTGGGGAGAGGGGGTGGGGCTTACAGCAAAGGTCTATTCCATAACATATACTAATACTACATAATATATACTTTTAGCATTTAGGCCTAGATTTTCATCACCTCTTAAAACCCCTTATCTGTTAACTTCTTTGCCCTTTTAAACTCATTTAGAAAAACATGTTTCAATAGTTTTAAATAGGCCAGTCTACAAGCTCACAATGTGTCAGTAGATTGGCATGTTGACCAATTCCAAAAGGTTTGTCAAAATAGTAAAAGAGGGATAAGGAGTTTGGGATAAGGGGTTTAGCGTGTGACGAAAATGGAGCCCTCATTTTGCAAGACAATAACACTATAATTTTGTACTAACACAGGGTACTGCACAGGTGGACATACATACATACATAGCCAAGCTGTGACTTATAAACTACTGCCAATTTCAAGAAAGGTAGTTCTACAAACACAGGGTTCCCTCCAGGGGCGGATATAACATTTCCCAATTGGGGGGGCAGGAGAAAACGGTATGGGGGCGGCTTCATCGCCCGTGTCGTTTCGCGCCACGGGCGATGAAGCCGCACCCATACCATTTTCGGTAACAGGACTTATTTTAGGCAAGAAAAGCATCAATAACAACATCAGTCGTTGTTGACGTTGCAACAGACACGTGATGTGATGGTTTCAATGATGAGATGCTGTTGGTTTAGTGGTGCGACAACTGTAGTTAGTTGTAGCAGTAGTAGTGTTTCAAATCACTTTAAATATAGGCACTTTAATTTGAAATAACTTGGGTTGTTTTGCATGCCATCATGTTTGTTGGGGCAGACCGGAAATTTAGCCCCCCCCCCCCCCCCCCCCCCCCCCCCCCCCCCCCCCCCCCCCCCCGCCCATGCCTAGATCCGCCCCTGGTTCCTTCCTCATTATTTCCAATGGATTTAACCTTGAGGTTTTCAGTGCAGAATCGTGTGTATTATACTAGGATTCTGAGATTGTGGAATAGTGGTAGTCTAGCATGAGTTTCTCACTGAGTTTTGCTCTGTCATGTAACTATCTAATATACAACCGTAATATCTCGGCTGAAGCCTTCAATGTGATTCATAATGTAGAAAAAAAGGTGTTGATTTATGAAGATCATCTCTTTAAACAAAACATGTGAACATCACAAGCCTTTGTTTGCTGCAGAGTTTTTTCCTAATTTATCCAAAAATAAGTCATTATTTGTGGACCAAAAGACGTCAACATGAGTCCTCCTCCTGTCCTTTCGCAGCCGTTTAATGTGGTTTCATTTATTTTATTTTTTTATATTGTTGTTATTAGATGTGCTTCAAAGAAGATATGAATGAAGATACCTAAAGAGTCTTTGGCCTGTGAATGCCTTTGGTTTTGGTATTTTATAGTTCCAGCCTTGTTTCTACTTTTAGTCTTTTGAAATATTTCACAGATGATTAAGTAAAACAAAAAAACACACATTATATTATGCCCTTAAAGGGGAACTCCACCCATTTTCAACATTTTAATATGTCATTAGTATAACTTAGAGGTGCTGGGTGGACATGATACAAACGTTTCCCCATGCTGTGTTTCCTAGAAACGGAGGTCTGAAGAAAACCACTAACATGGTGAAACATCTTGATGACATCATCAAGATGTATTTTCACCATGTTAATGGATTTCTTTAGACGATTCTTCTTTTTTCTGAGAGCGTACAAATGCAACCAAATGAACCCGTTAGGGTTCATTTGGTTCCAGAAAAAAAAAAATGTTGAAAATGGGTGGAATTCCCCTTTAAGTTAAACCAACTCTGCACAAAACAACATAGAACATATAACAAACGTACTGTCGTGGAAATGCATGGTCTGCAATCAGGAAAAAGGGCCTAGGTTGTGGGTTCAATTTCCAATTTCAATTGATACACAGCACAGAGCACAGTATGGATAACATGCATTAGTGATGAACTACCGCAGCTGTTCTATCTATTCCAGTGTATCTGCCTGAGCCGAAGAAGTCTCATATAATAATAATCTCCCTTGTCCAAGGGAGTGATCATCGACCTGGATTGGATTCCAGGTGGTTTACACTTACATTCTCAGTGTGTGTCATCTGGTTAACTTCACAACCCTCAACCAATGCCTTTGATCAACTGTTAGAACTAAGTTAATTAATAGCCATTCACTAATGTTGTCAATCCTTCCTCCGCAATCATCAGGGATGTTATGTTAGGCCTGGGATTTGAGGCTCAATGCAAAATACCCTTGTGAATCAAGTTGAGGGTTGACGGCCCGTGGTCGGTCGACCCTTGGGGTACTCCAATTGGCATAATTGAAATAATAAAGCTGTAGCTAAGCTATTCTGGGCCAGATCTGTAGTTATGATCGATTTAAGTTAGGCAGGTCTCAATCTGACTCTCTCTGATTTACCCAGAATCGTCTGTCGTCAGTGGACTGGACAGATTTGTTGGTTGAAATCAGGTGAGATTCTGGGCCAGATTGGATTGCCTGATCTGTACACAATCAAACACGTCACTAATTTGTCTTGGTCCTGACCGTGTTTGCTGGGCATGATGGATGGGGCCAGAAATGTGAACGAAGACTGCATTTTCTGAGTTGATATGAACCTTCGCTTGGTTGTATCCACGGTCTGTTGGCTCACGAATGTCACGTGTTATTTCAATGTTTGTGGGCAAAAAAAACAAGGTTTTGTATTTTATTTTTGCCCCCCCAGTTGTCTGAGAACTATGTGTGATACATACAGTACAGCAACACACACTCACAGCCAGCCTGGTGCACCTGCTCACAACTCACTGTACAGTAATGGACTTTGATTAGAAGATCCAATGTAATAATCCTTTATTGTTACCCAACAGGTTTTGTGAGCAATCGGCTAGATGTGCATGGCCTTATATGAGATATATACGGCAGACACACACAAAAAAAGCGAATACACCGTGGAACCTAAAGCGGCCCCTTGGCCCCCTCCCTCCCGAAGATAAGATTGTAGTTTTTTCTGTGATCTTTGTGTAAATATACAAAAAAAAAAAACAATGTACTGCTGTGATGTAAAGCAAAAAAAAAATGTATTGTACGACATTTGGAACAAAGATTCAAGAGAGCCTTATGTCACAGAAAAAGGTTTATTTAAAAATAAAGTTATATGCCTCTTGCTTGTCAAGGACTGTGAAAACAACAAAACAAAAAAAAAAACAAATAAAAAATAAAAATGTATTTTTTTTTGTTAAAACCTTTCGTAGCTTTTACTGCAAAAAAAAACAAAATCACTGCTCTTTTTCCAAGACACTGAACGCTTTCAGACAGAAGTTGAGATCGAGAAGCAGATCGAAGAGAATGATATAACGCGTTTGCGCGAGCGCAAGTTAGCAAGTTGTCATTGTACAACAGAGACATTCGATTTCGACACGGAGAGATATGGTAAAGGAGGAATCCTCAAGCTTTTCCAATAAAACCGTGGTGTAATTCTAACAATCACGCACTGACTGAGCACATTGACAAGGAGTGCTTTGAACCAGGGGCGGATTGGCCATACAGTATTTTCCCACCGGGACAATTTTGCCTTTGCCAGGCCACCCTGGGGGGGGCAGCTGGTTAACCAGATTTAACTCTTTGAGGGTGTAAAAATGAAACCAAATGGACCCTTGCGGGTCCATTTGGTTTCATTTTTACACCCTCAAGAGTTAAAATATTCATCATGTGAATTAGCCCAACTTAGTCTACACAACTAGAGAATGTAGAAGATTAATGGTCATTTTGATCTGTATGTTCCAGGCGAGCATCTAGCGCATTCTAGTGCATTTTGGAAGTGCCACTAGTGCATTTTGGATCTTGTCCAGGCCACTAGGTGGCGCAGGCCACCGGGAAAACTCCCTGTACTCCAGATGGCCAATCCGCCCCTGCTTTGAACGAGTCTGGTCTCTCGTGTGGGGCGAATAAGACCACACAAGACACATGACACAAAACAAAACAAAACACGCAGGTTAATAAGGGCCACTCCAGGCTTCTCTGAAAGGGAGTCATAAAAGGTCGATGAACACCGTTCCACCAAGAGACTTTACTGTTCATTTTTTTCATAGACTTTTCAAAAAAGTAATTATATAAAGATGAGCATGCCACCACAAAAAAAAAACTCAGATTTTGACAAATGACAACAACAAACACAATATTTTGGACTGAAAAAAAAGTGTTGCTGTTTTTTTTCATCTTTCTAATGATTTGTCAAGCTCAAAATAGTGTGTTTCTCTATAGAACATCTCTATAGAAATACTTTTTGAAAAGTCTATGGGGAAAAGCGGGGAAATCCCCTAGAACAGACACCCTGACGTTACCGTGGAGATCTATTGGTAGTGGTAGAAACCTGCAATGCCAACCTTATTGTGATTCAAGCAACACAGTGGAAGCAAAAAATAAAAATAAATAACGTGCAAGCATTATAATATCTGAATGGACTTATGCACCTCTAACAATGAAACACAACCTTGCATGTTAATCGTTGCCTCTCTATGTGTGTGCGCGCACCTGAAACTAACACAGAATGCTTAACTATTAGCTGAGTTGTGTTGCTTGCATCACAAATGACCAAGCACAGCCTGGCGTGTTCTACCTTGTTGTGTATTTAACCCATTGTGTCCTGATCAGATTCTACATTTTCACAATTTTTTAAAAATAGCAGACCTACAAGCTCATATCGCGCCACTCGGTGGCGCGATATGAGCTTGTAGATCTGCTATTTTTCAACAGCTTAAAAACACCAAAACGCGTTCAGACAAACGAACAGACAAGAACATGAGGCCGATGCCTCAGGTTTCATCCCGAAAGTTTTGTTGTGGAACCTCAGTATTGTGTCACAGTTATGTTAGATCTGCTGCTCAAATTCAACAGGAAAAGCTGTTTTTCAATATCAAACCGTTTCCTGCCATCATGTCAGCTGAAATACAACTCTACCGACCACGAATGATGCGTCAATGACTATGGTGAAAGAAATGCAAAAGTCCTTCTCTCTCTTTTCCAAATCTCACAGCGGAAAAAGCTTGTCCCATAGCTTGAAAAAGATTTTTTTTCCAGAAGTTTGAATACAGCATTTAAAGGGGCGATACTCTATCTTTTTGTGGGCCCAGCTTCGATCAAAGCATTGGCAAGTAGCTTAAAGTTATACATAAATTATAAATAATGCACAAAAAAGTAGTTTTTTCGACAATGCTTTTAGAACCCCTATTTGGGAAAGTGAGCATTGAATCGATCTCTTGCAGGCGTTCGACACCATGGTTACGCTGTGTTAAACCAAATAATAACAAAGGCAAAAAGGAAAGCTAAAGGGAAGAATGCTTTGCAGGGTACAGGATCAATTCATTTAACATTTTTTTTCTTCAAAATTCAGTGGGATCTGTTCAATTTTGAATAACTATTAACAAATTAAAAAAATGGAAAATGTTTTTTTCCCCACCACCATAAAAGGTTTGGATGTACTCAATCTAAAAGTCAGACCAGTCCTAGCTGAGTGGTGCAAGGGTGCCTCTTGTTGGTGCTACCCTAACATCGGGACTCAGGCGGACATTGCTGTTCCTTGGGGAGTGGATGCACCACTCAAAAACGACCGTCAAGATTGTACCACAGTTCCACATGTGATCATCAAACCAAATAACAGGCCCTGATTTCGCTGCTACTCGCCAGTTTGACAGCAATAGCCTAGCATTGAACCTTCCCCCGTGACAAGGCACATCATGAAACTCTAAGCTAAGAAGACGCTTGGCGCGGCCCTATTTACAAACATAAAAAGCAAGACAGAAAATCTCATAAAAGAACAGGCGGTGGTGGTGTTAACTGAAACAGTGCACTTTTAAAATATCGTATGAAACACTTGTGCAAAACAAACGAAACGGAGTACTGCGATTGAAAAAAATGAGAAACGTAATAAGAGTGCGAGTTGCTGTTTGCTGGCATTCAACACAAAAATAGGGGTTTGGGGAGCCATCGTATAGCAGCGCCGCTGCTGAGAGTGAGAAACTAGCACGACCCAGCTGATGGCAATGATGCACCTTATTGAAATGTTTACTTTTTGATTCTCCCTTTTCTTTTTCTCATACAAAATGTTTTGGAAAAGGACATGTACAAATTAGGTCAACGATTGATATTGAAACGCGGATGAGAACCATGCTGTGTTCTTGTTCAGCCTGCCGTTGTTGGCTTCCACAACCTCTTGTGCGTTCCTAACCCTACGTTTTAACGGCGGGCGACGGCGGGCGATGATAAAGCGACGTCGACGGCGACAGCAGCAGAACGGGCGACGTCGGCCGGCGTGGGCAGACGACGTTGGCCCGGAAAGATAAAAATCGGTGAGCTTTTCGCCCCGAATCGGCCGATGTTTGGCCTGCCGTTAAAACGTACTGTAATAGTTCCAGCAGGATAGCATGGTGTTGAGGATGAAATGCCTGTGCGCTCTCTTACGAGAGGCACCGTGCTTTTTCCATCCTGGTGCGTTAAGGTCAGGGAAATATATGCAGTCAATCTCTACACCTTCCAAACCCAAACAAACTACGGCGTATGGTGATAGTTAGTCGATAAAATCGACATGAACACAAACTATGCACATGGTTGGCCTTCCCTTGGACACAGTATAGGCATTTTAAGGGGTTAACCCTCAAGCAAATGGCAACCTTTTTTGTTTTAGAAATCTTAGTAGCCTCACCGCCCAGGCTTTCATTTTCACCTGCGCAGAAAGTGAAAGCCCGGAGTAAATCCTTGGCCGCCTTGGTGGCCTAGAAGTGGGAGTCTACCCGAAGTCTTAAAGGGGAATTCCACCCATTTTCAATATTTTTCTGAGAGCGTGCAAATGTGAACCAAATGGACCCACTAGGGTCCATTTGGTTCACGTTTGCATGCTCTCAGAAGAAGAATAATTAACATGGTATAACACAACTTGATGATGTCATCAAGATGTAACTCACCATGTTAATGATTTTTTTTTCAGACCTCCATTTCTAGGAAACACAGAATGGGGGAACCTTTTTCATCATGTCCACACAACATCTATCAGGTACATTAATGACATAGTAAAACGTTGAAAAATTAGTGGAATTCCCCCTTTAAGAAATGACATTGGTGGAACATATTGGAAAATAAAAAATGGTAAGATAGGTGATGGTACAATTACCAACCTATACAAGGCAAAATTCTCAAAAATGAAATTCTGATTCAAATAGCATGGGATGTGTTTAAAATAAAAGGGGGAAGGGAGGGGGGTTCTGTTGCAATTTGTTTGAGGTTGACGCCTTTTTTCTCCACCCATAGAATGTCTGTACTAACATAACCGGACACCTCTCTCTTTCTACTAGTATCTCTGGTTTCATTGACACCAACACACAAGCATTCCCTCTCAAGCTAAAAAAAACTCTGACATATACACGTGCAAAAAAAATCATTTAAATTAATCTACATAAATAAAATTCTCGTCTATAGAAGAAGAGATCCCATCCCATTCCTATAAATAAAAAAATAAAAAAAGAACCATGAAAAAAGAAGGTTTTGTTTTCAGCAAAACACAAGAGATAAAAGATACAAAATAAATAATAAAAGTTTAAAACCAAATGTATAACCTATAATATGAACAATATACAGTGTTACTATTATCGTCTTGTTAAATCTCTGTAAATAGATTAAGGTAGTGCATCTTTTTTTTCTCCATTCACCACAAGAACTACGTTTGTTTTTCTGATGTATTTTTTTTATCCTAAAACTGTTTGTTTTTTTCTTCTTGTAAAGCTGCAGGCAAATTAAGAGTCCCTAAAAGTTCACCGGAAAAACGACCGTAAACCGAGAAGTGGGTGCGAGTGGGAGTTCGCTCGTGTTGTGTCTTGCGCTGCTTTGTGCGTTCTGTTATGGTGCGTACACACATTTACATCGTTGCAAGTTAAGCATCTGGCTGTCTAGCCGTCTCCCAAGCAGGGGCGGATCTAGGCATGGGCATGGGGGGGGGGCGGCAATGTCCCCCTAAATGTCCCCCAGACTGCCCCACCACCAAACACGATGGCAATGCAAAACAACCTAAGATATTTCAGTGCTTATATTTAAAAGTATTTGAAACACTACTACTGCTGCTCCCAACTACAATCGTCTCACCGCTAAAAACCAACAGCATTTCATCTATTGAAAACAGAAAACTCTGAGTCAGACCTTTAGCTTTATGCATGCTGCGTGTCTGTTGCAACTTCAACAACAACTGATGTTATTATTGATGCTTTACTTGCCCAATAAAAGTCCTGTAACTGAAAATGGTATGGGTGCGGCTTCATCGCCCGTGGCGCCCCCCCCCCCATTTACATCCGTCCCTTCTCCCAAATCAACACTGCCCCGCCCCCCTCAATTCAATTCCAATGGGAGTCACATGGTTGGAAGCAGAAGACAGCTAGAAAGCCAGATGTAAACATCTGTATGGACCCTATGAGGACTGATGCGCTCCTAACAAGCACCTGAAAGGCTAAACCATAATAAATACATTGTTGGCTTTATGACTCAATAAATAATATAATATATTCTGTCCATTCATGAGTTGTCCTGACTGAAATAATTAGACTACCAACTACCAACTGTACCATCTACGACAGCGCTTCCCAAGCAGTGGGTCATGACCAAATTCTGGGTCGACGCGGATCACATTGTCCTGAAAAAAGAAACCCTCAAACAAACAAAGAAATTTTGAATTCAAGTGAGCTTGTGAGCTTGTACATCTGCTAGTTTGCGGCCCCAGACAAAAGTATAATTTATTTTTGGGGGCAAGTAAAAAAAAAAAAAAAACAAGATCATGACGCAGAACGAACGCAGCAACACGAAGGCACAGCACAGCGCTCCCACTCCCACCCACTCACATCTCTACCCCCCAGAGTTCGAAAACAAAACAATTTAACATCATCATAAATATTATTGAGAGATCCCCACATCCCTACTGGCCATTTTATAAGACCCCTCCCCCCACCCCACTAAGTTGCTATTATGGACGACGTGTGTGGATAGTATATTTTACAGCTCAAATATATCCATATATACAAACTATATATGTATATAAATAGCAAAGGGGAAACACGGGAGGGGGGGGGGGGGTCGAGGAAAACAGTTTAAGTCTTAAGGTTGTGATATTGACACGTTTGACTGGTGCTAAAACTTCCCTAAAAATCTAGATATCTACATTACATTTTTCCCGCTGTCCATCTCTGTCTCTCTCTCTCTCAATCTGCATAGGAGACAGACAGACAGTTTACAGTGTAAAACTCCTTCTTTAGCCGCCATCCGTTTTTGCCTGAAGCAGACCCCTGTATGTGTGTGAGCGTGTGTGAGCGTGTGTGAGCGTGTGTGTGTGTGTGTGTGTGTGTGTGTGAGAGAGAGCTGGGACATCGGGGTCCCTCAGGACAAGTCCAGTGCAAACCTACCTAGGGTTTTTTTTTTTACAACATTGACTACAGAGGGGTACGAAGGGAAACAGAGTTATTGATATTTGGGGGCATGGCTAAAACTCTAAAATCTACACAACGCCACCCCCCTTGGTCCCATATTGTTGACGAAACGACGAGCTTGGAGGCAGGCAGACGGACAAACGGACGGACGGACGCGACGAACGCAAAGGACAGGGACGCGGCGGCTTCATCGTCGTCCATTTCCCCTCCCACACCCCATCCTTAAAAACAAACAAACAAAAAAAAGAAACGACTCCCTTTCTTCTCACTTTTGTGTCTTTTGCGATTCAAGTAAAATTTCCGAGTTGCAGAACCACATCACCACACGACTAGTCCCCACGTGTGTGTGTGTGTGTGTGAACGTGCACATCGCTGCCTGCCTGTCTGCTTGCCGGCTGGCGGACGGGCGGGCGGGCGTTCCCGATTCAGTTCCCGCAAAAGACGGCGGCACCCTTTGCAGTGTCGGCGGAGGAGAAGGGTACATCCTTGAAAGTGACGTAAACGCAAAGTGTGTGTGTGTGGGGGGGTCTGTTGTCGGCAGCAGTTCCACACATCACCCAGCGGTGTAGTTCAGATGTACAATGTTAGAAGTAGAGGAGGAGGAGGAGGCGCTGGGCTAGACTTGACCTTCAGGAAGTGCAAGGGATTGTGGGGGATTGGGTACCTGTCACGTCACCTACGAGAAGACAACGCCTTCAACGTGTTCTCCGATACAGTAGCTTGCCGCGTACCTCCAATGGTTTGTGACGCGCGTGTGCTTTCGACTTCTTCTCGAACCCACGGCGGCACAGCGCGCTCCGTTCCTCCTCCTCTTACATCTCGTCCCGCCTCTCGGCCAAAGCTCCACCTCCTCCTCGGTAGTAGTCTCCGCCCCTGCCTTTGACCCCCCTCCTCCTCCTCCCACCGGCGCCGCCCTTAGCAGCACGCGTCGGCGTCCTCGTCGTTCTCCTCCTCCGAGTCGCCCGCATTCTCCACCTCGCGTCGCCGTCGCTCCTCCTCCAGCCGCCGCCGCCGCCGTGGTGCTATAGGCAGCCGGGGCCGCGGCACAGCGCCACCTGTCCCTTCATGTAGTTCCGGCAGGGGCAGACGCGCTTGAGCGCCGAGTGCGCGCCGGCGCAGCTGAACAGCAGCAGGTCCGACTGGAAGACGCAGTGGCGCCGTGTCTCGCTGTACGCCGGCACCACCGTGTCGGCACTGGATTCCACCGTCTGGCAGTCGATGCCGTACCTGGAGGGAGGGAGGGAGGGACCATAAGGCAGGGGCAGATCTCCTGTAGGCATGGGCATAGGGGGGGCAATGCCCCACCTAATACGATGGCATGCAAAACAACCCAAGATAATTCAAATTAAAGTGCTCTATTGGCATCATACTGATGACATCTGTCTTGCCCAAATACAGAAGTCCACGATGAATCCATTTAATGTGTGTGTGCGTGCGTGCGTGCGTGCGTGCGTGCGTGCGTGCGTGTGTGTGTGTGTGTGTGTGTGTTTGGGGCGACTGTGTTGCATGCAAAAATAGAACAGATTTACAAGCTATCGACAGGTACTGTAACAACAGAGATGTGCACACACGCTGCACACAGTTTACACTACAAATTGCTTGCTGCTTTATTTGTATTTTATTTTTAAATGCAAGACCTCAACTTTTTCAACTCTGCAAACAATTGTGAAAAAGTTTAAAAAGTAAAAGAGACAAATTTCGAAATCTGGTTATGTTAATTGCAGATCTGTTTTGTGACTCAAGGTTAAAATGTTCCCATTGCTTCTTTCTGCCCCGTTTATTTTTTATTTTTTTGGCTTTGTTTTCAGGTGCAGTTTGTGGGATTGGAGACTATTATTATTCCAATAAATTGGATTCAGTTCTAAAAAAAGCTCGCTAAACAGATTATGTTGCACATCTCTATTTTTTCAAAGGTGGGAGTTGAGAACTTGGGAAAGTAATAACGTAATATGTAATATATTACTCTTCGATCCAGTAGAGTAAAGTAATGATATTACTTTGTCTAAGGGGTAACGAGTAAAGGAAAGTTACTTTCCTAAGTAATATTGACCAACACTGGTCCTCGGGCAAGGCACCGAACCCCCATAGTCCTCCCGACGGTGCTGGTGTGATTATGCATGCGGCCAGATGGGTAAGCAGGGCAGCAGCCATACATTTCACCACCAGAGACTCAAACACACATGCTAGGACAGCAGTGGGCAATTATTTTTCCCAAAGGGCCAAATGAGATACATAAAATATTGTGGAGAAGCCAGGACTAAAGGCTGAACTAAAGTCTGTGAAATATTAATTCAATTTGCAAGATAAAAGAAAGAGTAAGACCAACCATTTTGATACCAGGGCCCTCAATTTATTCAGCATTTGAGCCATGGACCAACATTTGATAACATTTTAGCTCCCCACAGACCCCAAAACTAAAGATTTATTTTGCTTTTGTCCACAATACCAGGCTGGATTTTAGGGAACAAAACGGGCAAATATACAGATCAAAATGAACATTAATCTTCTACATTCTCCAGTGGTGTAGACTTGGGGCTAATTCACATGATGAATATTTTAACTCTTGAGAGTGTAAAAATGAAACCAAATGGACCCGAAAGGGTCCATTTGGTTTCATTTTTACGCTCTCAAAGAGTTACATCTGGTTAACCGACTTTCCATATTTAACTGGAACTCTCTCAAGGACCACTGGTGGTCCCCGGACCACTGGTTGAAAACCACCCCTTTCACGGGCCGGTCAGAGTCAGCCAAAGGGCCACTGGTGGTCCCCGGGCCGCATGATGCCCAGGTATGTACTAGGACATGCATGTGTCAGAGGAACACTGCATTCAACTTGTAATCAGCCCCTGTAGTGCCATCTTGCAGAAAGACCAGTGGTACTGCTGTTATAATGTCAAAGCACAGCAAGAAAATAAAGTGGTGTTGTGGTGCCCTCTACTGGCTAGGGGCTGAAATTACGTTGTGGCTTTTACTAACTGCAAAGGAGACATTAAAGCATGAATTCTCTCGTGTAAAAGCTGCTACTGCTGCTACTTTTACAAACACTTTCGCAAAACACATTTTGAGGCTTTTTCTTTTTTTTTTTGGGGGGGGGGGGGGGGGGGGTCCTTTTGTATATTTAAATAGTTCTGAGGAAGAATGACGTCTGAATATTGCAGGTTTATCTTCCAAGGCCTGAAACTGAAACTAGGGGTTTATATGACCCCAGGGGACAGAGGGGATATGGTACAGTATATACCAATTATTCTTCCCAGGGGGCAAATGAGATACGAAAATATTGCGAAGGGCAACATTTTTAATGGGTAGAAAACCTCTATTATACACCCCAAAAACTTGCCACCATCCTATGTTCAATCCCACCCCTAGATCATTATTATGATTTTTATTTATATTATTTTATTATTATCATTTAGAAAGTTGTATATTAAGTTGAGATATATATATATTTATATACCTGTATATGTAGTGTTGATGTAGCAAGCTACGTTTGTCGTGTAGCTTGCTACAATTTTCCGGGGATAGCTTTTAGAGTAGCTTAGCTACACGTTTTTGAGCGTAACAAGTAGTGTAGCTTACTACATTTTGCAGTAACTTGTCCATTACTGTGTGTGTGGTAAATGGTGCATTTATATAGCGCCTTTATCCAAGGCGCTTTGCATAGCTTGTGCATCACATTCACCCATTCACACACACATTCATACACTGATGGCAGTGGAAACCATGCAAGGCACCTACTAGCACGTCAGGAGCAATTAGGGGTTCAGTGTCTTGCTCAGGGACACTTTGACACTAACTCTGCGGGAGCCCGGGATCGAACCGGCAACCTTGTGGTTACCATCCGGTGACTCTACCCCTGAGCCACTGCCGCCCTGTGTGTGTGCGCGTGTGTGTTGTACCTGGCCAGGTCCTTGTCCTTGTTGAGGTGCTGGAAGTAGGAGGGCTCACAGATGAGCTGCGCCTCCTGACAGACCTGCTTACAGGAGCGGCCAGGCTCCGCAAGCTTCACCTGCGCCTCGCTGAGAGGAGGCCACATCACCTGGCCGTGGCAGAAGTCCTGGAGGGACGGTGGGACAGACAGACCAAAAAAAAGGGACGCAATGTTAGGTGAAGAAAGAGAAAACACGGCGCGTTGCTTTACCCTGGAATGTCACCATGGGTTTAGAGCAGTTGCTCTAAACTCTAACAGGTTAATTTGGTTCCATTTGTACGCTCTCAGAAAAAAGAAGTGTCTAAAGAAATCCATTAACATGGTGAAAATACATCTTGATGATGTCATCAAGATGTTTCACCATGTTAGTGGTTTTCTTCAGACCTCCATTTCTTGGGAACACAGAATGGGGGAACTTTTTTTTATCATGTCCACACAAGATCTCTAAGGTATATTAATGACATATTAAAATGTTGAAAATGGGTGGAGTTCCCCTTTAAACATAATTATGTTGATATCAGGTTTCTGTCTGGCAGCGATGATAATGGGGTATCTTGACATTATAACATTGACAGTATAACATGACATGTCTATGACATGAAATGATTAGACAACATGACAACAACACAATATGAGAGATGTTGTTGCACAGTGAATGGTATTACATGACAAAAGATAGAGTTGGTTACAGTACCTGGTTCTCAATGAAGGCATTAACTCTCTGTAGCATCCCTTCACAGGTAAACTCATAGGGCAGGTAGGGTTCAATCTACAACACACACACACACACACACACACACACACACACACACACACACACACACACACACACACACACACACACACACACACACACACACACACACACACACACACACACACACACACACACACACACACACACACACGCACACCCACACGCACACACACACGCACACAATTAGGGTTTAGTCAAACATGATTTCAACATTGTGCCTGGAAAGATCATCTGATGAAAGGTTTGCACTCACATTGCTAAGAAGAGTATGGCCTAGATTTTCGTCACACCCCTTAAAGGAGAATTCCGCACCAAACGTTTTTTTAATCTTCATTTGCAGTTATTTCTTTAGAAAAAAGTGGTGTTATTTTGTGAAAACACTCCTTAATGGCTGTTTCCCCTACCCCAAAATAAAATAAAATAAAATAATAATTTGGGAGTGATGTATATACATCACTCCCAAATGCAATTTTCTGCTATATATGGTCTCTCCACCATGTCAGTAGTGTGTTAACACTCACACTTTAACTTTCACTTTTGGTTCAGCTGTGATTCAGCTGTCTCAAAAACTGGGGGCGTGGCAAAGTTCGCCAATAGATTGGCGCGCGCGCGCGCGCGTGTGTGTGATCTGTCATCTGTTCCACACGATTATATCACCCTCCAACCAAGTCCGTGTGATCACCTGTTACATGTCTGAGAGTCACACCTTGACGCTATTTTATTTCATGTTGCATATTATGCAATCTGCCTTGTAAGACTCTTGGGGGTTTAGTGTAAGTTTAGCAATAACTTGATCATTGTCTGCAAGCCATCCTTGTCGATGCTGCGTGTCTGTTGCAACTTCAACAACGACTGATGTTATTATTGATGCTTTACATTGCCTAATAAAAGTCCTGTAACCAAAAATGGTATGTAAATACTCGTGCGTTGGCGCACTGCAACTTCTCAGCACAAAAAAATGTCCCTGGTCTCGTTAAAAATGAACTAGAGGTGTGCGTTAATGCTTTTAAAATGTGGGTAATATACAAGTAACACATTTTAATATTACAAGCTAATGAATTGCAACTTCTTTCTTAAAGTCTGTTGAGAATTTTCTCATGAATTCATACAAACTAATCACACAATGCTGCTCTTCTACCGCCCACTATTCAAACTTGTATTAGATTCTAAATTACATAACCTTCCACTGATGTAAGCTGCGTGTTAACTTCCATTATGACATAATGGATCGGAAATAATAGGACTGCTAAATTTGCAATTCAAAACCGACAAACATTACTGTGGCCATCTTCATTTCCCCTACTGTATAATGTACTCCCTCTTCCGTTTGGTATTATATTTCTTTGTCCATTTGTTGCAAACACAGTGAGCGAGGTTACTATGTAATTCAGGCAGAAATGTCTGTCTGTCTGTCTATGCGTCACACTTTCCACAGAGTAGCTTTGGGCAATATACCGGTATTACAGTTTATCGTGATATTGGAGTTATATCGTTGGGTCAATAAAAAATATCGAATACCGAGTATTGTCAAATTACCGACATTATATTGTATTCTATTAAAATATGAGCAATGAGACTTTTAATTGTAACTATACAAACAATTTTCATGTTACACACATGCCTAAAATAGCCCTTATTTGGGCTAGGCTTTTTGGAAACAATGTATTTCCAAATGCTCCTTTAAGTGGTTAAAATGACCTGGCAACGGACGGCTGACACATTCCTCGCATAATAATATTGTGAGTTCTGGTTCTCTCTGGGTTACTGCCTGGCTAGCAGGGAGATGACAGATTGCTGGAGCGGGTGAAAAAAAGACCTCCCACTGCTCTTTGTTTCTCTCTCTCTCTCGCTCTCTCTCTCTCTCTCTCTCTCTCTCTCTCTCTCTCTCTGTTCGATCGGCGATGTCCAAAAACCAGTCCTCTTCAAAAAGACATTCTCATTAGCGGGGAGGAGGGAGACTTCAAACGCTGCTGGAACCAACAACAAAGTCCCATTGTCGATCGAGCCCCCGATTCGCCCGGGCGCTTTACCAGAACATCATTGCATGAGGCGGGAGGGAGGAGGAGGGATGTGAATGTGGTGCAGGGCCGGATTTAGCCAGCCCCACTAGGGTGGGCTAGAAGAATTGGCAGGCTGGGCACCTCCAAAGTTGTTCATATGACACCAGGGCCCACTATTTATTCGGCATTTGAGCCACGGACCACCATTTGATGACATTTTAGCCCCACAGACCTCAAAATATAAGATTTCTTTTTGGTTTTGTTCACAATTCCAGGCTGGATTTGGGAAACAGAACTGTCAAACATACAGATCAAAATGACAATTACTCTTCTATATTCTCTATTGTGTAGACTTGGGCTAATTCAGATGGTGAATATTTTACCTCTTGAGAGTGTAAAAATGAAACCAAATGGACCCGCAAGGGTCCATTTGGTTTCATTTTTTACGCTCTTAAAGAGTTACATCTGGTTAACCAACTTTCCAACATTTAGCTGGGGACCATCTCTCAACCACTGGTGGTCCCTGGACCGCTGATGAAAACCACTGACCATAACCTTTCATCGGGTAGGCAAGATGCACATTTGGGTGGGCCTGGCCCACCCCTGCCCCCCTCTAGATCCGGCCCTGATGTGTTGGGGTATGGTTGCGTGCGTGTGTGTGTGTCAGCGTGAAAGCCAAGCCGGAGCCTGGTAGCTTTGCAGTCAGCCAAAGCTCAGTGAGCATATGAGTCCCAGCCCCTGGCTTCAGCGTCGCAATGAAACAAACCATTGGTTTCCCCCCCCAGCCGGCTCCGCGAGAAGCACAACAGAACACGAGGTCCGGCGAACCCTTGCTCTTTAATATGTATGGGCCCTGGAGAGGCAGGGAAGGAGAGAAGGAAAGGGACCCTCTTTCTCTCCCATTTCCTCTTAAAACACGGGCGTGCGCGCACGCACGCACCACACACAACACACACACACACACACACACACACACACACACACACACACACACACACGCACACACACAACCAAAGTATCCTCTACCTCGTAGCTGTGGCTCTATTGCATAATGAACATATGATCTAATAACAATGACTTTCAGTGACTTTCCTGGAGGCAGAGACATTGTGGATGTTGCTTATTGTCCACTTGGCCTCAAGTAACCAATAACCACTATAATCACGCTACTGTATTACTTATACCACTTATGGTAACTTATAACCATGCAACTTATAAGTATGCTATAGACCAGAGGTTTTCAACCTTTTTCATACCAGGGCCCACTATTCATTCAGCATTTGAGCGAAGGACCAACATTTGAGGATATTTTAGCCCCACAGACACCCAAAACTAAAGATTTCTTTTGCTTTTGTCCACAATATGGGTTCGGGAAACAAGAGAGGCAAATATAGGCCTACGGATCAAACATGAAACCAAATGGACCCAAATGGTTAACCAACTTTTCATCTGGTTAACCACCTTAGCTGGGGACCACCTGGAACCATCTGAAGAACCACTGGTGGTCCCCGGACCACTGGTTGAAAACCACTGCTATAGACAGTTTACAAATAGGCCAGACGAATTACAGACAGGAAGTGTTCTGTGTTCTTTTGGTATTTCATCAAATCACTTGCCACATTTCCCCTGTAAGCAGGGGCGGATATAACATGTCCCATTTGGGGGGGCAAGAGAACATGTTGGAGGGGCTAGAGAAAATGGTATGGGGGCGGCCGCACCCATACCAATTTCAGCTACAGGACTTGTATCGGGCAAGTATAAGCATCAATAATAACATCAGTTGTTGTTGAAGTTGCAACAGACACGCAGCATGCATAAAGCTAAAGGTCTGACTCAGAGAGTTTTCTGTCTTCAATGATGAAATGCTGTTGGTTTAGTGGTGACACAGCTGTAGTTAGTTAACAGCAGTAGTAGTGTTTCAAAGCATTTTAAATATAAGCACTTTAATTTGAAATATCTTGGGTTGTTTTGCATGGCATCGTGTTTGGGGGGGCGGACTGGGTATTTAGGGGGGCATTGCTCCCCCCCCCCATTCCCATGCCTAGATCCGCCCCTGCATGTAAGTCTGAAATGAAATGTGCAAGAGTAATAATGCCCCTCTAAAATAATAATCCCTCTTCTAATCCTCAGAAAAAAATAACACCAAATGGATGCGTTTGAAATGCACTCGCATTGGCGGCGGCGCCGGTTTGAACAGGATGTGAGAGCAACAATGAAATGTTGTGGTGGGAAAGCGATACGAAGTGCTGGATGCCATTAGAACAAAAAGCGCCTCCGAGATGTTTGGGCCAAAAAGCGGCTGCAGCTGTTAGTTGGCGCTAATTTGATACAGTATCGGGAGATTTTGAACACATTATTAACACAACGGCGTTATGAATGAGAGCCTTGTGTTTGGGTACACACCATGCCCAGTGCCCATTGAGCCACGCGGCCGCGCTGGCGGGGCCTGAATTCCTACACGCCAGGCAAAATCTTTTCTCACAAACTGTTAATGGCATTATTACGTGTCCTTCGCCCAGTGACCGGTTAACCAATTTTGTCCATTCTAGTTTTGATGCTACATTCTAGTTTCTGACGCTAGATTCAAGATCAAAGCGCTAGATTCTAGTTTATAATGCTTGATTTTAGTTCCAGACGCTACATTCTAGTTTCTGGCGCTAGTTTCAAGCTCAGAGCGCTAGATTCTAGTTTCCTGACACTACATTCTAATTTTTGGACACTAGTTCTAGGACTTCTCGTTCTTGACGCTCGATCCTCGTTTCTGACACTAGAATCTATTTTTTTCTGAAAAAGAATCTGTGTTCCTGTGTCAGGAACACAGATTTCATGCCAAGGACCACCAGATTGATCTATATTTGGCTGTGGACCCCCCCATCTGAAAACATGTCCTAGGGATCCCCCTGAAGCAAAGATTTGAGTTAAAAAAACGTTTTAAAAGATTTAAAAAATATCAGAGATACAAGCTCATAGCGCGCCACTCGGTGGCGCGCTATGAGCTTGTAGATCTGATGTTTTTTATGCTTAGAACACCAAAACGCGTTCAGTACACAAAGGGTTAAGGGATCCCCGGGGTGAAAATGTGCCTCATCGGGAAGAGACGGGTTTTCATTTCTACGCAAATGAAATTCGCGTAGAAAAATAAATAAAAATAACACAGCCGGTGGGATCATGCACAGAGGAGAGAGGATTCCATGCTCTGCACAGCAGCTGATGTTGTTGGTGTTTTTTTCAATCTGATAAAAGCCGATGTGATCTCATCTCGCTTCATCAGGAATTAACACAAAAACACACACACACCTCGTTTGAGAGCCAGAGTCAGTGTCATTCATTCGGCCGCCGGCCAACAGCGCTTAGAGAGACCGCTATCCGCCGGGTGTCAAAACACTGATTTAACGCTTACTTGAGCGCGAGGGGGTTGTGTGTTATAGGCACCTGGCAAACGCTGGGGGGCGTTCAGTGCTCACAACGCGCCGCAGTGTGCGCGCCGCAGCCAAAGTATGAATCAGTGCTTGTCATTATCAGAGCAGCTTGCGTGTTGATGTGATCTGCACTGAAGCATCTCAAAGCCTCGTTTGTGCACTGATAATGATAACAACCAAAACCCATATGTGCTGGGCAAAGTATGACAATGTTGCAAACACAGCAGCGAAATCCAGGGGCTGCTATGGTGCGAGCAGGATCTCAAATGGAACAACACAACTACTAAAGACTAATAATTGGGTGTATTCCTGCACTAAGTGATCTTGTCACATAGAAATTGGGTGCAATTCCAGATCGCTTGGTGTAGCCAGGTATGGTGTAAGTCCTCTCATTGGCTGCATGGCAGCAAATCAGGTTCGGGGCCGTGCTCATTGGTTGCATGGCAGCAAATCAGGTCTGGGGCCTTGAGGTAGGCCGAAAGCCTATACCACCAGGCCTGGGCCTGGGCCTACCAAATAGTTATCCAGAATAATTAAAACCAGTCATCAAGAGCTTCAACTCATGACGCACAAAGCAGGGGAGTGCAGTAACATTTTTAATTGGGGGGGGTCAGGTGATTTCTGAACCTTTTGACTTGCAGGTTTTAATTATTCTGGGTAATTATTTGGTAAGCTCAGGCCAGGGCTGGTGGTATAGGCTTTCGGCCTACCCAAGGCCCCAGACTGATTTGCTGCCATGCAGCCAATGAGAGGACTTACACCATACCTGGCTACACCAAGCGATCTGGAATTGCACCCATTGTCTTTTCGATTGTACATACGTTTTGTCTTGTCGCAGCTTTTGCTTTGGTAATGTGAACGAATCTTTTCTCATGGCAACAAAGCACATTGAATTGGTAAAAAGCAGAGGATGATCGAGTTGAAATATCGGACGTTGCGCTAGCGTTGGACAGTAAATTATCCCGGTAGAGCGTTTTTTCCCATTTTCTCAAATTCTCCTCTTGGTTTAGCCTGGCTCAGCCCTGAATCACCACCTTAAAAATACTAGCTTATTTTTTCCCCTGTGATTCAAGGACTGGCTTCCCTGCCTTTGGGGCCGTTTGTGCCGGTTGGAAATCCAATCCCAGCGCCCGATTGCAACAGCTCTGTCAATCACTATTCATAGGGGTCCATATGAACCAATCACTGTGAAGACTGCTGCTTTGATAACACCCATCCCAGAAACTGCTGTGGTAGAGAGGGACAGTTCAGTCTGACTCTCTTGGTTACCTTTTGGCTGAGGATGGAGCGGATGGCTCTCTCCACCTCAGCAGGGTTCTCTATGTCCACCGTCCACACGTGAGGCTGTCCGATGTACACCTCGGCATAGGGATGCTGCGAGGTCAGCTGGAGAGAGGAGAGATGGAGGAGAGGTGGTCAGTTGGTAGCCGACTGCACGCATGTACACACAGCTACTGTAGCGTGCTATCACAAAATAATCATTTGTACTCTGATGGGATGCACACACGCACACATTTCTTGACATGAAATATTAAAGGGGAATTCCACCCATTTTTCATTTTCAATCAAACGGGTTCATTTGGTTCCAACGCTCTGTACGCTCTCCTAAAAAGAAGCATCTAAACAAAGAAATCCATTAACATGGTGAAAATACATCTTGATGATGTCATCAAGATGTTTCACCATGTTAGTGGCTTTCTTCAGACCTTGAAGGTACATCAATGACATAGTAAAATATTGAAAATGGGTGGAATTCCACTTTAAGGACCACTGACATAGAAAAATGTTTTTTTTTCTCAGAAGGTGGAAAAGGACCGAATGGGCCCGGGGCAGGTCTCACTCACTCACCTCTCTCAGGGTGGGCTTGCCCTTAAAGAAGTCCGTGTTCTTGCTGCTCTTGGGCGGGTTGAACTTGGGGTTGAGGAAGGCGCAGCCATTGGCTATGGCCTCCAGGGGGGCGGGACCCTCGTAGGGGAACGACAGGCCCACAAACAGCTGTGTGGGAGAGAGAGAGAGAGAGAGAGACAGAGAGAGAGAGAGAGGGGAAAAAACAAGAACCGGCCGAATGTTATTATTCCACTTCAAGGATTCGGCCGAGCAATTAGTTCAGTTATGCAGGCCAAGTGAGCCTTAGGGACGCAAACACATGGGAGCAGTGGATTCTGAACTTGTGACCTGCTTTCGTTTCTTCATTCCACAGGCCTAGATAGATAGGACGACTATAGACTCACGGCGCATCATCCCAGACTCTTTCATTCATTTAAGGGTTTCGCCACGTTCATTTTTGTTTCGGGTGGTATGATGACCTCCATTACATACGAAACAACGTGAACAACTTTGGACATTCAGTGGATTTTCTATTGTGGTGTGCGGGTTTTTCTCTGTGCGTTCCGAAGCCTTCTGAGCTGCATTGAAAATGGAAAGGGCGGGGGGAAAAAAATCACATCAACCACATCTGCTGAGCTACATCATAGACTGTTACATCACAGTCCACAGGCGAATCAGAGCCCTCATTTGAGCGCTAAATCTTCAGAAAGCTTGCTGGGGAGAACCACAGAAAAAACGAAATGTTACTGAATCATCAGACATTAACAAAAGGCAGTGATCTAGATCAGGGGTTTTCAACCTTTTTCATCCCAGGGACCACCATTTATTAAGAATTTGAGCCACGGACCGCCATGTGATGACATTTTAGCCCCACAGACCCAAAACCCAAAGATTTCGTTTTCTTTTTTTATCTACAATTCCAGGCTGGATTTCAGAAACATAACATTCAAACCTAGATTTCTAGTTGTGTAGATTTCGGCTAGTTCAGATGATGAATATTTTAACTCTTGAGAGTGTGAAAATGAAACCAAATGGACCCGCAAGGGTCCATTTGGTTTCATTTTTACGTTCTCAAGAGTTACATCTGGTTAACCAACTTAGCTGGGGACCACCTGGAACCCTCTCAGGGACCACTGGTGGTCCCCGGACCACCTGTTGAAAACCCCTGATCTAGATCCACTGTATCTTGCATCCAAATACGCAATTGATAGATAATGGACACGTAATTGGGAGATGAAGAGCTGGTGTTTTAACTTTAATTGAGCCTGCTATTTTTGGGGAGAATGTGAGAATGCAGCAAAATTCTCTCAGTATGTTATTTCAGAGCGAATGTTTTGTAGAATCTACAATATCAGGACGAAACGAGTTAATGTTGTGTTCATTTATTTCCTTCTATATTTCTACATGAATATAAACACCATATAATGGTCATAGAATTAAAAAAAAAAAAAAAAATACAATTAAAAAAATGACAAAATCAAATGTCCCTGAGTCTCATCTAAAAGCCCCTCTCTATGCATCCCGGGACTCATTCGATTGAAAACTGATTTACATCACTGAAAAGGTAAAACATAAAATATTTTAAAACATGGATATTGGGGGTCTCAGACAAGAGGTCACTACTTGTGATCAAGTCAAAAACCCTGACACACACAGAGCATTTCATTGGATCACACCACAGTGCATCACACAAAAATCACACTACACTAAAAAAAAAAGCACCATTAGGATCAGCACTCATTTCGTTTGGGTTTGGTGGCCGACCGCCGTAGCCCCGGCCCACAATGGCCGGTCTGTGAGCGGTCCTAGCCGGTCTCTGTGCATGCTTGTGTGCGTGTGTGCGCACCCGTGTGTGCACCGATGGGAGACGAACAGAAGGCCTCTTCAGGCCCTCTTTCCACTGCTGGGCGGGTGACTCTCTCTCTCACACACACGCACACACATACAGGGGCATGTTTTGCCGTTAGGCAGACTAGGCAGTTGCCTAGGGCACCATGTGGGGAGGGGGGCGACCACCAGATATGCTTTAAAAGGATACCAGGCTAATAAGACTAATATGGATAAATACATTATACTTGTCCTCTGTAACTAGAATTGAACATTTAAAACACTTAATATGTTCTTTAGTTTAGAAATAGTCATAGTAGTCATTTTATTCCTTGGGAGGTACCATTTTACAGGAGATTTTCCCTGGAGCCCCCCTTACCAAATGGACCCGTGAGGGTCCATTTGGTAAGGGGGGCTCCAGGGAAAATCTTGCCTAGGGCTCCAAATTGCTTAGAAACGCCACTGCACACATACACACGCATCCACGCACCAAGTTCACAGCAAGTACACAGCACTTGCATAACACACACACACACACACACACACACACACACACACACACACACACACACACACACACACACACACACACACACACACACACACACGCACACACACGCACACACACGCACACACACACACACACACACACACACACACTCCATCACTGCGTCTTAGAGCTATGACGGATTAAGAATGATCCGATAAAGAAAATGCTCAGCTTTTCCAATTACAGGTTGAAAAATCTTCAATGACAACAAACAGGACTGCAGCTGAATGCAGATGGACTCTATTATTAAGAACTAAACGCAGTTCCGGCCATCGCCAAGAGGTGGCAGCAAAGTATGCCGGTTTGTTTCTATACATAGATATAATATACAGTATATCTCTGCAAGAGTGTGAGTGTGTGTGGGGGAGTGAGTGTGTGTGTGTGTGTGCGCAATGCATATCTGCTGCAGAGGCTTGAAAAATAGTGAAAGCACTCGATAGGGACCGAGGGAAAGAGATAAATTATGGACTCTGAGGGAGAAGAGGAGGCGACATACACTACTGTATGGAAATAATTTGCGTAGGCCATGCCAATTTACATAACAGACGTGAGGTTTTCGACTGGCGCCATGTGTGTGGTCCCCGACTATGCGTTCAGTAATGTAACGTAGCGGTTTCAATTTATGATATAATGATCTATGATATTTAGGGCCGGGTCAGGCCTAAAATCTATGCTCATCAGTAGGACCGGGTAGGGCCTAGGGCCCCATGAAAAAATAATATGTTGAATTATTTTATTATAGTAAGAATAATAGTTATTTTCTGTATTTAGCTAATATGAAGATGGTGCTGATTGCCATTTAATTTTTAATCTATGGCGAATTCTCCCAAAACCTGACAGTCGGGCCGGGCCTAGGGCCTGAACTGTTAGGCCCCAGTTAGGGAGACCTTTAGTTCACATGAGACTGAGTAGACCATAAAATGACCAAAAGTTTTTCTGAAATTGGAATATCCCTTTTGAAGTACATTTTGAATACAGGGCAGTTGACTTGCAAGAGAGTACATCTAGAGCAGGGGTTTTCAACAGGTGGTCTGGGGACCACCAGTGGTCCTTGAGAGGGTTCCAGGTGGTCCTCAGCTAAGTTGTAACTCTTGCAACCAGATGTAACTCTTGGGAACGTAAAAATGAAACCATATGGATCCTTGCGGGTCCATTTGGTTTCATTTCTACACTCTCAAGAGTTAAAATATTCATCATCTGTGCAACAGGTGGTCGGGGACCACCAGTGGTCCTTGAGAGGGTTCCAGGTGGTCCTCAGCTAAGTTGTAACTCTTGAGAATATTTTAACTCTCAAGAGTTAAAATATTCATCTGAATTAGCCATTTTGGAATGTATGTTTTGCTTGTTTTGTTTCCCCAAATCCAGCCTGGAATTGTGGACAAAAGCAAAATAAATCTTTAGTTTTGGGGTCTGTGGGGCTAACATATCCTCAAATGATGGTCCGTGGCTCAAATCCTGAATAAATGATGGTCCCTGAGATAAAAAAAGGTTGAAAACCCCTGATCTAGAGTACAGAGTACTTTCACCCCAAGCCCTATGGACTACCGGTATATCATGCAAATCTCTCACAGACATCTCCGGCTTCCTCATTCCTGGTCATAAACAATAAGAGGTTGATGCATAGCTGGAGTGGGTGTCGAGTGACAGCGTGGGAGTGAGAGACAAAGAGCCAGACGGTTCGCCGTGCATCGCCGTGCCACGCATTGTGTCGCTCGCAGAGCGTCTATCATCAAGTGGGCGAAATGTATATGTATATAAGGGCTGCTGAAGTGGTTCATGCTTCTGCGTTCTAATCAC
The DNA here is from genome assembly GCA_039105355.1 of Benthosema pterotum. Lineage (NCBI taxonomy): Eukaryota > Metazoa > Chordata > Actinopteri > Myctophiformes > Myctophidae > Benthosema > Benthosema pterotum. Next base: position 5,347,179 of record CM076988.1, on the reverse strand, counting down.
AATTAAAATCTCCCAAAGTAAGTAAGTAGTCACTAAAGTTTTCAAGTGATTGTAGTGGAGGAAATTAATGTAATAAGATCCCCTTCCCCTCCATGGGTAGAGATATGGACGTCACTGACAGACTAGGTGGAAGCCTGAACCTTTGCATACTTCCTCGTATCGGCCACCGCGAACTGCTTTTAAAACAGCGTTACAGGTCGCAGGACAAGGTGTAAATGAGCCACGAAAGCCTTTATCAGCCAACGCAAATACCAGAGAAACACACACAGAACAATAAGCCTTGTGAGGCCTGTTCTCAGCCGGCCAATCATTAACATAATGCAGGGGATATGCGATAAAAAAAGGTTTCCTATCAGGACTGAAGTTCATTGCACCGCCACACACACACACACACACACACACAGCAGGGGCGGATCTAGGCATAGCCATTGGGGGGCAATGCCCCCCTAAATGCCCAGTCTGCCCCACCAAACACAATGGCATGCAAAACAACCAAGATATTTCAAATTAAATTAAACTAAAAATGGTGTGGGTGCGGCCTCATCACTCGTGGCGCGAAGCCGCCCCCATACCATTTTCTCCTGCCTCCCCCAATTGGGAAATGTTACATCCGCCCCTGACACACACACGCACACACATAAAAAGCTACACTTCCAAGTTGAGCTGGCCTCGACTGCTACAAAGCTACAAAAGAAAAATGACATTTCCAAATAACATTCTCTCTCCACACAATTCCTTCCTCGTAATGGGAGGGAAAACGGATCGTTTCCGTCAGCCACTTTTACGTTCTCTTTAACCCTTTGTGTACTGAACACGTTTTGGTGATTTTAAGCTGTTGAAAAATAGCAGATCTACAAGCTCATATAGCGCCACCGAGTGGCGCGATATGAGCTTGTAGTTCTGCTATTTTTGGAAAAAAATGTGAAAAGCATCAGAAACTCGAGCAGGCTTTATGCTGACTCATTAAAGGTAGGCAACTTTAGTGTGGCACAACACTGTGTTTGTAAACAGATGTGAATCTAACTCCACCTCACCTCTACTCTATTGGCTCATTATTAAACTGCTGTGCTGTGACTGGCTAAAACATGTAGGCTAAAACGCCACCTCACCCACACACACACACACCCACACACACAACCCCTCGTACTAGTCCCACCTCGCCATGGGCCCGAAGTCAATTATTTGTTCTGGACCGTCTGCAGGACAAAGCAAATGTTTGTCTATAGGGAAACATTTGCAGCATCAAAGTCGAAGCGGCATAGAGGGGAAAAAAGTATAGCTACTCCATATATACATTTTGGTGTATGGCTAAAAAGTCGTTGTCTATAATACCTTTAAACTTTAACGATGACAGACATGCTGTGTTGCTTTGTATCTTTTGCACTGTAGCTGACAAAAAAACAAGCAGAAACAGTTTTTACGTCACAGTACAGGTAGTATATATAAATATATATATTCGTTGTTTAGCTGTATACTGTATGCCCCCAGAGACCAATTAGCTCAGACAATCTGTTTGCAAGGTACAGCATGCGGCACGGTGCGAGGGAAAACATGGTCTGCTGCTGCTGCTGCTGCAGCACTGCTGTTGTTTTTGTATCGTTAGTTCTCATGAGCAACAACTTGGCCCTAAAAAAAAAACGGGAGACGGTTTTTGAGGGGTTTTAATTGGCTCCGTCCTCGTCTCCCATACTATTCCACCTAGCAGCCAGCAGCACCATGAGTCATGAGATTGTGTGGAACGCCTATCTGCCCGGGATGTTCGTCCTGATCATGTTTTCCCTTCCTTCGCAGTCTTTTGAGTCAGAGTATCGGCCCGATAGCAATCGCAATAGTACCAAAATTACAGGCAATTTCCAACCTAATATCATGGCATTTAAAATAACAATAGCCGATACTGATACCTATGTTTATTTAGTTCTTGTTTTAATATCCTCCATTTGTGCCAGGGAAACTATACATCTTCAACATGAGAAATACACGATCAGAATCTACAGCTTCGAGTCGATGCAGTCAATGCAAAATGTATGCTCATCAACGGCAGATAAACATCAACTACTGCAATCAGTTAATGTCAGTTTTCATTTGCTGATACCGATATTTGCCGATAAGAGCAGACATCGGCCATTCTGTCGGTGCATCGTGATTTAAAAGGTAAATAAAGTTGTAGTCATCATGGCTTATTTTTTAAATTTAGTTCCCCTTAGGCTTCCTTCCAAAAACTACGTCAACAGAACATTTTTCAACATAGTTTTAGTCATGAAAGTCAACAGCACACCCGCCGCTGACTCGGCGTGTGTCCCCAAGCTGACCCTATTCCTCCGCAACAACGAGGACCTGTCGAGTCTTCTCCATTCCACACTGTCATTCACAAAGGCAAACACACACACAAACCCCCACTCCCACCCCCACACACACACGCACAAACACAGCCACAAAGCAAGCTCACAGGCCAGGCTTCGATTCATCAGCTTGTTTTCACAATTTCTAGCGCTATTACACCCAGGTTTATGTCACGGCGATGCTGTCACTGGTTGAAATTTCCAGAATACATAAAAGCAAGACACATTAGAAGTGCTGCTTTTACCGACTGGCTGTCTGACTTTGGTCGACGGGACCTTGGTGTGGTCCCCATCTTTAAAATGTCAGCCTGTGTCATGTCTCGTTCCCCGAATGAGCAAATGAGCGAGTCGAACGGAGCGGCGGAGCGCTTCGCAGCTCTCCTCCTCCTCCTCATCCTCCTCCTCTGAGGAGAAGAGAAGATGATGGAGAGTGGCTTCGTCACGGCACTTCTCTGAAACGGGGGCCCGGGGGTTACGAGAACCGTGGGAGACTGGGAAATACGAGCGAGACAAAGGCAAAACACTTAGGGTGAGAGCTGCAGACGCCAGGGGAAACGAGACAAGAAAAGAACTCTACGAGAAGGAGAAATTACAGAGGAGGAGGAGGAGGAGTACGAGACAGTATGTATGCAGCACGAGGGACCGAGATGGATGTATGGGGAGAGATTTCATGCCAGTTGAGTTGCAGAGAAGTAGATCAAAAAAGAGAGATACAGATTCTAGAGTTGTATCTAGTGTCTGTATCTATAGGAGCAAAAAAAAGCATGATTCTCAGTATTAATAATATTAACCATTAAGGATGCATCGATCAGGTTTTTTGGGACCGATCCTGATCACCGATTGATTTTCTCATCCCCGGGCCGATACCGATAAGTCCAACACTGATATCGATCCTGTGAGTAAGAGGCAAATTCGAATATTTCCAAAAATATGATATGTCACAACTGCTCCAGTGTGTGTATAGGAAGGAAGGAGAGAATCTAGTCCTGTCACAAAGATGCAAAATCATATTATACTATGAGTGACATTTAAACGGTATAAAGATCAGTTTCTCCAGATGGTGTAATTTGCCGATCACAGAAGTTAAAATTGCCGATCACCAATCGGTGTGAATATTAGCCGACATGGCCGATCACCAATCGGTGATGGATTATCGGAGCATCTCTAATATCCTTGATTGATTGATTGAAGAGTTTATTGGCAGAAAGTACAGGGTACAGTCATAAATAAATGAAATCAGGGTAGGGTACAGCCAAACACAGTCAAATAATTTCCTTTCCCTTTGGCATGATGGCAGGTTGGATTTTCTACGTTTTAAATGACTCCAGGGATTTAGTCTTTTTGAGGGAGGGAGTCAGGACATTCCACACTGGAGTGCCAATGCTGTAGAATGTTTGTTTTGACGCTGGGTGGTGCCAGATGGTTGTTCTCGCTTCCTCGTGTATTGTGGCTGTGAGAGCCACTAACTTTTTGTTTAGGTAGTTTGTCAGGTATGCTAATACAGAGGGCAAAGACGGAATAGTGACATGTACGATTTTAAACATTTCGGTTTCGGTCAAGAATTTCCATATTGCAATGTAACTGTTTTATATCCATTACGACTGGAATATTCACATAAGCCATTCCCTGAATTTAAGCCCTCAAACCCTGTTGTAAATATGTTCGAAAAGTTATGGGGGTACCGCTCTCATGGAAAATGACGCCGCGTCAACAAATACAAACTGAAAGTCAGAAATGTTAGGAACACATTAAATGGAAGTCAGTTAAAAGGGAATTCCACCCATTTTCAAAATTTTCCTGAGAGGATACAAATACATTTGTACCCTCTCAGGAAAAAGGGGTCTGAAAGAAAAATCATTAACATGGTGAAATACATATTGATAATGTCATCAGATGTATTTCACCATGTTAAAGATTTTTTTCAGACCTCCATTTTCAGGAAATACAGAATTGGGGGAACTTTTTATCATGTCCACACAAGTCACACATGTCTCAAAGGTTAATGACATATTTAAATGACATTTTTAAATGTTGAAAATGGGAGGAGTTCCCGTTTAAAGCTAAAAGGTGACTTGGTGGGTTGGTCGCTCTCACCTTGGTCTCCCGCAGGAGGAACTGGAGGTCTCGGCCGCTCAGAATCCCATGGTTCTTCACGTAGCTGGGCAGGTGGACGGTGCTGGTGCCGTGCACGGTGCCGTGCACGTCCATGTAGCCGTGGATGGTGTCCAGGTATTTCTTCTTATCCTGGGAGGAATTTACAGGGGAAAGAAAGCAGAAAACATGCCATGTAAGACTGTGTTTGCTTTGTTTTTTGTTTTAAATCGTGAAACTGTGGCGCAAATCCTTGAATATTCTGTCACCATGGAAGTTTTTAACTCAAATATTTTGGTTCTTGGAGGTCCCTAGAGAGACATGTTTTCAGATGGCGGGGGTCAGCGGCTGGTCAGGGCGACTTCAGTCACACCCATACCATTTTCGGTTAAAAGACTTTTATTAGGCAAGTATGAGCATCAATAATAACATCAGTTGTTGTTGAAGTTGCAACAGACACGCAGCATGCATAAAGCTAAAGGTCTGACTCAGAGAGTTTTCTGTTTTCAATGATGAAATGCTGTTGGTTTAGTGGTGACACAGCTGTTGTTAGTTAGCAGCAGTAGTAGTAGTGTTTCAAATCATTTTAAATAGAAGCAGTTTGAAATATCTTGGGTTGTTTTGCATGGCATCGTGTTTGGTGTGGCAGTCAGGGCATTTAGGGGGGCATTGCCCGGGGACCACTGGGGACCACCAGTGGTTCTTGAGAGGGCTCCAGGTGGTCCACAGCTAAGTTGTTTAACCAGATGTAACTCTTCAGAACGTAAAAATGAAACCAAATGGACCATGGCGGGTCCATTTGGTTTCATTTTTACACTCTCAAGAGTGAAAATATTCATCATGTGAATCAGTCCTAATCTACACAACTAGAAGAGTAATAGTGTTTGTTGTGGCAGTCAGGGCATTTAGGGGGCCATTACCCCCCCCCCATGCCCATGCCTAGATCCGCCCCTGATTCTAATTGGAAATTTGCCTAGGCAATGACACCCAGGGGCGGATGTAACATGTCCCATTTGGGGGGGCAAGAGAACATGTTGGAGGGGCAAGAGAAAATGGTATGGGGGCGGCTTCATCGCCCGTGTCGCTTCGCGCCACGGGCGATGAAGCCGCACCCATACCATTTTCGGTTACACGACTTTTATTAGTCAAGTAAAGCATTAATAATAACATCAATTGTTGTTGAAGTTGCCACAGACACACAGCATGCATAAAGCTAAAAGGTCTGAGAGTTTTCTGTTTTCAATGATGAAATGCTCTTGGGTTAGTGGTGCCAAAATTGTAGTTAGTAGCAGCAGTAGTGTTTCAAATCATTTTAAATATAAGCACTTTAGTTTGAAATATCTTGGGTTGTTTTGCATGGCATCGTGTTTGGGGGGGGGGCAGACTGGGTATTTAGGGGGGCATTGCCCCCCCATGCCCATGCCTAGATCCGCCCCTGATGACACCTGACCTCCTTTTTAGCCATAGCAGTGGAACAAGGCAGCATGATCATCATCAACATCATCCTCCTCATCACTCCACAGCAGTAAGCAGCAGCATGGTGGACATCTATGATCCCTCATTCCAAACAACTACCTGCCCTGGCCTGGCCATCTGGCCTCTGGTGGAAGCCAGAGATAAAAATATCTGCGTTATGAAAGCCAACCGGGGCGCTGCATCATGGCTGGTGTGCTGCTGCTGCTGCTGCTGCTATCAGTGCTCCTAACCTAATCCACCGTATCATCGGACGCCACAACCGGAGCCTATACTAATCCTGACGCTAGAGCCTTGATCTAATGGAAGGATAAGCAGATGATGCTGCTAAACGCAGCGCCAGGCACCAGGGTTATTATAGTTATGGATTTTTCATTTTAGTTTAGTTTTAGTTAGTTTTGACATTTTATTTTATTTTTAGTTAGTTTTTTAAAGTGGGTTTGCTAGTTTTTATTTAGTTTCTATTTTGATGAAAATATTTAGTTTTAGGTAGTTTTAGTTTAGTTATAGTTTTAGTTATTTTATTTTTTTCTGTGCTTTGGTTGTCAGGTATAGGATTATAAATGTACCAAAGTAGGAAACGGTTGGTATTCAATCCTTGCTTTGAGTTTCTTAGTAGATTGGATGATTCCACTCTCTCACAAGAACACCATTTTTACCCCTAGTGTTTATGGAACTCAGTAGTGGATAGAAGATCTAGAAGCATCTCCTCCTCATGCTGGTCACCAACACAAGGCTTTATAAAAACTAAAACTAAGGGTATTTCGAGTATAATTTCAGTTAGTTTTAGTTAGTTTTCTGAACCCACATTACAGTTTTAGTTTAGTTATCGTTTTTTGCATTCATTTTTAGTTTTTATAAGTTTCAGTTAACTCAAATGTTTTTTGAATTTTAGTTTTCGTTTTTTTAGTTAGTTTTAGTTAACTGTTATAACCTTGGGAGGCACACATCGGGAAAAAAACTCTCTCATTTCTCATTTCAAGTCATAGTGGGCACTTTGGGGCAGGGGCGGCTGTAGGCATGGGCATGGGGGGGCAATGCCCCTCTCAATGCCCTGACTGCCCCACCAAACATGATGGCATGCAAACGACCCAAAGTTCAAATATATTTCAAATTAAAGTGCTTATAATTACGTTGTAAAATGACTTGAAACACTGCTACTGCTGCCAACCAACTGCAATTGTTGCACCACTAAACCAGCAGCATTTCATCATTGAAACTTCAACAACTGATGTTATTATTGATGCTCATACTTGCCTAATAGAAGTCCTGTAACCGAAAATGGTATGGCTTCATACCATTTGACAAGGCCCAGTCAAAGGTACAAACAACACAGATCATCATTATTTGTGTTGGACTTCAAATAAAAGCGTTTTGAGGTGGCGTGATTCAAAACGGCTACATCAAACGGCATAGCAGAGCAAGAGGAAAAAAGTTGAGCGTGAGAGCCAGGGGCGGATCTAGGCATGGGCGGCCCATTTCAAATTAAAATGCTTAGATTTTAAAATGATGTGAACACTACTACTGCTAACTAACTACAGCTGTGTCACCACTAAACCAACACCCTCTCATCATTGAAAACAGAAAACTATCTGAGTCAGACCTTTAGCTTTATGTATGCTGCGTGTCTGTTGCGACTTCAACAACAACTGATGTTATCATTGATACTTAGCCTACTTGGCTAATACTGTATAAGTCCTGTAACTGAAAACGGTATGGGGGCGGGCTTGACACTTATTGCTTATAACAACCTTCAACCTAGCATCCCTGTTTTTGGACATGATGATGCTTAATTGCGTAATAAAAGTCCTGTAACAGAAAATGGTATGGGTGCGACACGGGCGATGAAGCCGCACCCATACCATTTTCTCTTGCCCCTCCAAAATGTTCTCTTGCCCCCCCCAAATGGGACATGATATATCCGCCCCTGGCGAGAGCGCGCTGCACGGAGCTCTGCAATGTCTTCAGCAAACTAATAACGGGAATGACCTTTTCTGTCTTATTTATCCGCCTTGCTAAAACAGGTACGACTAATTGAAATTCTCTACTAATCTCGGCGGTCCAGACATCCACATCGACATGGACCACACGGCGCCGAATACCTAACCATGTCTCCTCAGCGGACATCTGGCCGAGAAATGCACACGAGAAGCATCCGAGTGGAACTGGCAAGATGGGTTGAGGGAAATCTGCTTCACGCAATCTTTACTCAACTAACTTTAATTAAGTCAGTGAATCTCAAGAGTTCCAATTGCAATTTTACCTGCAATGTTGATTTGGTCAACAACTAGCCAAAACCACAACGTGAATGGAAAACTAATCTGTGATGTCTAAAACTAAATGGATTGACGATTTCCACACACAAATAAAAAATAGACATAGACAAAAACGTTAGGAATGGACAAGTGGACATGAAATCTAGTGCAAGTAAATTTTTTACACATGGCTCCATGCTGAAAATAAAACAGGCGATCTACAATCTCACAACGTGTCGTGTACTATAGTTTTACTTTCAAGGCCTTATGAAAAGTATAAACTCATGTACCAGGAAGTCGCTGCGTGGGTGTATCTTTCTTCTCATCATTAATGTCCACTTGCCTGTGGTTCATATGTCTTATTTGTAGGTGTGCAAAAGCTTTTTTTTTTCTTTTCTTTTTTTTACAGCTGCGAGGGTAGACATGGAATACCCAAGGGTAGTTTTTGGCCCAAATTTAAGAGTTACTAAACCACTCAAAGGCATTTTCTTCAAGGCCGTTTGTCACTCAATGGACTGGGCAGCGTCTATGGGCTGGAAGTGAACCAGGCTAATTTTCTTCCCCCAATTAGTCCCACCCGAGTCCGGCTTTCATCATTTACATAAGCATATTATACAACCCCTTTCTCCCCCTGTAACCGGTATCTTGATAAGCCCAGTACTTGTCTCCAACACACCTGAACTCATTATAACTCAACAATGGGCCCAACGCGACGCTATTTACCCTTCAGGAGATATATCTACCTGCATGATAAGCGATCCTTTGATCGCAGCCAGCCAGCCAGCCAGCCAGTGCTGCTGCAAGCAGGGGCGGATCTAGGCATGGGCATGGAGGGGGGGGGGGGGGGGGGGGGGGGCAATGCCCCCCTAATTGCCCCACCAAACATGATGGCATGCAAAACAACCCATATTTCAACTTAAAGTGCTTATATTAAAATGATTTGAAACACTACTACTGCGACTAACTATCTACAACTGTGTCACCACTAAACCAACAGCATTTCCTCATTGAAAACAGAAAACTCTCTGAGTCAGACCTTTAGCTTTATGCATGCATGTCTGTTGCAAGTTCAACTTCAGCAACAACTGATGTTATTATTGATGCTTTCATCGGCTAATATAAGTCCTGCATCGGAAAATGGTATGGGTGCGACTTCATCGTCTGTGGCTCGATGAAGCTGCCTCCTTACCATTTTCTCTTGCCTCCCCCCAATTGGGAAATGTTACATCCGCCCCTGGCTGCAAGGCTTTTAGATAAAGAAACACAAACAGCAGCGGGTCCACGGGGGTCAAACCACCACAGGAGGATTTCAGCGTGTACTGTAGCTGCCTACGTGTGTACACGCCCTAGCCAAATACAGCAGAAATGAAATGAAAGCCACCGCCAAAAAAGGGAGGGTGCGGGAGCGATAGCACCGGGGTAAGGCATTTGTCTCGTGCTCGCTGGCTGTGTGTGTGTGTGTGTGTGTGTGTGTGTCAGGGCCGGATCTAGAGGGGGGCAGGGGTGGGCAGAGCCCAGGTAATATCAGTGGTTTTCATCAGTGGTCCGGCGACCACCAGCGTTTGAGTGTGGTTCAAGTGGTCCACCAGGTAAATGGTGGAAAGTTGGTTAACCAGATGTAACTCATTGAGAGTGTAAAAATGAAACCAAATGGACCCTTGCGGGTTCATTTGGTTTCATTTTTACACTCTCAAGAGTTAAAATATTAATAATGTGAGTCATGAAGTCTACACAACTACAGAATGTAGAAGATTAATGGTCATTTTGAATGGTCACTTTTGTTTCCCCAAATCCAGCCTGGTGTTGTGGACAAAAGCAAAAGAAATCTTTAGTTTTGGGGGTCTGTGGGGCTAAAATGCCATCAAATGGTGGTCAGTGACTCATATGCCGAATAAATAGCGGGCCCTGGTGTCAAAAAGGTTGAAAACCACTGCTTCATATGAAAAACTTGGCCCTGGTGTGTGTGTGTGTGTGTGGTGATGAAGGAACAGGGCTCTCGCATGAAGGACGGCCCTCGACGGTGCCGTAAACGTTGGCCGTCGAGCCGTCGGACGAGGCCGTAAAAATGAAACACTGTCATTTCCTACCGTAATGACAGGACGCTCCGGAGGCAGCACACACACACACACACACACACACACACACGCAACACAGGTGTTATGAAGAGACCTGTGCAATGTAACATGAGCACAGTGATGGGCAAGTTACTTGGGAAATGTAGTAAGCTACACTACTTGTTACTCTCGAAAAAATGTAGCTAAGCTACACTACAAGCTATCCCCAGAAAATTGACTTCATCGGCTGTGTCACTTCGCGCCACGGGCGATGAAGCCGTACCCATACCATTTTCAGTTACAGGACTTATATTAGGCAAGTAAAAGCATCAATAATAACATCAGTTGTTGTTGAAGTTGCAACAGACAGGCAGCATGCATAAAGCTAAAGGTCTGACTCAGAGAGTTTTCTGTTTTCAATGATGAAATGCTGTTGGTTTAGTGGTGACACAGCTGTAGTCAGTTAGTAGCAGTAGTAGTGTTTCAAATCATTTTTAAATATAGGCACTAATTTGAGTTGGGTTGTTCTGCATGCCATCGTGTTTGGTGGGGCAGACTGGGCATTTAGGGGGGACATTTCCCCCCCATGCCCAAGCATAGATCCAACCCTGTGATCTAGGTGTGTGGGCTGGATCATAATGCTGAAGGTAGCAGGGATTGGGGGGGGGGCATACCCCTGATTTCCATGTATGTCATCACGAGGTTTGAGTGGCCACATGAAAGTGTGCATGTGTGTGTGCAACTGTATGTAGAATATAATGTGTGCACTGTATGTGTGTGTTCTAGGTAACCGCTCACCAGGTCACCCCCATGAGAGCAGGCTATCAGATGACTCCAGCCTGCCTGCTGTAACTAAAGCTGTCCTGTGTGTGTGTGTGTGTGTGTGTGTGTGTGTGTGTGTGTGTGTGTGTGTGTGTGTGTGTGTGTGTGTGTGTGTGTGTGTGTGTGTGTGTGTGTGTAGTCCTAATTAGAAGGTGAAATCACTACCCTGTAATCCTTTCACTCTGGAGAGCCTGTGTGCAGGACCTGAGACCTGGGTACCGGTATGTGCATCTGTTTGTTGTGTTAGTGTGTGTGTGTGTGTGTGTGTGTGTGTGTGTGTGTGTGTGTGTGTGTGTGTGTGTGTGTGTGTGTCTGCGTGTGTTTGTGTGTGTCACACACATTACATACTCAGACCCACGTAACAATTGTCAGACGGTATTTCTGTGAATGTTTTTGTGTTTACATGTTTGCTTTGTTTTTAGCATATACTAAAAACTGGGCATTTAGGAGGGGAAATGCCCCCCTAAATGCCCAGTCTGCCACACCAAACACAATGGCATGCAAAAAAACCAAAAACAAAGTGCCTATATTTAAAATGATTTGAAACACTAATACTGCTACTAACTAAATACAGCTGAGTCACCACTATACCAGCGGCATTTCATCATTGAAAACAGAAAACTCTCTGAGTCAGACCTTTAGCTTTATGCATGCTGCGTGTCTGTTGCAACTTCAACAACAACTGATGTTGATGCTGATGCTTTACTTGCCTAATAAAAGTCCTGTAACTGAAAATGGTATGGGTGCAACTTCATCATCGGCGATGAAGCCGCCCCCCCCCATACCATTTTCTCCTGCACCACCAATTAGGAAATGTTACATCCGCCCCTGGTACATCCACAGCTTCATCTAACCAAAAATAATGAGTGTCTTGTCGGTTGTCTGCTGGTCAATCACGTTGGACATGAATGCTGCTGCATGCTTGGCTCTGACTGCTGTAAAAAAATAGTTAAGAATGAACAACATTTGGAAAGCTTCCCGGGGTAATGACCAGCCGCTAGCGAGACCACCTGTGTGTGTGTGTGTGTGTGTGTGTGTGTGTGTGTGTGTGTGTGTGTGTGTGTGTGTGTGTGTGTGTGTGTCAACCTGTGTTGCAGTAATTGAGTGTCTCACTTGTGCACAACTGTGGCTCAAATAGGTCCAGCATTTAGTCGCTATACTTACAGTAGGAGTAGTAGTGGTATAAAGCAGAGGTGTTCAACTTGTTTCATACCAGGGCCCACTATTTTTTTTCCTGCATTTTAGCCACAGACCACCATTTGATGTTGAGTTGAGTCTCTGACCCAAAACTAAGGATTTTCATTCAAGTTTTAGTCCACAACTTAGGAGATAGCTGGCAAAATGTTGTTCAAAATAACAATTCTTCTACATTTTCTAAATGTCTACATTCTTGAAAATTAAGCCATACAATGCACCAATCTGCTCAAGGACACTGATGGCGGTCCGTGGCTCAAATTCTGAATAAATATTGGGGACTGGTATATCAAAAAAAGGTTGAAAACCACTGCTTTAGACACACTAAGTGACCGTTTGTCGGGATCGGAACTCGAACCCGTGTGACGTCACGCCGCTGTCTTGTCATGGTGGATTACCAACCAATCAGGGCGTACTCTGGACGACCACCATGACGACGCCGGCGGCCCGCCCGGCTCGGCGCGGACCACGTGAACGAGCTCCGAACAAGAAGAAGGAAGGAAGGAAACAGAGACATCGTACAGAAGCACGCTCCAGGGGTTTATAAAAATTCACAGCCTCAGCTGGAGAGCTTGATTGAAGCAAGGAGAGAGAGAGAGAGACAGGGGCGGATGTAACATTTCCCAATGGGGGGGTGGGGGGTGGGGGCAGGAGAAGATGGCATGGCTGCGGCTTCGTACTTCGAAGTCGCACCCATACCATTTTCAGTTGCAGGACTTTCATTAGGCAAGTAACGCATCAATAATAACATCGGTTGTTGTTGAAGTTGCAACAGACACGCCGCATGCATAAAGCTAAAGGTCTGACTCAGAGAGTTTTCTGTTTTCAGTGATGGAATGGTGTTGATTTAGTGGTGCGACAAGTGTAGTTAGTTAGTAGCAGTATAGTAGTGTTTAAAATACTTTCAAATATAACCACTGAAATATCTTGGGGTCGTTTTGCATGTTATCATGTTTGGTGGGGCAGACTGGGCAAATATTTAGGATGCCCATGCCTAGATCCGCCTCTGAGCGAGAGAGTGAGCAGAGTCGAATGGGACGGGAGGAGGAGGTTGAGGGTGGAGTGTGGTGGGTGGGTGGAGGAGGAGGGGGGGTGTTTTATGACCTTGTAAATCAGAGGGAATTTGTAAACCTTGGCCGCAGAAGAGGGGAAACCGGAGAGGAGGCATGCAGCGGGGGCTGGCTTTTGTTGTCGGAGGAGTGGGAGGAGAGAGGGGGGGTGTGAGCGATGGCCGTCCAGGGAGAGGAAGAGTTTTTGGCCACCGGGTTATGGGAAAACAGCAAAACAGCATGGAGGAGGAGGAGGAGGACAACTGTTAAAGAGAGCAAGGAGTCCTGCAAGGAGAGGACGAGGGGATGCATGGACGGACCGTGTTGTGTATACTAGCTGTACGACGTCACAGTTTGGCAGGGACTGGTCCAGGGGTGGATCTAGGCATAGGCATGGGGGGGGGGGCAATGCCCCCCTAAATGCCCAGTCTGCCCCACCAAACATGATGGCATGCAAAACAACCCAAGATATTTCAGAGCATATATTTAATAGTATTTGAAACACTACTGACTATGGTAAGGGGGCAGCTGCCCCCTTACCATTTTCTTCTGCCCCCCCCCCCCCCCCCCCCCCCCCCCCCCCCACCCCCTTCCATCCGCCCATGCTGGTCACAGGCAGAAGACAGGTTTTGTGAGCGTGTCGATTTTCAATATACTGTAAATCTTGTAAAGACTACGCATGATATTTCCACATGGTGATCTGGGGAAAAATACATAAATTAGAGCAGGGGTTTTCAACCCCTGCTCTAATTAATTTACCTATTTATTCGTCATTTTGGCCACGGAAGATAACCATTTGATGTTGAGTTTAGCCTCTCGACCCAAAACTAACAGATTTTCCTAGTTTGTTTCCACAATTGGCAAAACGTTGGTCAAAATCATGTTTTCCAATTGTGTAGATTCTTGAAAATTAAGCAATTCAGATTTTTAAGTATAATTTAACTCTTGAGAGCGTAAAATGAAACCAAATGGTTTCTGGTCACTGCTTCTTCACCAGGAAAGGAGCCAGCTTAGGTGGTTTGGGTTCATCTGGTTAGGATGCCTCTCGAGCATCTCCCTAGGGATGTCCGCAATGCAATCCCACCGGGAGGAGACCCCGGAGGCAGTCGCTAATGTTGCCCTGTAAACAGGGAGGTCTGAAGCTCTCTGGTGGAGCTGTTGCCCCTGCGACACGGCAACGGATAAGCGGTTGAAGATGGATGGATGGAATTCTCTGACTGTATAGTTACACTATAAAACATGTGGACTATAAATGAGGAGTGTTTCGATGCTGCCGGCAATGAACCCGAACACAACCCACACATTATGTACCGGTGTGTATTTTAAAGGGGTGGTTATGTACTGACCTCAGCTAGCTACTGTGACGACAGAAAAAATGACTCACTACATGGGCGATTCTTACACACTTCATTTCACTTGCACACTCTCAAAAGTTCAATTGAGACTAAGGACTTTGCGGTGTGCATGCACGCACAATCACATGCATGCTTTGCGCAACTTTGCGCAACAAAGCCGTGAGCGCATAACTCATTTTTACAGTGAAATCGGAGTGCCGCGCCTGCCACGGACAATCAGCAACCATTGTCTATGAGGAGGTTTAGCTCTGTGCAGTGTCCCCGCTCACGGCCACGGCCAGTGAGCCACAGAGAGAGAAAGACAGAGAGAGAGAGAGAGAGAGAGAGAGAGAGAGAGAGAGAGAGAGAGAGAGAGAGAGACAGAGAGAGAGAGACAGAGACAGAGAGAGACAGAGAGGCAGAGACAGAGAGAGACAGAGAGAGAGACAGAGAGAGAGAGAGAGAGAGACAGAGAGAGAGACAGAGAGAGAGAGAGAGAGAGAGAGAGACAGAGAGAGAGAGAGAGAGACAGAGAGAGACAGAGAGAGACAGAGAGAGAGACACAGAGAGAGAGAGAGAGAGAGAGAGAGAGAGAGAGAGAGAGAGAGAGAGAGAGAGAGAGAGAGAGAGAGAGAGAGACAGAGAGAGAGAGATAGAGAAAGTGAGAAAGCAATTACAGAGATGGAAGGTTTTCTTTCTCTGCAAAGCAGGGGTTTCCAACCTTTTTAATACCAGGGCCCACTATTTATTCAGAATTTCAGCCACGGACCGTCATATGATGTCATTTTAGCCCCACAGACCCCAAAATTAAAGATTTATTTTGCTTTTGTCCACAATTCCAGGCTGGATTTGGGAAGCAAAACAGTGAAATTAACACACAGATCACAATGACCATTAATCTTCTAGTTGTGTAGAATTGGGATACATAAAATGATGGATATTTTACATTTGGTTAAAACAACTTAGCTGGGGACCACCTGGAACCCTCTCAGGGACCACCGGTTGAAAACCCCTGCTGTAAAGTATGAGCAGTAAAGACTAGAACAGTCAAAAGTAGAGACAGAGGAGTCATAGATACACATAGCAGGACAGTAGATACTAGAGCAGGAAATGTAGCAGCAAAGAAATGACAACTAAGTTTAAGGATGAGACTTGCAGGATTCCTTGTCGTCTCATTTTGAAGGGACTAGCACTTCGTAGAATCGCTCGCTCATGCAGTGAGTGTTTTTTCTGTCAGTCACGTTGCAACAAGGCGAGGTCAGTACAAACCACCGCTTTAAAAAACACATCCGTAGACGATGTGTGGGTTGTGTTGGGTGCACTGCAGGACAGGTGCATCAAAACAACATCTCTCATCTCCTCTCTCTCTCCTCTCTTTGCGTCGCTGCGTGCATTTTTTTTCACCCTTATAATAATCGTCCTCTTCCGATGCTCTTCCTTGTTGTTGTCTTATTCTGAAGGGGTCAAAGAAAAGGCCATCTCACTTTCTTTTCACCCTACACGTCTGGCTATATTTGGTAGTGTGGTTAATCCTTAAGAAATACTGGCTTTGCTGTGGATGTTGGGGTGAGGACGACGCTACTGGGAAGCCGAGGTCAATGCAAGTCGATGTAGTTTCACGGTCTGCATCCGTCTGGCTCTGCTCTGTGTTGTTGTTATTTAATATTATTTTCGATCCACTAGCAAACGATGGAACTAATTTGCCGTAAGGCCCTTTCCTCAACCTGCCAAAATGCTCCAATCACAGCCAAGCATAACGTGATAGACAAACCTCTCTACCAATAACTTTCCTATATGATAAAACAGAGGTTTTCAACCACTAAAGATTTAAATTTTGGTTTTGTCCACAATACCAGGCTGGATTTGGGAAACAAAACAGGCAAAACATGCAGATAAAAAAACGACCGTTAATCTTCTACATTCTCTACACTTGGGCTAATTCAGAAAATTTCTTGCGGGTCCATTTGGAGTTACTTCTGGTTAACCAACTTTCCATCATTTAGCTGGGGACCACCTGGAACCCTCTCAAAGACCAATGGTGGTCCCCAGACCACTGCTCCCACAGAGTTAGTGTCGGAGTGTCCTTGAGCAAGACATTGAACCCCTAATTGCTCCTGATGTGCTAGTAGGTACCTTGCATGGTTTCCCCTGCCATCAGTGTATGAATGTGAGTGTGAACGGGTGAATGTGATGCACAAGCTATGTAAAGCGCCTTGGATAAAGGCGCTATATGAACTGCACCAATTACCAGTCGCTACACACAAAAGACAAACTCCAGCTACGCCGCATCATCCAACCAGCGCTTGGCGTACTGCGACACGACGAGGAGGGCTCTGGCATCTAAGGAGATCCAATCTTGTGGTTAAATTACTCATAGAGTTGCAGCAGCACAGCCACAGAACAATATGCCCTGTGATCTAATATAAAAGCCATTACCTCATAACAAGGAGGGGTAAAGCAGAGTTCAACAGAGGCAAGAAGCGAACAACTCCAGGCTGACTTTAGCAGCATTTGGCCTCCGTTCCTTCTGCACGGAGGCCTGGTAGCAAACTGACCGCACCGAGACGCTTGTAAGCTTTCTGTGGTTCCGTTTTGTCAGCTTCAAAATATGTGGGTTGGGTTTGTGCTGGGCTCCTGTCAACATTCCGTCATCCTCTCTTATTTTCTGTGAGGGGGTGTGTTTGTGTGTACGGTAGCGTGAGTGTATTAGCGAGCGCGAGAAAGTGTTGTTTACATTGTGTGTGTGTGTGTGTGGGTCTACTTCCTCCGTCAACACGCAGATGTTTTTGCGCATGGAAATGTATTCCGTATACAGCACGGTTTGCGATGTGTGTGTGTGTGTTCTTCTGTGAAGTTCTGCTGCGTCTGGTTGTTTGTTCTACCCGTCTCCCCTTTCTGCCTCCTCTGATGTGGGAATCAAAGAGGGCGACGTCGGTTTCAAACCGGCGTCACACACACACACACACACACACTCACCAAAGGGTGCACTCTCTTACGGAGAGCAATTTCAAGGTCTAGATCAGAGGTGGGCAATTATTTTTCCCAAGGGGCCAAATGAGATACATGAAATATTGTGGAGGGCCAAGACTAAATGCTGAACTAAAGTCTGCGTAATATTAATTTATTTCAAGATAAATGTAAGCGTTAAGACCAACCATTTTGACACCTATTTAGTTAGAATTTAAGCCACAGAGGACCACCAGTTGATGACATTTTAGCCGCAAAGACTCCAAAACTAAAGGTTTCGTTTGCTTTTGTACAGAATTCCAGGTTCCAGATTTGGGAAACAAAAGTCAGTCAAACATACAGATCAAAATTACCATTACTCTTCTACATTCTCTAGTAGTGTAGACTTGGTCTGATTCAGAAGATGAATATTTGAACTCTTGAGAGCGTAAAAATGAAACCAAATGGACCCGCAGGGGTCCATTTGGTTTCATTTTTACGCTCTCAAAGAGTTACATCTGGTTAACCAACTTTCCATATTTAACTGGAACTCTCTAAAGGACCACTGGTTGAAAACCCTTTGGCTGACTCTGACCGGCCGGTCAGAGCCAGCCAAAGCCGCATTTGGCCCCCGGGCCGCATAATGCCCAGGTATGGTCTAGATTGTTAAGAGAGCGTGAATTGTGATATATTATACAAACTCTCCTCTGACTCTTGTTCTCTGACATCTTTAACTCATAACACACACTGCAGAGAGTGGCTTGTGTGTGTGTGTGTGTGTGTGTGTGTGTGTGCGCGCGTGTGCGTGCGTGCGTGTTCTGACAAACCAGCCCCTTGAACGGAGAACATTAAAACCGTCGAGTGAAAGCTACACGCGTCTCCGCCGCAGTCGCAACAATATAGAAATATGTACGCATTTGGAGGTTTTCTAGGCGTGTACGTCATACCGTACCGAGCTGCAATTCCCTGCTTCGGAATTTCTCTGTGTTTCTGTGAGATATGGCTTTCGCGGGGAGGTTTCGCCTGTTACAGGAGTCATGCTGTTCACTGCCTGTGTCAGAAAAATGTCCGCGGGGAGCTGAACTGTATATACTGTATATGTTTTTCGCTCCAGCCGGCCTCCAAACTTATAAGCAAGTATAGTAACTGGTAGAAAAAAAAATAACAACAACCTACTCCCAAAACAACAGTTTACCCCCAGATTGATTTGCAATTAGAGCTGGGGTTGTTGTCTAACACGAATGCAGAGCTGAAGCCAACTGCCAACTAACTGACGTGGAAGTGATTTTTTTCCCCTGAAGCTTTAAGAAGGTGTCAGTTAAGTAGCACGCCACACATTGCAACAGGCTTGGTAGAGACCAAATGGAGCCCCAAGGGTCGCTCAAGAGTTACATCTGATTAACCAACTAGGCTGGGGACCACCTGGAACCCTCTCAAGGAACACTGGTGGTCCCCGGACCACTGGTTGAAAATATCTGACTTAACGCACCAACGCAGCACCATTGTACTTGTACTTAAATTGTACAGTACTTAAAAGTGGAGTACTTGTTTAAAATGACGAAAGCTTTTTGTATAGGTCTTTAGTTTCATTTCCACCTCTGGATGTGCTTGAATCTCAACTTGGAGGTGTAGTACAAGGAGGAAGACATCTCTGTAAACATGTGGTTGGTTTTCTGCAGGTACGTACATGCCCACGTGCACGCACACTCGCACATACGCAACACGCGCGCACAATGGTATGCATGCATACACGCGCGCACCAGTGGTGGTATGCATGCATACACCAATTTTCAACCAGTGGTCCTGAGACCACCAGTGGTCCTTGAGATGACTCAAGGTGGTCCCCAGCTAAATGATGGAGAGTTGGTAACCAAATGGATCCTTATAGATCTAATCTAAAGTTAATTATGTTAATACTTATGTTAATCATGAGTATATTAGGTTAAGGTACAGATGTTTATATTTAAACATCTGAATTAGTTCATTTTAAAGAATCGACACATTTAGAAACTGTAGAAGAATTGTTATTTTGACCAACGTTTTGCCAGTTCCCTCTCCTAATGGTTATGGGTGGAGATGAGTTGCTTTTGTAACACTTGTTATTCATCCCATTTGCAGGCATGATACATCGCTGCACATACACTGCTATCCGGTGCAACTTCCTTCCCTCCTCTTAGACGGTAATTCCCTTTTTCTTCCCAGTAAATGACCACATGTACGGTAATCACGCGTCACCAGGTTTCACTTCGCCGTTTCTCAACTTGTGGAACATGTTTAGACAAAGGCCTCAGGGGCGGATTGGCCATCTGGAGTACAGGGAGTTTTCCCGGTGGCCTGCGCCACCTAGTGGCCTGGACAAGATCCAAAATGCACTAGTGGCACTTCCAAAATGCACTAGAATGCGCTATATGCTCGCCTGGAACATACAGATCAAAATGACCATTAATCTTCTACATTCTCTAGTTGTGTAGACTAAGTTGGGCCAATTTACATGATGAATATTTTAACTCTTGAGGGTGTAAAAATGAAACCAAATGGACATCTGGTTACATCTGGTTAACCAGCTGCCCCCCCCAGGGTGGCCTGGCAAAGGTAAAATTGTCCCGGTGGGAAAATATGTGCCAATCCGCCCCTGAAATGCAATGTCAGGAAGCAACATGCAATGTAGTGGCCCATGGAACATCTGTTGGAAAGCCTCTGCTTTAGAATAAAACAAACACACAAAGTTTCAATCCTTTGATCCTCTACACTAAAAATGTGCATTATAGCCTGCAATAATAAATATGAGGCATCATTTTTAAAGGTAACAGAGGCAACTTTACTGCATACAAACACTGTGTTTATAAACAGATTTGTTACTCATTAACCTATATATAACAATTTTGACAGGCTTAATAGAGCCAGTGTAGACTTCATTATTAGATTCAAATCGATTTGTGGCTGCAGATGGAATTTTGTATTCATGTTCTTGGTCCAAATTGGCTCATGCGTGTGTGCATGTATGAACACACATACCGTATGCTCACACGTGAGTTTGCGTGCACGCACACACATTTAATTACATTCCTTGTCATTCAGAGAGGAAGAGGAACACGGTTTTGAAGGTGAAGCGGTGGATACTGTAATTACCGTGCGCCTGTCTGCGTGTCAGAAAGATGAGTCAGTTTATGTCCGCTCCAAACAATGGGTTCACTTCATGGGGGGTAGTGAGGTGGTGGTGACCCATATACCGGCCTTGGGTAGGGAGGGACGACTCACTTACTGTACCTCACAATACAATACAATATTGATATTTAGGATTTTGAATCGGCTTACATTGCGATTCTTAATTATGCTGCGATTTGATGTATTGATATATCGCATTTTTCCCCACAAATGACTGTGCTTTTATTAGATTCGATTTGATGTATTGACATATCGCATTTTTTCCCCACAAATGACTGTGCTTTTATTACACTAGAACATTATAATGGGGAGAATTCCACCCATTTTCAAGATTTTTTTTCTGAGAGCCTACAAATGTAACCATTTGTACGCTCGTACGCTTGTATTTTTACCAGCAACTCAGTCCGGCGAGTTCCTGCCTGCTTAACTCGAATCTTCCCTGACGTCACCTGCTGCGTAGCGCCGTTGTTTCTATTCAATACTGTTCTAATGAAGGTAAATTGTTGTTTTTCATCCCAAACTGATCAGAATCCTCGCCAGTATTTCAACCTTCATAAGCCACGCCCACTCATGGAGACAGGCTCCTTGCCAGGCGGATTTGTTCAACGTAGAAACAGAGTCTGGCACCAAGTCACTGGTCGGTGACTTTCGGCCTTGCATAGTTTCCGCCACCGCTGGTGTGTGAATGGCCGAACATAATTCACAATCTATGTCAGGCACCCCGTGCATAATAATGGCGCTAAATAACATGCACGGTTTACCCACACATAACCATACCCGTCTACTCTAACCCACATTAACCTAATGAAATTACAGGGCTCTCCCGAGAGGCAGGAAAAACCAGTCTGGTGAAAAGAAATGCCAGTCTGGCGCGGGGGCATAAGGCAAATGTCACGTCCAGAGGTCCCTGTAACAATTTCCATTTCATTACGGGGCAAAACTTTGCTCGCGGAGCATTCAGTTTGTTGTTGACGGGGTTCTGTTTTGGCAGCTAGGGCCTGTCAAGGGTTGTGTTTTTGACAGGGCCTGTTGCGGAAGGCCTCTGCCAAAAAAAAGAGATATATGTCTTTAATATATTTTTGGGTGCTTTAATGAGTGTGCAGTGGAGAAGTATTACATCTCGGCGTGGAAGCTGTACTGTCCTCAGAGCAGAATTCACTGCAGAGGGTGGTGAGAACTGCGCAGCGTATCGTCGTCATAGACCACTTCGCTGCCATGCAGCAATCGAGTCCATTTACAAAACAACTTCTGCTGATCTAAGGCCCTTCGTATCGCGGGAGGATGCCTCCCACCCCAACAATAGTCTGGTTCCACCCCTCCCTCCCTCGCATTCCCAGAGGCCAAAGGGGGGGCTACAGATTGTCTCAAGACCTCAACCACCACATCTAGAAATAGCTTCTTTCCACTCAGTCATTATTATTCTCTCAGAAGTCTTTAACCAGAGAGGGAGGGAGAGAGAAAGTGTCAGTGCACATTAGAGCCTATATACTGCTGTACTAAGCAGGGGCGGATGTAACATTTCCCAATTGGGAGGGCAGGAGAAAATGATATGGGTGCAGCTTCATCGCCCGTGTCGCTTCGCGCCACGGGCGATGAAGTCGCACCCATACCATTTTCGGTTACAGGTCTTTTATTAGGCAAGTAAAGCAACAGACACGCAGCATGCATAAAGCTAAAGGTCTGACTCAGAGAGTTTTCTGTTTTCAATGATGAAATGCTGTTGGTTTAGTGGTGACACAGCTGTAGTTAGTTAGTAGCAGTAGTAGTGTTTCAAATACTGTTAATTCTAAGCACTTTGAAATATCTTTGTAATTTGGGTTGTTTTGCATGCCATCATGTTTGGTGGGGCAGACTGGGCATTTAGGGGGGCATTGCCCCCCCATGCCCACGCCTAGATCCACCCCTGGAACTAAGTATACTCAACCATACGGACATGCAGCAGGAAAATGCAGCAGTAAAAAAACGTATTCTGTAGGACAAATATCACCTCAGGAGATGAGATATCGGTAATGAACTTGTGTCCCATGCGAGTCACGAGGTCACCAACAGAGCGCTGGGTTTTCCCGAGGCTTTCGGAGCTCCGAATGACGAAAACAAACAAAAACACGTTCGTACACGCTGTATGTACAGCATGCATGGTGTACAAATAATGTCACCAATACCATGAGATAAAACAGAGGGTTTCATTTTTTTTGGAGGGTTAGAATATGAACTCTAGTCTGTTGCACTACGTCACTTACTGTTTCTTGTATTGTCTGTATTTGTCTTTTTTTCTTATTGCACTGTGTATTGTCTTTTGCACTATTGTTTGTCTATTGTCTTTTGCACTGGGAATATTGGAAACGTTATTTCATCCCTGTATATGTCCTGACATACACTGGAGTGACAAATAAAGAACCTTGAACCTTGAACGTCGCTTTGCCGTTCTTTTCTAGTGTGTGTCGAAGACCCGTGTGCTCATAATTAATTATTTGCAACCTTTGTCCCTCCACCACGACACCCTCCCAACCACCCTCTCTCTGCCTTGTATTTCTAATGAAACAGACACTCCATTAACCCTTAGTGTCCTGATCGCGTTTTGGTGTTTTATCTGTTGAAAAATAGCAGATCAACAAGCTCATGTCGCGCCACCGAGTGGCGCGACATGAGCTTGTTGTTCTGCTATTTTTGACAAATTGTGAAAATGTGCTGCAAATCTCTGAATACATTATTTTGGAAGCAAACATTTTATCTCAATTTTTCGCTTCTGGGGTATCCCTAGAACAACATGTTTTCAGATGGGGGGTCTGCAGCCAAATATGGATAATTCTGGTGGTCCTTGGCTAGAAATATGTTAGCATCACGCTCATATGTTAGGAGCACAGATTTTTCAGAAAAACTAGAATCTATTGTCAGAAACTATAGAATCTAGTGTCAAAAACTCGATTCTAGCGTCAGAAAGTAGATTCTAGGTGTCAATAACTAGAATCTAGTGTCGGAAACTACTGTAGAATCTAGCTTCAAAATCTAGAATGTTGCTGCAGCTATAATCTGGTGTCAGGAACTACTGTATAATCTGGTGTCAGAAACTACTGTAGAATCAAGCGTCAAAAGCTAGAATGTTGCTGCAGCTATAATCTGGTGTCAGGAACTACTGTATAATCTGGTGTCAGAATCTGGGAAGCACACTTCCTTATTTTCCCAGTAGGTTGTAAAAATGATCCACGCTGTCACATTCCAACGAACTATTTATCAGGAGCCCCGGGTCATTAAAAAGCCACCATATAACGTTGTGTAATATTTTATTATAGAGCCGAGGGTTGTGCGGAGAGGATTGTTGGTGTAATATTTTAATATAGAGCAGGGGTTGTTTGCTTGTAGAGGATGTGGTGGATTGCTCGGTGAGGCGCAGAATTAACTCAGGTGTAGGACTACACCTGTTCAGATGTTCTGTTCAGATTCTAGTTTCCGGTGCTAGATTCTAGTTCCTCATGCTAGATTCTAGTCCCCCACAGTAGATTTTAGTTTCTCTCAGTAGATTGTAGTTTCTGATGTTAGATTTCTGACACTAGATTCTAGTTCCCGACACTAGATTCCAGTCCATGACACTAAATTCTAGTTTGTGACTCTAAATTCTACTCTCTGGCGCGAGATTCTAGTTTTTCTGGAAAAAATCTCTTTCTGTGTCAGTGATGCTTAACATATTTCATAGGAAGGACCCCCAGAAATATCTATTATTTAGCTGCAGAACCTCATCTAAAAACATGTTGTTCTAGGGATCCCCCAGAAGCAAAGATTTGAGTTGAAAATGTTTACTTCCGAAATAATGTATTCAAGGATTTGCACCACATTTTCACAATTTTTCTAAAAATAGCAGAATTACAAGCTCATATCGCGCCACTCGGTGGCGCGATATGAGCTTGTAGATCTGCTATTTTTCAACAGCTAAAACGCGTTCTGTACAGAAAGGGTTAAAAAGCCACCATATAACGTGTAATATTTTCTTATAGAGCTGCGGGTTGTGCGGAGAGGTTTGTTGGTGTAATATTTTAATATAGAGCAGGTGTTGTTTGCTTGTAGAGGATGTGGTGGATTGCTCGGTGAGGTGCAGAATTAACCCACCTCATTTTGAATCAACTAAACAATATGCGGTGGTGGAGGTGGTTTATTATTAGTGTGGGGCATCAGCTAACATGTAACAACACAGCCTTCATGCTTAAGGCTGATTTAAAACTTGGTTACAAGCGAAAAATAGCCAATCTACCAAACTTATGGTAGGGGTCGACATTATAATTGGCCCGATGGCCCGAAACGGGTTTCAAAATGCGTCCGGACCACCAGATGGCGCCCTATACTGGCCCGATGGGGCCAGTGGTAAAATGCCTCCTGAAAATAAATATATATACAGTATATTTTGTATTATTAAAGTACTGCTTGTAATGTATCACAGTAATTTGTTCATTAGCTGCAGTAGTAAAGTACAGTTTATAATATGGTGCATTTATGGCAGCATAAGCCCATTGTTAGCCTTTACTATACTTGGATCACTATCTAATGCTATGTATTTTATCAACATTTATTTGATATACTGTATATTTGTCTTGAACATTGAGTGCTTCAAAATGTTAGGGTCGATCAAATACATTTAAGGCTGTAGAATTGTATAACTACTTGTTATAATTATTTATACATTATGTTGGATGCAGGCATTCTTTCACCCCTTGCTTTAATTATTTTAGGCAAAAGAGTGCTGTTAACTTGAATGCATTTAATGCACAGCACTGATCAGCATTAATAAATGGTGGTCTTTTTTTGCAGACTATGGGGATCGATTACCTGGGCCAGTGGTTACAGTTGTGGGGCCAGTGATTCTTAAAAGCCACTGGCCCGTTCGGGCCAGTGGCATATTTCCCTTAATGTCTACCCCTGTATGGTGTAGGACTACCTCAGGTACAAAGTAGAAAGTCAGACTTTAGGGTGGAAGGATGTTTTAAGATGGGGCAGATTGACATGAAGTACCGTAATGTGTACATTGTCAAGGTATACACATGTCCCAACTTTATCAAAATCACAATCTCTGAACCAGTGTTGTTTTTTCGAGAATATTTTTATTTAGTCTTAGTCTTTTCAATAAGGCATATTATGTTAAAAAGGTTTTAGTCTAGTCTTAGTTTTTTAGTCTTAGTAGTTTAGTCTTACATACAAATACATTGTACGTTTATATATGTTATACAGATTTATAGTTTTTAGTATGAAAGATGTCTTGTTTGATTTCTTGTATAAAATTACTGCAATAATAAGTTCCTTTCCTGAAAAGGTATGCAATGTATACTGCAGATATGTTCACATACTTACAGATATGTTCACATACAGATATACTCACATACTAAAAAGAACGAAGAAAGAAGATAAAAATGTTTCCTTTTTCCATTAGCCTTAGGTTATGATTTAGTCTTCGTCTTAGTCTTTTGAAAACACACATCTTTTAGTCTTCTGAAATTAATTTTTGTTAGTCTAGTCTTAGTCGACTAAATATTAAAAACCTTAGTCGACTTAGTCTTTGGTCTTAGTCAACAAAAACAACACTGCTGTGAACAAAGAGATTTTGCAGGCATTTATCTTTGCATGATTTCACAATCGCTTTCAAAATAATCTTCCTATGATTATGCAAGGACATGAATGGCTGGTTCCTCTATGCGCAACTCTGAGATGTGACTCACTGCTTCTAGAATATTGACTATGAATTCTACTGTTGAGCCAGAAGTGTAGACTCAAGCTGAAGAGAGAAACAGAAAGGGGATTTCTCTATATGCTGTCAAACTTTTAAAGAGGGAGGAGGAGAGACATAAAAACCTCATCTTTCCAGTCATCTCATTATCAGTCGCCCATTCAAAATAGCCCTTTAATTAAAAGAGGGGAGCTAATGAACACG
This sequence comes from Benthosema pterotum, assembly GCA_039105355.1. Taxonomy (NCBI): domain Eukaryota; kingdom Metazoa; phylum Chordata; class Actinopteri; order Myctophiformes; family Myctophidae; genus Benthosema; species Benthosema pterotum. The sequence goes on along the minus strand of CM076988.1, from coordinate 5,320,546 downwards.
CCGGGGGAGTCAGATTAGCGGCTAATGTGTCTGAGCCAACAGGCTTCCCCCCCCGCCTGCCCCTGTCCATGCCTCTGCCATAGACAGCCACGGCGTTTATGTCCGCCCTAAATTCTAGTGGTCAAGGTCACAACAGTGGCAGAGTCTTATCGGCTCACCAATCTGGGCATTTACTGCATACTAGCATATTTATTTCCCATCAACACACTGTAGGCTACACTGATACCGTATCACACATCAATGGAAACCACAACTATTTAAGCTACAGTACGTTGACAGACAAAGTCGTCTAGCTGGTGGATCTCCCCCGTCTCCTCCTGTCCTCGAGTAACCCTGTCCCGTTTATGCTGTAATAACATCTTCACTGGAATTACAATTCCTCTCCTGCCACTGCACTGATAAGATAAAGAGGAACCGTCCCTGATCAAAAAGCCCAGTGACCTCGCGGTCCATAATAATTAGCTCCAATAGGTGAACCCCTACGACAGCTTTTCCTTTGCTTCAATGCATTGTGGCTGAAGAAGGGAAAGCCATAACAAACGCGGTGCTGTGGATTGACGTCAACATCAAAGGCGCGATGACTCAGCGCTATTTGTATATGATTAAAGGGTGCTCTGAAACACATTAAAAAAGGTGTACCCGGCGAGGATGCACTTTGCATATTATCAGTCAAAAGCGCCGCTGGTGTGGACTGAGTTAAACCTGGAGGATGCTTCATTATACTCAACAATGGTGTGGGTGTGTGTGTGTGTGTGTGTGTGTGTGTGTGTGTGTGTGTGTGTGTGTGTGTGTGTGTGTGTTTGTGTGCGCGTGTGCGTGTGTGTGCCCGCACGCATACTTTTATCTAAAAACTAACAGTGCGGTGTGAAAGAGGTCTCTCTCTCTCCCCTGATGGTTATAAGCTGCTGATTTTCAGCAGAAAGCTCGCGAACACACACACAGACGTGTGACAAATGAAAGCAATTAACATCCCGCCACGTTCCGCGACGCGTATAATAACGTCGGGCAGGGGCTCCGCTGACCTCAATTCTGAACGGAGACGGCAGGACAAAACGATCCGAGTGACTATGAAAAGAGAGAGGGGACGCACCGCCGTCTTGCAATAATAAGCACTGGAAGCCAACATCTGCATTCCAATGACATTGGTAGATACTGTAGTGTAGACTGGGGCATTGTAGTCTAATGTTTGCATTGCAAGACACTGCACTATAATGCATTAGTGCAGTGGTTTTCAACCAGTGGTCCGGGACCACTCAAGTGGTCCTTGAGAGGGTTCCAGGTGGTCCCCAGCTAAGTTGGTTACCAGATTTAACAAAAATGGACCCTTACGGGTCCATTTTGGTTGCTCAACTTAGTAATAAATAGTGGGCCCTGGTATCAAAAAGGTTGAAAACCATTGCATGAGTGTGTGGTGTGTGTGTGTGTGTGTGTGTGTGTGTGTGTGTGTGTGTGTGTGTGTGTGTGTGTGTGTGTGTGCATGCGCGCGTGTGTTTTCTCTCAGAGAGAAGAGGATAAGCTGAGCTGCCGGCAGATTATTATTATAGATTATTATTATTACTTTACAATAACGACATGCCCAAAAGAGGAATGTCGGGTAACTAAAACTGATGTGCAATAATATTGTGAAATGTCAAACACCTCGCAGCTACCCCGGGGGTAAAACGTGTTGAAAACACGTGTCCTCTCCTATAGCAACTTGCTTGGTATAGCAACTTGGTTAGGGTTAGGGTTAGGGGGGGGGGGGGGTGCTGTGAAGCCCCCAGCCTCACCTTCCAGAAGTTGTCCACCTTCCCGTAGACCAGCGACTGGTTCTGCCTCTTGATGTCGTCGATGTGTCGGATGTCGCTGGCGTTGAGGTGCTGCTCCACCACGAAGCCCAGGAAGCTGTTGTCTGGAGTGTGAGCTGCAGAGGAGGAAAAAAGAAGACAACCGCAATGTTTAACAACTCTCAGGTTTCTGCACGCGCGCTCTGAAAATGACTCTTGGCCGAGGCGCGAACCGTACTAAAAGACAGTAATCACTTCAATGTGCCGACTGTTTTTACGCGGGGCCGGGGTGGAGGAGAGAACGAAAAGAACAAAAACAACCCCCAAAACAGTGTAACGGCAGCGGTTAACGATGGTTGAAATGACAAAAACCTCGTCAGTCGTGGTGGCGTGGGCCGCTTTTATTTCATAGGACAGAGATCAGACAAGCAGGCGGCTCGTTTACAAGCGGCGGATTTCTGAATACGAGACCGTAATATCAACAGAAAGTGTTGTGTGTGTGGGTGTGTGTGTGTGTGTACTGTGTGTTGTTTTCGCTCCATCCAATTCACGCGGTACTGTCGTTACCATGGGAACCGCGTGGCCAGCAACAACGCGGGGTCAAGTGGGCAGCCTCCAATTGGCAGCGGTTTCAGGGGCGGATGTAACATTTCCCAATTGGGGGGGCAGGAGAAAATGGTATGGGGGCGGCTTCATCGCCCGTGGCGCGAAGCGACACGGGCGATGAAGCCGCCACCCATACCATTTTCGGTTACAGGACTTTTATTAGGCAAGTATAAGCATCAATAATAACATCAGTTGTTGTTGAAGTTCCAACAGACACGCAGCATGCATAAAGCTAAAGGTCTGACTCAGAGAGTTTTCTGTTTTCAATGATGAAATGCTGTTGGTTTTGTGGTGCTACAACTGTAGCTAGTTAGTAGAAGTAGTAGTGTTTCAAATCATTTTAAATATCGGCGCTTTCATTTGAATTATCTTGGGTTCTTTTGCTTGCCATCGTGTTTGCTGGGGCAGTCAGGGCAAAAAAAAAGCCCATGCCAAAAAAAAAGCCCATGCCTAGATCCGCCACTGCTCGACAACCATCTGCTGGATCTGGAAATCTGGAAAGATAAAGACATTCGGGGCGAATCTTTCTACTTCTACGTCTTTACTGTGGGTTCCTTGAAAGGAGCGTGGGTGTTGAGCCTGGACGAAGGAGGATGATGGGTGGGTGGGTGGGTGGGATGCACCAGATGGACCAGACCAAGAAGAAGCCTGGAAGATTTTGATTTCACGCAGATGTTTTGGAAAATAAAAGCAGATGTTCTCGGAAGGAGTGTGGTTGCTTGAGGTCAGGTGTGTTTGCAGCATTCCGTGCTTTGGTTGTGACTATCCCTCTTACTGTATGCTGTCCTCTGTTGGTTTGTGTGGACACACACACACACTCTTGCTGCATGCATATTTGCGGCCAGGGGCTTGGAATTAAAGGTGTTAAACCTGTCTTCATGAAGTATTCTCCTATAACCTCACCGCGCCAGCGGAGAGGTTATAGGAGAATACTTCATGAAGAGAGAGAGAAAGAGAGAAAGGAAGAGTCGCAATCCATCTCCTCCCGAAATCGGAACTCTCATCCTTTTCTAGAAATATGTCCCTCGTCTATATTTGGTCCACTTGAATCATGTCCCCCATATTCCAGCGTCATCATCCCTCTCTCTGCTCCCATGGCTGACTCCAGGGGACTATAGGGAGGGAAGAATACCTCCTATCTTGTTTCTTCACTCTTAGTAAAGCATAGAAAGAACTACAGTATATACAGTACTGAATTGATCATCTAGAAGCAGCAAGTGTTTTGAGGTTGTAGATCAGCTACGACTTCTGTGGTATATTCTTTTTTTTTCACAGAATTAAAAAAGCATCCATAGCAGAAAAATAGACAACAGAAAGCCAACTGTTACGGCCATTTTGGACACTGATGCCTGCCGGTCACAATGTGGGACAGACAGGATCTCAGTTTGTGAAGACCCAGGGGCGGATCTAGGCATGGGGGGGTGGGGTGGGGGGGGGGGGGGGGGGGGCTGGGGGCAATGCCCCCCTAAATGCCCAGACTGCCCCACCAAACATGACGGCATGCAAAACAACCCACAATATTTCAAATTAAAGTGCTTATATTTAAAATGATTTGAAACACTACTACTGCTAGTAACTACAGCTGTGGCACCACTAAACCAACAGCATTTCATCATTGAAAACAGAAAACTCTCTGAGTCAGACCTTTAGCTTTATGCATGATGTGTGTCTGTTGCAACTTCAACAACAACAACTGGTTATTATTGATGCTTTACTTGCCTAATAAAAGTCATCTAACAGAAAATGATATGAAGCCGCCGCCAGCTGCGCTCTGGACTCAGTCGTCAGTAGTGAGTCAGTTTCTATTGGACCGCTTGGAAGGATAGACGCGCGTGGAATGCCATGCCGCACGCACACAGGCGGCCCGGGCCAATCTATACCATAATGCGATTTAGGTCACTTTGCGGGAGTCGTAGAGTTGCCTTTGCTCGTCTCAAAACATGTCGGGTACGTCGGAATCATACGAGAGCGGACGGGCAGCGGGGGCGACGTGAAATCAATGCAAATGTAGTGATACGCCGTCCTTCTAGACACTAAATGGTTGGAACGTCTCCATGGTATGGACACGCCGCGAATGCCGTCCCCGCTAGCCGTGTCCAGGCGATAAGGGGCGAGGACAGGGTCGTCATGTAAAATGTAATTTGTTCAATCGATTCGGGTGTCGACGTCGACGACACGGCAGGTCTCGCCAACGTTTGCGGTTTGATTTATCCTTAGGTTCGGCGGAGCGAGGGGACCTCGCCATTCATCATCTATAAATGACAAATAAAACTGTTCAACTTGTCGTTTTCATCCTCTGTGTGGAGGACTGTCTGTCTGTCTGTCTGAAGGATGGATTGATTGACCAATGACATTGGCTGCTCTCATGGACGTGGAGGTTACGTACTGTATGGGGAGTGCTGATTCGTCGACCAATACAATGACAAGGAAAGAAAACATTCGGCGACTACCTATTTACACTGGCGGAAAACTGAAATGGAAATTCAGTCAAAAGCCTAAAGAAATCTTTAGTTTTTGGGTCTGTGAGGCTAAAATGTCCTCAAATGGTGGTCCGTGGCTAGGATGCCGAATAAATGGTGGGCCTTGGTAGAGGTTGAAGAGGTTGGAAACCCCTTTATTAGTCGACTATAGCTAAGGACGTTTCAGGTGGCAACGCGCAAACTATTCCAAGGCCAAAACTGAAATCACAACATGTAAAGTAATCCACCCTGCATAGTAGTGTATGAGCACAGTGGGAGAGACAGGCACTGGGTGAAGGAGGCCTACAGCAGCAGCAGTGATGACTCATGTCTCAAGACAAACAATGGTGTCTCCCTGGGGGTGTCGTCCCGGAGCGTGGACGGCTGGACGCCGCTCCGCTCCTCCTCCTCCTCTGCCAAGAATGAGGCTGTGTTTGCTCAGCCCAGAGGTTCCACAAGCTCGCTCTAAGACTAAAGGCTCAAGTTCTAAGCTAAAGTTCAAGCACAGATCGATTTTAGCGACCCTGGAACTGGCAAAAAAGTGGGGGAATCGCATAATTGAAAGAAGAGCAAAGCTAATGTACGATTATATCTGCAGCATATAATGTATTCATCCAAGTGCTGACCGTCGCGGTTTCTGACTCGGTCGAATCCCTGCAGACAAGAGCGAATCGGGACAGAATTTGCCACCTCGTTTCTGTTAACGAAAATCCTTTTGATTCTTTAAGTGAACAGAATTACACTAGACAGAATACGCTGTGACTATGCATGGAGAAATTCCAGTCACGATGACAATATTCAGTGCAGAACATCAGATTATTACTCATCAGATGTTAGGCCAATCTGGGAACTAAATCGTTACCAAGATGTGTTTCTAATGGTGTCTAATAACATGTACTCAAATTTGAAATTCAACTCCTGTGGGAAACCTCTTAAAAAACACACAACCTATAGAAGGCAAAAAATGCTAAATTTCATCACGCTAGTTAAAGACAAGTGTCTGAGGTAACGGCGAGTCTGATATTTTAGCCTATGGTCTGTGATTCATGGTGTAGTAGTTGACATTACTGCCGACTACTTTGTGTCACAAGCAGTGTTGGTCCATATTACTTAGGAAAGTAACTTCTTTACTTTACTCATTACCCCTTAGACAAAGTAATATCATTACTTTACTTATTACTGGAATCGAAGAGTAATATATTACATATTACGTTATTACTTTCTCAAGTTCTCAACTCCAACCTTTGAAAAAATAGAGATGTACAACATAATCTGTTTAGCGAGCTCTTTTTAGAACTGAATCCAATTTATTGGAATAATAATAGTCTCCAATCCCACAAACTGCACCTGAAAACAAAGCCAACAAACTCCGACATTGTAAATGTCTTTGTTTTTATTTAATAAAAACAAATACAATCTACATTCTAGTGCACATCTCTGTTGTTACAGTACCTGTCGATAGCTTGTAAATCTGTTCTATTTTTGCATGCAACAACAAGCTCATTTTAAACAAGTAACTTGGCGTTACTTACAAAGTAATGCATTACTTATTACCCATTTTTGTAGAGTAATCTCGTTACTTTACTTTTTGGAGCAAAAGTAATAATATTACAGTAATATGTAATCTAAAATTAGTTACTGCCCAACACTGGTCACAAGCTTATTTGTTGCTGTGACAAATGAATGAATGAATTAATGTAATTTTAATGGGAAATTACAGGCAAGTACAACTACAGAGTCAGACTACTTTTTTCAGTAACAAGTAACTCTTTACATTTTGCTACATTTTGCTATTCAGTAACACCATTACATTTAGTTTTCAATGGAATAGTTAGTAGTTAGAGTGGACATTGATTGTGCGTTTGGATATTATACCATAAGTGTTCTTTTTTTCCCTATGTATTTTCCCTATGTATAGTAGAGCTCAACACAACCGGACCAGTGTCATTAGAAAAATATTCGTCCTATAAAGTAGTTACTTTAGTAAGTCAACCACAACGCCACATGGTTCTAGTTCGCATTCATCGTCACCCGCCTCACTTATCTGACCACGTCTCTGACCAGTTCTTTTATTTATATTTTTTTATCCCACGATTTTGCAACCCTTTTTTTCACCCAGTGCCAATTCCTAATGTGATCCTGGGCTCTGCGCACCCTCCACCAACCTGGGGAGGCAGCGGACTGGCCTCATGCTTCCTTCAATGCATGAGGAGTCCAAGCTGCCTTCTTTTCACCTGACAGGGGCGAGTTTCCCGGGTTGGACGTAGCGCGTGGAAGGAACACATTATTCCAACCAGTTCCAGTCCCCTCCATCAGGCGCCCCAGCTGGCCAGGGGGAGGCGATTTAGAGTCCAGGATTACAGCATGTTTTTGTGAGGGGTATCTACCCTAGGGAACACGGGGAGAACATGCAAACTCCACACAGAAAGGCCCTTTCGCCAACTCTGACCAGTTCTTGATAATGAGGAAACGGCGAGTGAAAAATATTTACAAAGAAAACCGTTAAGAGGGAGGAGGAGGCATGCCGTGGCATTCCGGCAGTGGGCTGCTGTCTGTCTTGTGCTAACAGACAGTTGTTGCTGTTAATTACCCTTTCAGCGCTCCCAGCATTGTTTGGCGACAGACCTCATTGGGGCTGGGAGTGGTGAGAGCTGCCACTCACACAGGGTGTGGGAGAGCTTCATTTAAACACCATGGCCGGCGGCCGCCAGTTTAACTCATTCGGTACAGGAAGAAGACCTTTTAGTGTCTTTAACGCTTTGACAGATTGACAGTAGGCTGAGTAGGTCGGTAAGGCTTGTTCCTATTAGAACATACCTGAGCATTATGCGGCCCAGGGGCCAAATGTGGCCCTTTGGCTGTATCTGACCGGGCCGGGAAGGGTACCGTGGTTTTACCAGTGGTCCCAGGACCACCAGTGGTCCTTGAGTGAGTTCCAGTTAAATATGAGAAGTTGGTTAACCAGATGTAACTCTTTGAGAGCGTAAAAACGAAACCAAATGGACCCTTGCGGGTCCATTTGGTTTCATTTTTGCACTCTCAAGAGTTAAAATATGCACGTCTGAATTAGCCCAAGTCTACACAACTAGAGAGTGTGGAAGATTAAGGATGATTTTGATCTGTATGCTAGACTGTTTTGTTTGTAAAATCCAGCCTGGTATTGTGGACAAAAATCTAAAGAATTTTTTAGTTTTGGAGCCTGTGGGGCTAAAATCTCATCAAATGGTGGTCCTCTGTGGCTCAAATACTGAATAAATTGAGGGCCCTGGTGTCGAAATGGTTGGTCTTACGCTTACTTTTATCTTGAAATTAAATTAATATTACGCAGACTTTAGTTCAGCCTTTAGTCTCGGCCCTCCACAATATTTTATGTATCTCATTTGGCCCTTGGGAAAAATTATTACCCACTCCTGTATTAGAATAATGAAATACCTATTTCCTAGACTATAAGGCGCGCTTAAAAGCCTTTCATTTTCTCGAAGAAACAACAGTGCGCTTTATAATCCAGCGCGACATTTGTACATTCTCGGGTCAAAGCGAAACTTTCTCTGCAAAGTAAAACGTGGCATTCGCAAACGTGGGCAACAAATTTGCTCTAGTCCTTGAAAAAACACTTCTGTCTGGAGTGAGCAGGAGTCAATATCGATGCCTCCATAGCGCAAGGGTGGGTTGAGGCTGCTACCTTCTCTCGCTACCGCCGGACAGAAAGGGATGCGTTATGTGTTACGCTTGTTTCTGTTTTTCTTTGTGGGTTGTGGGGGTTCAGGGAGGGGCAGTGGGAGTCTCATTAAATGAGTTCCCGTGACGGAATGGACACATACACCGCGCCGCCTCATCTCGACGCAATAACGGCAGCGGACATTTGCGATGACGGTGCGGTTTTCGCGCTGCGTGATAATTAGTGTTGTGGTGCATTGCACACATACCGTCGGACAAAAAAAAAAGAAAAACAAGACTAGGCTCATTTTATAAGGTGCCACTTGCTAATGTCTGGTCGTTTTCATCCCACGGGTGCAAACAGAGAGAGAGGGAGAGAGAGAGAGATCTAAAACAGAAACAAAGATGCAACATCAGCGGTAAAGTCTCCCGACGCGAGACGTCGAGATCTCCACATCAAAAGATTCCGCAGTCTTTTCCCCCCTTCATCAAACGAGCCGAAACGAGAGGGGAGGGAGGGAGGCAGGGCTGATGAATAAATAATGGCCAGCCATGATCCATCTGAATCTGGCCCTGGGAGAGTGTAAGGCTACAGAAGCTGCTTGATGAGTTTGGCTGGGCTCAAACTATCTGTGAGTGTGTGAGGTGTTTGGGAGCTTCATGAAGCCGCCCCCTTATACCATTTTCAGTAGTCATACCATTTTCAGTAGTGTTTCAGATACTTTTAAATATAAGCACTGAAATATCTTGGTTGGGTTTTGCATGCCATCATGTTTGGTGGGGCAGACGGGGCATTTATGCCTATGCCTAGATCCGCCCCTGTTTGGGAGTGTGTGTGTGTGTGTGTGTGTGTGTGTGTGGAGGGGGGGGGGGGGGGGGGGGGGGGGGGGTGTGTGTGTGTGTGGGGGGGGGTTGAACCTAGAAACGTGCCTGCTTTGATCAAACGAGGGCCGGAGAGAGGCCTGAGGCCAACCACGCCCCAGGCAAAAAGAATAAAATAAAAATCAAAGTCTCCTCTCCCGTTACTTCCATTTTTCATGGAAGGACGCACCTTAATACTAGGGATGTCCCGATACCGATACCAAAGTATCGGATCGGCTCTTTTAGTATCGGAACGGCTCTTTTATCATATTGGTACCGGTAAATACTGTATGGGTATCGAAAAAGTATCAGTATTGGCCCTTATTTGACATCATCGGGTCACATATTGGCAAATATGCCTGTATAACCAGTGATCAGACACAGGGGTAAGGGGTTGACACCATGGCAGTTAAGTAAAATGTTGGCTCATGTGGAGTTAGCTTCGGAGTTTGCACTCCAATGTGCAAGTGCACATTTGAGAGAGGAGTATGTTATTCCCTGTTGGTGACTTCATATGAATGTATTTTTTCTTTTGTACGTTATTTATATATATTCTTCTCTGGTATCGGTATTTAGTATCGGTATCGCCTAACACAAATGTCAGTTCCAATAAAGAGTGACCCAAGTTGATCAGAGACTGAGTGTGACAAAAAGAAACTCGGTCCCAGTGGAAACGATCACAGGGACGCACTGATTTAATGGCCGCTAATGGTTCCGGGCGCTTATCGTGTTAATAAGTGCCTTTAATATAAAGCAATTATCTATTACCTAAAGTTATTGTCCCTTGGTGATGTTATATACCCAAAAAAAGGGAACATCTTCATCTTCCAGGGAAGCACCGAAAGCATTAACAATCCATTTATAAAGAAGGAGGATACTAATACGCGTGGGCTCTCGCTGGTGGTGGTGATGGTGGTGGACTGTTTCTGGCGGTCGGACGATGATATTTATATTGATTGAAAGCTTAGAATCATTGGGCCGTACCGGCAGCCCAGCGGGTTTCAACTCATTTTATACCAAAGCCCATTAATTCAGCATTTGAGTGAGTGTGTGTGAGTGCGCATGCTGTGGAGTCTGTAGATCTATTATTTTTCACAGTGCAATGAGGTGTCATACAGGTACAGATGTGCCCTTAAGAATGCATGGCTAAACGGAGCATTATGGTGAGCGATAGCGTTTTCACATTCCACCCTAGTCCATTTTATTTACTTAATTTGTAACCCATTTCTTCCCCTGTGCCAATTACCTAATGCGATCCTGGGCTCTACACACCCTCCACCAACCTGGGGAGGCAGCGGATTGGCCTCATGCTTCCTACAACGCATGGGGAGTCCAAGCTGCCCTCTTTACACCTGACAGGGGGGAGTTTCGGGACAATCCAAGACCATTTTTGGCTTCAGCAAGTTAAAGGGGTGTTTCAATTTTCAATTAAAGCTTTTTTTTAAACATAGCTCGATTCATATTTATGATGAAGTGTGCCACACAGACAAAAAAAATCTATAATGATGATGATGATGATAGCCCAACACTCATTCATTGCAGCATCAGCTTGGCTGAGTTGAGTTGGCTGATTGACATCGATTTCAATGATGGACTGCTGTCAGAGTTCTGAGCGGTTTCTAAGTGCCATCATTTGGGAATGAATCCTTTCCTCGTAACGGGAGTACCGGACATTCAGGGAAGTCGGTCAGTGTGCTCCGTTGATAATCATTGGACGCGTGACAGAGGCAGGTTTACTGTACCTTAGCTTGGCCTAACCTGAAATGATTGGCCTAGGGGGTGCCGTCTGTATTTAAACGGCAGATCTGATTTGATAAACAATACGTTGTCATCCACAGCCCCATCCCGCCCCTCCACTGCAGTGCTACGTCACGTCATGTGGAGCGACGCCCACACCGAGAGTTTGACTCCCACTTCTATGGCCACCGTGGCTAAAAAATTAGTCCAGGCTTTCCGTTTTCGCGCCACATGGATGGAAATGAAAGCCTGGGTGTCGGACTGTACCTGTGATAAACGTGCTTCGCGATGTGAGCCATCTTGTTTGTTCACTACCGTCTAATCACACACCTGACATCTTGACGGTTAAACTCTTGCACGTCTCTGCTCACAAACGTGGTAACAAAAAAAAACAAAGATAAACCAGGGTGACGTCTACAGAACAAGAACAGCTTTGTGCGTGCGGCGTGCAAGGGCCTTATCGATGCACGTGTGCATGTATGTACACAGTGCAAAAAAAGCATTCATGGAGTTTTGTGTATATAAATTAAACTGACCCGGAACAGTCTGTACTGGGTATTACAGTGACATAGACTTGTGTGTGTGTGTGTGTGTGTCTGTGTTTTATAGTGGTGGACTGTAGTGGGCATTGCTCATCCATTGCTCATATATGTAGGTCGTCCTGTGCCTGGCCTGAATCCGCCTGTCCGGTTTCCCAACGCGGCGGTGGCATGGTGGACGACAGAACGAGAGCAGAGAGGACAATGCGGTTCGCTCCATCCGGCATCCGCACGCTCTTAAGTTCACACGGCACTCCGTTGAAGCCGAGAGAGCCTCGTTCCCACCGCACCCTCCCTCCCTCCCACACCATCTCGCATACTTGTGTCGGTTCACTGCACACCAGAGCACGCTCACACAGTACGACACGCACGCACTAGCCTTGGTTCTTCAAGAGCGCAATGGGTTTGTTTGTGGTGTCTGTCTGACTAAATTTAAAAAGAAAAACCTGTTTCTGTGCTGCTCAACGAATCACTATTTCATTATGTTCTCCAAAATGATCTGAATTTGAGACCCTCATCTAAAAATGCAGTTCTAAGGATGTTCTTGGAGGGACCTGGAACAAAAATTTTATTCTGGGAACAACATTTTTTTCTCTGCAAGTACAAATTTGTCAAAAATAAATTTGTTGGAACTAAAATGTTGTCCTGGGACTAATATCCTGCCCCTGGAAGTAAAACTTTGGCCTGGGACTAATATTTTGTCCCTGGAACTAAAGTCTTGCTCCTGGAACTAAAAATTTGCCCCTGGAACTAACATTTTGTCTGTGGAATGAAAAGTTTGTCCCCAGATTCACTAAAAACAATCTGTCCCTAAAATGTAGGTTCCTGTAAATATTAAGGGTAATAATAATAAATAAATAATACAAATAAATACATCACAATATCTTAAAAATAGGCTTGTAGATCTGCTATTTCTCAACTAATTAAACACCTAAACCGGTTCCTGTACCGAATAGGGTAAACTCTATTAATTAATGTCCTCTGCTGCATGGCTACAGAGTAGCATGACAATTCCGTGTTTAATGAAAAGATCTGACCCCTCCTGGACCCGGACGCGATGAAAAGAAATCAAGTCGCTATTAATATAGTCACTCCGACTCGCGACTTCCTACAATATAAATGACTCGGTGTCCCGGTGTTGGGGATAAATACGTTCCATAGGCTGTTTAATCGCAAATTGTTCACAAGAAAACATCCACCACCGCTAGCTCCGACCGAAGCTGATTAATGAGGTCGATTTGGCCTTGTCTTGTCCTATTGGCCGGAGGCCGATTCTCTCGACCAATGATTTATGGAGGTCTGCCAAACGCTAACAAATGGACCAATCCACATGGACGGGATAAATTACCTCCCGGTGCCCGGTTCGTCCAACGCTAACATCTGTATAATGCTATAGGGCGAGAGCAGGAAATACACTTAACAGTCATGTGACGGGAGTTAAGCTCCACCCACTGCACCGGTCACAAGGATTCCTGTGATGTCATTGGCTACCGTCTCCAGATGCTCCAGAGTTCTCAACAGGCCCTGTCCGTCCTCATAAATTAAATCAGCATACATTTTATGCCCTATGTCAGTGGTTTTCAACCTTTTTGACACCAGGGACCACCCTTTATTCAGCATCTGAGCCACGGACCACCATTTGATGACATTTTACCCCCCAAAGACCTAGAACTAAAGAATTCTTTTGGTTTTCTTCACAATTCCTGGCTGGATTTTTGCAAACAAAACAGTGTAAACTTCTTAATGAAGTGGCGCTAATTCAGATGATGAATATTTTAACTCTTGAGAGTGTGAAAATGAAACCAAACGGACCCGCAAGGGTCCATTTGGTTTCATTTTCACACTCTCAAGAGTTACATCTTTTAACACCTTTACCGTTTTCCCACGCGAAAAAGCGTGATGTAATATTCTGTCCCTGTTTCCCACGCGAAAACGCGTGTTGTACTTTTTGCATGCTACCTTTAGATGGCGCCATCTCCACACTGGCACATGTCAGAAAGTTTGTCTTTTTTTTTTTTTTTAATTGTAGCCAACCACCTGATCTTTAAAATGGTATAGGCATCTACTTGAAGCAGAAAAAAGTTATATGAAAGATAAAACTTTAAACCTGATTATTTCATAACTAGTCCTGGAGGAAACGCCAGTGTGAACAACAGGGCCCTTTTGTACAATTTATATAAAAAAAAGAAAACATATTATCGAGTTGGGCTATTTTTTCCCTTAAAGTGGACACCTCAAGCTGTCTTTGGATACCATTGGTTTGCACAAATTCATAACAGAGGATTTTCTATAAATCATTTTGTTACTATTGAGCCCAATGGGAACAAGACTAGCTTTTTGCCTGATCAGTTAAGGAGTTAACCAACTTAGCTGGGGACCACCTGGAACCCTCTCAGGGACCACTGGTGGTCCCCGGACCACCTGTTGAAAACCCCTGCCCTATGTGGCCCAAAAACGTCACTAAATATTAGTTTAGTGATTCACGGGAATGCTGAATCCTGGATATTTTGCAGTTAATACAGTAAATATTTGAGTTTGTAAAGTAAAATGCAGACACTGCTATTTTTTTTTAACAGCCCAATGTTCATTTTTCTTCATTTTCTGTAAAGTGATTAAATCATTTCTGCTTTTTTCTTCGTGTTTTGACTTAGAATATAGTGTGCAGTGTTCCCAATGCATGGAAATAACACTATAAGGATTTTGGGCTTTACTCAATTTTTTAAACAGACTGCTATTATTTTGAACACAACTGTACATATATACATATATAAAAAGTTGGCCAAAAAACGAATATTATTCATATCACATATCATTTTTTCCTGCCATTACTGTCATAGCTGCACCTTAAATCTACCTGACTATGGCAAAAGAAATGATTACGGCAAAATTCAGCATTTATTTTGAATGCATTAAATGCATCGAATAGGCTGAAAACAATTTTTTGGGCCATTTTTGGTGGAATATTCAGTGCCTCACAAATTATATGGCCATTTCAAGACCTGTTCTTTCGGTGAGCTATCTGTGGCCCTCGGTGGGTCTTACGGGTATACGATATATGAAGGGACTGCCTAGAATCAGTAGGCCTTTGACATCATCAACAAGAGACAGTTCTGTTGCACATTAAAAGGTACAACGTGTCCCCATCGCTCTTAAAAGACAAGGAGTTGAGTGTGACGCGACGACGGGCCCGAGCGACTGATCCGAAAGGCGAAACCATCACGGCGGAGGAGGAGGAGGACTCCTCAACACTCCCGCCTGGCTGCCAGCCTCACGCTTTGCTTTGCTTCGCAGAGAGAGAGAGAGATACCGTCTGACCTGGCAGCTCTTGAACTGGATTTCCTGAAAAGGGCCCCTCGTGCCGTGTGAGAAAGACATAGCCTTATTCCGTCGGAACAAAGGGCCTCATTCAGGTACGGGGCTGGTATTCTGGGATGCGTCGCGGGGGGTTCGCCGCGCAGAGCGAGAGGTAACATTTCACTCCCCCCCCCTGGGCGATGGGGAAGGGGTGGGGAAAGGTCAACTCCCATGGGGAAGCTGGCTCCCACCGATCCCCAGACGGCAGGGATCACCCCCCACCACACACACACGCACACACACACACACACACACACACACACACACACACACACACACACACACACACACACACACACACACACACACACACACACACACACACACACACACACACACACAAACACACACAGAAAAGCCCAATCCAAAACCCTACTTGTGCATTTTCACCTGCAGGGCCGGTTCTAGGCATTAGCAAGATAAGTGGTCGCTTAAGGCCACAACCAGTAAGGGGTCTCCAAATCGCAGGGAGGAGATTTATTTTATTTTGTATATCTGGTCGCCCCCAACCTTCATTTAACCCAGGGGTTTTCAACCTTTTTGACTCCAGGGACCACCATTTATTCAGCATTTGAGCCACAGACCACCATTTGATTACATTTTAGCCCCAAAGCCCTAAAAACTAAAGAATTCTTTTGGTTTTGTTCACAATTCCAGGCTGGATTTTGCAAACAAAAACAGTGTAGACTTCTTGATTAAAGAGTGCTAATTCAGATGATGAATATTTTAACTCTTGAGAGTGTGAAAATGAAACCAAATGGACCCGCAAGGGTCCATTTGGTTTCATTTTTACATTCTCAAGAGTTACATCTGGTTAACCAACTTTCCATCATTTAGCCTGGGGACCACCTGTAACACCACTGGTGGTCCTTGAGAAGGTGTGCACACACGCACACGCACACAGACACACAAAAACTTCCAGTTTGTTAACCAGGTCATATTGAAGATACAAAATCAGCTGAGTTTGTTCGTTTTTTTTTTGTTTGCAATTAGTTAGAGGTTGCTCCCGTATTTCTTCCATAGATTTATTGGACTACTGTCGCAGCGAACGGTGCATATTCTGAGCACTGCGCCGGTTGCCTTTTAGCCTGTCCTGGTGATATTCCATTAGACTGCAGCTAGGCGTTGGGAAGAAGGTTAATGCATGGCTCTCTGTGGAGCGTGATGACAACCGCCTGGTAATGAAAACCTTCCGCCTGGGAGGGGGGTAGGGGTAGGGGGGGCATAGGGTGGCGGCAGCAAATGGACCGGCCGCAAATTACCATGTTAAACGGATTCTCCAAAGCGGAACCCCAGGCGGTGCCACTGGTGACATGTGCTTATTGCTCCATTGAACCCTAATGTGTTCCTCTCCTCTCTCCTCTCTTTTGCCGATACGTGTTGCTTTAAAGATGACTCATCACACCGGTTTGGTCGAGGTTGTTTAAAAATGATGAAGAGTGACGACGGCAGAAGACCTCCGTGTCCACCGTAGACTCATTATACTATAGACACGACATCCTGAGGAAACCTTGAGGCGAAATGGACATAGTGGCCAACGTTGAGAATGCAGAATTTGAAGGAGCAGTGGGCCAGAAACATGAACCCGCAATAGGCTCCGCTCCTTCCACGTGCGTGCGTGCCTCGCGTTCATGTTCTTGGCCCATTTTCCCAGACTGCACTCTGTTTTTTTCCCCCCTCAAAGAGGAGTGAAATCGCCTCATGCGCCGGGTGAGCAACTTAATGCAAGTGGATGAGAGGGGAACCTCCGGTGTCGTGTCTATAGTATAATATGTCTATCGCAGTGTCCACGCAGTGTGTTAACTTGCTTGCAAACTGGTTCCCCTAAAAATGGAACTGAAACACCAAAACTGTGACGAAAAAAAAGTTTCGTCATTTTGTTTAGCACTGCACCTAATCCTTTTTGTGTCGCTGTACGCGTTCTCTGTGCGTGGACGTAAATAAGATTTTAAAACTATGTATGTGTGTGTGTGTGTGTGTGTGTGTGTGTGAGAGAGACTCACGGAACATGGTGTTGAACTGCTGGGGGTTGAGGTTCCACTTCCCCCAGGGTGTCTTGTGGCCTTTGGACTGGGCGTAGTGGGCGTGGTTGAACTCTGGCTCCGTCCCGAAGGAATCCAGCACCCGCAACATGCACCTGGGATCGCACAAAAAACACAATTCACCATTTTAGGCATCCAGCAGAGATTGATTGATTTATTTTATTAGACAGTAATAAAATAGCAAACGGTATATGGTACCAGTACAAAACATAAGTAGTCCAAAGGGATAGACCTAAAAAAAAGACCTTGCAGCCTTGTTTCCATTCGGGTCCTCCCCAAAAAAGACAACAATGATGATAAGAATAATAATAGCAATAGTAACAGCAATAGTCAGAACTATAGTAAAGATTATCAAGCAGCATTGTTGATATATATTATCAACAGTAATAAACAACAAAGGTCATCTGTTGTCGTCATCTGTAGTAAAGAGGATGTCCAGAGCCGATTTACACCAAACAAGATCAACAACACGTGCTAATATATCGTATATCCTGAACACAGTCATCATGAATCATACGTACACGTTGTTCTAGGGAGGACACCTTTGGTTCCCAGGTAGGTCTCTCTAGTGACACTGCTACAGTCATCTTTATGTAAACATATAGGCTGGGTCTGTAGACGAGGCGTGCATTCATACATGCACAATGGTTTGAGTGGCAACTTCTTATAATCCTCTGACATTCTCTGTCACAGTGTAACAAAATAGTACAAAGAGTTGACTGACAGGTCACCATCTCCTAAAACTAACAGCCCTGAGCGACTTGAAAATGCAACTGTATGTAAGTTATTGTCAGGTTATTATAGCAGATACGAAAGAGGTGGCGCGTCTTCTCGAATTCCGCTAAAAATATGTTTTTCTTCACCACTCTGAGATAACCAATCCATGTCATTTCCTTCGAGACTTTAAAGCAGTTTTTGCTTTTGCTTTAGCTGCAGTACCACCATGTCCTGAGGTGATGGGGGCGCTGATATGCACATTATTTAATGTTTGAGTCATTACAATACTGAGGATGGATAAAACCAGGCTTGTTAATGTTTTCATTCCATGCCATCTTGAAAAGCAACAATGGTTGACACTGTAAACAAAGAACTATAGACTGAAGGAGAGGAGGAATTCTACAAAGTAGGGTGGATTGATGGATTGATGGATCACCATGAGGACAGAATCAGATGAGCTGCTCCTGAGAGCAGTTTCCATTAAAACACCTTCATGATATGGAATCCTGACTGTTCAAAAACTACCCCCATTCGTGGGGATAGAAAACACATATGGGAGTCCCAAAAAAAAAGGAATTGGAAAAAAAAAAAAGTTTTGAGTTTCAAGTTTCAAATTGTGTTATAAAACCAGCCAAAACACTAACCTATTCTCTATCACCCAAACTCTAGTCTAGCAGAGGTAAACGCATTAACGCATTGGACCCAATAAACTCTTTGCAGGCAATTTATGGGTCCAACTTCAACCGTACTTCCGTATAAAAGAATAATTAAGTCATAAAGTAAATATACTGCGGCAGGGGAGACTCTCAAAGGTCACATTGTAGGATTAATTGGAGAGACACACACACACACACACACACACACACACACACACACACACACACACACACACACACACACACACACACACACACACACACACACACACACACACACACACACACACACACACACACCACACTCACTCACTAATGACCTTTAACACCTTGCTGGGCTTTCACTAATCCCATCCATCCTTCCATCTCTCTCGTCGTTTCACTCTCCCCTTGATCTCTCCCTCCGTCATTTTATCTCATTAATTTTCTATTTCTGTTCTCGTGAAATGCGCGATGGAGACGTTTTAAAAAAAGAACATCGGCAGAGATGAATGATAGAACGGGGGCAGCTGTGACTGAGTGACAGCCAGGGGCAGACATATAGGGGAGAGATATAACTAACTTGGCAGAAACTAATAGGCCACATAAATAGCTCTTATTAGCGCCGTCCTCATTGAAAACAATGGATCCAGTTTGTCCCTCTTTCAGGTGGCAACAGCCCTCCCGAGCGTTCCGTTTTCTGACCCCTCAATGTCGCAACATTTCGGCTGGTCCGATTATTATTTGGCCAGAGCCTTCATGTACTCAAATAATACTAGTAAGTAACTGCAGCTAGTGTTGGGCAGCAACAAATTACATATTACTCTATTATTATTATTATGAATTTCCAGCAAAAGTAGTGTAACGATATTTCTCTGCCAAACTTGGCAATATATGTTACTCCATCAAAACACACCGCATTACTTAATGAGCTTGTTGTTACATTAACATGATGCAAAAATAGATCAGATTTACAAGCTATAAACACATAACAGAAATTTCTTTGTACCTTCTTTTCCCAGTCCATCTTTCATTCATTGCCCCTTATATGTACCGGTACGTTTTCAGCCTGTCGAGTCTCAGGTCAGTGCCAACCAGCGGCCTGGCCCTGCTCAACATTATTCACACAAACATTCGCAGGGACACGGCAGACAAATTTCAAATATAGTGCCTGGCTCAAGGACACACTCCTCGAGGTAAATAAAAGCCTAATGTTGCTACAGGGCAAGGGAGCAGTGTTTTTCCCTAGCAGTTCAAGGTCTTTTATTTCTTTCCGGAGGGATTTTGAGACGCTGGCTGTCATTGCCACAAGGGAGAGCCTGGCTCCTCACCACTTCCCTGACTGTTTTCATGCCTCTGCCGCCGCCGCCGCCTCCGCCCAGGCTGGCTTGACGTGTTGACAGCTCCTCTCGCGCCGTCTTAAATTGTCGTCTGGACCCCTCTCTAGACGTTTTTTTTTGCCGACAATGCCTGGCAGCTCGCGAGACAATGACTATTTTATTAGAGCCGTTTCCCCCCCAAATAGCGAAAGTATAGCTTGTCTCTTGTTTCCCCAGCGCTGTTGTTTTTGACGCTGCAGACTTTATTCTCTCTCTCTCTCTCTCTCTCTCTGTCTCTCGCCCCGTTGATTGCTCCGCTGAGACAACCTCGTGTTTCCCTTTTTTTTCGTTGCCCCCGAACAGCCTCTGAGCAGCGACAGGAAAAAAAGAGGCCCAACAATGCTCCTCGAGTGGCTTAATGGCTTTACGCACACATTGTCATAATTTTCTTTCTTTTTTTCCCCTCACCGAGTGCGTTTGTTATTTATTTTGGTAATAGTTTTAACAGCTTCCTCTCCCCGTGGGTACATCGAGGAAATTGACTCAACCTCTTGCCATTGTAGCTTATTTCAAGGTACAATCTTTTCTTTCACGACTGCTCACATGGCTCTAAGATAAGAAGTTAGTGGGTTCAAGCTGGTATCCCTTTGGTCTATATCACTCTCTGGGTTGTTTATGTTATATTTTGCCTTATTTAGATTATCACAATCCTGTTTCTGGGAGACCGTCCTAATCTTTCTCTCCACTTCCAGGGACATTCCTGCCTGGCAAAAGAGACTGGCATTAGCATCATTAGTTCTACCATTTTCATAACGGGGGACGCTGCTATGAGGTTAATCCCAGCTGCCTTGTCCTCCAATTGTCTGCATATCCGAAGGCCCCTAATTTGACTTGTGGCCTGATGCTGTTGTCTTTACTGTTTGGGACAAAGGAGTGCTCACAACCACATCATTGTTCCTTTCATACTCAGCACTTGACACTGGAAAAGGAAGAGAGAGAGGTGTCAGGGCTATTATTATTGTTTTGTCGTCCTATTCCATTTGTTTGTTCCAGTCAGCTCAGGCCATTTTCAACTCAGAACCATGGCAGCTTAGCTGCGGAAACCATGGCAGTTGGAACGTTGTTTTTATCCGGTGTCGAACGCGAACTGGAGGTCGTTTTAAAAGTCGTTGGAAATGAAGCCGGGGGCCGTTTCCCGTCTGTAAAGCCGGATTTCTACTTAGCTGCGTGCCGGTGACACTGAAAAACACCGGATCTACTATCTTACTTCACAATCCCAAAACCTGTGCCTGACACCGGCAATGCGACTGACGGATAAATCCAGGTTAATCTGGCTAACTGGGAAAACTGAATCTTGTGATCTTTACTCACTCTCCTTTCTCCCATTCTGTCATCGACTCCCCATTGGTTTTCCCTTTGTGTTGTTTCTACTTCTACTGCGCACACGCAGGGGCGGATGTAACATTTCCTAATTGAGGGGGATCAGGAGAAAATGGTATGGGGGCGGCTTCATCGCCCGTGCCGCTTCGCGCCCCGGGCGATGAAGCTCCCCATACCATTTTCAGCTACAGGACTTTTATTAGGCAAGTAAAGCATCAATAATAACATCAGTTGTTGTTGAAGTTGCAACAGACACGCAGCATGCATCAAGCTAAAGGTCTGACTCTGAGAGTTTTCTGTTTTCAGTGATGAAATGTTGTTGGTTTAGTGGTGCCACAGCTGTAGTTAGTTAGTAGCAGTAGTAGTGTTTCACATCATTTTACAAGCAATTTAATTTGAAATATCTTGGGTTGTTTTGCATGCCATCGTGTTTGGTGGGGCAGTCAAGTCATTTAGGGGGGCATTGCCCCCCCATGCCCATGCCTAGATCCGCCACTGCTGCGCACACACCAGTGCCGTTCATTAGTCCAGCATTAGTCCACACTCTCGCTGAAGCATTGTTGTCCTGACACTCTCGCCAGTCAATAACGCGTAATAGGATTACCGCAATCTGATTACAAAGGGGTGACTGTAATCTGTTGGCGGCTTAATTAAAATATAGTTATTAGACCGTGAGATAGGTTTGGCGAGCAGCCAGTTCCTGCTGGAATGCAATATTTGGATTAAAAAGATACCTATGCACTTAATTGACTGTGATTTCGCAGCGATACGACACGTACAGTAGTCACTTTTAAATGACGGTTGAGAAAGGAGTATGGATGTATGATGTCAACTCTGCACATTTCTATGTTTAAAGGTATTATAACTGTAGTGTGTACAAACTCTGTGTTTGTAAACAAGTTTGAAACCATCTCCACCTCCCCTCCACTCTATTGGCTCATTATGAAACTGCTGTGCTGTGATTGGCTAGAACGCCGCCTCACCCCCTACAACCCCCCTAAAATGCATAAAATAACTTAAAGGGGAACTCCACCCATTTTCAATATTTTACTATGTCATTGATGTACCTTCGAGGTGTTGGGTGGACATGATAAAAAAAGTTCCCCCCATTCTGTGTTTCCTCGAAATGGAGGTCTGAAGAAAACCATTAACATGGTGAAACATCTTGATGACATCATCAAGATGTATTTTCACCATGTTAATGGATTTATTTAGACGCTTCTTTTTTATGATAGCGTACAAATGGAACCAAATGAACCCGATAGGGTTCATTTGGTTGCATTTGTACACTCTCAGAAAAAATGCTGAAAATGGGTGAAATTCCCCCTTAAATAAATCTCTTGGCGTATGAATATGTGAAAAAACATATTTTTTAATTCACCTGCGAATGAATATGGATATCATCGGCCATTTCTTAAGCCGGGTCACATACCTATGCACAAATCCAGACGTTTTGCAAAGAGTAGACATTTCACACAGGTGGTAGATTACATTTTGGAAAAACGGCTCACTTTCCCCTCCTCTCCATTTCGCTGTATTTTCATTCTTTCCTCAAGCTCTTAATATCCAGGCTGTTCTTCTCAGCTTCAGGAAAAGTAATAGAAGAAAGTCATTCGATATTTTTTATCCCCTATGTCCGCATCCGTTCCTTTTTTTTCTCTCTCTTTTGTTCCTTTCACCCTCAAGGCTTGAGCCGTTCAGAGCAAGACAGTATCGTAACCAACCAGGGGCGGATCTAGGCATGGGCATGGGGGGGGCAATGCCCCCCTAAATGCCCAGACTGCCCCATGCACCAAACATGATGGCATGCAAAACAACCCAAGATATTTCACATTACAGTGCTTCTAATTAAAATGATTTGAAGCACTACTCCTGCTACTAACTTAACTACAGTTGTGTCACCACTAAACCAACAGCATTTCATCATTGAAAACAGAAAACTCTCTGAGTCAGACCTTTAGCTTTATGCATGCTGTGTGTCTGTTGCAACTTCAACAACAACTGATGTTATATTATTGATGCTTTACTTGCCTAATAAAAGTCCTGTAACCGAAAATGTTATGGGGGCGGCTTCATCGCCCGTGTCGCTTCGCGCCACGGGCGATGAAGCCGCTCCCATACCATTTTCTCCTGCCCCCCCAATTGGGAAATGTTACATCCACTCCTGGTAACAACACGCATGGCAACACGCATAGCCTCTGTGCTCTGTTCCCCATGAGCAATCGTTTCAGCTGCGTTGCACAATGCCAGCATCCGACAGTGGGATTTCTATCACTTTTGTTTTTCTTCTCTGAGATAGAGAGAGAGAGAGAGTCCACTCTCTCTGCTAGCGTGTGGAGATGTTGTTGGCATGTGCTTTGGGTCCTTGCTGAAATTACGGTTTCAGTTGCTTTCCTGTTTACTGAGATGGAAAAAGGGCGGGAGAGAAAAGTACAACAAACACGCAGGATCAAATCCCCTAAGCTAGGGACAATGGTGTTTATAAGCCATTAACACCCTCTGGCGTGCCGTCGCTCTCTTTTTCACTCAGCCGTTGGCCTTGTACTGTAACTGGCGGAGTGCTCATGCTTGTGTGTGTGCGTGTGTGTGTGTGTGTGTGTGTGTGTGTGTGTGTGTGTGTGGTATGAGGTTGATGGGCATCATAGGAGTGACTTTTTTTCTTCACTCCAAAGTATTCAAGAACACCTAAATCGAGATCCAGACGAGACCAAGACCTAGGGGTGTCAAGACCAAAAGGAGACAGAGAAAACCATGATTCTTGGGGGGTCGAGATCGAGACGAGACTAGCACATATGAGGCCGAGGCCAAGACCACTGCGAGGCAAGGCCAACTCAAAACCAAGACATTATTTCTTTGCTCCATCCATGCTTAAATTTTCTCTGTAGTTGTGGACTGCTAGCAACATGCACGTAATCCATCCAGCACTGCGCACTGCTCTGCTGTCTTAATGATGGATAATAATAATAATAATAATAATCCTCATAATGCATATAGAACATTTCCTTTGCATTGTCTTGTCTCCAGTGGTCTCGGTGGCGAAAGGGACCCGAGACATTTGCTCCGAGGTCGCAACAAGAGCAAGACAAATCGAGGGCGAGACCAAGACAAGACCACGAGACAATGAAGTGTGAGAGCGGCGAGACCGAGACAAGACGAGACAATTTGAGGCTGAGGCAAAAACAAGACCGGCACAATGAAAATTAGTCTTGAGACTGGCCTCGAGACGAGACAATGTCTCGAGAACTACAACACTACTCCAAAGTGAGCGGAGACGGGAGGGCCTACCGCTGCCACAAGCAATAGTCGGCTTACAGAGGCCGTAATTTGGGTTTAGAGCAGTGGTTTTCAACCTTTTTCATACCAGGGCCCACTATTTATTCAGCATTTGAGCCACGGACAACCTTTTGATGACAGTTTCACCCCCCAGACCCAAAACTAAAGATTAGTATTTATTTTTTGTCCACAATTCCAGTCAAAACAGTCAAAAAACACTCTTCTACATTCTCTAGTTGTGTAGACTTGGGCTAATTCACATGAATATGATGAATGATTTGAATATTTGAATTAATATTTTAACTCATATTTTAACTCAAATGGACCCGCAAGGGTTTCGTCTTTACGCTCTTTAAGAGTTACATCTGGTTAACCAGCTTTTTATTTAGCTGGGGACCACCTGTTGAAAACCCCTAGTTTAGGGTACTAGTCGAGCACGTTTGCTTTCCTGTCTAAGAGGAGAAAATCGCAATGGCGTGAAAAATCAGAAATCTGGGGCTAAGGGGCTGCCCTGCCTCCGGCTGTGTGTGTGTGTGTGTGTGTGTGTGTGTGTGTGTGTGTGTGTGTGTGTGTGTGTGTGTGTGTGCGCCCGACGCGAGTTCCAGCGCGTGCCGGTGCACGTGTTGCAGGTTTACACACCTGGATTCTTATCGCAATGATTAATGGGTGATTGTTATACGCTGACAGCAGCTGGAGCGTAATCACACGACTCTACTTGAATGGAATCGAGAGATGGAAAAAAAAAACTTCACTTTATCCTTAAGCATTTTTTATTTTTCTGGACTTATGAAGCTTTGATATGTGCACACAGACATGCATGCCCACAGACACACGCATGCACGCACAGTTGCAAGCACACTCACAATCTCTCTCTCTCTCTCTCTCTCTCTCTCTCTTTAATATTGGAACAGAAATAACCTGGACAGAAGTAACTGATATAAATGTAAGTGTAGATAAATGTAAATGTAAGTGAGTGAGTGTGTGTGCATGCTTTGAGCGAGCAGCGAAACGTTTTCCATAATTTATTTCTGTGTCAGCAAACATTGATTGGACTTGACTTCAGGACATCCAAGTCTAAAAATGTTTGACCTTTGTATAGAAAATCAAGGGCATTTTATCGTTGTCTGTTTTTGTACATTTTTTTTGAACCCTTAGTGTACTGAACGCGTTTTGGTGTTCCAAGCATTATGTTTTAACTATTGAAAAATAGCAGATCTACAAGCTCTATGAGCTTGTATCTCTGCTATTGTTGAAAAATCGTGAAAACGTGGTGCAAATCTTTGAATATTATGTTATTCAGAAACTAGAAATCTAGACAGGACACAATGGGTTTAAAAAAATCGTGCTTTCACTGTGCATGTGCTATCTATCTGTGTGTGTCTGGTCTTGCATACAACTGGGCCAATCGGCATCATATTTCTCACGCTCACTGACAGCAGGCCAAGAATAACACTCCTCCATAATTTATTGCTTCATCAGCTAAAGCTGATTGGAATTGACCCGAGGACGTCTCAAGTTTAAAACTTTCGACCCAGCCGTCTAAATTCTAAAGCATTTTTTGAAGCATATATTTTTTAAACATGCGTTTGCCAGTCTAGAAGCTCACGTTGACCTATTCCAAACGTTTTTCAAAAATAGTTAAAAAAGGCGAAGAAGTTCTGGATAAGGCGTGTGACGAAAATGGAGCCCTTGGTGTATGTAACCCAATTCTTGTTGAATTGGACAATTATTGGTGACTTCATGTAGATGTAGTCTACACTAAAGAAAAGCAAAATGGACAGGCAGGTAGATGGTGACACTTTGTCAGCTGTCCAAACTATCTGCCATTGTCTAAATGTAGCATCACACACTCTAATGACTGTATGTGAGTCCTATGTGCACATACTTAATCAACAGCCTTGTGTCGGCTGTCGGCTGCCCCCCACCCCCCACAAAGCATTATGGGAAAGCAAGTTCTGTGCATGAAGCTCTTACTTGGCGAATCCAATTATGATTTCATAATAATTTCATTTCAGATCACTAATTCGATGCTTGATGTTGTCAACAGACAAAATGAAACCTTACCTTGACAGTATATGAGTGAGTAAGTGAGTGGCAGTCTAATGATGTTTGTCATGGAACCTATATGGAAATAAACTCACTGGGAGTGAACGCAGGAGGATGTAAAGTATATCAACATAAACTCACTGGTAGTGAACCCAGGAGGGTCCCAGCGTCTTCTTGAACTGCGTGAGTCCCACGATGTCGATGTAGATCAGCTCCACCACCTTGTCGCCCTGCGTGGGACAGCTGGACTTGTTCCCCATCACCCTGCGCATTATCCTGGAGGACGAGAAGGACACCATATATATTCCATGTAAATATATAGTCCATGTTTGAGAGAAACAACTTCAGTTGCAGTGGCTTTAAAGGGGGAACTCCACCCATTTTCAACATTCTAATATGTCATCAGTAAGTGTACCTTAGAGGTGCTGGGTGGATATGATAAAAAAGTTCCCCCCATTCTGTGTTCCCAAGAAATGGAGGTCTGAAGAAAACCACTAACATGGTGAAACGTCTTGATGACATCATCGAGATGTATTTTCACCATGTTAATGGATTTCTTTAGACGCTTCTTTTTTCTGAGAGCGTACAAATGGAACCAAATGAACCCGTTAGGGTTCATTTGGTTCCATTTGTACGCTCTCAGAAAAAATGTTGAAAATGGGTGGAGTTACCCTTTAAAGGTAATAGGCGACTTTACTGTGTACAGAACAGGGTTATTATAGTTATGGATTTTTTCATTTTAGTTTAGTTTTAGTTAGTTTTGACATTTTATTTTGTAATTCAGTTAGTTTTAGTGAGTTTTTAGAGCAGTTTTGCTAGTTTTTATTTAGTTTTTTTTTTTCTTTTTTTTAGTTAGTTTTAGTTTAGTTATAGATTTAGTTTTAGTTATTTTATTTTTTTCTGTGCATTGGTTGTCAGGTATAGGGTTAAAATGTGTCAAAGTAGGAAACGGTTGGTAACCAACCCTTGCTTTGAGTTTCTTCGTTACTTGCACTCTCCCACAAGAACACAATTTTTACCCCCAGTGTTATGGAACTCATCATCATATAAGCTTTATTATTGATATCAAACGGGATCCGTCCACATCCATTCTAACTGCAGACTAGAAGGCTGAATTACTCTTAAATCGATTTAAAACGGTCACAATACGAATCGATTTATTAACAAGGTGTATCGCGATCCAAACAGTAGGGGGCGCAATCAACTTAAACTTCCATTTTTCTTCAGCGTCACACGGCCTTATGGGAAGGAGAAAGGGAAGTGGAGGGGGAAAAACAACAACAAGAAAACAAACGAAAACGGCGAGAAGGTAACCGACAGGACACACAAACAAACCTGCAGATATTGCAAGACGCTCAATCCTTACAGCACCAACACGACCAACATGATGGTGCATGTAAGTTGGACATCACAAAGAGAAGCTGCGGGAAACACCACCACCACCAGCAGCAGCAGCAGCAGGTCAAGCTACTAGAGCAGGGCTGCCCAAAATTTAGATTGTGATCTACCAGTAGATCACACAGACCATGCAGGTAGATCACATGACAGTCCCCCCCAGCACTTGGACCCTTATAGATCTGTAACTCCTGAGAGCGTTAAAATGAAACCAAATGGACCCTTACGGGTCCATTTGGTTTCATTTTACACTCTCAAGAGTTAAATTATGTTTAAACATCGGAATTCCGTGATTTTCAAGAGTGTACACGATTAGAAAATGGAGAGTAATTGTCATTTTGACCAACGTTTTGCCAGTTCTCTTTCGCAATTGTGGACAAATTGTGCAAGAGGCTAAACTCAACATCCCGAACTGCCAACTCAAACCTCAAATAATGTTTTGAAACGTCAGTAATAATACAGCAAAACCTTCCAATTCTGCCCTCTATTTTTTATTCTAAGTTCATTATTCCTAAACACTATAACAGTAAGTAACACCATCACCACTACTTCAAAGCTCAAACTTTCTAGAGGGCCTTGAATCACATTTTTGCAACAAAAACATTTTTGCAAAAAAAAAAAAAAAAAAAAAAGTGATCGGCTAAAAATACGTTTTATTGTAGACAAATCAATTTACACGTCATAACGATCAATGGCCACGTCACTCACTGGTAGGCTCGCCAAGAAAACAAGAAATCGATTAGTAGCGAAACGGTTAAAGCACAAGATTGAGAAAGGCATGACAGCCCAGCCCCTAGATGTGCCACCCATCACACAGAGATCAGAGTCGTGGCTCCAGCTTCAAGAGAGAGCCATCCTCACCAACATAATCCAACAGATACACAGAAGAAATGGACTACCTGCTGGCATACACCGCACTGGTCCGCAGCCTGTTCCATCTACCAGAGGAGGAGCGCACACATGTGTACCAAACCAAAGGCTGAAGGAGAAACCTGTGCACTTCTACCAGGTATTTATTTATTTACTCAAAAAAAAAAAAAAAAAAAAAAAAAAAAAAAAGGATAGCTATAAAAATGTAAAACAATAACAACAAAACATTTTGAATGTTTATTTAAAATTATTTTAAATACCGGTAATGTATTTGAATGTTTTTTTAATACATTATTTAAATTAACATTTCTTGTATGGTTAAATAATAAATAAATAATAAATGATTTAGTTATTAATGCCTTCCTTAGTGGTTAATAGTCACCTTCTTTTCTTCCTGTCAAGCAAGTAGTTTCTGTGATAAACGAGACCACTGTCTATTTGAATTACCGCTACTTTTTATTCTTCTGTCTATTTACAGGCCTCTGTGGCCAGTGGTGATGTGATGGAGAGAGACATGGTGGTCGCAGGTACCAGTGAAAGCATCACCTGCAGCAGGGGCTGCAGTTGAAGAACCTCCCGCCAAGAAGACAGCCCTTGGAAGAGCTCCTTGGAGAGACTTTCACTGACACTGACCCAGCAGCGGGACGTCCCATCAGGGGGATTGAGAGGGAAATGGATAAGTACAATAAAGTGAAAAATAATGCCTTGACCTGTCCAGCTGCCCCCCCACTCAGCTGGTGGAAGGAAAATGAGAGGTATTACCCACTGCTTGCCCCTCTAGCAAAAACCTTCCTCTCAATTCCAGCCACATCTGTCCCTAGCGAAAGAGTTTTTGCGACAGCAGGGGACATTGTGAGTGCTCAGAGATCTCAGCTTCTACCTGAGAATGTTGACATCCTGATATTCCTTAAAAAATTGAATTGAATTGTAAAGCCCAAGGAACCAGGGTGCAGACTAGCTAAGCCTAGTTTGTTTATTTCACTTGAAAATATTTTATTTAAAGTTTATTTATTTCCTCAGGGAATTTTAAATTATCTTCATTTTGTAAGAGAAAATATTTTAAGTTAGTCTTACACATTTGCCTCATGCTACCTCAAAAATAAAACATGTTTGTTTGCTTTTGCTAAATCATGCTAGTCGTTATATTAAGCTTGCGTGCTAAGAAAGAAAGTCCACAAGATACAGGACGCAATTTTCTTTGCTTAGTCAAATGATGTGTGTTCGCTTTATCCCCATGTAAAACAGGTATCTTTACCTATAGGCAAAACAGGGATCTAACCTAGCTATTTCAGGCACTGTATAGCAGTACATGTGGCTATAATGTAATCTTCTTTGTCAGCAAAGATGGAGTGACTGACTCTTTGAGCTCTACAGGTATCCAATCCAATCCAATCCACTTTATTTATAAAGCACGTTTAAAACAACATGGTACAGTATGTTAGGGTTGTTGTACTGACTCTTTGAGCTCTACAGGTACAGTATGTTAGGGTTGTTGTACTGACTCTTTGAGCTCTACAGGTACAGTATGTTAGGGTTGTTGTACTGACTCTTTGAGCTCTACAGGTACAGTATGTTAGGGTTGTTGTACTGACTCTTTGAGCTCTACAGGTACAGTATGTTAGGGTCGTGGTACTGACTCTTTGAGCTCTACAGGTACAGTATGTTAGGGTTGTGGTACTGACTCTTTGAGCTCTACAGGTACAGTATGTTAGGGTTGCGGTACTGACTCTTTGAGCTCTACAGGTATGTTAGAGTCGCGGTACTGACTCTTTGAGCTCTACAGATATGTTAGGGTCGTAGTACTGACTCTTTGAGCGTATTAAATTGTGTACTTCAGTTATTTCTGGGTGTTATTGGTGGTACCGGCCGGACACTTTGAGTGAGTATCTACTATGATTTAGTTATGTTTGGGTGCAGCATCATGGTGATATGTGTGTATATACTGACTCTTTGAGCTCTGCCAGGGAGGCTGAGATGCGGACGTCGTGTCCCAGCAGGTACAGCGTGGTGATGAGGTCACTCCACTGGACCAGCTCTCCCAGGGGACCGCCGCTGAAGGCGTTCTCCGCGATCTTGAAGCCCGACTCCTTGGTCAGCAGGCCCAGGTGCACTAGGATCTGACACACACAGAGGAGCAAGTGGATTGAACAAATTGGCTCTCTACACCAGGGGTTTTCAACCTTTTTGACTCCAGGGACCACCATTTGTTCAGCATTTGAGCCACGGACCACCATTTGATTACATTTTCACACCAAAGACCAAAAGTTAAAGAATTCTTCTGGTTTTGTCCACAATTCCAGGCTGTATTTTGCCAACAAAACAGTGTAAACTTCTTAATTAAGTGCTGCTAATTCAGATAATGAATATTTTAACTCTTGAGAGTGTGAAAATGAAACCAAATGGACCCGCAAGGGTCCATTTGGTTTCATTTTTACATTCTCAAGAGTTACATCTGGTTAACCAACTTTCCATCATTTAGCCTGGGGACCACCTGGAACCTTCTCAAGGACCACAGGTGGTCCCCGGACCACCTGTTTGAAAACCCCTGCTCTACACTAAAACTACCATTACCTCTACTGGTCTGGGTTTAAAAGGGAATTCCACCCATTTTCAAAACTTTTTTTTTCTTTCTGGGAGTGTACAAATGGACCCTAACAGGGTCATTTGTACGCTCTCAGAAAAATCATTGACATGGTGAAACACAACTTGATTTTTCTTTTCAGAACTCCCATTTCTAGGGAACACAGAATGGGGGGAACTTGTTCTATCATGTCCACACAACCCCTCTAAGGTATATTAATGACATAGTAAAAAAAATCCCCCTCAAGTCCCTGACTTCTATTGTGTCCGTGTCTCGCTTTCACTCATTGCGTACAGTCTCGACAAAAAGGAAAAGAACTATAGAGGAGAGAATGCTTTGTAATGAAGACAAGAGAGTAGGAGAGAGCTCTCTGCGCTTGGCACACAGGCTGAATGTCTGGCCTGTGATTTACGCCTGTCATCTTCTAAGCTTGTCTAAACTACCTGTCAGGTTAGGTAGTGCTATGCAGTGTTGCCAACTGCCAAAATCCAAAATGCACTAGTGGCACTTCCAAAATGCACTAGAATGCGCTAGATGCTCGCCTGGAACATACAGATCAAAATGACCATTAATCTTCTACATTCTCTGGTTGTGTAGACTAAGTTAGGGCTAATTCACGTGATGAATATTTTAACTCTTGAGGGTGTAAAAATGAAACCAAATGGACCCGCAAGGGTCCATTTGGTTTCATTTTTGCGCTCTCAAAGAGTTACATCTGGTTAACCAGCTGGCCATCATTTAGCCTGGGGACCACTGGTTGAAAACCACTATCATAGGAGGAAAAATGGTGAAAAATGAGGGTTTTATCTCTGGCGCCTGTCAATCAATTTCGCCCCAACTCACCAGTAAAAAAGCACTAGATTTTCCGCCAGGAGTTTTTCACTAATTTTGGCACTAGGGGGTGTGTGTGAAAAAAAGCTAAATATAGTGACAAATGCGCCAAGTTGGCAACACTGGTAATAATAATAATAATGACAGGTGCTGACCAGTTACATGCAAAGTGGTTGATTGGGGGGGGGGCACTCGTACACACACACACACACACACACACACACACACACACACACACACACACACACACACACACACACACACACACACACACACACACACACACACACACACACACACACACAAATCTAAGAATATATTCTACTGTATTTGACGCCTGATTGTAGTTTCTGACACTAGATGCCAGTTTCTGACTAGTTTCTAGTTTCTGTTTCTGATGCTAGTTTCTGACAGATTCTAGTTTTTCTGAAAAACCTAAGTTCCTGTGTCAGTGATGCTCAACATATTTCATGGACCACCAGAATTATCTATATCTGGCTGCGCCCCCCCCCCCCCCCATTGTGAAAACGTGTTGTTCTATGGATCCCTGAGAAGCAATGATTTTAGCACAAAATATTTGCTTCCGAAAGAATATATTCAAAGATTTACATCACATTTTCACAATTTTTCAAAAATATCAGAGCTACAAGCTCACTGTGAACTTGTAGATCTGATATTTTTCAACAGTAACATAATGCGTTGAACACCCAAACGTGTACAGTACACAAAGGGTTAAGGGGATTAATGGCCTGGAAAAGAAAAGAAAAGAAAAGAAAAGAAAAGAAAAGAAAAGAAAAGAAAAGAAAAGAAAAGAAAAGAAAAGAAAAGAAAAGAAAAGAAAAGAAAAGAAAAGAAAAGAAAAGAAAAGAAAGGAAGGTGAACAACCTCCTCTGGGTACCCTAATATGCCGCTCAAACAGCTTGTGAACCACATGATTGGAAAAAGTCCATGGCCTCAAATCGTGTAAAGAGTACTCGTGTTTTGTTGGCTCTACACACTCACAGCAGACTGGGCTCATGCTTCCTTCAAGGCATGAGGAGTCCCGCCGCCTTCTTTTCACCTGACAGGGGGGAGTTTCACTGGTTGGACGTAGTTATTCCAACCAGTTCCAGTCCCCTCCATCAGGCGCCCCGCTGGCCAGGGGGAGGCAGTCTAGAGCCCAGGATTACTGCATGTTTTTGTGAGGGTATCTACCCTCACAAAGAAAGAAGAAATCAGTGTGTGTATGTGCGCACGCGTTTGCATGTACTTTCCATTTATAACCAGTGGAAAGTAACAAGTACATTATTCAGCGCTAGCTTGAAGCAGGTGCCAATTTGAGACAATGGGGTTTTCATGTCTCCTATTTTAGCCTAACTCAAATTCTTCATTGTGTCTGAGAGACAGAGACAGAGAGAGAGAGAGAGAGAGAGAGAGAGAGAGAGAGAGAGAGAGATGGAGAAGTATTTGACCACAGGCACCACTTGAAATATGCCAACCGAGTGTATAGCAGCAATATGTCACCCCTCAGGACATTATCTACTTTGGATATTCAAAAACTATCACGTATTACTCGTCACGAGATCTGCGATTTTTTAAAATCCTTGAAATGCTAGGGAAAATCTTTGGCACAGGATATTTTGGGATGGGCGTCGGCTGGGCCGAGTACATATAATATCGGGGGGTCCTTGACGTGAAAACAAACCACAAAGACGTTAAAAACTGTTTGGTTAGCGCCATCTAGGGATGTCCGGTCACTGTTTCGTCTCAGAGTCGGGGACACATATCACAAATGGGAACAACTGAGTTGTTTTAAGACCACATGCTTGTCAAAGAACAGTATCTTCTACACACACACACACCTTCTTCCTCCTGCGCTTGGCCAGGTCCTGCTTCTCGGCCAGTGAGCGGATGGCGCTGACCCACGGCTCCGCCATGCGCTTGATCCTCAACATCATCCAACGGAACTCTTCCCTGCGAGACATGACACGGTACAGCTCCTCAAAACTGGTCCTGATGTCCGTCTGAGACAGAGAGAGAGACAGAGAGAGACAGAGAAAGAGTTAAGGCATTTTACCCTTTATTTGTCATGGACTGTCATGGACTGAACATTGTGTACCCTTATTTTGAAGGACTTCCTGTTGTTGTAGAGTATACTCTTGTTTTGAAGTGTTTCCCTGTGTGTTATGATTACTGAGTGATATTAGCCTTGTGTGTTCTGTCCCCCTTTGCCAGTTTGTAACCAGAGTGTTTGGTGTCGACTGTATTGTGAGAGTGTTTTCCTGTGCTGTTTGTTCATTAAATATTGTGACTGTGAGTACTGCCTCTTGCCCTGCATTTTGGGTCCTACAAACCCCGATTCCTGACATTATTTCATGGGTTTTCAACCTTTTTCACACCAGGACCCACTATTTATTCAGAATTTCAGCAACGGACACACCATTTGATGACATTTTTAGCCCCACACAGACCCCCAAAACTAAAGATTTCTTTTGCTTTTTGGTCCACAATTCCAAGCTGGATTTCAGAGAAAACAAAAACAGTCAAACATACAGATCCAAAATGACCATTAATCTTCTACATTCTCTAGTTGTGTATACTTAAGGCTAATTCACTTGAATATTTTAACTCTTTAACGCGTAACATGAAACCAAATGGACCCGCAAGGGTCCATTTGGGTTCATGTTTTTGGGTTCATTTTTGGGTTCATGTTTTTGGGTTCATGTTTACGCTCTCAAAGAGTTACATCTGGTTAACCAACTTTCCATCATTTAGCCTGGGGACCCACTGGAATCCTCTCAGGGACCACAGGTGGTCCCAGGACCACCTGTTGAAAACCCCTGCTTTATTTCATAATGAATCATACATTAACAAAATGACAGCACAAAGCCTCACGAAAAAAAGCACCCAGACACGCAGTCAACATCAACATCATAATGAATGAATAGAATCTCAAATCCACTCTGACTCGGACCAAAGAATTAAGACATGGACAGCAGCAGCCCTCTGGAAACATTTCCCATTAGACTTGCTCTGCTATTATAAATTGTCCTTTTTGGCCTCTGCCACTACTGTGCAATTCAACAAGGACTATTTCTTTTCATCTTCTGCATAATGACCAGCCGCCGCCAAAGAAAATGCTTTTCACACAAAGATGTTTCAAATGAACCTGCCAGAGCAGTGGTTTTCAAACTTTTTCATACCAGGGCCCACTATTTATTCAGAATTTGAGCCACGGACCAGCCATTTGAGGACATTTTAGCCCCACAGATCCCAAACTAAAGATTGCTTTTGCTTTTGTCCACAATTCCAGGCTGCATTTTGGAAACAAAACAGGCAAAACATACAGACCAAAATGGCCATCAATTTTCTACATTCCCTAGTTGTGAGGGCTAATTCAGATGATTGATATTTTAACTCTTGAGAGCGAAAACATGAAACCAAGTGTACGTTTCATGTTTACGCTCTCAAGGAGTTACATCTGGTTAACCAGATATCCATCATTTAGCCTGGAGACCACTTGGAATCCTCTCAAGGCCCACTGGTGATCCATGGACCACCTGTTGAAGCTGTAGTTGGATCTAATCTTAAACTCCCCCCCAAAAAACTTGATGTGCTGTGACACATTGTGAGCTTGTAGATCGGCTGCTTTGCGGTGCGTCGCGCCAGCGCACAACAACATACTAAGTGTAATAACAAATGACCCGTGTGAGAGGTTAAACAGGGCTAAAGCGGGGTTGGGGGAATTCAAAATCTCCAAAGCCTGGTCACATGGGGCTCTGTGGCTGCAGCAGAGAGCAGAGAGAGGGGAAAGGATGTAATATTGATTCACCACACAGACAGAGAGACACAACACAGAACAATGAGTGCTGTGTGTGTGTGTGTGTGTGTGTGTGTGTGTGCGTGCGCGTGTGTGCGTGCGCGCGTAGCACTCATACAGCTGCAAACGCACATACTAACGACAGCATCAGACACTGTTGCAGTAGAAAGTGTACAAAGTGGTCCACATTTCGGTGGTTTTCGACCTTTTTCATACCAGGGCCCACCATTTATTCAGCATTTTAGCCACGGACCACCTTTTGATGTTGAGTTTAGTCTCTCGGACCCAAAAAGCAATGATTTGAGGTTTTTTCTACAATTTAGGAGAGATAACTGGAAAAAAAAACATTTGTGTTGTTCTTACTTTTTTGTGGGTTTGTGAGTGGGGCAGTGCAAAAGTAATATAAAAGTAACACGTGATGTGTTACATATTACTCTTGAGTCCATGTAATAAGTAATGCAATTAATACTTGAGAGATGACCGGTATCCAGTGACAACAATACTAGAAGTAGTGCACTTATGTAGTAATAGTAGCATTTGTCCTGTTACGACCAATGTAGTAATACCAGTCAGTGGCGTTTCCAAGCAATTTCGAACCCTAGGCAAGATTTTCCCTGGGGCTCCAGGGGGGCTTCAGGCCTCCAGGGAAAATCTCCTGTAAAATGGCTCCCCCCAAGGGATAAAATTCTGATGTGTTTTAAATGTTCAATTCGAGCTATAGAGGACAAGTATAATGTATTTATCAATATTATGCTTATCCTTTTAAAGCATGTCTGGTGGTCACCCCCTCCCCTCGCCCCCCTCCCCTCATGGAGCCCTAGGCAGCTGCCTAGTCTGCCTAATGGCACCCCTGATAGCAGTAGTACTACAGTGTTAAGGTGAATGAGGGAGTATTCACCTGTCCTCTCCTGTCCTGGTCCTCTGTGAGTGTCTTTGTCCTCCAGGGTAAACGGGGACACCAGTTTTCTACCTGAGAAGAAGCAAAAATAAACACATCACAATGACATCAGTATGTATGCACACCATCTGTCCCTCTCTTTCACATATGCATTCACATAGTCAGAAGGTGAAGGGAATTGCAATTTCTTTGGCATCAAAGCAGATGATGGGGAGTCCGTCTGTTGCTTTTCACCTGGCAGAATTTTGGCAAGGCTGTGCGAATTTGATATGAAAGACAGCCTTATAGATAGACAACCTTTTTGATACCAGGGTCCACTATTTATTCAGCATTTGAGCCACGGACCACCATTTGATGACATTTTCACTCCCACAGACCCCAAAAACTGAAAATTTCTTTTGCTGTTAGGGTTAGGCAGGCTGGATTTCAGAAACAAAACGAGCAAACACACAGATCAAATGACCAACATTGTCGTTCTCTAATTATGTAGACTTTGGCCAATTCAGATGATGAATATTCTAATTCTTGAGGGTGTAAAAACGGCTCCATTTGGTTTCATTTTCACGCTCTCAATGAGTTACCTCCGGTTAACCAACTTTCCATCATTTAGCTGGGGACCACCTGGAACCCTCTCAAGGATCACTGGTGGTCCCCGGACCACTGGTTGAAAACCATAGTTATAGACGTATCGTGTGCATGTTAAGCCAGACACATTGCGATTACATGAAGTGTAGTTTATTTTGTCGTCTATCCATCCCTCAGCACCTGTAAATTCCCATTTGTGCACATTTAATACAAACGGTTAAGGGCCTGGTAAGCTGCAAACTAGTTTTAAAGGTAGGGGAAGTGATTTCACTTTTGTCAGATATCACCCAAAAATATTTTTTTTCTGTTAAAATGCTCTATTATAAGGTGTGGAACCACATATGGAGTTTCCCCCTCCCCCACGTTAGCAGAGGAGCTAATAAAAGTTCCCCAGGTCACCACCAATTCTCCTCCAATCAGGAGCGAGCAGCAGGTTCACATAGTGTAGCTACTTTTGGGGGCCCCTAGTGCACCAGGCTGGTACTACACCATGAATTTCAAATCACTTCCCCTACCTTTAACATGAACCTTGGCCAATAAAATCCAAGTCTCTGCATCAAACGGGCATTTAAATCGTGCGCTTAGTCTCCGTCTTTGTTGTTTTCCGAGGAGGTTGTGTATGTGTGTGTGTGTGTGTGCTCGCGTGCATGAGCTTCCAATGGACTACGGTTTGGTCAACGTGCACACCGACCCATGGGGTTCATGGGGTGGCAGTGGATCACTGGTACACCAGATGGGAACCGTCTGTGACATTCTTAGTTCGAACCCTGGCTCAGCCCAGAGTTGGTGTCAAAGGACCCTTGAGCAAGCCTTAAGTGTGTGTGTGTGTGTGTGTGTGTGTGTGTGTGTGTGTGTGTGTGTGTGTGTGTGTGTGTGTGTGTGTGTGTGTGTGTGTGTGTGTGCATGCGCATGTGTGTAGGGGTGAATGTAATGCACATTTGATGTAAAGCGCGCTGGATAAAAGCTCCATATAAATGCATCATTTATCACGCGTGCGCAAACTGTTTGTGCGTCTTCCCCTTGGAACGCAAACGTCGGTGTGTACTGTTCTGTGTGTCTGTGTGAGTGAGAGTGCATGATTGCGGTTGTGTGTGTGTGTGTGTGTGTGTGTGTGTGTGTGTGTGCGCGCGCAACAGAGAGCGAGGGGAGTGCAGTGGAGAGGCACTTCTGAATGGAAATACATGCACGTCACCATGGCGACGGAGAGAGCGCACGTGACTCTTCAAGTGGAGGCTGAGGGCCATATGAGAGACAGAGAGAGATAGAGAGAGGTAGGCTATTCCGCAGGTAATGTGCAAAATGGCTATGTGATGTATTCATGTATCCAAGAAATTGTTACTGTAGGTTAAAGGTGTATTAAGTGATTTCACTTAATTCAAATATTGTTATTTGTTTTCTTCTTTATTTGACTAATGTTCACCACACTAGAGTGTGGTGAATGACGCCCCTGGGATATAAACAAACAAATTGGGCTTTTGGGCTTTGCTGTTGGCCTGTTGCCTGATGCAGATCTTGTTTCCAAATCATCCAAACCACTCAACTTGACTTTCTGACTCATGATTTTGCTGTTTGTTTTTCCATTTCTCACACTTTCTTGGCACTGACCAGTGGACATTCTTTTTTGTTTGGCACTCTACTCCACAAGACACAGGAATACACTTATCATTGTAATTAATTATGATGCGCTGATCAACTGTATATATGTTTTTATACTTGTTAAAAACAATAGGTAGGTAGGTATCCATCTATCCATCCATCCATCCATCCATCCACAGTATCTACAGTGTCTATCCGGAGATGTGACTGCCCTGCGATTTGCTAGTTAGTTACAGTATTAGTGTTCAGATTTCTGACTAACCGCTTTTTCAATCAATCAATGAATCAGGCCAACTGAGAGCAGTTATTACATAACATAGGCTGGGGAACGGATCCGCCAATGGCTAGACCTTTGCACCGGCCGATCAAAGCCATCATTATTGCTTCATCACTCGGGACAAATTCATTGTCCATCTGTGCGACCTCGGACAGCCCTTCGGCACGGTCCGTCCAAAAAAGAAACAGAGGAATACGAAGAGAGAGAGAGAGAGAGAGAGAGAGAGAGAGAGAGAGAGAGAGAGAGAGAGAGAGAGAGAGAGAGAGAGAGAGAGAGAGAGAGAGAGAGCGCTAATGGATTCTAACCCAGAGTTCTATTTCCATATCACAGTTCATAACAAGAGTGTGAGATCACTGCAGCGCTTTCAGCCAGAATGCAGTATTCATGGCTGCAGACAGATGACCGCTCCAAACTACAAGTCTCCTCTCTCTCTCCCTCCAAGCCTCTGTCTAACTAACACCTTATATCTCTCTTCATCTACTGCAGTGGTTTTCAACCTGTTTCATACCAGGGCCCACTATTTATTCAGCATTTGAGCCACAGACCACCATTTGATGACATTTTTAGTCCCACAGACCCCACAACTAAAGATTTCTTTTGCTTTTGTCCACAATTCCAAGCTGGATTTCGGAGAAAACAAAACAGTCAAACATACAGATCAAAATGACCATTAATCTTATACATTCTCTAGTTCTGTAGACTTGGGCGAATTCGGATGGTGGATATTTTAACTCAAATACACTACTATGAGCCAGACTGACCCACCAAACATGATGGCATGCAAAACGACCTCAGATATTTCAAATTAAAGTGCTTATATGTAAAATGATTTGAAACAGTACTACTGCTACTAACTAACGACAATTGTTGCGCCACTAAAGCAACAGCGGTTCATCATTGAAAGCAGAAAACTCTCTGAGTCAGACCTTTAGCTTTATGCATGCTGCGTGTCTGTTGCAACTTCAACAACAACTGATGTTATTATTGATGCTTTACTTGCCTAATAAAAGCCGAAAATGGCCCCACGGGCAATGAAGCCACCCACATTTTTTCCTGCCCCCCCAATTGGGAAATGTTACATCCGTCCCTGTCGCGCGCACACACAATGTTTTCCTCATTGACTTTTCTGATTGCTCAACAGTCATGATGAGCTTTTAGACCTAATCATAACAGTAAGGAAAAAAACTGCAACAGCAACAAGACAACAGCCTTTCTTTGACGTTTATTTTTTCCTCAAATACACTACTACGGCAATAACAATATAAACAATGCCGCTGTCTCTTTTTTCTCCGTCTTTTGATAAGTAGCCACGGTATGAGAAAATAATGGACTTTCTTCCCCTCTGCCGCCGCGTCCCTGACTATCCTCCATATCGGGGAAACCTTGGAGTGCATAATGCTTTACAACATCCGTTAATATCCGACATAACATTACGCTCTGCGAAAAAAGACGAATGGGGAAAACAACAGAGAAGCGACAAGAGAAGCGGTATTTTAGTCATTCATCCATTACATGAATTTTCCACGTCTTTGTTATTGAGATTTCTTTTTTCCTGCTGTTGATTAAAACAAATACACAACGCCAGCTAGCTATCCCCACATGTTGCCTGGTGTCTAGATCGCCACACCCCCCACACACACACCCACGTACGTGCACAAGCACGTGCACACATCCATCCACAGAATGTGAAATGAATCAGTGTTTCTGTCACGGCTAGCGAAGACTCTGCAGTCCGCAGTGTGTGTGTGTGTGTGTGTCTTAAGGGAAGTCATGTTGGTTCAAGGTATTTTCCTTTTGGTCCCCAAGCCTGCGATGTGTAAATACTGGAGTAAGTGCAGCCGTGCGAACCTAAGACCCACGCTGTTCTAATACAGGTAAAGAAGCGGGAAATTGGAGACAATTCCGAGTTCTATTTCATCCCTCCTGACCGCCAGAGGGTGGGGCTTTAAGCTCCGCCCCCTGGCAGTCATTGGGGATTCATAGAACTGTAGTTACATATGGAACTTTCGTTCCATTTCAGTGCTTTAAGCACTATAGTCTATGGGCGAAGGGACTATTGAAATCGGAGACAATTCTGAGTTCCATTTCATTCCTCCTGACCCTATGTTCTGCCTCCTGGCCCTACGTAGACATAGAACCGTAGTTACATATGTAACTTTAGCTCTTTTTCAGTGTTTTGAGCAATGAATAGCGCATACGCGAAGGGGCTATTCAGTGCTTAAAGCACTGCCCCTGGCAGGCATTGGGGGATTCATAGAACCGTAGTTACATACGTAACATACTTTCGATTTTAAAGGAGAATTCCACCTATGTTCAAAAATTTACCTGAGAGGATACAAATGTTTGTACCTTCTCAGGATAAAGGGGTCTGAAAGAAAATCATTAACATGGTAAAATCCATCTTGATGATGTCATCAGATGTATTTCACCATGTTAATGTTTTTTTCAGACCTCCATTTTTAGGAAATACAGAATTGGGGGAACTTTTTTTATCATGTCCACACAACATCTCTACTGTAAGGTGTATTAATGAGATTAAAATGTTGAATATGGGTGGAGTTCCCCTTTAAATGCAAAAGTAGTTGAGATTAGTGTTTGGACACACAGCACACACAGCACACACAGCACACACAGCACACACAACACACACACACACACACACACACACACACACACACACACACACACACACACACACACACACACACACACACACACACACACACACACACAGCACACACACACACACACACACACGTGTCTCACCTCACTGAGGTAGATGAAGAAGGAGCAGGTGGATCCGTCCACGCCGTAGTTTCCGTAGCAGGAGTCCGAGCGCCACATGTCCTTCATCCACTGAGGAAGAGGAAAAAGGACAAG
Source organism: Benthosema pterotum (assembly GCA_039105355.1). Lineage (NCBI taxonomy): Eukaryota > Metazoa > Chordata > Actinopteri > Myctophiformes > Myctophidae > Benthosema > Benthosema pterotum. The sequence continues at coordinate 5,278,443 of CM076988.1, read as the reverse complement.
ATTATTATTAAAACTTCAAATCTCACACGTGCACAGATGGTTGACAGTAGTACAGCCGCCGGGCTGCCACGGCTACACACTGCAACGCGGTTCTGTTAATTGGTGCTAACGCCGTTTGTTGTTTTCTTTGGTGTTTTTTTTTTTGGACAAATTAACACCAACAACAAAATCAAAACAAATAGCGACTAAATTCATTAGTCTGATAAACAGCTCAAGCACCCGTTTTCTCACCTAAATGGGACATTTCACAATTTTGGCAAAACATACAGTAAGCTTTGTAACACTACTACTGCTACTAACTAACTACAGCTGTGGCACCACTAAACCAACAGCATTTCATCATTGAAAACAGAAAACTCTCTGAGTCAGACCTTTAGCTTTATGCATGCTGCGTGTCTGTTGCAACTTCAACAACAACTGATGTTGTTATTGATGCTTTACTTGCCTAATAAAAGTCCTGTACCCGAAAAATGGTATGGGGGCGGCTTCATGAAGGCGCCCCCATACCATTTTCTCCTGCCCCCCAGCCCCTGCCCCCCACCCCCCAATTGGGAAATGTTACATCCGCCCCTGCAGCAGGGGAGGGAGAGCGTCAGCTCACCGGGTCATTGTGATCGGAAAAAAAGAAAAAGTGCCGGACTCTATAGTCGAAGGGATGTTGAACGAATTATGTGCTATTTTGAGGGGGCTGAATGACAAAGCCAAGAGCTCCATAAAACGAGGAGATGGATCTATCAGATGGACGGGAGGGTTGGTGACAGAGTAGTATAGCGTAGATCGTAGTAAGAAAAACAAGAGCTAGGGGAGTCCAGGAGCACTGTGGGAGAAAGTTTAAGACGCCGTCAACAACTCAGTACAGATAAAACTATAGACTAAATGGGAGTGTATGTCTGTGACATGATAGAGGCTATGGAATTAGGGGCTCCATTTTCGTCACCGCTAAACCCCTTATCCCCTAACTTCTTTGCCTTTATAAACTATTAAAAAATACATTTTTCAATAGTTGAAAATTTAGGCCTGACCTAAGGTTTCTGAAGAACTTTATATTTATATATCAGCATCAAAAAAAGCTAATTCTGGAATACTGTCAGGGGTTGACACTAAGGTCTCCGAGGCACTTGCCCATCGGGCAAGTACAAGTCAGGTTCTACTTGCCCTCAGGTCATGGTCACTTGCCCCCCAGGTTCCAGGTGGTCCCCAGTTAAGTTGGTTAACCAGATGTAACTCTTGAGAACGTAAAAATGAAACCAAATGGACCCTTGCGGGTCCATTTGGTTTCATTTTTACACTCTCAAGAGTTAAAATTCATCATCTTAATTAGCCCAGGTCTACACAACTAGAGAATGTAGAAGATTAGGTCATTTTGATGTGTTAATTTGTCTGTTTTGTTTCCCAAATCCAGCCTGGAATTGTGGATAGCTAGAAAGCAGGGAAAGACACAGAGGCAGAGTGCAATGACTGCCTTCAAGACAAATTTATCCTGTGTTGTGTTATTGCGCACTAAGTTGCACACTTGCCCGATCGGCAACCAGGTAGCAGTCTTCACTTGCCCCACCATTTTTTTTACTTGCCCCGGGCAAGCGGGCAAGTGTTAGTGTCAGCATAGTACTGAATACTGTACATACTGTACAGAATCCAAAAATGGATTCCTGTCCTGAAAGGGTTACATGTCCAGTCTACAAGCTCACAATGTGTCAATAGATTGGCACCTTGAACTATTCCAAAAGGTTTTTCAAAATAGTGAAAAAGGGGTTTAGGGTAAGGGGTTTAGATGGTAACGGAAATGGAGCCCTAAATGCCAAGAGATGTGAGGTCAGCATTCAAACCACTAAAGTAAGAGGTATCTCTAGACCAGTTTCGTAGACCTAAAAGACAGTCACAGGATTTGACAGTGTTCTCAAATCTGGCTATATACTGTATATACACTATATATGGCACATGTCTCGAGTGTACAAGGTTTTGACGAGGTGAGATCGACACATGGATTGAGATCTAAGGGTTTGAGGGCAGATGTAAGGCTGTTGGCCGGGCCACATACAATATATGAACACACATGGAGATCGAAGGGTCTCCATCTATGGGAACAAAACTTGTTTTTTTTTAATAACAACAATGCAACTAACAGCAGAGTGCCAAGTTTCACTCACTGCTTCGTGCACTAGCTGGGCTGCCTTTCCATGGTGTTATTTTTGTTGTATCCTAGGTAACCGGCTGGGCGCAACCAAACTGCCATGCATGTGACAGTTACAGCAAAAAGTGCCAACGATGAGCAAAACAATGGTAGCTGTTATTAAATAAGGAACAAAATAATGTTTCCATACACTACTGCAGGGCTGCTCAAAAGGTAGATCACAATCTACCAGTAGATCACACAGGCCTTGCAGGTAGATCACATGACAATCCCCTAAAATGTATAGATCTGTAACTCTTGAGAGCGTTAAAATGAAACCAAATGGACCCTTACGGGTCCATTTGGTTTCATTTTACACTCTCAAGAGTTAAATTATTATTTAAACATCTGAATTACGTAATTTTCAAGAGTCCACACAATTAGAAAATGGAGAATGATTGTTATTTTGACCAACATTTTGCCAGTTCTTTTCTCCCCAATTGTGGACAAAAATGGGAAAGTTTTGGGTGTGAGAGACTAAACTCAACATCACCCAACATTCTCCCGCCTCTATTTTTCATTATAAGTGCATTATTCTTAAACACTGTAACAGTAAGTAACACCAACGCCACTGTTTCAAAGCTCTAACTTTCTAGGGGGCCTTGAAATGGATTTTCAGTAACGGAACAATCACATTTTTGATGTGTAGATCATGTTGAGCCGGTCATTTTGAAAGTAGCTCTCAAGTCAAAAAAGTGTGGGCACCGCCGCACTACAGTAAACGTTGGGTAACTAACTGGGAAGCATTATATGCCACGAAGCCTGAGCTTAGTACACACATGCCATCCAGTTGGCATGGTAGGGGGGGGGGATGGTGAACACTTTCCATAAACATGTGAAATCTTACTTTCAATTTTTTTATTGTTGTTTTTGTTTAATTGGCTGTGATTTGTGGTGGTCTTGTGTTGGTGCCTTGTTTTGTTTTGTTTTATTCACACATACACACACAACATGCCCTGAAGGACTTGTTGTGACTTAACTTGGATGTGAGACCGCCCCAGGCAGTGTGATACCAGTTAGCAACTACCAGTGGCACAGTCAGGCACAGCGGAAAAATGACATTGTGTTTTTATAAGCTGTCGAGTTTATTTGTCACAAAAACACTGCCATGTCTTATAGGACTGCAAGCCAAACCGTTGCGTGTAAAACAGCGTAAACCAGGGGTGCCCACACTTTTTTTTACTTGGGAGCTACTTTCAAAATGACCGGCTCAACAAGATCTACATATCAAAAAATAAATAAAAAAACAATCTCAAGGCCCCCAAGAAAGTTTGACTTTGAAATAGTGGTGAAGGTGTTACTAATGTTTAAGAATAATGCACTTACAGAGTTACAGATCTACATTTTAGGGCACTGTCATGTGATCTACCTGCATGGTCTGTGTGATCTACCAGTAGATCACAATCTACCTTTTGGGCAGCCCTGGCGTAAACCGTTGCAGCATAATAAACATACTGCTTGGGAAGCTGTCTTGGCTAATGCCAATGCTAGTGAGCTAAAAACGGACCCATCCTTGCTCCGGAAAACATTCCCATCTGCACCACTGGATAATCAGCAGGGATCCCCGAACATCATACCTTTGATCAATACCATGGAGAGTTGGTTCTCTAGTTATTCTGTGATCTGGTTAGAATTAGTGAGGTCCCGATACTGTATCGGTATCTGAAAAGGGTCAGTATCGGCGCTTATTTGTCATTATCTGCCACAGTGGAAAGGGTTTGAGGCTTAATAGGAACCTAAATAAAATGTTGTGGTATGTTGAGTTGCCCAAGTGCACAACCGGAGCGAGGGCTCTGCTATTCCTGGTTGGTGGACTATTTTGGCTATTTTGGCATTGACTATTTGGTAATGGTATCCGTATCCCTTGTCAGGGACGGATGTAACATTTTCCCAACTGGGAAAATGTTACAACTGAAAATGGTATGGATACCATACCATTTACAGGACTTTTATTAGGCAAGTAAAGCATAAATAATAACATCAATAGTGTTTTCAAATCATTTTAAATATACGCACTTTAATTTGAAATATCTTGGGTTGTTTTGCATGCCATCAAGTTTGGTGGGGCAGTCTGGGCATTTAGGGGAGCATTGCCCCCCCCCCCCCCCCCCCCCCAATCTGGTGTGATATCGATAATAAAGCTTACATGACGTTGCAGCCCGTCAAAAGCGGGGCCTATTGGGATTATAATGACGGTATGCACCGTCAGATGTGAGCAAGAGAAGCAGTTTTTTTTTTTGGTGTTAATGGCCTTCAATTTTCTCCGTTTTACACGGTGGAAGGAAGCCGCGTGTTTCACCTCTCTCTCTCCCCGCCGGGTGAACGCGTCCAGCTGATGACAGCTGTCACAGTCAAGGTGCTTAATTATTAAAACGTCCTGAAAACTAATGGCACCCGATAAGGGCTCGTGTGTGTGTGCGTGTACAGCAGTATGTTGTGTGTTTTTAGTTAACGCCTGCCATACAGCTGGACAAGCTGACAGACGGTATCGGCGGTGCGAGGTTGAGACGGGCAGAGCAGATGGTGTGTGTGTGTGTGTGTGTGTGTGTGTGTGTGTGTGTGTGTGTGTGTGTGTGTGTGTGCGTGCGTGCGTGCGTGCGTGTGATATCAACTACAAAGAGATGCCCGCCCTGTCGTGGACGGACAATTGCGCCCGCGAATGCGCACGTGCTCGGCTTTTCGTCTCCAGACGGACGCCGCGCTCAATTGGCGCCGACAGCGGGACTAATTCTCCTCTGCTCCGCGGCCCTGCGGTTCAGGTAATAAGACGTACAACACGGATGTGAATGTGAAACCCGACTGGACTTCTCTGGTTCTCCGGGTCGCTAATGGCGGGAACGCAGCAGCGCTGGCGTCGTCACGCCTGTGCTCTCTAATCAAACTCGGCACGACAAGACATGTAAATCACTGCCGTGTTACAACGTAGCCTCCGGTCCAAAGAAAACAAAAACAAAAAAACGGCGTGTCTGGTCAGGTTGTGGCGGGCGAGAGGAAGCCTTCTGCCTTAAAGCGACGCTACAGCCTCTAAGCCTTTTTTGTTAATGACATTTAGAAGATTTAGAACACTATCCTGGGGGTCTTTGTGTGCATAATATTCAAGGAGAGAATGCACTCAATCACGAGGAACTCACAGTCCCTATTCTGGGGTTGAATATTTGGCAGAAATGGAGTCACAATTATTATTAGATTGTCATTAAAGAAAATAAAAGATGAGCAGGGGTTGACACTAAGGTCTCTGACGCACTTGCCCATCGGGCAAGTGCAAGTCAGGATCTACTTGCCCTCAGGTCATGGTCACTTGCCCCCCAAAATATATCTTAAATTTTGCATTTAAATTTACTTTCTACTTGGGTGCTTGAAGTCACAATGAGCTACAGTAAATATTCAATTTGTAAATCAGTGATTCCCATAGTGGTAACCCTAACCCAGCAAAATGATAGTTTGGAACCAAATGTACCTGGGAGAGAGATAGGAGAGATAGCTAGAAAGCAGGGGAAGACATAGAGGCAGAGTGCAATGACCGCCTTCAAGACATATATATGTTGTGTTGTGTTATAGCGGTAAGTCACACACTTGCCCGATCGGGCAACCAGGTACCATCCTTCACTTGCCCGACCATTTTTTTTTTTACTTGCCCCGGGCAAGTGGGCAAGTGTTACTGTCAAGCCCTGGATGAGTGTTAATTGTTTTACATTCCTTGCTTTCAAGAACATATTTTAACCTGAAGTATTTATTTAATACTTCACTGGAACCACATTCGCTCCAGAGTGTTTTCAGATGGGGGGTTCACACAGTCCCTGCTGAAATTAACACTCGATTTTGGCTCTGGCAATTTCATGCCAGTCGAAGTGTTGATTGACTTGATACTGAAGCTAGGCACAGTTATCAGTCACATTGTTGTCATTTGAACATTGCCGTTTGTCTGGGGGGAAAGTGTCATCGCCATGTCACCGTAGCAACATCTAGCAATATTGTTATTGCATTGCGGTACGTTTTACTTCGCTGTTTAACTACAACCAATTCCTGTAAACCCCTCGGTACCGACAGGCGTCGTAATGAGTCAGAATGAGTTGTGGGTTCACAATGTCGCCATCATCGTCGTGTATTCCTCGCCATCTGTCTCCTGTATGCTGTAACCATGTCTGAAAGGTTAATGCAAGGAAAGGCTTGCAGCGATGGACTTCTCCTTCAATGCACAGAAGGGACAGAATAAAAAGGTAATGAGTTTTCCGTTCCCGCTGTCGGTCATTTTAATGGAAAACTCACACCGGGATTGGTTTTGTGTCAGTAAATCACGAAAAAAATAAGGGGGAAATTACAATGACAAACTGGAAATCCCATTACTGACCTCCTGTTCAAAATGATATTCGGTATTGGAAAGTGTCAATATTTGAGCATGCGCACGCCATGTGGGGGTGTACTTGTGTGTGTTTCAGGGGCGGATGTAACATTTCCCAATTGGGGGGGGGGGGGGGGGGGGGGCAGGAGGAAATGGCATGGGGGCGGCTTCATCGCCCGTGTCGCTTCGCGCCACGGGCGATGAAGCCGCACCCATACCATTTTCAGTTACAGGGCTTTTATTAGTCAAGTAAAGCATCAATAATAACATCAGTTGTTGTTGAAGTTGCAACAGACACGCAGCATGCATAAAGCTAAAGGTCTGACTCAGAGAGTTTTCCGTTTTCAATGATGAAATGCTGTTGGTTTAGTGGTGCCACAATTCTAGTTAGTTAGTAGCAGTAACAGTGTTTCAAATCATTTTAAATATAAGCACTTTAATTTGAAATATCTTGGGTTGTTTTGCATAGCATTGTGTTTGGTGCGCCCCTGGTGTGTGTGTGTGTGTGTGTGTGTGTGTGTGTGTGTGTGTGTGTGTGTGTGTGTGTGTGTGTGTGTGGGTGGGTGGGTGGGGGGGTCACCTTGATCTTGCCCTCGCAGTGAGGGAATCCATCGAGAGGTGGAAGCTCACACTTCTCCTGGGCACCGTTTAGGAGATCTAGAAGGAGAGAGAGAGAGAGAGAGAGAGAGAGAGAGAGATCGAACAGGTTAAAACAGTGGAACTCAAATCACAAGGAATTATAAACAAGGCTGAGGATGAAGGTTGGGTTGCCTAGTAAAATAATTGCCAGTAAAATAAGTAATACATTCTCATTAGTCTCAGACAGAGCTTGGTCACGTGGTTCATGTACCATACTCTGCATGAGTCCATAGACTCCAATGCATTTAGTCACTTCCGGTTGTCACAATTCGTTCAGACTTCCGGTTGTCACTATTCAAGTCTACAGGTACGTAGAGCCGCCATTGGACTGGCCCCATGAAGTGAACAGAGTTTGAGTTAACTCTGTCCATTTCTAAGGCTCTGATCAGTCTGAAATGAAAACTGACTGACTGTTTGTTAGCTAGCACTAAAAGTATAACTAATTATGATAGTGGAATTATCATTAGTTATAATCAAATATTGTTGTTGAAATGCCAACAGCTCTTACTGGCCCTCAGGCCTACACAAGCTCTTATTGGCCCCCTACATACCACACCCCTATTGGCAACCCACAAAAGCCCCCTATATAAGACCTTGTTGGCTAGAAAGAAACCCTGTATCTCAAAGTTTGATCTTTTTTTGTATCGTCATCTTCATGTCGCTATTTTGTACTTTTGTCCGCTGTGGCAGCATAAAACCTCAAAAACTGTGCAAGCTTGGGCGTTAGATTGACAACTTCAGCGCAGGGAATAGTGCAGATGATAGACATAAGGTACAGTGGCGTTTCCAAGCAGTTTGGAGCCCTAGGCAAGATTTTCCCTGGAGCCCCCACTTACCAAATGGACCCTTACGGGTCCATTTGGTAAGTGGGGGCTCCAGGGAAAATCTTGCCAAAATCTCCTGTGAAATGGCGCCCCCAAGGGATACAAATATGAACTATTTTTAAACTAAAGAACATATATGTTTTAAATGTCACCCGCTCCCCTCGCCCCCCTTCCCTCATGGTCGCCCCTATCCCCTTCATGGCACCCTAGGCAACTGCCTAGTCTACCTAATGGCAAAAACGCCCCTGATACGGTACAAACATGCTGTACAGCCAGACAGCCGGACAGAGACAGACACACACGACAGACAAGAAGGTAGAGGCTGCTGACAAAGAGAAGAGAACCACAGACACTGATGCAGCGCGAGATGAAAGTGAGATTAAGTGAGGGTTTGGGGAGGACGGGAGAGAGAAGAGGAACAAAGAGAATGAAACAGGAAGGAGAGGGTTGAGAGAGAATTCGATATTGGTCACGGTTGGTTGGCTGTGCGTTTATTTCATCACTCGAGGTCAACATCGGACGTTGGATGCCGACACCCACACCACCGGCCTGTTCCTCAAAGTGGAGTAAATCAATCGGTCCTGCAGGAGGAGGAGTTTAACATGCGCACCCACGCGCGCACACACACCGTCTCTGATGGATGTGAACTGACGGCCAATTGAAACACTAACAGATGCAATTCATAGGCAATTTAGGAAAAAATAAATAAATCTACCTACAATTAGCCCACCAGCTGTTTTTTCCCCCCCGACAGCTTAAAAGCTTTCCGGTCGGTGTTTTTTTTTTTTTTTTTTTTTAATATTTCACAAGACATATTGCAAAAATGTGTTCCTCTTCTTCCTCAAAGCAAAATGTTTGCCATCAAAAGCATGACATTCTCACACACACACACACATTATGCACTGGGTGAACAACAACAACAACAGAAGTTCAAATTAATTTCCAGCGCAAACTGTTAATAAGACGCAACTGCGTTGAGATAGATTTTTTTTTTATTTCACTTTTTTCTCAATGTTGTGGTGTGTTCATAGCATGTTTGTTTTAGACAGTGGTTTCTATGGCTGAATAAGAGCATGGATCAGAGCTCTTTTGATCTATGGCACTGTTTTTTACTCTGCGTCATGGGTTATATTAAGGATCAGGGGGTAAAGATAAGACACACACACACACACACACACACACACACACACACACACACACACACACACACACACACACACACACACACACACACACACACACACACACACACACACACACACACACACACACACACACACACACACACACACACACACACACACACACGACTAGAGAACATCTTAGAATTCTCTCTGCAGTCACTGTTTACTAGGGTTGTAGTTTGAGACATTGACTCGTCTCGAGACCAGTCTCAAGACAATTTTCCGTTATCTCGGCCTTGTTTTCGTCTCGGTTCTCACTGTTGTCGCACTTCATTTGTCTTGTGTTTTTGTTTTGGTTTCGCCCTAAATTTGTCTTGATCTTATCGTCGCCTTGGAGAAAATAATGGAAAAAAAATAATGTCTTGTCTGTGACTTGGTCTTGCCTCGCAGTGGTCTTGGTCTTTGTCTTGGCCTTGACCCCTCTAGGTCTTGGTCTCGACCTCATAAGTGCTAGTCTTTTCTCAATCTCAACCCTCCCAAGTATCGCGGTTGTCTTGGCCTCGATTTAGGTGGTCTTGACTACAACACTACTGTTTGCACCCATGTCCTACTGACAATCCTATATGAAATGGACCTATATAGCTTTGCGTGTGGCCTGACGTGAATGTGCCGATGGCAAAACAAAAGAAATTGCCACGACAGCGTGATACGAGTCTGCCCATAAAGCCGGGCTACAAGGGAGGGACCTGTGTGTGTGATGACTTTGGTGTTCTGACTTTCAAATTTCAACTCCCTGCTGGTTGTTAACAGCTGCGGGGCAACCACCTGCCGACCGGCGAGCAGGAGCTCTATTGTTTGATCAATCACCCGAGATGAAAGAGGAGGAAGACAACAAGGCTGGCGACCGCAGGCCACGGCATCTGCCTGAAGTTCATAGATCAATGGTGTTGCCTTCTTTATTTAGCAACCGGCTCAGGTATGCTGATTCACACCACTGATTCACACCACTGACACACGGCTTTATCTACGCAATCAAAAAAAAAATAAACCCAATCCAAATCCAAAATTTGAAGAATCATGGGGTGCCAACTTCACACAGGTGCACAATCTAACTCCAACCCTATAGGATCCGTACTACATTATTATTTGTCTCAGTTCTTCTTTATTTCTCGTTTATGAGGGCAAATCTTTAATAAATATATTCATCTGTCTCCTGATGTTTGCCATAGCCTGAGCCAGCTATGACAAATAATAGAGTAGTCTCTTTCCCGCTACACACAAAACCAAGGTTGCTATTGTTCCCTACACAGAGCATCATCAATCATCAATCGCACACTGTATAAAGTTAAACAAAAACCCGCTCTGCAACATAAACACTAATTCAAACATTAACCCTGTCTGTGTGAAACATTCCCGTTATGGGGAGGAGGAAATAACATAGCCTGGCTGAAGCCAGACCGAATCACCTGTGCCAGTACCTCATTCTTCTGCTTTAGTATAACATTTTATATCTTTAATTCTACAGCTTTCGTCCAGCAAAAATTATCCCCACCCGAGAAAATGTGTTTAAAGCCCCGCCACCCTTTTCAAATGCAAAAATGGCTCCCTAATCTTAAATAAATAAATATAAAAAACAGACGGCGTTGATGCCTAAGCTTTTGAGTCTGCAAACCTGGAACCGCATCTACATTCATGCATAATTAATGTAGATTAATTCGTGTTGACGGACAGAGAATGGGCGAAGGCGCTAGGACTGGCAGACGGCTTGGCAGAGCGCTTGGGCGTCGGCATCGCGGCGCCGCTGGCATTGCGCCGCGTCTAGAGCGCCGCGGCGGACAACGGCGTGCTATGGAAGAACACGGGGGGGGGTTATGAGGAGGAGACCCCACCAAGGCCCTTTTAATATCCCTTGCTGAACTGCCATTGGCTGTCACCTTGGCGGTTACCATGGGCAACTGCGGTGATGGCGATGGTGACGATGACCTTTCATGTCGTCGTCTCTTCTAATTAAGTTTTGGCTTTTGATGCCGCGATGTGTCATCGCAGCAGGCTGTCTGAACATTATGTGAACGGCAGGGCGTCTTGTGTGCAAAAACAGAAAACATCAAACGATTGCTTTCTTAGACCATATAGAGCAGTGGGTAGTAGTGGTGGATATATTACTTCAATCTCACAATACATAGACTGCGATATGATATGCAGTATATCGAGAAATCAATATATTGATATATATCTATCAAATACTATTCACTCAGACTCACAGAGACCTTAAAATTCAAATAAAATGTCTAAACATACTAAAAGGGGTCTGGGGAGGGAGTGTTTTGTGCCTTGCAAGTGGGGCTTCAATAACATTAAATAGTTGTAGAACGTTGTCAACACCAGGGGTGCCCAAAAGGTAGATCGTGATCTACCAGTAGATCACACAGACCGTGCAGGTAGATCACATGACAATCGCCTAAAATGTATAGATCTATAACTCTTGAGAGCGTTAAAATGAAACCAAATGGACCCTTACGGGTCCATTTGGTTTCATTTTACACTCTCAGAGTTAAATCATATTTAAACATCTGAATTACGTAATTTCAAGAGTCCACACAAATAGAAAATGGAGAATAATTGTTATTTTGACCAACATTTTGCCACTTCTCTTTCCCAATTGTGGACAAAAACATGAAAGTTATTAGCTTTGGGTGCAAGAGACTAAATTCAATTTGTCAACTCAAACCGCAAATAGCCTACAAGAAAACCTTCCAATTATCCCCCTCCACAAGTGCATTATTCTTAAACACTATAACATATATTTCAAAGTCAAACTTTCTTGGGGGCCTCGAAATGGATTTTTTTATGTGTAGAACTTGTTGAGCCAGTCTTTTGAAAGTAGCTCTCATGTCAAAAAAGTGTGGACACCCCTGGTCAACACTGATCACCCAAATAATCCATGCCGTTTATTGCCATATAGATATACCACCCTCTAGGTGTTCTATAGTAAATGTTTTAGCCTCTGACCCAAAAGAGTAGTTTGATGTCTCTCCCAGGACCCAAAATAGTGAAAGCAACAGTCATGCATTTAGAGCGGGAAAAACATCTTTAAATCATAAAAAAATAAAATAATAATAATCTAAATCTACTGTAAAAAAAAAGGAGAAACATAAAAATCTCCCCACCACAACTGACAAAAATAATGGGTCCCCAGCCAGTTATTTGGGAAGCGGTGATACAGAGGAGAGGAGATTAATCTTAATGCGTTTGCTGCCTGGGGAGACTGGGATGAGAGAGTAGAGAGAGCGATGGAGTGAGAGGATGTGTAAGAGGTCAGAGAGCTCAGTACTCCACAGACCAGTTCAGGACTTCAGAAATCAGAAATCAGAACACTTCTCTGGAGTGATGGCCGGGGATCACTTCGCTTCCCTCCGTCAGTCTGGCGGCGGATGGGAGTGAGCATTTAAACGGAGCTCCAGAACAATGGGGGAAACCTCCAGGGAGGTGGAGAACGTCACCGGCTGGACGTGAGTCTACAGACAGGACCGGACAGCAACGGACTTTATTGAGTATTTGTTTACATAAACGAGCCTGGTAACAGTCGCCATAGACGTTAAGACGAGATTTGAAATCGCAGGATTTAAAGTCCTGTGAGATTTGAAATCGTGCGGGATTTCACACGCGGGGGTGCATAATTAGGTGACAGGGTCATATCTGAGCCTATTGTGGCAATCAATGGCTACTTAACTTTCACTTTCACTTCAATATGATTAATTTTGGCATAATAACATCCAATATGATTTTGGCATAATAACATCCTAGCATCTCTCCTCTGGGTGTGTAATGGTGGAAGATTTTTTTTCCTGCCGATCACATCATTTCTGGTCCAGGAATTTTCTAATTGTGTAGATTCTTGAAAATTACGTAATTCAGATGGTCACATATACAGTAAATTAAGAGAGCGTAAAATGAAACTCTTCTTCTCAAGAGTTACTTGTCTATAAATCTATAAGAGCCTAAAATCGCCTATGGTCAGAATTGAGAGAAATCACAGATGTGTATCCGTGCATCGGGTTTTTTTTGCCAGTGCTGACTTAAAATCAACTTCATTTCCAAACCGCATTTTATTAACTGGATCGAATTCAGCTGCTTTTCAAGATGGTTAAATCTTGCCCATCTTTCCCTGGAGGTTGAAATTCAGGTGTCACAGCATCAGCAGCAGGCGACGTGTGTAAAAAAAAAAACAGCTGACATTTATATTGAGGCATCCCCCGATGCCAACAGCTACAACAACTCCAATAACCTTTCACATAAATGATTTCCTCATTTCGGCACAGTTTCCGCCCCGTCGTCCATCATCGCAACAGTCACCGTGTAGCTATGTCGAAAACGACGTACCCTGGCCAGGGTGCAATTATTAAACGATCCGGCGGCCAAGGCATGAGATAATTCGTCTTGAAACTGGGTTTTGCTTTCCTGAGATCCCAGTAGTAGGGCCTGGGCCGCACGGTTGTGGATATGTCTTCCTGATGATACTGACAGGAGCCAACAAACAAAAAACAACAACACCACAATGTGGTCGGTCCGTTTGGGCAATCACGGGACCAGGAGATATACACAGGAGGCTCCCGGGGTCGGGGCTGGGTGAAGGGGAGGAGCGGCAGCACTCGTGCTGGTGAGATGACCAGACGCAGGATCATGCTGCTAGTTTAGGGCAGAGGTTTGGCAACTCTGATGATGCAAAAAACAAAGCTCAAAAGCAATGTGTTTTGAGCTTGTATATGATCATTAATCTGCCAGTATAGAGGGAAGTAAATGGTTTCATGGTTTCATGTCTGGAAATGCTAAAGGTGATATGCAACTTTAGTGTGTACAATAGGACCGCAAACGAATATTCCATATCGTCACCTTCTTAAAATAATCGCCTAAGTCATTTTTTGGCCATTTTTTGCGATATACTGTATATTATACAGCATATTATTCTGTATAATATACAGTATATCGCAAAAAATGGCCAAAAAATGACTTAGGCGATTATTTTAAGAAGGTGACGATATTCTAAAGAATATTCGAATATTAAAATGTAAAGAATATTTTAATGTCAATTTAAGGTTCGAATTAAAAAAAAAAAGTAATAAAAATACTGTGTGAGTTCCCACTGTGTGACTCTAGCCCACAAACTAAAAAAAAACGAATACAAAAATAGGCTATTAAGATGATTATCAATCATTAATTTGATCTCGCAAGACTCAAGAGAGCACATTTCTCAGCAAAATACAGAATTAGAGCAAATAGAGGAACAAAGAGGATGTTTTACAGCATATTAGCTTGCAATATTTCATATTGATATTCTATACATTCGATATTCAAATAATTTGATATTCGCTCGAATCCACATGGTGTTTTAAAAAGGAATATTCAAATGTAATTTCTGGCCAGTTCTTGCAGCACTAGTGTACAAACCCTGATTGGCAGGGTCACACCTTCTAATATTGGATCACTAAGGGTGACAGAGCGCAATGGTAACAAATAGTAATATACTGTATAATCCATTAAAAAAACACACACTCAAGCACGCTACAAACGATGGATCGGCAAAATAAGAATGAATATCTCTCTAACCACAGGAACCATCGGATTGGATTATTCTGTGTATTCTCTTTGTTAATCCCTTCCAGGAAGACAATAAGACAACAGGGATAAAAAAAAAACGCACACGCACGTCACTGCTGCCACCTGACCTCTGTGGCAGATGGATAAATAATGCATAGCGCTACGGGGCGCCGGGTGAAAATGATAGGAATGCTGCTGATGGATCAGAAAGTGTGATTATGTTTAAAACGGTGGTGTGTGTGTGTGTGTGTGTGTGTGTGTGTGTGTGGTGTGTGTGTGTGTGTGTGTGTGTGTGTGTGTGTGTGTGTGTGTGCACAGGATAGGGCTCTATGTTTATCTTCTTCAATGTTCCTAGTTCCCTGTGTCAGGTGGAATATTTCAGGGATATTTGTGATTTTATAGACCGTTATTTCATTCAGTATTTTTACATATTTGATATTCGCTGTTTTTTTTTTTTGTAATGTAGCAATCATGGCTCCACATTGTTGGGGACTAAAACAATATTTTAAAAATAAATTAAAACAATAAATGAAAAAGCACCCAATTGCACCCAATATCAGTCACCAGGGTGTGTGTGTGTGTGTGTGTGTGTGTGTGTGTGTGTGTGTGTGTACGCATGCGTGTGCACATGCGTGTGCACATGCGCATGCACGCACATATGCGTGCACAGTGAATTCTATCTCATCCATCAACCGGTAAATCAGCCTGTCCGCCAGCCAGCCGCTCAGTCGGTCGGTCAGTCGGTCAGCTAGCCAGTCAGCTATAGCCGGTCTGTCAGGTAGGTATAGGCCCGGCCGGTCACCCAGTCAGTCAATCAATGAGTGACTGAGTGCCAGAGCAGTCAGGGCCTCTCTCTCTCTCTCTCTCTCTCTCTCTCTCTCTCTGCAAGGCTTTAATCACCCAGCAACGAGAGGCTGCAGACACAGAGCGACGTGGGGCTAAATTTAGCCTGCGCTCATAATGAAAACACAGAGGAGAAGGAGAAAGAGGAGGAGGAGGAGGAGGAACCAACATGGCTGTCTTATCTCCCTCTCACCTCCGCCCGGCTAGAACCTCAGAAGCTCCGTGGGCTATCTGATAGGAGGGCTGGGAGCCAGGCAGCCGCACACACACCGCCCACGCAGTCGCAGCACCACAGATCTTTTATTCTTTTTGTTTAATACCTTGCCCTCGTCGCTCGTTCCCCTCTCTGGTGGTGACGCGCAGAAGATACTCGGCAGAAACGGCATAACATGCTGAAAATGGCTAAACACTATGGGTGTTTAGCCATACATTATCGTTTGACTTGCATAATATAGAACTGCGCAGTGACATCACCAACCCTGTTCCACTAGTGGATTCCTCAATCATTTTCCTCATAGACTTTTCAGAAATGTTTAATAAAAACACGATTGGGCCTCGGGTCGCGACAAATCATGACACCAAACACAATATCGTCATATAATATCTAATTAGCAAGAAGTAGAAAACGGTATGATACAAGACTTTTTGTTTGTCATATTGCATCGTATGGCCTTTATATATTTATTTATATACTTAGGTTGTGCATCACATTCAATCGTGGAAATGGTTGCCGATACAATTAATCGATTTAATTCTGCACAAAACAGCAGACACAAAACGTGGATGCTTGCTACAGCGTGCAAAACGCAGAGCGTTTTTTGTCAAGTGGCACGTACTTGGGAGAGGAAACCATGACATCAGCCTGCGTACTGTAAGCAACGCGAGACAAAGTGATAGGCGGACTGCCAAAACTACGGCTGGCAAACACACCGTGCAGACAGAGGCAGAGAGAGAGAGAGAGAGAGAGAGAGAGAGAGAGAGAGAGAGAGAGAGAGAGAGAGAGAGACAGGGACAGACAGATAAAAATAGGCGGGCAGAGAGATGAGAGAGGACAGAATAGGTGCGGGAGGGAAAATGGAAGCCGAGAGACGTCGAGCAAGACAGCCCCATAGTGGAGTGGAGGAAGGGGATGGAATTATTAGACGGAGAGGGCGAGAATTTTAAATCAGGAGGCAGGTGGAAAGAAGAAGAAAAAGAAAGGAGCGAGAGAAAAAGAGAACATCTTGGACCGGATGAAAAAACCCGACAGCACCTGCCACGCTCCAGTGCAGTGTTGATTCCGTCTATAGCGATGCTGTGACAAAAAAAAAGAGTGTTTGGGTCGTATACCCCGAAATCTGAACGGAAACTTGGAAGGAAAAACTTAGGCTACGATGACTGAAACAAAGACGCATTGAATGTGTTGTCATTTTACACTTGGTTGCATGCTGAAAAGAGCCAATCTACAAGATCAGCGGGACACGTTGTGAGCTTGTAGATCGCCTTTTTTTACAGTATGACCTCTTGCAGCCTCTCTGTCTCTTCTCTGTCTCTCTCTCTAGCACAGATCAAATGAAATCTTCCCTCAAACTCAGGCGCAGTCCTCTCCAGGCCTGCCGCTGGCTCTCACTGGTATTAATTAGTTTGCGGCTAATGTGAGAGTCTGACTAATAGATAATTAAAGGACTCCGTCCGTCATGGTTTCCATGTTCGCGTCCATAGTCTCTCTCTCTCTGTCTTTCTCTCTCTCTCCATCTCTCCATGGTATCAGAGATCACACTTTCACTAGCTCTTTCTCCATTTCACTATATTTCCCTAATGGCCTCTCTCTCCTCCCTCCTCAAACCTACCAACATACCTGCCGAAACTCCTGTCATGTCTCTTTCCCCTCTCACACCTGCCAACATTCCAGTGTTGACTATCCTTTATTGTGCCATGCTGTTTTGAATTGAAATTCCTCCTGAAAATATACTGTACATCCCTGTTGTAGGACAATTCAAACCAGACTCCACATATGAAAGTGAGCATTGTGTGACCTCCATTACAACCAAACAATCTGAAAGTGATTTTCTTTTGTGGTCTGGGTTTTTTTTTCTCTGTGTGTTCTGAGATTTTCATCTTACACAAAACATTAAATTCTCATTGACAATGTGAGCTTGTAGATCTCCTCAAAATGCAAGCAAGCCAGCGTGAAAAAAATGACCTGTACCTTTGAATTATGCTGGATATTTGTAGTCCCTTTCCTAACATATTAGTACAGTTTGTATTTGATGAGAAAATTGACAAAAGGATCTTTTTTTTTTGCCGGCAGACATTTTTACTTGGGTGAGTGGAGCGGGCACAAGTAAGGCGATCGGTGCGCGGTGTTCGCGGTCGTTCCCTCATGGCCGGTTTAGGTGATGACGTAATGATGATGTGAGTAAGAGACCTTTACAACTAATGTCATGAGTATTAGCCCACTTAGCCCACTGCGCTCACGCGCGAGGATGGCATGGCCTACTTGTGCGCAACATGCAAGTCTGCACTCTACCGAGTGCTAATCTAGCTTGTCATCAGGGGCGGATGTAACATGTCCCGTTTGGGAGGGCAAGAGAACATGTTGGAGGGGCAAGAGAAAATGGTATGGGTGCGGCTTCATGAAGCCATGAAGCCGCACCCATACCATTTTCGGTTACAGGACTTTTATTAGCCGAGTAAAACATCAATAATAACATCAGTTCTTGTTGAAGTTGCAACAGACACGCAGCATGCATAAAGCTAAAGGTCTGACTCAGAGAGTTTTCTGTTTTCAATGATGAAATGCTGTTGGTTTAGTGGTGCCAAAATTGTAGTTAGTTAGTAGCAGTAGTAGTGTTTCAAATCATTTTAAATATAAGCATTTTAATTTGAAATATCTTGGGTTGTTTTGCATGGCATTGTGTTTGGGGGGGCAGACTGCAGAACCCCCCCATGCCCATGCCTAGATCCGCCCCTGCTTGTCATAGTGAACAGAATCAACCCTGGTGTCAGTGTCGCACGCCAACAAGCACGGCGGTGGTGGTAGTGAATGCGAGCTGGATCTCTCCGAGTCATTTGAGAATAACATCTTATTTCGAGGCATCGTGATGGGGTGCCATTATCAATAATTACGCTGTCAAGCGCTCTGTATTTAAGGGGGAAGTCAGGTTGATTTAATTAAAAGTGCAATATGGCAGCGGATCAAGCACAACCTTGGCATCTGAGGGCAATCAAAATAGTTCCCCCGAAAACTAAGTAAGGCGTCTGCAACAGCTGCTTTCTGGTCAATAGCGTGCAGCTCTTTTTTTCATCTATATGTGCCTGGTGCTTACTGCAGAACATGTGCAAGTACAACAACGTGTGCACTTGGATGATAAGATCGCCCCTCACTTCACACAAGTGTGACGTTTCATTTGGTTGACTTATAGTAGGGTACGGACAGAGTTGTAGTGGGACTTTTAGAAGTGCAGGGACGCCTCTTAAAGGGGAATTCCAACCATTTTCAATTTTTTTCTGAGAGTGTACAAATGTGAACCAAATGGACCCTAGCGGGTCCATTTGGTTCCATTTGTACACTCTCAGAAAAAAGGAAACTCATTAACATGGTGAAACACATCTTGATGATGCCATCAAGATGTATTTCACCATACTAATGATTTTTTTTCAGACCTCCATTTCTAGGAAACACTGAATGGGAGAACTTTTTTTTACCGTGTCCACACAACACCTCTAAGGTATATTAATGACATAGTAAAATATTGAAAAGGAGTGGAATTCCCCTTTAAGACATGCACATTTGCGTGCACCTGCCCAACACACACAGAACACGCTATTAAAACAATTATAGCATATTGAGAAAGATTGTTTACAATGCCTAATCGTATCCATAAAAGTAAATGACAAGACAAAAAACATAGGCCTACTTTTGCCCCCAAAAATATCTTAGATGTGAGAAGTGGAGGGGACGCCGCCCCCCCGCGTCCCCCCTCCACTACACCCCTGGGTACGGAGAAGCGTGTGGGAGACAATGGCACAAAAATATCATCGACAAAACAAAAAAAAACACACAAGGGAGGAATAAATATCATCGACAAAAAAAAACACAAGGGTGGAATAAAACCCTGGCTGAAGTCTGCCTCTAAATCTCATTTCCGAAAGAAAAAACGTCTCCCTCCGCGGACAGAGGAGGCGGCGAGACCATCAAGCGTTTTTTTTCCTTTTCGATTATGCCGTCAACCAGGGGCGGATATAACATGTCCCATTTGGGGGGGGGGGCAAGAGAACATGTTGGAGGGGCAAGAGAAAATGTTATGAAGCCGCACCCATACCATTTTTGGTCACAGGACGTTTATTAGTCAAGTAAAGCATCAATAATAACAGCAGTTGTTGTTGAAGTTGCAACAGACACGCAGCATGCATAAAGCTAAAGGTCTGACTCAGAGAGTTTTTTGTTTTCAATGATGAAATACTGTTGGTTTAGTGGTGCCACAGCTGTAGTTAGTTTGTTAGCAGTAGTAGTGTTTCAAATCATTTTAAATACTGTATAAGCACTTTAATATCTATTTAAATATCTTGGGGGGGGGGCAGACTGGGTATTTATGGGGCATTGCCCCCCCATGCCCATGCCTAGATCTGCCCCTGCCGTCAACCCTCCCACTGATTCACTGAGAATATCTCCCGCACGCCTGGGGCCCCTTCCCTTCCCTCCCCTCCCCCTGAAGCCATGAAAACCCAGCGTGTCTGCGACGGCCCCCCTCCCCGAAAGCCATCAAAAGCGGTGACATCTTATTTATTACTTAGCCCACTGCCGCGCTGCAGCGCTGCCCGGCAGCAGTGCCCGCGAGGCAGCCAGCTAGCCGCCCTCCACACCACGGCCGTCCAGCGGAATTACTTTTATAGCGCCGGACACTAGTGGAGGAAAAGAAAGCACTCGAAATGCTTATACTGCAATGTAGATGTATAATCTACTGCTACTGAGGAAGGGGTTATTAATTGTCTATTCAATGGACCCCAGCATGAATTTAAAATCAAATTTATTGTATAAACGTTGTCCTTTAATACCCCTTTATACCCACTGAAGCCTCGACGAGCATTCATTATGTTCTTCCTCTCTCAAGGTGATATCTATACCAAGCCATTGCAGCTGCAGTACCACTAATGTCCAACATTATAATATGGCATTAGTATACCCTAGAGGTGCTGGGTGGACATGATGAAAAAGTTCCCCCATTCTGTGTTCCCAAGAAATGGTGGTCTGAAGAAAACCACTAACATGGTAAAAACATCTCGATGGCATCATCAAGATGTATTTCCACCATGTTAATGGATTTCTTTTAGACGCTTCCTTTTTCTGAGAGCGTACAAATGGAACCAAATGAACCCGTTAGGGTTCATTTGATTGCATTTGTACACTCTCAGAAAAAAATAAAAATGGGTGGAACTCCCTTTAATGTACTTTTATTGACAATGTAATATAGATATGGGGTTTTCCACGTCCCGATTTATCAGTAATAACTAAATAAATTTAGGGGGTCTGGGCTCCTGGACTAACAACCGGTTCTGAAGTCAATTGGTTCCCAATGAAGGGTGGAAAAAGGGGGTCCTGGTGTGACCTAACTTCGGGCACTCGCCTGATCCTCCATCATCCCATTTTCTGTCTAGTCCTCCACCGATAATAACCGCTACATACCGTAGGACGCCTGGATGTAATCACGAAGTTCCCTCTGGGGATCTTCTTTTTAAACGTATGGGCCCTCTGCCGGCTATCAATGCCAGTCTAAAAGCAACAAGAGGCCAGAATAGGTGAAGAAGAAGCTTTGATGCGTCCTTGTGATTTTTGTTTTTCCCTTTCCTTTAGGGGGTGGCTGTGGAGAGAGAGACCAAAGCCCAGGCAGAGTGCAGAGGGATAGCAATGTGTGGGCAGCCCCCCCTAAAAAATAAAAGAAATCCAACCCCCCTGTTTCGATTAAGCCTGCCTCGCTGCCGAGCCATGACTAATGTTTCCACTGTTTATCTGAGCGAATGGCAGAAACTGCGCGGCTGCTGGTGGCTGTGCGTGACTATCTCTCCCTCTTAACGTCGACGGTGGCGCGAACAGCGCGTTAACAGCTGTTACGGTTTTGGGTGGTGACGGCAGGGAGGGTGATGAGAGATATTCCACTGCGAGCGATTTAATTACACGACGACTCGTCCCCCCCCCGTCCTTTCACAACACGACACCCCAAATTATCGTTTTGCCAAACCATAACCATGTGGGCATAGTATACTGTAGGTCTATCAACTTGTGTGAATTCACTTCAGGGGCACTTCAGCAACTACATCTAGTCGACTTCCTTTGGTACTACATAGTACAGTGGTTTCCAACCATTTGGTACTATAGTACAGTGGTTTCCAACCATTTGGTACTATAGTACAGTGGTTTCCAACCATTTGGTACTATAGTACAGTGGTTTCCAACCATTTGGTGCTATAGTACAGTGGTTTCCAACCATTTGGTACTATAGTACAGTGGTTTCCAACCATTTGGTACTATAGTACAGTGGTTTTCAACCAACCAAATGGACTTGTGTGGATCCATTTGGATTCATGTTTACACTCTCAAGAGGTAAAAAATGTCATCATCTGAATTAGCCCCAAGTCTACACAAATAGAGAATGTAGAGAATGAGATTAATTAAAGATTAATGGTCATTGTGATCTAATGTTTGCCTGATTTGTTTGCCAAAATCCAGCCTTGAATCGTGGACAAAAAACAAAAGGAATCTTTAGTTTTGGGGCGCGTGGGGCTAAAATGCCCTCAAATCGTGGTCCGTGACTCAAGTGCTGAAAATAAATAGTGGGCCCTGGGATCAAAACGGTATAGTGGACATAGTTAGACAAAAAGATACGAGCGCTGTTGTTGTTCTACACGTTCTCACTGCTTTTGTATCCGTCGTCACGGCAACCTCGCTACTGCTACGCAAAACTCCTCTCACTCTGCATCTCTGTTATGTAACAGGTAGTTAAAAACAAGGAGTCAAGCTAACTAGTATAAATCGCTAGTCGTGAAAGCCTGTGGGTGCTGTGTGTGTGCAGGGGCGGATGTAACATTTCCCAATTGGGTGGGGGGGCAGAACGTATCGGTTTCAGGACTTATCCATACTATAACTAAGGAAATGTCTGAATGAATGAATGAATGAATGAAGCCGCCGTAACTCATCACTGGCTGCACCAATCGCTATGATTTTTCACACAGTCATTGACCATAATATTAGGAAGAGACTGACACCCTGAAGCCCTTTTTTGCTGATTGTTTATTTTTAATAATGCATTTATTGGTGCGTTAAATATCACCATCTGGTTAACATTGGCAATTCCCTTTTCGCACACAGGGGGCAATGCAAATAGCAAAACATGCACGCACGCGCGCACACACACACACACACACACACACACACACACACACACACACACACACACACACACACACACACACACACACACACACACACAACACACACACACACACACACACACACACACACACACACACACACACACACACACACACACACACACACACACAGACAATTAAAGCCTCAATAATAACATCAGTTGTTGTTGAAGTTGCAACAGACATGCAGCATGCATAAAGCTAAAGGTCTGACTCAGAGAGTTTTCTGTTTTCAATGATGAAATGCTGTTGATTTAGTGGTGAGACAGCTGTAGTTAGTTGGAAGCAGAAGTAGTGTTTCAAATAATTTTAAATATCAGCACTTTAATTTGAAATATCTTGGGTTGTTTTGCATGTTTGGCCCCTGCTGTGTGTGTCTGCATGTGTGTGTTTGGCCATAGAAAAGGCCGTGCAGACTGCAGATTGGCGCAGCTGCATGATGTAATGCTACAGTCAACTCGGGGAGAGAAAGAAAGAAAGAAAGAAAAGAAAACAAACGTCTTTGTTTTTCAAGACCGTCGTAATGAGCATCAGGGTCAATCAGCACACACATGAACTGTTTGTTGACTTGCGCGTGCATGTGTGTGTGTGACATAGACAGAGGGGGCATGTATTGTCCCTTTTGCATTGTCTCTCAAGTCGGTGTGCGCATGTGTGTGTGTGTGTGTGTGTGTGTGCACCCACGGTGCACGATGTATGGGGCAGGCACGACAACGAGGGTTTCGCGGCCGCATGCGAGAGCCGATCCGATCTGCTTTGGCAGCTGGACCGCGGCCTGTATGGGCTGCAGGCCTCCATCGCTGGACTTGTGCTGCTTCTCGTACCTTGGCCTGGACCGTCGAATTAGGCTTTAATCAATGAGTGCAAGCCGAGATGGAGGAGGGGAGAGAGAGAGAGAGAGCAGCAAGGCCAGATGTGAAACAACAGCAGCAGGACGTCTGTTTTTTGACAAGAGGGAGCGAGGAGAGGAGAGGAGAGGAAAGGGAGGGATGTTTATCGCGGGACAGGAAACTACAGTAACCTATATAGGCAAGGCGGTACATTAGGCTGCTCCCGTGGGGATGGTTGGAAGAGTTTTAACAAGCGCAACAACAACAAAGAGACCAGACATGACAAGAGAGAGAGAGGGGGGGTGGCACAGCGTGCAGCAGATTGATTAATTAAGGAGAGCGAGACGGACAGAAAGAGAGAGAGAGAAGAAATAAGACTAAAAGGTGTATGGAGAGGTATGTAGAGAGAGAGTGCAAGAGTGGAAGAGATGGAAGCTAATGGATGAGAGGGCAGTTTTTAGAGACACACGGAGCGGTGAGAGAGAGAGCATGAAACAAGCGGTGGAGAGAGGAAAGGACTTAATGGTGAGAGACAGAGAGAGAGAGCGAAGAGAAAATAAAAAGACAGAGAGAGAGAGAGAGAGAGAGAGAGAGAGAGAGAGAGAGAGAGAGAGAGAGAGAGAGAGAGAGAGAGAGAAGCACGTGGCAAGGCGTGTGGTGGTGTGTGTGTGTGTGTGTGTGTGTGTGTGTGTGTGTGTGTGTGTGTGTGTGTGTGTGTGTGTGTGTGTTGTGTGTGTGTGTGTGTGTGTGTGTGTGTGCTGCTATACTCCAGATGTTCCTTCCATCCATTCTCCCATCCCACCCTGGCTGGGCCTTGATCAACCCACTCTATCCCCCCCGGGAAGAGGAGCCTATCCATGGGGAATGGGAGGAGGGGAGGATGGGTGGTGGTGGTGGAGCGAAGTAAAAGTACTGCAAAAGTCACATACAACCAGGGGCGGATCTAGGCATGGGGGGCAATGCCCCCCTAAATGCCAAGTCTGCCCCACCAAACATGATGGCATGCAAAACAACCTAAGATATTTCAAATTAGACTGCTTAAATGATTTGAAACACTACCTCTGCTACTAACTAACTACAGTCGTGGCACCACTAAACCAACAGCATTTCATCATTGAAAACAGAAAACTCTTTCTGCCTGTCTGTTGCAACTTCAGCAACAACTGATGTTATTATTGATGCTTACTTTAATAAAAGTTATTTCTCCTGCCCCCCACCAATTGTTAACATTGGAAATGTTACATCCGCCCCTGCATACAACATACTGTACATACTCTAGTAAATGTACCCTCCAGCACTGATGGGAATGGATGTGTGGGTGCACGAGAGCCTGCTGTGTATGTGTGTGTGTGTGTGCGTGCATGTCAGAGAAAAACGGAGACAGACTGCAGTCCTGCATGCGTGTATGTGTGTGTGTGTGTGTGTGTGCGTGCGTGCATGTGCACTCGCCAGGGCTGGACTGAATTTATTCGATTCCATTGTATTTGATCATCGGCGCTATGAATATGAAAAGCAAATGTTTACTTGCTGATGTGGCGACCCTTCGCTCACTCCCTGAGCTGTTCCTGTGTGTTCCGTCGTCAGCTTTTAAGCAGGGGAACAAATGTGTAACAGCGATCCTAACTAAGTTAGCGCCCGGCGGACACCTAATGGCAAAGTGGAGGAATGTCTGGTTTCTGGAAAAATGTCGGGCTTTGAAGCTGTGCCTTGCTCGAAACAAGCTGTCCGACTTTTGAACAGGGAAGTCGGTTCTTGGAGGGGAAATATTAACAGCGGCCATTTTTCTAATGGCCGCACCCAATTTGTCCCATATGAAATGCAACAAAACGACGATCTGCAAATGTTACGTTCGTATCAAAAGGTGGATTAAAGAATGGAATCAATTCATCTTACATTTACCGCCACCAAGGTAGGTGGCGGTAAATGTGGTTAAATTCTGCAAAATAAATCCAATCATCAAAAATTATACTGTATAGGTATAGTATGATCTAGTCTAGCTATGTGTGAAACTCCATTGCCGTGGTTGATATACTGTAAATGCGGTATATTTTTGCCGCGTAATCTCAAGCCACTCCAGCCGGCCCTAACGAAGGCAAAGAAAGCGATCTGCACTTTCTCCCCATTTGTTTACAAGCAGAGGAGGATTTGTATGGTGTAGTGCTGTTCCATATGCGAAGGAAGGAGGATTCTCCAGGGACCTTGAGACAGCTAGCTAGTTGGCTGAACGTACGCCCACGCAACAGGGATACACACACACACACACAAAATGTTGTTTATGAGGTTTTTCTTAAAGAGGTAAATGTGTTGGAAAAAGCTCCGCTTCCACACTGCTGTTCTCCATCAAGCCGCGGCGATGCTGGCAGGTGGAGGCGCAGAGGATCTGGACACGCCGTAGGCCAACAGCACATCCTGCCTGGGAGCAGCACATCAAAAGGGTGGCTTAAGGCTGTTTGCTCTGGCTTCAAAAGTTCAAAATCCACATGTGATGATGACTACTTCCCTCCTCGACTGGTCTACGTGGCGTGTACACTTAAGCCCCGCCGATTGATACGAAATGCCGCGGCCCGCTTGGTCTTTAACCAGGTAAAATTCACACACGTCACTCCTCTTCTCCATTTTCCCTCCATTGGTTCCCGGTTCGAGTTCAAAACTCTCAAATTCATATATCAAATTCGTATCTCATGGCAACCTACAAGCCCTCCTGTGCACTCAGATTAGCCGACACAGGGAAGCTGGTAGTGCCCCCGCTCACACACACACACACACACACACACACACACACACACACACACACACACACACACACACACACACACACACACACACACACACACACACACACACACACACACACAAATGCTCCACACGCCCCAAAGTCTTTTCCCTTCCGGCCCCAATACTATAGAACTGCAGTCAGAACCGCTAAACTCACTCATTATCTCCGGCCGCAGTCTGAAAACACACCTCTTCAGACTCCATCTCAGCCCATAGCACTTTTAGTACATATCAACCCATAGCATAACTGCTTGCAGCAGTACCAACCTATGTATTTTAGTTAGTATATTAAATAGGATAAACTTGGATAGCAGTTACCTATATAGGATGTCAAACGTATTACCATGTTTTAGTGCTTAAATTGCTAGTAAATTGCAATGTAAATTCAATTAATTTGTATGTATATAATGTATTGCAATACATTTACTTGTAAGTCGCTCTGCATTAAGAGCGTCTGCTAGACGGCTAAATTGTAAATATTCCACTAGTCATGGTCATAGAGATACAGTATATGTACTGTATGTGGATGAGGGGTTGACAGCCGCAGCTATTCATTCCAATGTTAGTTACGATGAGGAGCTTGGATGGGATACGTGCTCTGCAGATCTGTCAGCGTCCTCCGGGTTAATTTGATTTGATTTATTTATTAGATCCCCATTAGCTTACTGCACTTGCCAGCAGCTACTCTTCCCGGGGTCTCGAGTCTGCGCCACGTCGTCCAACATACATTTCCATATCATTACGTACAGATAATAATACACCATTCATACATACGGTATGTCAGCGCACAGACCATACAAAACAGTGGCGCACACACATCATCTCACTTGATGCGTGACTCAGAGTACAATGACGTCTCCGGCATGAACAAAAACAACTTTAAAGGAGGGGTGAGGTGTCGTTTTAGCCAATCAAAGGGCAACACACTCTGTTGAGGTGCACCAAGTGAAACCATACAAGGTATTCTTGTATATATACACACACAATGCGGGGTAATCAAGGTCAACTTTCCACTGTTTATTTCCTTTGTAGACACACTCAATCGTGCGCGCGCGCGCGCACACACACACACACACACACACACACAAACACACACACACTTGAGAGATCACAGGCCCCTATTGTCCAGCTTCCCATCTAGGTAGGAGAAAGGTCAGTGTATTATATTTAAGTGTCTGCTGCAGTGGCTTTCTAAGCAATTTGGAGCCATAGGCAAGATTTTCCCTGGAGCCCCCCTTACCAAATGGACCCTTACAGATCCATTTGGTAAGGGGGGCTCCAAGGAAAATATATGTGTTTTTAGTTTCTAGTTATAGAGGATAAGTATAATGATTTATCCATATAAGGCTTACTGGCCCTCATGGTCGCCCCCCATCCCCTCATGGCACCCAAGGCAACTGCCTAGTCTGCCTAATGGCAAAAACGGCCCTGATCTGCTGGCTGCTACACACCACTTGGGATGGATTCCGAGACGCAGACAAGACAAGAGCACATTCCAAAAACAGTGAAAAGTGACCCCCCCCTCCCTCCACTCCAACACAAAGCTCCTCCTGCGTCCCAAACCAGACGACCAGACAGGTTTATTCTGGCTTGAGTTCGGAAACTGGAGTTTTCACCACAACGGCACGACGACAAACCTCCGAGATGACGTGCCAAAAAGAAATGAAATGTCATGGCGGCTCAGTTTCCGTCAACGCCTGCATGCGCTCACACAATGGCTGCCGTTGTTTGGGGAAAAACGCGCCTGTCTTTTTGTAGCGTTATAAAATGATCCAATCAAACAAGAGTTATTGGTGTTCACGTTAAACCAAAGAAGTGCCACTTCCCATCATCACCGTACCACAATTTACCCTCCAGGGGTTGACACTAAGGTCTCTGAAGCACTTGCCCATCGGGCAAGTGCAAGTCAGGTTCTACTTGCCCTCAGGTCATGGTCACTTGCCCCCCAAGAATATATTGTAAATGGACCCTTGCGGGTCCATTTGGTTTCATTTTTACACTCTCAAGAGTTAAAATTCATCATCTTAATTACCGGTAGCCCAGGTCGCAATGACCACCTTCAAGACAAATTTATCTTGTGTTGTGTTATTGCGCACTAAGTCACACACTTGCCCGATCGGGCAACCAGGTAGCAGTCTTCACTTGCCCCACCATTTTTTTTTACTTGCCCAGGGCAAGCGGGCAAGTGTTAGTGTCAAGCCCTACCCTCACACACTGACCGTTACTGGCTGCAGAGCATTTCCTGTGCGTGTGTGCGTGTGTGCGTGTGTATGTGTGTGTGTGTGCGCGCGCGTGTGCGTGCGCGCGTGTGTGTGCGTGTGTGTGTGTGTGTGTTGGGGGTAAAAGACATGCAGGCTCAGCAGTTGTGGAAGGTTTTCGAGACGCCGCAAGATCACTTTCACAGAAGTGAGCACAACAAAAATGGCAAATTTCACCTGACAAAAGAACTGGAGGGAGGTCAGGTAGTAGGAGGTAGTAGTAGGAAAATCTTCACTTCTTTGCTTTCGTAATTTCGTTTTGATGTTTTTGTATAGTATGTGTATGACCAAAAACAAACCAAAAAATAAAGGTAATATAGTGTAGGCCTTAGTGTATACAAAATCTGTGTTTGTGAACAGATTTTAACCTAAAGCTAACTATTGGCTCATAATGAACCTGCTGGAGACTGCTGCGCTGTGATTGGCCCCACAACCCCCCCCCCCCCCCCCCCACGCACTAACGTCAATTATTTGCAGACAACAAATGTCTGAACCTATAATACCTAATATTAGGAATATACAAGGAAATAGCTGTCATTCCATACATATTTGAAAAAAAAAGATTCATGTAGTCACACTGTTGTGATTTTTTTTCTTTGCTTTGACGTAATACTCGTCAATCTGTGTGAGGGAAGAGAGGGAGAGTGTGTCTGTACAGCACGTACGTATGTGTGAGAGACGTGTGTGTGTGTGTGTGTGTGTGTGTGTGTGTGTGTGTGTGTGTGTGTGTGTGTGTGTGTGTGTGTGTGTGTGTGTGTGTAAATCTATATGTGATGGGTACTTGGGAGCGGACAGAATCTCTCAGCACCTGATTAGTATCGAGTGTGCATGCACATGCGTACAACGAGTGTACGCGAGGGTGTGTGTGTGTGTGTGTGTGTGTGTGTGTGTGTGTGTGTGTGTGTGTGTACAGTATGTACACACACCTGATTAGCATCGATCTGATCCTTGAGGAAGTAAACAAGCCTGCCTGTCCATAATGGAGAGACCACAGGCTCCACTTTCAATCACAAGAAGAACCACTTTACAACATTACAATTAGAAATCAGAACGGGGGAGAACAGTGGAGATTCTGGTATATTCCATTCTATTCTACTGACATTATTTGATTGATTGATTGATTGACTACAATATAGAACTAGAAAAATGCAATCCTCAGGGCGGATCTAGGCATGAGCATGGGGGGGTGCCCCCCTAAATGCCCAGTCTGCCCCACCAAATTTCAAATTAAAGTGCTTCTATTTAAAATGATTTGAAACACTACTACTGCTACTAACTACAGTTGTGGCACCACTAAACCAACAGCATTTCATCATTGAAAACAGAAAACTCGCTGAGTCAGACCTTTAGCTTTATGCATGCTGCGTGTCTGTTGCAACTTCAACAACAACTGATGTTATTATTGATGCTTTACTTGCCTAATATAAGTAACCAAAAATGGTATGGGTGTGGCTTCATCCACACCCATATGGGGGCGATGAAGCCGCCCCCATACCATTTTCTCCTGCCTCCATACCATTTTCTCCTAACTCCAAGGCTATTTTCAGATGCCCAAAATGTACAGTTTACTGTATGTGATGATAAGTGATAAGTGATTAGTGCAATGTTTCGTAACAATGAAAATACCAAGCAACTCACATATTCAAACAGAAATGCAGTGCCCTCGACACGTAGTGGAGTAGAAGTGAGAAGTATTGAAAATTGGAAACTCTCAAGTAATGTACTCCAAAGTGCACTGTAAGTAAATGTTCTTCAGCGTTTGCACCATGTCTTTGCGGACCAGCCGAGGAGCTCTACTCTCTCGGCGGCGGAGGCGGTTCAGCTTGTGCAGATTGCTCAGCTAGCCGTGTCGGCCCCCGAGGGCTGTGTGGAATCATTTCTCCATACGCTTTACCACTGAAAGCCTTATACTGTCTTCTTGCTACCAGGGACGGATCTAGGCATGGGCATGCCCTGACTGCCCCACCAAACACGATGGCATGCAAAAAAACCCAAGATATTTCAAATGAAAGTGCTTGTATTTAAAAAAAAATGATTTGAAACACTACTACTGCTACTAACTACAGTTGTGGCACCACTAAACCAACAGCATTTCATCATTGAAAACAGAAAACTCTCTGAGTCAGACCTTTAGCTTTATGCATGCTGCATGTCTGCTGCAACTTCAACAACAACTGATGTTATTATTGATACTTTATTTCACTAATAAAAGTCCTGTCACCGAAAATGGTATGGGTGCGGCGATGAAGTCGCCCCCATACCATTTTCTCTTGCCCCCCCCAATTGGTAAATGTTACATCCGCCCCTGCTTGCTACCGTGTGTGTGTGCTAGGCTGTGTAATGACCTGTCTTGTGGCAAACATGAGGAGGATGTTCGTTCGTTCATTCATTAGTTCAGTGGTTTTCAACCTTTTTGACACCAGGGCGCACTATTTATTCATGCATTTGAGACACGGACCACCATTTGATGACGTTTTATAGCCCCGCAGACCCCAAAAACTAAAGATTTCTTTTGTTTTCGTCCACAATACACCAGGATGGATTTCGAAAACAAAACAGACAAACATACAGATCAAAAAAATTAACCAACTATCATTTAGCCTGGGGACCACCTGGAACACCTCTCAAGGACCACTGGTGGTCCCCGGACCACTGGTTGAAAACCACTGCATATAGTTAATTTGTTCACCCTGTCTCCCTGTATCTTTGCCTAAAAAACAACCTGATTTTATCCAGTTATCCTTCTGTGTTCAGTTCAGCACAGCCCAGCGTTGTAGCTTTGACAAACTGAAATGATTTATGTTCGATAGAAACGGTTTTTAACCAGACTTGTTTTTTTTAAAGAGTCAAACGAGTGACTGAGTGAGAAAAGATGTGATGCTCGCAATAACAGATAAATCATAAATCTAATTACTGGATTCTTATAGTTCCGTGTCACGCTTCTGCTTCCACGGGCGTGCACGTGTGTGTGATGACTCGGGGAGTTGCGTTATGTGTGCGCCAGGGGCGGATGTAACATGTCACATTTGGGGGGGGGGGCACGAGAACATGTTGGAGGGGCAAGAGAAAATGGTATGGGGGCGGCTTCATCGCCCGTGCCGCTTCGCGCCACGGGCGATGAAGCCGCACCCAGACCATTTTCGGTTACAGGACTTTTATTAGTCAAGTAAAGCATCAATAATAACACCAGTTGTTGTTGAAGTTGCAACAGACACGCAGCATGCATAAAGCTAAAGGTCTGACTCAGAGAGTTTTCTGTTTTCAATGATGAAATGGTTTAGTGGGGACACAGCTGTAGTTAGTTAGTAGCAGTAGTAGTGTTTCAAATCATTTTAAGTATAAGCACTTTAATTTGAAATATCTTGGGTTGTTTTGCATGGCATCGTGTTTGGGGGGGCAGGGGGGCATTGCACCCCTATGCCCATGCCTAGATCCGCCCCTGGTGTGCGCGTGTGCAATCAACCGAGAAATTCCAGTTTGATTGCATGTGTACATGCAGTGTGTGACTGACTGGTCCATAAAAAAAATCGTGCTTTACAGCCCTCCATAAAGAACACTATGGTAGTCTGTTTTAGCACTGTGTGGTGCAATGTGTGAAATGTTGATTTCAGAGACTTGGGGGGAGTCTGACACAGCATCTGAGCATCGATTTTCAGCGGGTCCAAATGTGTTTGCGTATGTACCAGGAGGACGAGTGCCTTACAGACAGCGCTTGCTTGCAGGCGACATGGCAACTTCTAGTTTAAATATAAATATACATACTGTAGATCAGGGGTTGTCAACCTTTTTGACACCATCTGACACCATCAACCTTTTTGGGACCACCATTTAGCCACAAAGACATAAAACTAATGAATTCTTTTGGTTTTGTTCACAATTCCAGGCTGGATTTTTGCAAACAAAACAGTGTAGACTTAATTAAATAGTGCTAATTCGGATGAATATTTTAACTCTTGAGAGTGTGAAAATGAAACCAAATGGACCCGCAAGGGTCCATTTGGTTTCATTTTCACATTCTCAAGAGTTACATCTGGTTAACCAACTGTCCATCATTTAACCTGGGGACCACCTGGAACCCTCTCAGGGACCACTGGTGGTTTGACTGTGTGTGTGTGTGTGTGTTTTGGAAGGAAACAGACATGCAGGCTCAGCAGTTGTGGAAGGTTTTTCGACACGGTGCAAGATCACTTTCACAGAAGTGAGCACGTCATTAGCAAATTTTCACCTGACAAAAGAACTGGAGGGAGGTCAGGTAGTCAGAGGAAAATCTCCACTTCTTTGCCTGTTTCGCACTTTGATTTCGATGTTTTTGTATGTGCATACCCGTATGTTAAAAGAAATACCAAAAACAACAAAAAAATAAAGGTAATATAAGCACCCTTAGTGCCGACAAAATCTGTGTTTGTAAACAGATTTGAAGGCTTGAAAAATATCACATCTGCAAGCTTGTAGGTCGGATATTTTTTGAAATATTGTTGATTAAAATTTTGTGATTTTTACAGTTTAGTTCCAAGGACAAATTTTTAGTTCCAGGGAGAACATCCTTCGTTCCAGGCACAAGATGTTTACTTCCAGGGAATGATTTTTGTTATATGTGCAGAATTTTACTTCCAGGTAGAATTATTTTAGTTCCAGGGACAACATTTTTATTCCAGTGAATGTTTTTTTTGTTTGTTTGTTTCAGGAACAACATTATAGTTCCAGGGACGAACGTTTTAGCACTGACAGTATTTCTTAATTTCTAAAAATAAATCAGAATTTAGAAGATGTGTTTTTTCCTCAAATTGGGTTACTGTATGCGTTTTGGTGTTATACTGTAGCCATGTTATACTGTAGCCATTTGAAAAATAGCAGATCTACAAGCTCATAGCGCGCCACCGAGTGGCGCGCTATGAGCTTGTAGCTCTGCTATTTTTGAAAAATCGTGAAAATGTGGCACAGATTTTTGAATACACGGTATAATTTCAGAAGCAACTGTGAGCCTGCGGCATATAGAGTACTAAGAGAAGAGGGTAGGGGGTGGGGGGGGCGTCCTATGGAGAGGAGGAGGAGGAGGAGGTGGTAAATTGAGCTCGCCACCCTCGCTGCTATCCCTGGCTCCCTGCCGTGATACACGATCGAGTCCTTTTCGTCCTTGTCCCTGCCTCCGTCCTTCGGTGACATTGAGGGGCCTTCGAGGGATCTCTCATCCTTCAGGCGGCACTAGCTAGCCAGGCCCGGGACAGCCGCAAAGGGATCGATGACACAGAGATAGAGAGAGAGAGAGAGAGAGAGAGAGAGAGAGAGAGAGGGGGGAGACGACACCCAGAGTAGCAGACCAGGGCCAGGTCCATTAGCGGAGGGAAAGCAGACTGTGTCTCAATAAAACAAACGGGACGTAGAAAAAAGGCGGGACGAAAAATGCCAGATGTAACAAATCAAAGCCGGGGCTGTAGAGGCAGCAGCGCCGGCAGTGTGGGGGTGAGTGTGTGTAAGTCATTTAACCAAAGGGACGATATAGTTCAGGGCCGGATCTAGAACGGGGCAGGGGTGCACCCAAACGTGCATCCTGCCCACCCAATGAAAGGTGGTAGTTCCAGGTGGTTCCAAGCTAAATGGTGGAAAGTTGGTTAACCAGATGCAACTCTTTGAGAGCGTAAAAATGAAACCAAATGGACCCTTGCGGGTCCATTTGGTTTCATTTTGACGCTCTCAAGATTTAAAATATTCATCATCTGAATTCGCCCAAGTCTACACAACTAGAGAATGTAGAAGATTAATGGTCATTTTCATCTGAATGTTTTTTTTCACCAAATCCAGCCTGGTATTATTGACAAAAGCAAAAGAAATCTTTAGTTTTGGAATGTGTGGGGATAAAATGTCATCAAATGGTGGTCCTCTGTGGCTCAAATGCTGAATAAATGGTGAGCCCTGGTGTTGAGGTTGAAAATCACTGCTTCATATGAAACATTTGGAGTTGCCCACCGTGCCATTCTTCCAGCCCACCCTAGTAAGGCTCTGGTATAGCTATAACCTCAGCAATGAGCCAAACCTCTATCTTTAACGTTGTCGTGTGAGCCGTGTGGTGCTGTGTGGTGCCGTGCGGTGCCGTGCGTCACGCGTGTGTCTAATGTGTTTACACGCATGCATGCATGCAGTGATGTAAATCGCTTTTCAATCTAATGAGTCCCAGGATGCAGGGAGGGGCTTTTAGATGAGTCCCACTTAAGAACATTAGGAGCTCATATTTTGTTGTCAAATTGCAGCATTTCATTTTATATGGTTATAATGTGTTTATATTCATGTAGTTAATGTAGGCCTATAAAACCTGGTAATGGCACTCAGTGTGTGTGTGTGTGTGCGTGCGTGCGTGTGAACAGGATTACGTCATGTGTGTAAATGACCACATTGCACAGGCACAGCACTGACCCCGGTGGAGGTTTCACTGTGTAATTCATGTCAGTACAAAATGGTGAATGGTTTACCAGGTCACGATGACCTACATTCCTGATATTTAAATTTTTAACACCCTCGACTTACATTAAACAAGGTAGTTAATCCTGTGAATCCCAGAATGCAGAGCAGAACGGTTGTACTGCCGCGAAAAAAAACAAAAACACGACAGCAGCAGGTGCACAATGAACCTACTGTTGTACTAGTATGTATGTACTAGTACGGCATTATCTGTCTACAGCAAACAACCTGCTAACCTTCTAAACCACATTCTGAACGTTTGTGGGGAAGAAAAATTGGCCTGAGAAAGAACAGATGTGATGACGGGTGAGCGTGATAGAGGATAGAGTATATCGGCATCAATCAGAGTGCATGTGTTCACCTGTGTCCAGCGGCGTCGACAGGTGGGGAAAAGTTAGACAATTTTAGGGGGCCCAAAGCCAGGGGGGCCCACTAAAAGGTTTTATTTGTATTTATTATTATAAGAAATATTTGAATCACTATATTACCTGAATAAACCGAATGAGTAGCGCAACAAAACGTAATAGTAGTGAGTTTGAGCTAATGCCACTTAAAAAAAAAGAGCAGCGTATTATTATTAGGCAGACGTACAAAGACATCTAGTGTCAAAGCTGCGACATTGAGGCGTCAGAAACTGAGCACTCGAGAGCTGTTTGTGCAGCATGTTGTCCCTATTTATTGTCCCGATCCTCAATAGAGGTCTATGTAAAATGGCCGCCCTTGGACTGGCCACTTAAAGAGAACGGAGTTGGCGCTACTGCTCTGCTCTGCTCTGACTTTCGAGAAACTCTGCGGAGATTCTCTGTTGCGATTCCAATCTAAAAACTCTCAGGCCATGCTCACCCGATTGCAATAATTCCAACTGTGGTCCAAGTATATCCAACTATATTTTCATTTGCTATATACAGTAAGTCATGCGTTTATAATATGCGTTTATCACACAATAGTTGGGGAAAATCTCACATTAAGCGCCACATTCGATGCCTGTCGGGATACAGATAGAATAATTAATTTAAGAAGACAATAAACAAGACACCAGGACTGTTGTTTGCACCCGTGTTGGGGAACAACATCCAGCGGTTGAAATGCATTGTAAAAACAGCGTGCCCTTGCTGCACGGCAGCGTTTTATGAGATTTGAATGTCACTGCCCTTGCCGTGAAAGGCTGTTGTGCTTGTTTACACAAGCCCAGTGCAAAGAGCTTGGGACAGCGGTTAGCGCCTTAGCATGTACGCTAAACTATTAGCATAACGACGACTATTCTAGTTCATATCAATCACCAGTGCTTCCCAAATCTGGGTATAGGATGTACACAGTATATTTTAAAACATAAACTAGGGGTCTGAGAGATAGAAGTGCCATTAAACAGGGTTAAAAGATCAGTCATTTTAAGTATATAAATGCTTATGTGTGAGGCATTGCCACGCTTGTCATATGAAAAAGAATAAAGCAGATGAAATATGGAGATAAGTGAAATTAAGGATGCACCGACAAGGGAAATTCTTGTCCAAAACTGAATACCAAATATACTGTACTAGGTACCAGTTGGCCAAAAATAATGAATACTGAATATAAATAACTTAAAAAAAGTAGATAGAAGCAAGCACTCAATGAAGTAGTCCAGGCGAAAAAAATGTATAAACGGGTGCACAGTCCAAGTAGGATACAGTTCAAGGGAAAAATACCAGCACTCACATTCTTCTGTTTGGGATTGACATTTATTTACGCCAACGTTCACGCCAACAGGTCCTCAAGCTCGAAACAAAAAAAGGACGTTTCGCCTGGAGGTCTTCTTTAGGCAGGAATCACAACTTCTTCAGCAAGAAGGCCTGGAGGCCTTCTCCTCCGGGCGAAACGTCTTTTTTTGTTTCGAGATTGAGGACCTG
The DNA here is from genome assembly GCA_039105355.1 of Benthosema pterotum. Lineage (NCBI taxonomy): Eukaryota > Metazoa > Chordata > Actinopteri > Myctophiformes > Myctophidae > Benthosema > Benthosema pterotum. Next base: position 5,241,300 of record CM076988.1, on the reverse strand, counting down.
CTGGGGTGAACTTTAAATAAATGGCAATCCTAACGAAAGAATGTGAAAACTTAACTTTTTATGGCCCCATAAAACACTTATTCAGCACATTTGAATGAATTAACTGCATTTGGTGATAGATTCTCTGGCGATCTGGGCTGACACCGAATAGGCCCAGAATATTCAGTGCATCACTAACTGACACCAATGATATGCAGTGATATATCCTGTATAGTATGTGCTTTAGGAGAAACAGAAAACCAAAGTCTCTCCTCCGTCGTCCACAACAGTAGCATCTGTTTTAGTCCAACATTCGTGAGAAACAGGACCTGAAACCATCTTGAAAGATACGAAATCCAGGGCAGAGTACAAAAAAAGCCGTGAGACAGTGCAGAGTGAGAAAGAGGCTTACTGGAACCGACTCCACAAAGTGCATGTCGTCGACTCGCCGCCGCCGCGCACTACTGAGGTGACCTGGTGAAACAGTGGGCTTCAAATCTAGGCCGACGGCCCACAAACTCTTAGGCTGTACTTCCGAGAAAGAAGAAAAGCTGAAAAATGCTTCAGAGTAGCCTTTTCTGAAAGGAGTCAGTATCGCTCAGCCAGTTGGCGGGTGTCCTGCTTAAATGCTACAACTCAAGTTCAAGTTCAAGTTTATTAATATATCCCAAGTTGGGCACTTTGTTTTGCAGCACATGATAAAGCTCTAAAAACACATTACAAAACATGACAACAGACACACGTAGTAGCACAAAAACAGATTACAATACATAAATACTGTATAAAGTGCAACTAGAGCTAAAGTGCACCAAGTGACTAATCTAACAACCTATACCTCAGACTGAGACTAACAGCCTAGTGTCTACCTCCTCTTGTTTCCCTTATTTGATGGCTCTAATGGAGTTAGGTATGAAGGAGAATGGGTAACCCTTCAACTGGACTAACGGGAACAACACGAAACTGGCAGTTTGCCTTGCGGCATTAAGAGAAGTGGTCTGTCACTCAGTCTGACAACCAGCCTTAAGCAAAGAAAAGGTTCTTTCTTTTTCTCCTGTGCGTGTAATGATACAGGGCTGCTGGGTTGCCGTATGGCAGGGCAGCCCAAAAGGTACTGTAGATGGTGATCTACCAGGAGATCACACAGGCCATGCAGGTAGATCACAAGACGGTCCCCTAAAGTGTATAGATCTGTAACTCATATTAAATCATATGTAAACATCTGAATTACGTAATTTCAAGAGTCTACACAATTAGAGAATGGAGAATAATTGTTATTTTGACGTTTTGAACGCTTTGCTAGTTCTCTTTTCCCAATTGTGGACAAAAACGTGAAACTCAACATCACAAACTGTCAAAACTCAAACCCCAAATACTGTTTTCAAACGTCAGTAGTAGCATATACAAGAAAACCTTCCAATTCTCCCCCTCCATTTTTCATTATACGTAAGTGCATTATTCTTAAACACTATAACAGTAAGTAACACCATCACCACTATTTCAAAGTTTCTTGGGGGCTCGAATTGATTTTTTTTTTCTTTTTTTATGTGTAGATCTTGTAGAGCCGCTCATTTTGAAAGCACCTCTCAAGTCTAAAAAGTGTGGGCACCCCTGCAGTACGGTCTCTGCTCGCATATCAGGAGAACCTAAAAGCCGTGGTGAGTTTGTTGGCAGTCAGGTTCACAGCTAAGGGGCGTTGAAACGATACCTGCTGGCTATCTAGAGTCATGCTTGAGAGGGAACTATTTGCAGCCACTGGGAAACCGCTGCCAATTCTAACCCTATCTAAGGCAGAGTTGTGTCCTTCACTACTTTGGCACACTCACACACACACACACACACACACACACACACACGCACACGCACACGCACACGCACACACACTATGTGTGTGCCCAAACACAGCAATCTTGGCAGTGATACGTTTCAGAATAACTAAAAAAAACATGCACTGGGACTTGGAATTGGTCTGAGTTTGCATTACATCAGTGGTTTTCAACCTTTTTCATACCAGGGACCACTATTTATTCAGCATTTTAACCACGGACCACCATTTGAGGACATTAAATGTCCTCAAATGGTGGTCCGTGGTTAAAATGCTGAATAAATAGTGAGCCCCACAGATTCCAAAACCAAAGATTTATTTTGCTTTTGTAGCACAATTCCAGGCTGGATTTGGGGAACAAAACAGACAAACATACAGATCAAAATGACCATTAATCTTCTACATTCTCTAGTTGTGTAGACTTGGGCTAATTCATATGATGAATATTTTAACTCTTGAGAGTGTAAAAATGAAACCAAATGGACCCGGAAGGGTCCATTTGGTTTCATTTTTTACATTCTCAAGAGTTACATCTGGTTAACCAAACTAGCTGAGGACCACCTGGATGGTCCACGGACCACCTGTTGAAAACCCCTGCATTACATCATAAACCGAAAGCTACACTTTACCTCTAACGATACCGTGAAGTGATTTAGACGGACCCATCTGATCCATCCATGAACGGCCAATTCGGAGCAATTGCTGGCCCTCAATAACGCACATAAAAAAAACACCACAATTTCCACAAACCCAATGGAATGTCCAATCCTTATCCAGCCCAAATTTGAATCACATGTCGAGGGTGGTTCAAGGAACACAGTTGAGTTGGGAGGGTCCCATATTTCCAAAGGTGCTAGTGTCCAGGCAACTGTGCTTTGCAAATTTCCCCAGAATTGCATCTTTCTAGATTTGCTCTAAGCACCAATGACACCCAACAGCTCTAAGGCAGGTGGTTTTAAACAGGTGGCCCCAGGCTAAATGATGGGAAGTTAGTTAACCAGATGTAACTCTTTGAGAGTGTAAACATGAAAGCAAATGGACTCGCAAGGATCCATATGGTTTCATGTTTGCACTCTCAAACATGTTCAATATCCAAATTATCCCAAGTCTACACAACTGTTTTGTAATCCAGCCTGGAATTGTGGACAAAAGAAATCTTTAGTCTTTAGGGTCTGTGGAGCTAAAATGTCATCAAATGGTGGTCCGTGGCTCAAATTCTGAATAAATAGTGGGCCCTGGTATGAGAAAGGTTGAAGACCACTGGTCTAAGGAGCAAATAATTGCTATGAAGTTCACAGTGCTCTTGCCAGTGTCACCATATAATTAGATCCACAGTGTCATCATGTAATTAGATCCACAACAACATCTCATAAATGAAGAGGAACTGGATTGACAAGAGCATTGGGATGTGTTTTTCACTGCGTCACTAAGCAGCAAACCTTCTGGTTTGTTACTGGACCATGCGGTGCCAAATGAACAGAACACTCCAAATGCTGCAGAGCAAAAGGCCAAAACCAAAAAAACAAAACAAAGAGGACTCAAGGCCAGTACAGAACCCTAAGCTGCTTTCAAGGAGAATTCATTTGTGTTTTCTTTCAAAAGAATCCCATTTCCACAGAACCATAATAGAGAGAGAGAGAGAGAGAGAGAGAGAGAGAGAGAGAGAGAGAGAGAGAGAGAGAGAGAGAGAGAGAGAGAGTTTGCAGAGTTACACACAAGTTGCGACTCCTTTGCAACAAAACCGTTTTAAGGGCTTATGACAGGGTTTTTCAACTTTTTGATACCAGGGCCCACCATTTATTCAGCATTTGAGCCACAGACCACCATTTGAGGTGATTTTAGCCCCACAGACCCCAAAACTAAAGATTTATTTCGCTTTTTCCATCTTTTAGTTGTGTACTAGACCGGCTAATTCAGATGAATATTTTAACTCTTAGTCTTGAGAGTGTAAAAATGAAACCAAATGGACCCGCAAGGGTTCAGTTTGTACACACTAAAGTTGCACAAGACACACAAAATAGGACCATGTCAATGCAACATTACACAACTGCTATTGGGGACAATGGTTGCCAAGTAGCTGCACAGTGCAAGGAGTTGCATGGCAAATCACTGGCGCATTTTGGGATTTATACGCCACTGAGAGAGAGACAAACAAGCATCCAGTATAGCGGATTGCCACATTTAGGCAACACAAATCTCCCAACTCCTAGATGATTCACCTTCTACTTTCACAAACACAGTAGGCATTATTTAAACAAAACACCAAGTCATCCTCAAAATAACAATAATAAAATGTGTGGTATTTGATTTTCTCCAACCCTCTAGACGCGAGTCTGATGTAAGAGCTAAAAATGGACGACTGTGTTACACTGGTCCATGGTCAAAAAGACAGTACCGAAAGATGGTCTGTCCCAAAATGTTATGCTATGATTCGCACTGACGGATAATAATAACATCATTTATTACTTTGGTTAGGCCAAAAGCGGAGGAAATTGAACACATCCATCACATTAACCTTGGGGTGTCTTGACATTTTCAAGCAATTCCAAACATATTAAAGTATATTAAAACTTGGCTAAATGGGAGGGCAGGGCCGTTATTGCTATTTTAATGTACAACAACGTACGTAGTTAAATTCAGCCCTAATCCCATACTACTCAGTATGACGGTGGCATTAAATGCAGCCATGATGCTGCAAACTGCAGGTAAGTCCAGCACTATGGGTAATATACAGTAGTAAATGAATAATAGTTGGCTCGGGGTCTGGCGCCTACGACTTTAAGAGTCATTCCCGGGGCTGTCAGCTTTTTCAGACAGGCAGAGAGACAGAAAAGTCGGGCAGTCACCGGGCTGAACCGCTGCCCCGCTCTGATCTTGATAGCGGAGCCTCTGTGAAAGGCAGGCATGTTCCCTCCACTGTCCAGATCCCTATCTCTGTAATTGCTTTCCCTGCCCAGAGAGAGAGAGAGAGAAGCTGGGACGGCTGTGTGGCTGGACAGGGGCCAGCCCCGAGGCTGCCTTATAGTGGACAACCAGGCGACGCGCTCCGCTGAATATTTTGTGGAGTGAGTCAGGGGCGGATCTAGGCATGGGCATGGGTGTGGTGGGGGTGATGCTTCCCCCTAAATGCCCAGTCTGCCCCACCAAAACACGATGGCATGCAAAACAACCCAAGATATTTCAAATTAAAGTGCCTTTATTTAAAATGATTTGAAACACTACTACTACTACTAACTAACTACAGTTATGTCACCGCTAAACCAACAGCATTTCATCATTGAAAACAGAAAACTTTAGCTTTATGCATGCTGCCTGTCTGTTGCAACTTCAACAACAACTGACGTTATTATTGCTCCTTAATTGTATAATAAAAGTCCTGTAACCCCCCTCCCCCATTGGGAAATGTTACATCCGCCCCTGTGTGGAGTGGTGGTGCTGGCCCTGTCGGGGGATTTTTTTCTACTTGCTGTACTGCTGCCAACGCAGATCTCCTGGACACTAGCTTTGTCAGGCTTGCCCGCGATTTTTTGAGCTCCAAGAAGTGTGCTCGAGGGTTGTGTTGTCGGAGCCACTGGAGTAAAAAAAAAAGGACACACCGTGTTGTCCTGTGACATAATATGTCACAGATGGAAAATGGAGGAGGTGGGGCTGCTTTTGGATCGGAGGACGGTGGGACACTGATACCCGCCGTGACCCCTCTCTCTCTCTCTTCGAACCTGCTTTACGGTCCAGAACAGTGATTTTCAAGCTTTTTGACACCAGGGCCCATCATTTATTAAGCATATTTGAGCCACGGACCACCATTTGAGGACATTTTAGCTCCCCACAGACCCCAAAACTAAAGATTTGTTTTGCTTTTGTCCACAATTCCAGGCTGGAGTCTAGAGCAAGACCGAAGCTTCTCTACATCTCTACTATTGTTTCATCTGTTCGCTGCATCCGATTCTGACACGAACCAGATTGTTGAAGCAGCACTTACTCCCTCAAATGCACTGTATGAGTCAGTGTTGCTACAACAACCTGAAGTTACTCTCATGATGAGTGATGATGACAAGACTCAAGCATCATCGAGTGATCAGTGAAGTAGTGAGCGCTGAGCGTTTGAATGAAAAGAAAATGGCATACAGCCAACGTTTTGCGTGCTGCTGCTATGCTGAACGTCAAAAACTGGACAAAAAAGGACAGAATAAAGTCCACGCATACCGTGGATCTAAGCGTGTGGACATTTTATCATCTCTCTTCATCATAATTCCATTATAATTCAACCTTGAAAGTTGAACTTTTTAAGCTAGCTTACGTAAAACACGGATTCGAGATATGATTTATTACTAACCTTGGCGTTAACACACTTCAATGTCGTTCTCTTAATCCTCCAATAATGAAAGTGAGCTAACAATCCATTATAAGCAACCATTTAGCCAAAAATATCATCATCTACTTTGATGCTGCAGCTGTTTCCCTGCAGACAGACACTTGCTTTGCCCTGCGGACGGTCCAGAACTTTATTGTTGTCAACACATCCTTTTCGTCCTGGCTGACGACAGGGCGGTGCTAGTGTGTGGGGGATGAAGTGGTTGTTTGTGTGATGGTTAGCCAGGACAGGGGTTCGTGCAAAAGGAAGTAACTTTTATTGACGAAGCTGATATTGACGAAGCCGTCATAACAAACATGCGCAAAAAACCTCACCACTGCGACAACATTAGCTCTAGTATAATGTATGCCTATGCTGTATGTATGCCTATTGCTTTAGAACGTGCGCTTATTGAACTTCTAAATGAGGAAGATGCAGTGTTTGCATAATACACGGCGACGCGGCAGTCGTCATAATTAGATCCTTCAGAAGCAGAAGCCTCTCTCCGTCTCTGTGGCGACTCGGCGTTGCTTAACTCAATCAGCCCCCCTTAATCCAATTGTGAATACATCACAGCTCGGCACAAGCTCCGCATTCAGACTGCTTAATGCTTGTGCAAACGGCAGCGAGTCCAAGTCCCGCGCGCTCCAAGAAAAACCAACACCTCGGGGAGCGGTTCCGTCGTCTGCGAGCTGGCAGGAAAATCAATGAGGACTAATAAAAAAGGGTCACGCGGAGTCAACGGGGAGGCCTTATATATGAATTATGTCCGAGGATGGATGGATGAAGGCCCGGGCAGGCGCACAACATGGTAGGTTTGAAAAATGGACCTGCATGAAAAGCACATTCAATGCGCTGAAGATGTACCAATGTATTTGCTCGTCTTTCTTCACGGGCCAATCAGCCAAGGCGTCTCTTGTCACTTATCACTCCTCTTGTCTCTATCACTCCTGCGTTGGGCTTGTGAATTGCAGGGGCGGATGTAGGCATGGGCAATGCCCCTCTTAAATGCCCCCCTGACTGCCCCACCAAACATGGTGTCATGCGAACAACCCAAATTTCAAATATATTTCAAATTAAAGTGCTTGTATTTAAAATGATTTGAAACACTACTACTGCTACTAACTAACTACAGTTGTGGCACCACTAAACCAACAGCATTTCATCATTGAAAACAGAAAACTCTCTGAGTCAGACCTTTATCTTGCTTTATGCATGCTGCGTGTCTGTTGCAACTTCAACACAACTGCCGTTATTATTGATCCTTATACTTGCCTAATAAAAGTCCTGTAACCAAAAATGATATTGGTGAGACTTCCCACCACGGGCGATGAAGTCGCACCCATACCGTTTTCGCCTGCCACCCCCAATTGTAAATATATAATATATATATTATATCCGGCCCTGATGAAGTGTCTAGCCAAAGAATAAGTTATGCCATTCATGTACTATATGTCATTTTGCCTTTAGGCAAAATGACATAGAAACAGAAGCAATATGCATTGCATACATGTCCTTACATAACAATTTATACAACTGGTGAGAGGATAGGCTTAGTCACTGGACACTTCCCTTAAAGTGTCAGTTTCCTCCATGTTCTCACAGCTATCACACAGCTCATTACAACAGCAAAACTAGCCTTAGGGTAGAATTGGTCAATTATGGCAAAAGTGACACTATATAGTATATAGTGTTTAGTAACAAGCCTAAATGCTACACTATTCCCTCTCACAGAATAGTGTTACCTTCCGTGAGCACCCGTCTCTTACTTCTTACGCAATAATCACAGTTGTGTGAAAGTAAATCATTGTCCAAACATATAGTGTAAGTTGCAAAGAAGGTGGGGCCTAAACATAACAGGCCTTTCAGTTGTGAAACTTGAATTGTCTTCATTTACGAAACACACGGTAGAAGCATTGTGCCGTTGTGCTGCAATAACTGACGACTGGTGAAATTATTCACGAGTGCTACCTATAACTACTAAGTACACACACACACACACACACACACACACACACACGCACACACACACACACCCACACACACAGTGTGTGTACTACACCTTTTTTACAGAATTCCACTGACAGTTGACAGTATTGCTACTCCATACTCCTAAATGCACTGAGGCACAACAGTGTTGCCAAGTTTTGGCTTAATAATGCTTGCCTTTTTAGTTGATTCTTCCCATATCAATGACAACACTGTGTGTAGCATCAAAATATCCCCCCCTGGTGTCATTCAACTAATAAGATACTGCTGTCGAGGACCAGGTAGTAGTCCTTTACATCGCCTGACACTGACATCAGCGGCTGCCTGTCTTAATTAATTAAGTTAAACCGGGACCCAAAGGTGCCATAGGGTTTTGATTACAAGAATAATCGTAATTACATTAGTAATATCTATGCCGAGAGCCCGACTGCCACGTGGGTGTGTGTATACACACAGACACTAAGGTCTCCGAGGCACTTGCCCATCGGGCAAGTGCAAGTCAGGTTCCACTTGCCCTCAGGTCATGGTCACTTGCCCCACAAAATATATCGTAAATTTTGCATTTACGTTTACTTTCTAATTGGGTGCTTTCCTTTCCTTCGAAGACTGTTTTGTTTAAGTCACAATCAGCTACAGTAAGTATTCAACTTGTAAATCAGTGGTTCCCATAGTGGTCACGGACTCAGGGGTCTGTGACCATAGCAAAATAATAGTTATAGTAATAATAGTTTGGAATCAAATGGACTTGGGAAAGAGAGTAGGAGAGATAGCTAGAAAGCCGGAAAAAAACGAGTCAGAGCACAATGATCACCTTCAAGACAAATATATCTCGTGTTGGGTTATAGCGCACTAAGTCACACACTTGCCCAATCGGGCAACCAGGTAGCAGTCTTCACTTGCCCGACCTTTTTTTACTTGCCCCGTGCAAGCGGGCAAGTGTTAGTGTCAAGCCCTGGCACAGCAGCGTGCACAAGTGAAACCTGGGGGGGGAGAAGCACTCACCGGCCACATTGACCTTCTCGGCGTTGGTGGCGCTGGGTCCGGCCGTGCTGGTGCCGTTGGTCAGGTTGCCCCCCGTGCCGTTGTAGATGTTCTCCACCTTGGACTCCAGCTTGCCCAGCCGCAGCATGATGTTGTCCAGCAGCACCGCCAAGGTCTTCTTCAGGTCTGACGGGGCGATAAGACAAGACAAGACAATGAGGGGGAGTGAGAAAGCAAAGAATGAAACCGTGTTGCCAAGTACTGCCAAAATCCAAAATGCACTAGTGGCACTTAGGGAATATATCAAAATGACCATTAATCTTCTACATTCTCTAGTTGTGTAGACTTGGGCTAATTCACATGATGAATATTTTAACTCTTTGAGAGCGTGAAAATGAAACCAAATGGACCCGCAAGGGTCCATTTGGTTTCATTTTTACGTTCTCAATGAGTTACATCTGAGTTACCAACTGTCCGTCATTTAGCTGGGGTCCTCTGCCATAGGAGGAAAAAATGGTGAAAAATGATGGTTTATCTCTGGCGCCTATGAATCAATAGACCTTTCAGTAAGCCCCTCCCCGAAAAAAAAGAAAAAAAGAAAAAATCCAATCAACGAAAAACAAGAAACAGATGCAGGACAGCTGACGGAGCCCGTGGATGAATGTGATTTATTCATACTGTGTGCGCGTGCCAGAGATAATTTAGGCATTATGAACTGTAACGTGTAAAGGCGGCAGGCCAATAATTCGAGCAGCAGTTTTCCTGCAGTATATGAAAAAGAGTGAATAAAGCGTAACTGGAGAACATTGCTTGATTCTGCTGCGGGGACCGAAGTCTTACCCGACTAGACGGCTCTTGCGAAACCATGAATGGAGGGATTTGATCACAACAGTGCAGACCTCTGGCGTCAATTACGTGACAAGGAGACCTTACCAAAAAAAATGCAGCATTCAGGTTATAAATGTGATTGGTTCATACTGTGTGCGCGTGCCAGAGATAATTTAGGCATTATGAACTGTAACGTGTAAAGGCGGCAGGCCAATAATTCGAGCAGCAGTTTTCCTGCAGTATATGAAAAAGAGTGAATAAAGCGTAACTGGAGAACATTGCTTGATTCTGCTGCGGGGACCGAAGTCTTACCCGACTAGACGGCTCTTACGAAACCATGAATGGAGGGATTTGATCACAACAGTGCAGACCTCTGGCGTCAATTACGTGACAAGGAGACCTTACAAAAAAAAATGCAGCATTCAGGTTATAAATGTGATTGCGGTGTCTGTAGTGTCAAGTGTTACATAATCATAATCACCGCTGTTACCGAGGATCCAGAGATGCGCTGATCTAAAATGTCCCCACCTAGATACCCTCGGAAACTTGAACTCTTTGAAACATGAGTTCCACATTGGAAAATACTGGCGCCGCCAGCTACTGTAACTACTGTTATTAAAAAAAATCCTAGCGGCAAACGTGTTAAGGTGCATACAATAGAGTAGACTAGTGACCTCTGGGTGTGGTACTGTAAGGAAGAGAGTGATTACACCACAAATAATGTGTGTGTGTCTGTATACTGTATATGAAGTAGAATAAATATTTTTTTCATCAATACTGCCTCAAGGGACAAATTTGTAGGCCAGACGCTACAGTACAGCTCAAAAATACGCTAGGGAGACAGCATCCTGTTTTACAGTCATTACAATGCTAATCATAATAATCAACATACGCGGCCGTGTATGATATTATCTTTGCTGTCGGGGGGGAGGAGGCTTGACTGGATTGAACGTAGTTATTATTAGTAACAAACTCCTGTTAATGCTCTTTATTGGTTAAATATTTAGATTTATTTAGAGAACTCACAGACGGAGATAACTTTTAAACTCACATCCCTATTTTGGTCATGTTATTGCATGCCAATATTTGCGAACACTTTTAAATATAACAAAGACTTCTCCCCCTCACAAAAGCATGCAGTAATCCTGGTTTCTAGACTGCCTCCCCCTGGCTGGCCGGAGCGCCTGATGGAGGAGGGGACAGGAACTGGTCGGAATGCCATGTCCAACCAGGGAAACTTCCCCCCGTCGGGTGAGAAGAAGGCAGCTCGGACTCCTCATGCATTGAAGGAAGCATGAGGCCAGTCTGCTGCCTTCCCAGGTTGGCGGAGGGTGCGTAGGAGCCAGGGTTGCCAACTGCCAAAATCCAAAATGCACTAATGGCACTTCCAAAATTCACTAGAATGCACTAGAGCAGTGGGTTCTCAACCTTTTTCATACCAGGGCCCACTATTTATTCTGCATTTTAGCCACGGACCACCATCTGATGTTGAGTTTAGTTTCTCAGACTAATTTAAAGGAGAGATAAACTGGCAAAAATGTTGGTCAAACTATCAATTCTCCTACCTTTTCTAAATGTATAGATTCTTGAATATCGGGTAATTCAGACATTTAAATATAATTTAACTCTTGACAGCGTAAAATGAAACCAAATGGACCCGCAAGCCGCAAGGGTCCATTTGGTTTCATTTTAACGCTCTCAAGAGTTACAGCTCTATAAGGCTCCATATCATAGGAGGAAAAATGGTGAAAAACAAGGATTTTATCTCTAGCACCCGTCAATCAATTTCGCCCCAACTCACCAGCCAAAAAGCACTAGATTTTCCGCCAGGAGTTTTTCATTCATTTTGTCGCTAGTGGGGTCTGGAAAAAAGTTAAATATAGCGACAAATGCACCAAGTTGGCAACACTGGCAGGGGCCAGGATCGCATTCGGAACTGGCAATGGGCCACAAAAATATATCGAAGACAACGCTCTGTTTTGCTACTTTTGCGTGACACTGTCACAATAAGTATAAAATGATGAGATGTGTAAGTTTCCCTGCTAATAGGGAGGAAGTGGAATATGATTTTGGCCTGGCAAGGGGGCGCATACATCTTTCTCAGAAAAGAGGAGACGGGAAGAAAAAAAAAAACAGCGAGGTTCATTTGAGCCCCTCGACCGACAGTAAATCACCGGATTTCACGCCGCCGTGCTCCGGGGCTTATTTTATTTGAACGTAAAAACCGGGAGACGGGCGGTGCAGGCTTACGGATGACCTTGCCGCTTAATTTGGCTCATCTCGTTTCTGTGTTGGGCACCCGTGTCTGCAGCCAGCAGACAGAGGACACAGCCACCGCCAGGGAGTGTGTGTGTGTGTGTGTGTGTGTGTGTGTGTGTGTGTGTGTGTGTGTGTGTGTGTGTGTGTGTGTGTGTGTGTGTGTGTGTGTGTGTGTGTGTGTGTGTGTGTGTGTGTGTGTGTGTGTGTGTGTGTTGGTGGGGGTTGAGGAAGAGCAGGCATTTTAAAAGGGCACTGTCTCAGTATTGTGTATCCCAAGGAGGAGTTGTTGTTTTTTTTCCTTCTGCCTCAGTCCTTGTGATATTTGTCTCATCCTGTCTGGTAAATAGTGATGATATTTCACAGGAAGAGTGAGCTAAGTTGCTCTAAAATCCTGTCACGATTCACGAAAGGTACCCATGGAATGAAGCAATATTAAATTCTCAAGACGAGAGAATGTAAGGATGTTTTAGGCCCGACCGGCTGAAGGAATCATGACTCTACCGATTCTACTGCTAGTTTAATCACGTCTAACACTCTCTCATCTTAAAGGTAATTTAGGCAAATTTCATGTAAAACAAGAACAAGAAACAGATGCAGGACAGCCTGTGGATGCATGTGATTTATTCACACTGTGCGCGTGTGTGTGTGCCAGAGATAATTTAGGCGTTATAAACTGTAATGTGTAAGGCGGCAGGTCAATTTGGCAGCAGTTTTCCTCCAGTATGTGAAAAGAGAAACTAAAGCGTAACTGGAGAACATTGCTTGATTCTGCTGCAGGGACCGAACTCTACCTGACTAGATGGCTCTTACGAAACCATGATTTGATCACAAAGGCGTAGACTTCTGGCATCAATTACGTGACAAAGAGACCTTACAAAAATGCAGCATCCAGTTCATAAATATAATTGCGGTGTCCGTCGTGTCAAGTGTTATCACTATTATTGCAATTGCCGAAGATCTACAGGAAATCAAAATAGTTACGCACCCCGCCATTGCCTTAGATCTTCGTCAATCTTACCTTAATAGTCCAATTGTTTGATATGGTCCTAATGCTAACGGAGCTTAGCACCAATAGCCTCGTCCTGCTACGTGCTGTTGTCAGGATCGCACATCATCAGCTGAAGAAATCACAACATTCTACTGCTAGTTTGATCAATTCTAATAGTCTTTCATCTTAAAGCTAATTTAGGCAACTTTCGTGTGTACAAAATCTGTGTTTGTAGACAGATTTGAATCCTATTGGCTTATTATTACGAAACTGCTGGAGACGGAAGCGCTGCGATTGGCTAAAACGCCGCCTCACACCCCACAACACCCTCCCCCCACACACTAGTACGGCCTTGTCATGACCATGACGAAAAGGATTTGTTGACAACAATAAATGTTCTGGCCGTCTGCAGGGCAAAGCAAGTGTTTGTCTGTGGGGAAACAGCTGCGGCATCAAAGTAGAAATGACGTAGCAGGGAAAAATAAAGCTATACTTTTTTTTTTTGGCTAAGACGTTGCCTAGAATACCTTTAAAATAACCTACAATACCCAATCCACAAGCTCACAACTCATTGTAGCTCTGCTAATATGTCACAGAAGACACTGGTTTACATGGAATCCTAATTTGAATCCAAATGAGTCGTTACTACCGAGAACTGGAAGTACACGGCAGTCACATAACAGGGTTGTTGTTGGTGATGGAATGACAATCGTTCCTGACGACAGTTTAAGGCCATGATGACAACGCTCACCTGATACCCAGAGAGCCACTCCCAGACAGCGAAGCCCAGAGAGCCAAACCACCAACGACGTCGCCCTTGGGGGTGCTGCACTCGACACGCCAACCTTCATCACGTCAGAGAGCACTTTGGCAAAGGCAAGACACAAGCCCTGGCAAGGCACGGCCAAGCACCTTGTCATGTGACGAGGAATGGGACTGAATGCCATGGCATTTGGGTTCTAGCGTACTGCCGACGCGGATGCCTCCCCAAGTATTTGGGCTGGAAATGGTAGATATTGAAAATATATCTATATTCATTGGAGCGGCGTGCCTCCATTGAAGGCAGGAAGTCAAGCGGAAGACGAGTGCTGAAGGCATTTTGCTGAAAGCATGGCGCGGCGCTTTGCCCAACGTCGCTCGTGCGACTCCTCAATGTCTCTCGCTGCCACTCGAGTGTAATACTGCCCTATCAAAATGTGTCTTTTAGGGGACTTCTGTTGTAAGTACAGTAAAGGGGCTTACAGACGGCGAGGAATAAATCGCCCACTCTAATTCATTCTCAATGGGGCCGGCGTTTTTTTAGCACAAAAGTTCAAAAATCGACGGGCGTTCAAGAGAGCGTTTATCGACGGTCGTTTTCCGCCCGGCGTCACTGATTTTTATCGCGCGCGCGTGCACGAAACGAGCACGCGCGCGCGAGTTTTAAAAAGTTCAATCTCAGTGAACTTTTTGTAAAATGCTTGGCGATTTATAGCAAACAAACATAATGAGGAGTGAGGACGATGAGGACCCACTCTACCAGTAGACCTGCACAGTGACTTCACCGTTTCTGTTCCGGAGTGGATTCCCTATTCATTTAAGGCTCTTGCGCAGCCGAGCCAGGACAGGATCTAGCCAGCCCTACTAGGGTGGGCTGGAAGAATGGCGGGTGGGCAACTCCAAAGTTTTTCATAAGAAGCAGTGCTTTTGAACATTTTTTATACCAGGGCCCACTATTTATTCGGCTTTTGTGGACCACTAGTGGTCCACTGGTTGAAAACCACTGATATTACCTTTCATTGGGTGGGCAGGATGCACGTTTGGGTGGGCTGTGCCCACCCCTGCCCCCTCTATATCCGACCCTGAGCCGAGCCATGACGTGAGTTGTGGCAATTCTGCTCTAACGTTCTAATGTTTACAACGCATTATTGCGCGACGTGTTGTGAGTTTGTCACGGCCACGCTATATGACAAAGTGAAGCATGTTGATGTTGGTAACATGCTTTTAGCCTGCAGAGTTTATTATACAACATATTTAAACCGTGATTGATGCTGCCCATTTTATTTTAACCTACGCAACTTGGAATAACTATAGTCTACGTTCAAATGTCAACCTCTACGGCTGCAGCCATCATTATTGGTGACTGGTGAGTGGTGAGTCATTAATTCATTGTAAATGAATTGTAAATTCAGCGTGATCATGATCAGGTAGCCTGCTGACTGCAAGGATGTAAGCTACTGGGAAGTGTAGTCTGTTGGCTGCTGATCCACGCATTTCGTGCGCCCCACTCCCCTCCTCCCCCTCCCGGCATAAAACGCTCGGCGTTTATCGACGGGCGAGTTTCTTAATGTTGGCAAAGAAACTCGCCCGACGATAACGCCAGCGTTTATCGTCGCCGTCTGGAACCCCCTTAAGTCTGATTTATGTACAGATAAAGCACCTTTCAAAACAAAAGTTGCAACGTTCTGTACAATGGACAAGGTAAAAAAATCAAATTAAAAACATAAGAATAAAACATCAAGTAAAACAAGTCATATAATAAAATGCTTTCCAAAATAAAAACGTCTTTAAGATAGTTTTTAAACGGTCAACAGAAACGGCATTTTTTAATGCAAGGGGTATGCACAGGGTGGGATGCCTGATCTCCTTTAAGTTTTAAGTGTAAGTAAGTAATACCAGAATGTCTTTGTCCAAGGGTCTGATGTTGAGTTTGGCGCATGCGTGTTTGTATGTGTGTGTGTGTGTGTGTGTGTGTGTGTGTGTGGGGGGGGGGGTTCCAGCACACACAGCACAAATAACTCTTACAAATGCCTTAAAAAAAAACTTTGGCTCGGTTGACTTATTTGTATGCACCACACCCCCCTCCGACCTCTATCGGCCCTATCTCGCCAGCACCGTAATACCTTATTGTAAGAGGCAATCAGAAAACTGCTTTCCATCCAACGAAAAGAAAGATTGCTTCAGAAATTGCAATGGCCAATAGTGATTTCAATATTTCAGCTTCAATTGAGCTGAGCATGCAGCTCTGTGCGTCCTACAAGACGACTACTACCGTCACAGATTGTGCGGCAGAACCGTGTAGCTGAATCTATTTCCATTTATAAAGGGAGACCAATTATATGCAAGGAGGAAGTGCACGGGCTTGCAAGAGGAACGGTGTGTGCGTTGCTAAAATGGTAACCCATTTAGGCTACCTTGTCAATGAAAGAAAGTCTAATTATCTTTATGATAATGCGTTTGTTGTGATGAAACGCGTTGAAAGACATGGTGCATCCTCGGTTTATTAGGAATACACCTGGGCAAGAGAGGCAACATTGCTTAAAAGGAACCCTGCCTAATGAGATAAATATGGATACTACATTATACTTGCCCTCCATAACTAGAAATGAACATTTAAAACATATAAAATAAGCTCTTTAGTTTAAAAATACTTTTTATCCCATGGGGGACGCCATTTTACTGTGCCTGTCACATTACTTGTCATAGGGATGACGTCACAGGAGATCGTATGTAGGACATTTTGACATACTGTATGTTTGCCTGTTTTGTTTGGGTCTGTGGGGTGAAAATGTCGTCAAACGGTGGTCCGTGGCTCAAATGCTGAATAAATAGTGGGTATCAAAAAGGTTGAAAACCCCCTGGCATATAGCACCACGAGTTTGTGTGTGTGCGACTGCACCTAAATTATTAGCCACCAACATGCGGTATGCAGGCCCGGGGATGTGTTATGCCCAAAGGCCTTTTTGATGAGCTCTAAGCATCGGCTTTCAGCAGACCCATAAAACCTTCACAGTGGGTTGTCACAGCGAGCGTGAGCGCTCACTCACTCGGGCATCAGGAGACGGCGGGGAGGAGAGCATGCCAAGTATTAGCAAAGCCAAGTATTGAAGCCCCAGTTCCACAGGGGCTTCAACGGGGAGGTGAACACAGTCGATAGCTGCAGGGATTTGATCCCTCTTCATTAATGCTTGGCTGGATCCAATGCGGTCATAGCAGGGGTCATTTCCAATGGAGGCAAGGCAGCACTCTACTTAAGACTTGCAACTTAATGATATTTGAAATGTTCACTGGGGGGGATTCTGTTAGACAAATGTTTAAAAGGATCCCAGGCTAATAAGCCTCATATGGATAAACACATTATACTTGCCCTCTATGACTGGAATTGAACATTTAAAACACATATAATACGTTCTTTAGTTTTAAAATACTTCTAATTTTTATCCCAAGGGGGCGCCATATTTTACTGTGCCTGTCATAGGTATGAATGCTCCGTAGAAGAACTAATGGAATGCACCAAACAATATATTTTGTCCACCTATAGTAAGTTCACCCAGTTCATTTTATAGTCCATTAGTTATTCTACGGAGCAATCTACTGTGACGCCATACCTATGCCCCCCCACCCCACATCCCCATGCCTAGATCCGCCCCTGGTTTAAACCCAAAGGTATGACGCGAAGGTCAAACGGTAGTACTAGTAGCCTGACACTTCTTGTTTTTGCTGTTCTGCTTTCAGAAATATGCAAAAATAAAGAGTAAGTAAATGTAAAAGATATTTACGTGTGTGTGTGTGTGTGTGTGTGTGTGCATTTTACAGACACACGCACACACACACACACACACACACACACCAAACCACACAACCACTTCCCCGTTTGTGAATGATCCCTCTCACTGGGATCCTAATTCAGCCATGGCGAGGTCGACAGATGTGTGAGTGAGTGAGTGAGTGTGTGTGTGTGTGTGTGTGTGTGTGTGTGTGTGTGTGTGTGTGTGTGTGTGTGTGTGTGTGTGTGTGTGTGTGTGTGTGTGTGTGTGTTGAGGGGGGGGAGGCTCTAATCCATATTCCTATGCTGCTGAGTGCTCTCTGCGTGTTGAGTGACATTTTATCTGTTCTTTCGCCGTCAGAAGATCACTAGCGACATGACATTTTAAACGCTTCACGTCCGGTAGTGGAGGTGACAGATGTCGAGGGGGATGAAGGGAAAAAAATTAAATAGACAGATAAAAAAAAAAGATTAACGCTTTAACTGCTTTATTCTAGGGTCAAAAATGGCCTTCACTGCTTTAGGAATTTTGGGGTGAAACAAAAAACAAGTCAGGAAAGTCGGGTTTTATGCAGTCAAAGTGTTAAGAGCAAGAGCACTCGCATACTTGGAATGAAGCAAGTTGGAAATGCTTGCCCCACCCAGGTATTAATGTCTGTGTCCCTTTTGTGCCCATACATGGAGTTCCTTGTCAGAATTTACACATCGGGAGTTTATGCCGATGTCAGGTCATCATCGTGATGTCAGAACAATCACTGTGTTGTCAAAAACATGCCAGCTCCATATACGGAGTGATGTGGATTTGAGACTTTGGAGTCCTACCCAGATACTGTCTGGGGGAAGAGACCTTTTCTGAAGGTTCTGGACAACCGTGGGTGCGACAGAGTCGTCACCCTGCACTGCACTTTCCGAGGTGGTGCGGAGGAGCGCGTGTCACATTTGAAATCAGCAGGGCCAACGGTTCTCTAGTTATGTGGATTAAATATTAGAGACATACAGAGATGTGGCACATTCATAGTTGGATTATAGGCTATATATAATGCATAAGGCAGGCACAGTTAGTTTAGTGTTCTAATGCGCGGCTTGCTGAAGAAGGCTTACCACAACTGTCTGGTGACTAAAAATGAGTAATGGCCTGCCCAAGGACAATTTCCTGCCTGCCTCCACATTTCGTAAGAGTGATAATGCAATTGCCCGAATACAAATTCTACTGTGTTCCCCTTTAGCCCTGCATGTCACGTAAAGGTTTCACCAAAAAGTATACAAACATGCAAAAAAAAATGTCCAGAAATCTAGATTTTTTTTCTCTAGTCTGCGCGTGTGTTTTGTGTATGGCGTATGGCAGTGGTTTTCAACCAGTGGTCTGGGGACCACCAGTGGTCCCTGAGAGGATTCTAGGGGGTCCCCAGGCAAATGATGGAAAGTTGGTTAACCAGATGTAACTCTTGAGAGTGTAAAAACGAAACCAAATGGACCCGTACACTCTCAAGAGTTACATCTCATCCCATCTTATCCCCAAGTCTACACACTAGAGGATCATTTTGGTCTGTATGTTTGACTGTTTTGTTTCCCAAATCAGCCTGGAATTGTGGACAAAAAGCAAAATAAATCTTTAGTTTTGGGGTCTGTAGGTCTAAAATGTCCTCAAATGCCGAATAAATAGTGGGCCCTGGCATCAAAAAGGTTGAAAACCCCTGGCGTATGGGATGGGGGGGGTCCAATAGGAATAGGTAGCGGAGTGATTTCAGGGAAACATAAACATGTGGAATTTGGTGATTTCCCTTATTGTTCTCAAGTGTGTTCTGGTGCAGGAAGCGAGCAGACCGTCCCGTGCCCGTAGTCACGTACTGAATGCGTCCGTGGGTGACCTGTCTGCAGATGGGTATGAGGCAAATGCAATACGCACGACAGGCAGGCGTCTGTCCCACAACCCCCTTGGGGGGGATTACAGCCTCACTAGGGAATGGATGGAAGAGCAGTTTACACTGTTCACTGATATTATATACAGTATATATGAAACACAGCTTGATGACATGGTCAAGTAGTGTTGATGATTTGATGATTTTTTTTCTTTACTGAGAGCGTACAAATGGAATCAAACAATGATCGGTTTAATTCCCCTTTAAGGAAGGACTTCTAGCACAGTGGCCCCTAAAGTGCAGCCTGCAAAACACCCCCAGGGGGGGGGTCCAGAAATTACTCGCATTGAGAATGAATGCAAGAACAATTATCGATTATAATGAAGTATTAATATAATGTGAAGTAATTAATCAGCAATATAAGCCAATCAGCAATGTCATTATAACATTATAAAATATAATGAAAAGTATATTAGAACTTAGAAATAGAGATTCTTGTTTATTTGCTTATAAAGCAATTTTATAATATTAACTGCATTATGGTTAATCGCTTGCTTTAGCCCTATTAACTCATTTATCATGTAAATTAGGAATAATAGTGTTAATCAGGGAGAAAATAAAGCTTTAGTTTGGGGCCCTGTGGGGCTAAAATGTCCTCAAATGGTGGGCCGTGGCTGAAATGCTGAATAAATAGTGGGTCCTGGTATCAAAAAGGTTGAAAACCATAGATTTACATTATTATTATGCCTTTTGCTTCCCACACCCTGCACAATTCTGTCAATTTACTTATTTTTTTTATTTTATATTAATTTGAATTTAAAAACATCAAGGTCTATATATGAAGTGAGTGGTGATAGTAGTGGCAGATGTCTGGGTCAGGGTCATCATTCACTGAAGACTTGTGGTGTTTTGGCCACAGTCGGCTCAGATTAACGGAGGGTCGACAAAGAGGAAGTCGTCAAGTCATTAGAGAGGGCCCATATGGAGGCTGGGGGAGTGGGGCCAGGAAACGTCCCAGTACCCAGTCTGCCCCCCGTGTGCTATCTGATCCACGCCACGAAAATGGATCTCAATGTGATTCCAGAGAGCAGTGCTGCCAACTGCCAAAATCCAAAATGCACCAGTGGCACTTCCAAAATGGACTAGAATGCACCAGATGCTCGCCTGGAACATACAGATCAAAATGACCATTAATCTTCTACATTCTCTAGTTGTGTAGACTAAGTTGGGCTAATTCACATGATGAATATTTTAACTCTTGAGGGTGTAAAAATGAAACCAAATGGACCCGCAAGGGTCCATTTGGTTTCATTTTTACGCTCTCAAAGAGTTACATCTGGTTAACCAGCTGTCCATCATTTATTTAGCCTAGGGACCACTGGTTGAAAACCATTATCATAGGAGGAAAAATGGTGAAAAATGAGGGTTTTATCTCTGGCGCCTGTCAAACAATTTCGCCCCAACTCACCAGTAAAAAAAGCACTAGATTTTCCGCCAGGAGTTTTTCACTAATTTTGGCCCTGGGGGGGGGTCTGAAAAAAAGCTAAATATAGTGACAAATGCGCCAAGTTGGCAACACTGTTCCAGAGTGCAGATAACAGACAGGGTATGAAAAAAAAGAAGGAAAAAAA
The DNA here is from genome assembly GCA_039105355.1 of Benthosema pterotum. Classification (NCBI taxonomy): domain Eukaryota; kingdom Metazoa; phylum Chordata; class Actinopteri; order Myctophiformes; family Myctophidae; genus Benthosema; species Benthosema pterotum. The sequence goes on along the minus strand of CM076988.1, from coordinate 5,220,088 downwards.
AAAGAAATACTGCCATCGAGATGTGATCTTTGTTATGAGAGAGAGAAAAAGACAGCATACAGTTCCCATTCCCAGTTTCTGATAAATAATACCATGATAAACATTGGAAGTGGGTTTTGTGCACAGAGAACACGTGATTCATTGTAAACTACAGGAAGATAGTTTTAAAACTATTTATTCAGCATTTGAGCCACATACGACCACCATTTGAGGACATTAGCTCCACAGACCCCAAAACTAAAGATTTCTTTTGCTTTTGTCCACAATACCCGGCCGTTCTAATGACCATTCTTCTACACTCTCTAGTTGTATAGACTTGGGCTAATTCACATGATGAATCTTTTAACTCTTGAGAGTGTAAGCATGAAACCAAATGGACACGAAACCCTTCATTTTTACGCTCTCAAAGACTTACATCTGGTTAACCAACTTCCCATCATATAGCCTGGGGACCACCTAGAACCCTCTCAAGGACCACTGGTCGTCCGCGGACCACTGGTTGAAAATCACTGGTCTAGTGCATAGTGATAGTGTTTTGACCAATTACTAAAAAAAATACAACAGTGATGAACAATAGTGCAAAGGTGCAGAGGGGTCTCACCTCAAAAAAACAAATTACTTGTTCTGTTAATTAGCTGTCACACACCAACCCCATCACCCTAAATTCAATAGCTTGTTGTTTTTGTTAGGATATGCATAAACACAATGCCACATGTCTCCATGTCTCCCTTGCGCTGCCGTCACAACATCACCTTTCACAGTGGCGTTTCTAAGCAACTTGGAGCCCTATGCAAGATTTTCCCTGGAGCCCCCCCCCCCCCCTTACCAAATGGACCCGCAAGGGTCTATTTGGTAAGGGGGGGCTCCAGGGAAAATCTCCTGTAAAAATGGTGCTCTCTCTCATGGTCGCCCCCCTCCCCTCATGGCGCCCTAGGCAACTGCCTGACTGCCTAATGGCAAAAACGCCCCTGACCTTTCAGCCAACTCATGGCGCCCTAGGCAAACTGCCTAGACTGCCTAATGGCAAAAACGCCCCTGATCTTTCAGCCAACAAGACATAATGGACAGTTCTGTCCAGTGTCCACAGCAAGACTTTGCAATAGCAGGGGTAGCTACAAATACAAATTCCGGTGGGAAACCTCATAAACAGGTCAAAGTGGGAGTACTAGTCACAACTTATAGAAAGCAAAAAATGTGAACTTCATCATGCTTTATGTAGCATGTCATATGTCAAACATATGGGGTTTTTCATGATGCTGAATCTATTCCAAGCATTATTTTTTTCCCAGAAAACACTCCTTAGGCTAAAAACAGCCATACCGGTCATGATAAATGTGCTTAATCAGTCATAGCGCCTGCCATAGCAAATGCTACTGTATGGCCATTTTCAGCCCAATGAGTGTGTTTTGCAAAACGAATGCTTGGAATCAATTCAGCATCATGAAAACTCCTTAGTTAAGACACATGCTACATGAATGCTATATGAAGCATGATGAAATTTTTCATGTTTTGCCTTCTATAGGTTAGTTGCTAGTACTAGTATAGGTTTCCCACGGGTGTTCACGGATTTTCAACATTTAGTACATGGTATTAGACATCATTAGAAACACATTGGTGAAGACAATCCCTGGTGATGATTAAGTTCTCAGATTGGTCAAGTATCTGCTAAAAAAAATCCCTAAGCAATGATGAAATGTCAAGGTTAAAGGGGAATTCCACCCATTTTCAACATTTTTCCTGAGAGTGTACAAATGCAACCAAATGAACCCTAACGGGTTCATTTGGTTCCATTTGTACACTTTCAGAAAAAAAGAAGTGTCTAAAGAAATCCATTAACATGGTGAAAATACATCTTGATGATGTCATCAAGATGTTTCACCATGTTAGTGGTTTTCTTCAGACCTCCATTTCTTGGGAAGACAGAATGGGGGAACTTTTTTATCATGTCCACCCAGCACCTCTAAGGTATACTAATGACATATTAGAATGTTAAAACGGGTGAACTTCCCCTTTAACAGCATCTGCTGATAGATACAGTAATCCAAACTGGTGTTGCCCGTGGAGATGGCGTTGCTTGTGTGATGGGGGAGGTGATGGGTTGTTCTTCCGAGGGTGTGTCGAGAACAGCTGCCTGAAAGTAAACCTCGCACGTGCTTTGACTTTGCATAATACCTAAAGAGACACACATGAGCACTTTCCGCTCACTCTCTCTGGGATTTCTGGGTGATTAGCAGCCCATACAGCAGCCCGAACATCTGCAGTTTAACGAGGAAGAGATCTAGTGTCTAGTAGCACCCCCTTCAATCTCACGCGCACGGGTGAGTGTGCACGCCACACACACACACACACACATGCGTGCCAGGGGCGGATCTAGGCATGGGTATGGAGGGCAATGCACCCCTAAATGTCCAGACTTCCCCACCAACACCCCAACATGATGGCATGCAAAACAACCCAAGATATGTCAAATTAAAGTGCCTTTAGTTAAAATGATTTGAGACACTACTATTGCTACTAACTAACTACAGTTGTGCCACCACTAAACCAACAGCATTTCATCATTGAAAATAGAAAAGTCTCTGAGTCAGACCTTTAGCTTTATGCATGCTGCGTGTCTGTTGCAACTTCAACAACAACTGATGTTATCATTGATGCTTGATTGCCTAATAAAAGTCCTGTAACCGAAAATGGTATGGGTGCAGCTTCCATACCATTTTCTCCTGCCCCCCAATTGGGAAATGTTACATCCGCCTCTGACGCACGCCTCCTCGGTTTTTTTTCCCCCCAGAAGTGAAGCAGCAGCTAGTGTAATGAGCAGCACTTATAAGTGATCGTGTCGGGAGGGCTTTGTTGCTAGAACAATGTGTCCTGGATATATTCAAAACAGAGGTACTCCTAGAGGAAAGTGTTTGTCGTAAAAAATAATTGTTTTAAACCGAGAGCCGCCGGCTCATAGTCGAGCGAGTCCCCCGGCGGTTCCCGGCCTTCTCATATAGCTCATATACTCGAGTTGTTGTTGCATGCTGCACGGGTTTAGAACAAAAGGGAGTCAATTGTCCCATAATGTTTAACGGCAAGATCGAGGGCCGATGACAAGCCAATGATTTTTCACTAAGATGTTTGCTGATGGCCCCATTAGCGCTAAAGCGGGGCCTGTAAGGCATTCTATAGCAAGTAGGGGTGTGCCGATACGATACAGTAAGTGTATCGAAATATCGATTTCAATGAAAAAGTATGTTATGTAAAACAGTATATTCATATCGATTTGCAATGAAAAGAATCAGTATCGAATTGCTTGCAATACTGCAATGGACTTAGCAATTTTAAGAAGAAAAACACGTCATGTGATCAAATAAAATATCAATTTGCCAGATATTTGTATATTATAATATACAATAATAAACTAATATTGTCCATGTATCGCATCGCCAACCATGTATCGTGATGCGGACAGAATTGCTGTTAACATGGATGGCTAAACCCCTAATAGCAAGTAATATCTCCTCAAACGGACACACACACACACACGCACGCACGCACGCACGCACGCACGCACGCACGCACGCACGCACGCACGCACGCACGCACACACGCACACACACACACTCAAATATTGGCCGACATCCTTACGAGTCTGGCACTTGAGCTCAACATTTCCGTCCGAGAAAATTATTATATTAGATGTGGCGAAGTAAAATACAGCGTATTTGACAGGTGAAGTGCTGATAATGTCCATTACCGGGACAGTAACACCGCCACAGATCAGCAACCTTGGTCAGTCCTTGAAGTAGAAAAAACGCGGCGAAGAAGAAGAAGAATATCGGCTTGCCGCTGCATTGTTTTTTTATACCCCCCCCTTTCTCCCAGACTGACGCGTTTTCCCAAGACTAGATCCCCATGCGATCGCATTAGAGTACAATCAATTCCAATCTCAAGTTTCTAATGAAGCTTCCCATTGACCCATACAGGTCTATTAATGGCATGAATAACTTATCGATGGGCCTGATGTGGACGTGGGCCGTTGCTATTAGGTTATTATGATCCGCTCCGGCTGCGTAGGCTGTGTAAAAAAATAGGATAGTGGACAAGATGTACTCAGAGCTATTTACTGTATTCCACTTGAGAAAGAGGCGGAGAGAAAATAAATGGTAATTAGAAAAAGGTCTCAGGTTGTGGGCATGCGTTGCTCGGTATTGAATGATCGCACGCTAACATAGATTATACAATAGGCCGGATCCGTTTTGATCACACAGATATAAAGATTGTGTGTACCAATATAAGGATGAAGTCTGAATGATTAAAGGGATTTTGACATAAAAGAAATATTTTTAGGTTTTCTGAGCTAAATTGCACTCTAAAAAAAATCACATTCAGTAGATTTTCTGGCTGAAATGTACGTGTGCTCTGGTTTTCCTGCTGAATGTGATGTCACGTTCTGCAAATCCCATTATGTCAACGGGATTTGCTAGCAGATGTCATCGTTTCAAACTGTTTTTGCCCGTTTACGTTGGGCCTCAAAAGCCTTTCAAACCCCAGAGAAAACTCTAGGCCACACAAAGTCCACAGAAAGGAAGGGAGGAAGTAAACAGGAGTAGGTGGCACTAGAGGCGTGCCCGCACGGTCTTGGCCCCCTCAGCGTGTTAATGTTACAAAACAGTGTATTTTAAATAAGTCGGCCACCTGGTGGCGCTATGAAAATCAGAATTGAAAAAATGCAGAGCAAGAAAATGGCCTCTGGGGTCATGTGCATACAAAACTTTAGGCCAGGGGTTTTCAACAGGTGGTCCGGGGACCACCAGTGGTCCTTGAGACAGTTCCAGGTGGTCCCCAGGCTAAATGATAGAAAGTTGGTTAACCAGATGTAACTCTCAAGAGTTAAAAAAAAGAGTCTTGTAACTCTCAAGAGTTAAAATATTCATCATCTGAATTAGCGCCGTGCACCTAATTAAGTCTACACTGGTTTGTTTGCAAAATCCAGCCCTGAATTGTGGACAAAACCAAAATAATTCCTTCTAGTTTTTGGTCTTTGGGGTTGAAGATGTAATCAAATGGTGTTCTGTGGCTCAAATGCTGAATAAACAGTGGGTCCCTGGTGTCAAAAAGGTTGAAAACCCCTGCTTTAGGGCAGATCGAAATAAAAAAAAAAAAAGGAGGTGAAAGAAACATGGCGGAACACACTCACCGTACGCCGTCATGGTGCCGACGTAGGGCCCGTCCATGACGCTCTGGTTCTCCTCGGCCAGCGCCTTGATGTAGCGCTTGCTGAGGTCCAGGATCTGGTGGCGCAGCACGGCGCTGCTCTCGTGGCTGGCGCGCTGCTGGATGGTGAAGTGCAGCAGCATCATGCCCCAGATGAAGCCGAAGCTCACCAGGAAGAAGCCCAGCTTCTGGGACGACAGCTTCCACAGGAAGGGGGTCGCCATGGCCGCTCCCGCCGTCCGCCTCCCGCGGTCTCGAACGGTTTAGAGAGAAAGGATAGACGAGGAGAAGGGGTGTCTGGAGGTCAGGAAGGAAAGAAGGAGGGTTGATGGTGTCGGGATGGATCACAACGGGAGGAGGAGGTGAGGCATGGCGCGTCGTGTCGTGTGTCACTCGGTGGTGGTGGTGGTGGTGGAATCGCCGTCCCGCCTGTTGCCGCTGCCTCACGGGCGCTGCTTTCGTCGCTGGCCCCTCATTATCTCGGGAGGCGCGTCACAACAGCGGGCCGCCAACGGGTCCCGCCTGGGTACGCCTCTGCATTTCAGCTGAGAGAGAGAGAGAGAGAGAGGAGAAAGAGAAGATAAGAGACATGGCGTTTGTTCAGGCAACGGCTGGCACGCGCTGATAGAATAGTCACTCCTCTCCTCTTTGTGGTCATTTTGCGCTCCGTTCGACCGATAAATGAACCCCTCCGAACCTCAAAGCACCTGGTTTTTCAAATGAACGATTTTTTTTTACAAGCAAAAAAAAAGAACGCTTTTACAAGCAAAAAACGGGAGCTGGGAAGGATTTGATTTGAATGGGTATTGGGTACAAAGGTTGTCTACCAGGCAACGGTATCAATTAAAACGGTGTGTACAATTGAGCGATGAAATTGTACATTATCTTCTCTAAACACGCGCAGCCCTGCGCCGGGCCAAGCACGTTGTTGGCTTTAGGTGAAGACATGAAAGGCACCGAGGCGGGAGGATCTCAAGATATACTGTATATACGCTGCCACAAAAAAAAACACACGGAAAAGTATTCATCTTTATTCTTCGGTAGGGGGTGGGAGGGGGCTGCTGCTGCTCCGAGGTGCATCTGAGGACACAGCAGGAACCAGCCAGGCGTGGACGTGTGTGGGGAAAACAAACACAATGTATTTCACCAGCTGAGTGCAATTTCTTGCCTTGAACTAAGACGCCAATTTGGAAGCGCGACAACACCCCGCGTGGCATGAAAGATAGAAGACCTGTTGAGCGTGTGCGTGTCTGTGTGTGATGTGTATGCATGTGTGGCAGTAGATACTGGTACATTGCAGTATCTACCGTCTGTCTGCCATGCGCACGTGTGTGTGTGTGTGTGTGTGTGTGTGTGTGTGTGTGTGTGTGTGTGTGTGTGTGTGTGTGTGTGTGTGTGTGTGTGTGTGCGTGTGCGTGTGTAGTGGAAATGTGCAGAGAATAGAGCAGTGTTTGCACTGGGGGCTCAGTGGACAGTAGTTCAATTATGTCATGATCTAGCTTAGTGGTTTTCAACCTTTTTCATACCAGGGCCCACTATTCATTCAGCATTTGAGCTGGCACGGACCACCATTTGATGACATTTTAGCCTCACATGCCCCAAAACTAAAGATTTCTTTTGATTTTGTTCACAATTCTAGGCTGGATTTCGGGAGAAAACCAAACAGTCAAACATATAGATTAAATGACCATTAGTCTTCTACATTCTCTAGTTATTCTAGTTCTACATTCTCTAGTTCTCTCTATGAAACCAAATGGACCCACAAGGGTCCATTTGGACCCTTGTTAACCAACTTTCCATCATTGATCCTGGGGACCACCTGGAACCCTCTCAGGGACCACTGGTGTAAAACTCCTGGTCTAGCTGGTCAATAAGTAGCACCCATGCCATTATGATTCTCATCTTAACTTTCATCAGTAGAGTTGTACGTCAATAAACACAAGTACAATGTCTTCCCCTGTAATTTACCTTAAATCGGCTACTGCTGTATATTGTACTTCTTATTGATGCTGTGGGATACAACAGACTTGTTGATTAAGGACTAAGACTTTAATCATAGATCTAATACATAAATGTATGATTGATTGAATTCACTTTAGGCAAAACAATGCCACCTGTTTTGTGTTTCATTCTTTGCAGGAAAATATGGCCGGCAGGCAGGCCTTGGGCCTTTTGTGAAGAATTATAGTAAACGGCGTCTGTGGTCTGCGACTACAAAAGGTGGCAAAACAACTGCAAACAGTGGGCGCATGATAATGGCTACGCAAGCAAAGGCTAATGGCACGCCGCAGTATTATGCAATATTTACTTTGGCAGGACTTCTATACTCTGAATGTAATGTCCTTACATTACATAGTACAGAGAGGGGGAAAGGCATAAATGGTCCAACTGAATCTCAGTTTTGATTTATTTTAGGCCAACTCGAACTGCACTCAGTAGAGTGCCAAACTTGCGCATTGCACACGCGGCCATGGCCTACTTGTGTGTTGAGTAGAGCGAGCAAATGGAGAGCAAGTACCGCAACATCTCCTGGGGGATAATACTCGTGACAATAGATCTCTTAATAGAGATCACCACCTTTATGTCATCACCTAAACCAGCCAATGGGACTGCAAACCAATCACTTTAAGCTTCCGGTATAGGCTGTCCTTCGCCTTTCGTACTCGCACCACGCCATGACACACGTGCACGCGCACATAAACACACACCTTATGCACATCATCATCATGATGTAAAAAAATTCCCAGCCCTTCATTCCTGTCATTTCTGTCATTTCTGTGCTCTCCTGTCAGTCCTCCTAACTCACACACATGCACGCACGCAGCAGCAACACTCCCTGTATCACTCCCTTTATCACACATATCACAGGATGTGAGGTGTGAAGAAGCCCTGCTGCACCCCCAGTCTCTCTGCTATCCTCCCTGGCTGCAGCTATAGATACCTGTTCAGCTGTAAACGGGGGAGTATTTCCACTGCACTGCATCACTAGCAAAACACCAGGCAGCAGCGCCTGTGTTGCGTTCACCCAGGAAATCAGGGGGCTGCTGGGAGGATTTTTTTTTCCTTTTTCCCCCCCAGTGGAAAGCAGCCGCTGGTGTTAATCCCCGATTCGTTGCATACGCTGTCGTGCTCCAAAAATAGACCGACCTGCGAGCTCGCGACGGCGTGGCGGATGCAATGCGTTGTGATCTTGTGGGTCTGCAAATCTGAAGATTTGGAATATTTTAGATGTCTCTGATGTCATCAACACTACTGGACTACGTCCTCCACAATCTACAAGGAGCAGTGCACCAAATCTCTTTGGGAATTGTGGTCGAGGAAGTAGTATCAATAACAATAGAGAGACTGGGCTCATTGGCTAAAATCTAGAATATGAAGGCTATAAAGACCACATATTACCAGATATAAAGAGTGTTTTAAATCTTTTAAATATCATTCACATACTGCGTACGTATATATATATATGGGGGAAACCTGGCATTTCCCTTTGACAAATTAATTTGTTTTTGTTTTATTTGGTATATGCTGGCTTTTTTCTACCACAAAACGTGCTGATATACTGTATACCACTGCTAGCGATTGCAGTACCCCTCTCTTTGGTCCAGAGCCACAGGGTGAATCCATATTAACATTAACTCTATCCCGTTGGATTTAGGTAATAACTATCCAATGCTGCAGGCTGCAACAAAATCCATAGTAAACTTCAATACAAGCAGTACAATTAACAACAACAGGGAAACAACTAACAGAGCTCAGTGCATGCGACCATCACACACACCATAGACTTTGCAATGTGCCTCGATTTCCCAGAATCCCTGAGAAGCAGTGTGATTCAAATGTGTGATGTGTCAGTGGGTTGTCAGAGTGAAAGCATGTCTTAACTCCTTGACATTTACCACAACGATTTACGACTTTTGGGGTGATTGATAATTCTGTAGTCAGCTCATCACTCCAAAAGTCGCTTTAGGTTTTATTTTATTAGCAAGCTTGTTAACTTCGCACACCACCTCATGAAGTCCTTTAAGTGGTGATGCACTAAAACACCCAGAAAACACCTCACAGACTTGAGCCCTGGAACAGCTTTTCTGCTAATCTGTCAGAGTTAAAAATTATTTTAAAAATGTCGAAAGAAAACATACAAAAACAAAATATGGTTTTAGCAGGTTCTACAGGGAGACAATGGTGAAAGCGCCGGGTTTAGCGTGTTCCACAGGTAAAGTGTTAATGGGGAAATGCAGCTTAGTATTTCTACTTACTGTAGAAACCCCAGGACGGTTATACTTATAAGTTTAAGCTCTTTGCTTTAAAAGAAATACCCTACTGCAGTTTCAGAAGCTTTGCTCTTAAACTGTTATTTATTAGACTATGAAACCACGAGACATTTCCAGAAAAACAACTCCTTGCAACATGCAACTATCTGCAATCGTCATCCCTAACGGACGTTGCATCGGTGCAAACTGTGTTGCTGCAAGGAGTTGCGACTAGTTGCATCGGTACTGGGTTTGGGCTTCAGAGCAGTAGCGTTTCTAAGCAATTTGGAGAACCTTGAAGACTTTGCGTGATAATATCGTATACCTGCTCCCACAATATGTTATTGTACCATGTATTCCTCAGAAAAAAAAGAAACATGTTGCAGAGCATCCACAACAGGGTTAATTCCGGCAGGAAAAACAGGTCGCAGAACTAAACCGTTAAATGACTTCTGTAGCTGCTTCATTCCCAAAAAACAAACACTAGATAAAAACAAAAAGCCTGGCATGAGAATCAGTTGAGACAAATAAAGGATATACATTAGTAAGTTCTGATTTTTCCCTTTCGCCACTGCAAGGATCGGTGATATTATCACGATAACAATATTTCAGCACAGCCCTAATGTGCGTGTGTTTGTGTGCATCTTAACCATTAACGTTGAGTTGGAAACTAACAAAGCATTTCTGTGAAGATGGTGATCTTTCACCACAGGAAATGACATGAGGAAATGGTACTGTCTGTCGCCTAGCCTCGCTTGCCTTGTCACGGCGTGATTTTAAACCAGACAACAGCAAAATCCTTTCCCACGCTGTTGACATGGACGTCATGCAGCCATTGGGCAGAGTTTCCCCAAACTATTAAACCACTGCAGTCACAAAGAACTCCCACAGTACATACATGCACAAATACTTAAAATGAGGCCACAGCTTGCGGTGTTCAACTACAGGTTAAAAGGGGAATTCCACTCATTTTCTTTTTTTTTTTCTAAGAGTGTACGAATGTGAACCAAATGGACCCTAGCGGGTCCATTTGCTAGAACTCTGTTCAAAGTATTAGTTCAAAACTGAACCATAGCAGTGCTATGCTACAAACATTTTTTATAGAATATCTACCCCCAATTATAGAAAAAAATACTATCAACAACATCCAACAAATTAACCAGTTAAACTACAGATTCACTGGCTGACGGACAGTAAAACAAAAACCTTAGAATCCACTATTAATGGATTTCCTTCTCACAAGATGAGGATGAATATTATTTCAGTGCTTTTCAGTTACACTGATAGATTGTTTCAAAAGAGGTGAAGCCGAGGCATATTTTGCCTAGCCTTTCTTTTACAAAGTAACTTACAGTTTGGCAGGCAGAAACAAAACGCGTCTACGTCATCGATGTGAGAAATACCTTCCTTATCTCCCACTCCCACCGGCAGCATGACAGAACAAATGACGGTACGTAGCGTCGTGTCGGGTTAAGACATGGAGCGTGCCCAGACAAATAGCATTAGTGTAGTTTTGCATCCCTTCGAGCCCATTAATTACGTTGCAGTCACCTCCCGACGGTCCTTCTGAAAACATCGCGCGTTTGATTGTATTACAACCCAATTAGGCCCCTATAAAAGCAAAAATGAAAACCACAAATCCAGAAGGAATTAAGACTGACGCGGCTCAACGCCCTAAGCCTCTGCGTTCGGTTGAGCCGATAATGTTAATGCGTTAATAACAGCATTTCGGACAAAACAAAAAAAAAAGAGGAAATGAAACGAAAAGTGAATTTAGAAAGACGGTTTGTACTCGTACTTCTTAGGTTGTTGTTGTTGTACTGCAGCCAAATCTGAAAATACTACTGCTACTACTACTAATAATAATAAAATGAAATAAAATAAGGTTCCCGAAAAAGGGTTCTAGTCAGTGCTGTGCAACTAGATCACCATTTCATTCAAGGAGCTCTAAAATAATGCAAATTTGACTCCCATCTGAACATCTGTAGTTCCAGGGATGTTCTTAGAGGTCCTTGGAAGTAAAATTTTGTCCCTGAAGCTGAAATTGTGTTAGTGGAACTGAAATCTTGTCCCTGGAACTAAATTTGTGCTCCTGGATATAAAATCTTGTTGCTGGAACTAAAATATTCTTTCCAAAATTTTGTCTCTGGAACGAAGGTTTTTGTTCCTGGGACTGAAATTTTGTTTCTGGAACTAACATCTTGTCCTTAGAACAAAACATTTGTCCCTGGAAATAAATACGCTGTGCCTAGGTCCCTGTAAAAGTTATCATGATATTTCAAAAATATCGGATCCGATATTTTTCCAATAACTGCCCTAATAACACACCTCAAGGGGTTCCCATTCAGATTGGGTTGAAATAGGGGAATGGAGAGGTGTCCTATATGCCTTTTGGTTTATACTAAAACATCAGCTGGAGAGTGGCTTTCACAGTTAAATTACAGAAAACACAAGAGCTACTGCCGGCAATACATACAAATGGGTTGGTTGCTGTTAACCCCTGTTAAGGCTATAATTGGTGTTTAATATGTCTAAAATGAAAAACACTGCTGTAGTTATCTGGCAGTCGCCTGGCCGGCTCTACTTTGAATTATATGTTTCCAAGTTAGGCTGCGGTTGTAAATAAATCATCAACATAACGGGAAGTTATTGCTTGATGCGTATCCTGTTTGGTAATGTAGGCCTCAATGGGAGGGTTGTACTATTAATGTCACGGCATTGTTGTGACTTCAAAGCAGGACAAAAAAAAAAACACGTTACAAGTATAAATGAGAGATGAATGGAGAGAACACCGTGGAATCTGGAACACATCGTACCCGTAGATCGAGCTTGTGGTGACTTTCTGGCTATATCAAAACAGTTCCACACAAAAGCAGCGGAGCGGAGATAGAGATCATATTATTATAACAATGGTAAACAATTCAAACATCACGTTTTCGTGCTTGCTTCAAAAAGACTGATTGAGGCGAACGTGCGAAAAAAGGAAAAACACAATCTGGCCAAATACTAATCACCGTCGCGTAGTATTTGCAAATAATGCGATTACGTGCCAAGGCCCATGAGAGCTTGACAAACTATTAAATTGTTCCATTAATTCTTACCGACACCTTGAGGCAATCGACACATAACTAAATAAATGCCTCTGGCTTTTGGCATTAAGCATCACACGCACACGCGCACGCACACACGCACACGCACACGCACGCACACACACACACACACACACACAGGAGGAAAGAATAAGAAATCAAAGCTGAGAGAGAGAGAGAAACAGAGAAGGAGAGAGATAAATGGGCTCTCTCTCATCTGCATTCAAGGGCTGCTGCTGTAAATGAGGCTAAGTGTGTGTGTGTGTGTGTGTGTGTGTGTGTGTGCGTGCGTGTGTGTGTGTGCGTGTGTGTGTGTGTGGGTCGGGGGGGGATTCAGCAGCCTTGCCTTTGAAATGTGTCCTTCTTGCTCTCTCTCTCTCAAAGCAACGCTAACCAGGTCAGGACCACAACAGGCCTTGATAGACACAGAGGCAGCGGCACTCTGTAGTCTGTACTAGCCAGCGGGTGCGAGAAGAAATAAGCCAATGTACCGGCGGCAGCATTAGGCAGGCTGCCGTATGAATGATGCACTAGTACACCTGCACTAGGTCAAATCTTTAAGTATTCAAGTCTTATGTATTCATTAGCTGGCCATACATTCGTACAGAACACAAACAAAAGCGGAGTGACAGAGATGGAGGCAAGGGATTGGGGGGAAGGGGAAAAATATGAGTCCATCGAGGAAATTGCTCTTAAGATGCCAAGAGAGGAGCATCTCTACCTTTTTTCTTGGCTCTCACAAAAAACAGCCACAGCCACGAACGGCACTACAAAGAAAAGCTCTTTTCACCTCGCGATCCATCGGACTTCTTGTGAAAAAATAGGACAAGATACGCTTGATGCGGGAGGAGCAGAGATAGCGAAGCTGAAATCTCAAGGCGGCACAATGAGGAGCACGCACAGTGCGCGGAGGCCCACCGCCCGGCGCAGCAACACTGGGAAATAGGAATATGCTGTTCTTTTTGCTCACATCAAAGCGGATTAATATATAAATACTTTTTTCTCCACACCATTCCTTGCCGCAGTCGGTGGAGGCTGCATGGAAAGGAAAAGGGTTTAGAAAAGGGAGCATCGTTGTTCCCTTATTCCATCTACCTCCTGTTACCTCTCTGGCTCAACTCAAACTTTTCGGTATATGCTCTGTGCAGTGGATTACCCTAAAGGTTTTCAGCAGAGTCCTTCCTCTGCTGAGAACCCTCTTCGCTCCTGTACGTATTAAGTTAATGAGACAGGCTGCCGGCGGTGGCATCCTCCTGCAACCCTGCATGAAATCAACTCAAATTGCAGCAGGGACAAGTTTCTGCAACATCGATAACTTTGACTAAATCTTGCAGCCTCAACTGTTAGAAGGTGTGTGTGTGTGTGTGTGGGGGGAGGGGGCGGCAAGCAGGGTGGAAGAATCTGCCGGTTTGCTGTTTATCATAGATGATGCCCATAGTGCATCGATAAACAAGCCAGAAAAAAATATCTATAAATAACTCACTGACTTAAAACTCCTGTTTACGTGTGCATGTGCGAGAGAAAGAGAGAGAGAGTGTGATTAGGATGGTGCCAAGCTTGAAGCAGCTCACAGTGGCATACAGTATTATCGAGCACAGCCTGCAGGTTTTTTGTGCGCCTATGATGGACCTATTGTGACATTTCTTTGCTGACGTCGTACAATTAAGTCATGGCGACTGCTTACCACACTGTTTGGGGACCAGGCGTCATGCTTACTCTGTTTATTCCGTCCCAAACTTGACCATATAGACACCTGCAGCCGCTAGCTTTCCGAAACGGTGCGCTGGGCAAGGGGACACTGATGGCGTATCACAGGGGTGCCCAAAAGGTAGATGGTGATCTACCAGTAGATCACGCAGGCCATGCAGGTAGATCACATGACAGTCCCCCCAGCACTTGGACCCTTATAGATCTGTAACTCTTGAGAGCGTTAAAATGAAACCAAATGGACCCTTATGGGTCCATTTGGTTTCATTTTACAGCTCTCAAGAGTTAAATTGAAAAATATTTAAAAATCTGAATTACGTAATTCCAAGAGTCCACACAATTAGAAAATGGAGAAATCTGTTATATTGACCAATGTTTTGCCAGTCCTCTTTCCCAATTGTGGACAAAAACGTGAAAGTTATTAGCTTTGGGTGCAAGAGACTAAATTCAAACCCCAAATACTATTTTCAAACGTCGGAAGTAGCATATACAAGACAAGAAAACCTTCCAATTCTCCCCCTCCATTTTTCATTATAAGTGCATTATTCTTAAACACTATAACAGTAAGTAACACCATCACCACTATTTCAAAGTCAAACTTTCTTGGGGGCCTTGATTTATTTTTATTTTTATTTTTATTTTTTTGTAAATGTGTAGATCTTGTTGAGCCGGTCATTTTGAAAGTAGCTCTCAAGTCAAAAAAGTGTGGGCACTCCTGGCGTATCAAGTGGTGTGCCCCATAATCTTTGACCTGTTCAGGGATCATCTGGCTTTTTTTTTTATTCGGTAACTTAAATTGTCCAACTGGCAGCGTATACGGCCTCGATCTTTGCGCCAGCAAAGCTTATGTGACAGACAGGCAGCAGCTCTGGCTGCAGAATACACTGATAGCAGAACTAATAGCGATAGTTGGCGAACACACGACTAAGATTAGATTAGATTAGATTCCCTGCCTCGGGGATCCAACCTGTGAACATTGGTGGTTATTAGAATGGCGCGTGGTGGTGTGAAATATCCACTCAGCCAATCGCCCCGCCGGCCATCTGCACGGCGTCTCGGATGTCCCGTTTGGCCTCCATCTCTACATATTATACTATCAATGATGAGCTCTAATCTCACAGATCTCAGTCAATGTCAGCGGAGCCGCTCCGGGCTGTTGTGTGACATTGACGAACGTTAACCTTGTTTTTTTATTATTATTATTTCAAGCCATGCGCAGGGAAATGGGATTACTTGTTCACATTGAACAAAATTGGCTGTAAAGTCGAGGGCCAGGGGCAATGATAACCGACAAACAAGCCAAGTATTTACATGCCTGGGTTCCAGGCTTCCGGCCTGATTCGCTGCAGTCGGCATGTCTGAAATGTCACTTCGCGAATCAGCCTGGCCAGAGCCTGTTTGACTTGGCATTTCCCTTGATGTCATCTGTTGCGTAGCCACGTTGATTCTGATTGGATGGAGTTCAAACAAACAAACAAACCACAGACCAATCAGAATCCACGGCTGCATTTCAACCTTCATATGCCCCGCCTACATGTGAGGGGGAATAGGCTCCTGGCCAAGACTGATTCGTGAAGTGACATTTCAGATGCGCGGAAACACGCAGCAAATCAGACCAAACCCCAGGCTAAGTATTTGCTGTATTTCTGAACAATGATGCCAGTATATCATGTAAACCACACCTGGGCATTATGCGGCCCGGGGTCCAAATACGGCCCTTTGGATGACTGACCGGCCCGTGAAAGGATTTTAAACCAGTGTTCCGGGGACCACCTGTGGTCCTTGAGAGAGTTCCAGTTAAATATGGAAAGTTGGTTAACCAGATGTAACTCTTTGAGAGCGTAAAAATGAAACCAAATGGACCCTTGCGGGTCCATTTGGTTTCATTTTTACGCTCTCAAGAGTTAAAATATTCATCATGTGAATTAGCCCAAGTCTACACAACTAGAGAATGTAGAAGATTAATGCTCATTTTGATCTGTATGTTTGACTGTTTTGTTTCCCAAATCCAGCCTGTACTTGTGGACAAAAGC
The DNA here is from genome assembly GCA_039105355.1 of Benthosema pterotum. Taxonomy (NCBI): domain Eukaryota; kingdom Metazoa; phylum Chordata; class Actinopteri; order Myctophiformes; family Myctophidae; genus Benthosema; species Benthosema pterotum. The sequence goes on along the minus strand of CM076988.1, from coordinate 5,203,810 downwards.
AAAATATATCTTTAGTTTTTGCGTCTGTGGGGCTAAAATGTCATGAAATGGTAGTGGCTCAAATTCTGAATAACTAGGTGTCAAAATGGTTGGTCGTACGCTTACTCTTATCTTGTAATTAAATTAATATCACACAGACTTTAGTTCAGGCTTTAGTCTTGGCCTCTCCACAATATTTTATGTATCTCATTTGGCCCCTTGGGGAAAATAATTGCCCACCCCTGATGTAAACATAGTCATACCACATAGGGCTGAGCTTCTAATCAGAAGATTCTCCGCCCTGTAGCGGGCCGAGCATCCCTAGAACAGATGGCCAAGCAAAGGCAGGCACTCCATTTACCTTTGGAGCTCAAAATGACGCACATTTCAAGGATGCTGCTGGCAGAATATTCCATAAGGTAGCCTAGAAGCGGGCCATTTGATCTACTACTATATTATTTCCACTGCATTACTCTGGGTCTAAAAGAGAAACGCGAGGGAGGGGTGGGGGGGTGGGGGTTGGTCTGCTGAACTGAAATAACATTTGCTAAGAGTCTGTTACATAAGCAGAGATGGGGAGAGGAAAAGTGTGGAATATGTTCTAGATGTGGCTGTAGCTATTAATTATGGATCGACCTTGAAAAGGTATCTATTTTTCCCTCTGAATAGGGACATCATTTCGTTTTTTTTTTTCTCTAACCCACGGTTTGGGTGACTAGAGCCATTTCTGCGGCATTCATTGAGATTCTTTTCAATTTCACCAACAACATGTTTTCGACTGCTTATCAGTGTCACTTATCAGTGCCTGGTGCCAGTGTAGAGCTTCCATTAAAAATAACACCAATAATAATTATTGGAAAAACACAACTAATTTGCAGACAAATTTGTTTTTGACAGAGGGCTGCGGACCGCCGGGCCAAGAACAATAAAAAAGCAAATAGTCTACTTTCCAGCCTCATTGTCAACCCAGACATGTTCAGTACAGCAATGTTTTATGATAGAAATGTTGAGTAGGGGTCCCCAGCATGTAGAAACTGCCAGATGCTAACTTCATATGTTGAGCAATTTTCATAATTAGCATAACATGTGAGCTTACCATTAACAACCTATAGATGGTAAAAAAAAAAAGCCATTTTTGTAGCCCAATGGCTGTAAGCAAAACTAGCACAAGCTACATAACGCATGAAGAAAAAGTTACTTTTTTGCCTTCTATAGCTTGTTAATGATACTAGGGCCTTACCCGTTGTGAATATATGAACACCAAATGATGTACTCACTGTGTGGGTAATGTGAATCCTTCATCACATTATGTGATGAAGGATTTGATGAAGGATTGCTTTAATGCACACGCACAGACACTGCAATGGCCAGTCATAAGTGTGTGTGTGTGTGTGTGTGTGTGTGTGTGCGTGCGTGCGTGCGTGCGTGCGTGCGTGTTTTGGTATTTGCATTGCCCCCTGTGGCCGAAAAGGGAATTGCCAATGTTAAGCGAATGGGGAAATTTAATTCACCAATAAATTCATTATTAATCAACAATTTGTTAATTTGAAAAAAGGGCTTCCTCAGTCTCTTCCTAATGTTATGGTCAATGACTGTGTGAAAAATCATAGTGATCGGTGCAGCCAGTGATGAGTTATGCTCGCTTCAGACATTCAGACAGACAACTCCTTAATTATAGTATTGATGATCACATATTATGCCAATTATGAGAATTGCTCAACAATGCCAGTTACCATCTGGCAATACTGAACATTTCTAACATAAAAACATGATGTAACACAACATGCCTGGGTTCACATCCTGGCACATGGACGATATGAGCTTGTAGATCTGCTATTTTTCAACAGCTAAAAACAGCAAAACGCGTTCAGTACAGAAAGGGTGAACTCAGGAGGAGCCTGGGGATCGAACCGGGTACTCTGTCTGCTCTCCTACCCCCGGATCCACTGTCCCTCCCAAACGTACACCACGTACAGTACGGTATTAAGTGTGCACAGTGCAACCATGGCAGGCTGCGTGGAGTGGTGGTGACATTATGGACACCGTGGCGACCCGGCAACCATGGAGACCGCTGTGACTCTGCATCTTAATGGGCTCCTTTTGCAACAAGCCCCGCCTCTTAATTATTCATTAAGCAAAGCAGCTCCAACAGGGCTGAGGAGCGTTGCACTGCGAGATACAGCTGGTGACGCACACGCGCGCGCACACACACACACACATACACACAACACACACACAGATATCAAGAGGGAAGGTGAGCATCGGGGACAGGATTTCTCAACCAGAGAATTAGGCCCTCGTGTAATTGTATCCAAAGTGTGAGCGTCGGCTTGATCGGTGTTCATCTCCGAGGCATTGATAGGTGGGACGCATTTTATGCAGGGATACAATGTCTCTCTGCACGGTTTTATTGATTCTAGTTTCTGACACAAGATTGTAGTTTCTGATAGTACTTTCTAGTTTCTGGCAGACTGGCACTAGATTGTAGTTTCTGACACAAGATTGTAGTTTCTGATAGTACTTTCTAGTTTATGGCGCTAGATTCTAGTTTCTGACACAGGATTCTAGTTTCTGACACTACATTCTAGTTTATGGCGCTAGATTCTAGTTTCTGACAAAGATTCTAGTTTCTGACAAAGATTATAGGTCCTGACACTATATTCTAGTTTCTGACACTACATTCTAGTTTCTGACACTACATTCTAGTTTCTGACACTACATTCTAGTTTCTGGTGCTAGATTCTAGTTTCTGACACTACATTCTAATTTCTGACACTAGATTCTAGTTTCTGACACTACATTCTAATTTCTGACACTAGATTCTAGTTTCTGACACTACATTCTAATTTCTGACACTAGATTCTAGTTTCTGACACTAGATTCTAGTTTCTGACACTACATACTTGTCTGACACTAGATTGTAGTTCATGGCAATACATTCTACTTTCGGACACTAGATTGTAGTAACTGGCATCAGTGGTGCGCTATATGAGCTTGTACACATGGTGCTTAAAACAACAAAAGGAATTCCCCTGCAGAATGGGTACATACAGTACATAGGCCTACTAATACTCATGATTGGCAGCGTTAAGAAAGTAAAAATACATGTCAGCCACTTTGGGAAAACTCTGAGAATCACAGTGAAGGAACATTAATAAAAACAGATGTAGATGCGTATTCATACACTTTCTAAAAAGGCGCGTCGTGGCTATGGCGGGCGCGGCACATTCTGAGCTTGCAGATCAGCTATTTCCAAGTGTGAGACGCGTCGCACGACAAAGCCTAGATCAAAGATCAAACACGAAAAACATTCGTAATAAAAGCCACAAAATGATCGAGCAGATAACACTCTGCCTGGCATTTGGTGTAATCTCAATCCAACGTTCCAACAAAAGGACAATGTACCTCACAGAACCACTGCAGGTGGTTAAACAGGTTTAATGTCTTGACATTTATCTGGCACTAATATGCGCTCATTGTCTGTGTGATAAACTCGGTGGCCGACCGACCGTGTCGCGTGATACTGCCTCTGTGCCACATTCTTGTTCTCCCAGGTGATTTACCAAAGGAATACTTTGTTTGGAAGAACAGGAAAGAGGGAGTGGACAAACTGGACAGTGTTGTGATCTACAATCTAGAACAGGGGTGTAAAACTCAAATACAGAGTGGGCCAAAATTTAAAAACTGAACAAAGCTGCGGGGCTAGGTTCCAGGTGGTCTCCACCAGCTAAGTTGTTTAACCGGATGTAACTCTTGAGAACGTAAAAATGAAACCAAATGGACCCTTGCGGATCCGTTTCATTTTTACGCTCTCAGAGTTAAAATAATCATAATGTGAATTAGTCCTAATCTACACAACTAGAAGATTAATGGTCATGGACAGAATCAAAGGAAACCTTTAGTTTGGGGGGGGGGGGGGGGGGGGGGGGGTATTAGCGGTGAATGCAGTGTTACAGCGGCGCCACGGCTGTATGATACCGGTGGGCTGCTCTGACGTTAATTTGATGTTGCCTCAAGGGCCAAAAGAAGAAATTACACACGGGCCAGAGTTTGACACCAATGATCTAGAATCACAAAAAAGCCCACAGTATGTCACTCCCATCGTCCTGTTTTCACAAGACAAACGGTGAAATGCATGAAGAACAGACGTGCGCTGTCGTGCACTAATGCACGGATCCGCCATGGTTTTCAATTATTCACGGGGAACACGGAGCACGCGCTTGCATGTAAATAACATGTAAATAAATAATTAAGGTATCTCTGAAGCCATTTACACTAAACAAATGCTGCCATGCTGGAAGGCATACGCCAGCACTCTATTACAGGACATTAACGCTTTGTTTTGGAAATGAAAACATTTACTGTAAAAAACTGAAAAGCTTGCCATACACAGGAGAATGCCAATGTGTTTTATATGGTAGCGGGAAAAACAAAACAAAACACAGACAGATATATCTTCGCTGTCAGGCATGGACACCATTTCTATATTTATTTATTTATTTATTTATTCACTTTGTCCCATGACGGCGTCAAACAAAATAGTTGATCTACAAGCTCACAAAATGCCCCAGGCGTCCTGTCCTGTCCTGACTGACAGGAATATCAGTCATTGATGTAGAACAGAGAACCATGGAGTCTGTGAAGATGTCCTCGCTACTAGAGAAGGTCAGGCAGAATGACAGCACGCCGGCCGGTCTAAACCTGACTGAAAACTTGACACTTTTCGGTTTCCCCGCCTTTTCACTGAACTGTGATCGTCCTCACAAAGGAACCGGGTCAGCATTTTAATTCCCCATGCCCGACGGGTGAAAAGGAACTATAGAAAAACAAACATGCTGCATTTCACACTGACTCCACGGAATATGACGCCGATAATGCCCAACAGGGGTACTTGTGACCTGAAAAAACACCTTCATATTGGATTTCATATCTTTATGCTTTTTTTTTCCTTACGCAAAAGCACTTAAGGGTGCGTCAGTGGCTCAGGGGTAGAGTGGCCGGTTGAAGTTTGATCCCGGACACACTGTAAAAATGCCTCGGATAAAAGGTATTATAAAAGGTATTATCATTATTTACAACAAGACAATGCAGATTACAGAACCTTTAGTGTGTCTGCTGCAGTGTGTTATGACTCCGTTAGCGTGCTAATAAAGTTTTCAAATAGATGTAGTGCAGGAAAAGAACAGTATTTGTCTCTGAGATAGCAGTGGAGTATAGTAATAATAGCAATAGTAAATCTACTTTGCACCTATACACAAACAATATGACATCAGCTTAGGAGTGCAACTTGTTCCTGTTTTAGGATGACTCGGCACTGCTGGTCTCAGGAACAGGAACAAACTGCAGGCTGAAATGGCCCTCAGCTGTGAACCCTGGCGCGCTGCATGATAACAAACTATCCTTACACCTGGGACAAACTCAATCCAATCTTTTTTTGGCTCAAATAGGGTCTTTCCTGTGATACAATGGCCACCGTTGAAACAAAGAACAAGACTCGAGATTCTCTCTGGTCGAGAGAAATGCCTTGAAGACCCTAACAGGAGGTTTCTACTACTATATTCTCCGAGAGTTGTACTTGTCTTCAAATGTTCCGAAGAACTGAAAACAGAGGGCAAATTCAATCATGTAAACAACACTTTGTGCCATTTCGGTTTGAATTGTCTTTCATTTGAAATGTCCACATTCTACATACTCTGAACAACATTTCCAATCAATCAATCAATCAATCCTCTGCCCGTCACCGGTTCCCTGAATAATACCGTATTGTCCCGAATATAAGGCGACTCGTTTATAAGACGACCCTCATTTTTCAAGAGCCATTTACAGACAAAAGAACATTGAATGTCAAATAGTATAGCCCCTGACTATAAGAATATAAGATTCCATTTTTTGGGACATTTCCATTGGGAAAAAACATAAGTCTTATATTCAGGCCAATAGGGGTAATTTGAAGTCCAGTCTGCAGGTGAGCACTGACACACACACACACACACAGCACTGCCTGACACACGGTCTAGCTTGCAAACTTTATAGATTATTGTGCTTGAGATCGACAGAAATAACGGCCTTTACAGTACAATTGACACAATCATAAGTGACACGTGACTAGTCGTCTGACTACCAAATGAATAAAAGAAAAAAGAAACCCACACACTTCTGGTTTCAAATCAGTGCTTTTAATCATAAAAGCCTGTCTGTATAAATAGTGTTCCCTTTCGGTGACACAGTATATTGACTTTGTCTTTGTGTATGTGTGTGTGTGTGTCTCTCTCTTGTTCCCTCTCCAAGGACTAGGATCTTTGACGATATTAAAGGCTATGCTGACACAATGTCCCGGTGAATGCATCCTCCATTCAGGACATACAGTGCTGTATTATGCGGTTGATGGAGAGTGAATCTCACCGTATACTCATGATGCGTTCTGAGTGCCACTATAGGCTCTAGCATGCACAACAACTCTCTGCAGTGGTTGGTGTGGTGATGCAACCGGTCAGCATATGCTCAGTGACACCTGAATACAAAGGCCCAGTTGTTGCCAACTGCCAAAATCCAAAATGCACTGGTGGCACTTCCAAAATGAGCTAGAATGCGCTAGATGCTTGCCTGGAAGGTGTGTAGACTTGGGATAATTCACATGATGAATATTTTTAACTCTTGAGAGCGTAGAAATGAAACCAAATGGACCCGTAAGGGTCCATTTGGTTTCATTTCTACGCTCTCAAAGAGTTACATCTAGTTAACCAACTGACCACTGATTGAAAACCACTGTCATAGGAGGAAAAATGGTGCAAAATGAGGGTTTTATCTCTGGCGCCTGCCAATCGATTTTGCTCCAACTCACCAGCCAAAAAGCACTAGATTTTCCACCAGGAGCTTTTTCACTAATTTTGGCGCTAGGGGGGTCTGAAAAAAAGCTAAATATAGTGACAAATGCACCAAGTTGGCAACACTGCAAAGGCCCACCACACACACGCCCGGCAGAACTTCGGGTCGCATGCCAAACTTCTTCAGTCACCTGAGGTGGCGCAAACATATTAGCCAATGCAACAGGCCGCTGATGTACATACAAGTAAAGCATATCCACACGTCGTATAGAGAGACGGCCAACGGGGGGTACGGTACGACGTTCTCCTGCTGCTGCTGCTACAATCAGCACAGTAATCAGAGCCGCCGTCCCTGTGCCCACTGTCTAAAGGCAACAGACCGTGGTGCTCTGTGAAAACAGGAGGGGAAGGCGATCCCTCAACATGACAGAGACGATAAAGAAAAAACAGGCTGTTTATGTATACCAGCAACACCCTCCCCAAGTCTCAGTGAGCACTGAGCAGCCAGCAACATGTTCTAAACAAACATATGCTGGATGGAAGGTAAGCTTTAGCTCACTTTGCCACCACAGGGAAAACATGATGCACATGTACATGATGACTCCGTTTCACTCCTTGTTTGCTCTTATTCTATATCCCTTTGTTGGCTGTGCTTTTGATGTGTTTTGTACACCGTTGAAATTGTTTTTTTTCTTTATTATTTATTAATATTTTATATTATTAATTATTGTTAACCTTGGCAACAAGTCACTAATCTTTATATTGCCCGATACCACTCCTATGGTACAAAAATCAATACAGCAAGGAATTGTGGAAAAACCTTATCTAACTATAACATATCCCTTTGTTTTGGGTCTGTGAGACTACTACAGTAAATGTCATCAATTGGTGGTCTGGGGCTTAGATTCAGAGTAAATAATTGGCCTTGAGAATGAAGGAAAAAAAAAACACTTCCAACATGAAACACTTCCAACATGTGGTTAGAGTGTCCGCCCTGAGACTGGGAGGTCGGGGTTCGATTCCTGACCGGTCCATACCAAAGACTGCAAAAAATCATGGGTCCCAATGCCCCCCGTTTGGTCGCTCAGTATAAAGGGTTGGATTGGGGGTAAGTCCCTGCGACATGCTAGCGTCATGTTCAGGGCGTGTACTTGTACATCAAAGCTCCTGCCCTATGGGCTTCATGGCCTAGCCTCATGACATGTCTTACTTACTATAACTTTAACTTGTGTAATGATCCAATCCAACACAACCAATTTTGTATCACAGCTATGATTGGGTAGCTCAATAGCTAAGGGAGAGAATGCTGTATAGATATGAAACCTATTTGGTATATGAACTCCCACATGTGCACACGTGCACACCGTTTCTTCCGCTTCCAGCACTGCCCGCAGTTTCTCAGATACTTGTAAGTACAAGAGCACATGACCAGCACTCATGCCCTTTGACCCCCTCACTAGCTCTCACTAAAGTTTACCCGGCCTTCAGGCATATAGCCCAACTCATGCATTATGAGTCAGAGTGTGTGTGTGTGTGTGTGTGTGTGTGTGTGTGTGTGTGTGTGTGTGTGTGTGTGTGTGTGTGTGTGTGTGTGTGTGTGTGTGTGTGTCCACCATCCGGCAACCAGGCATCCACTGGGGCAAGACTGGGCTTTGTGCCCAGGCGCGCAGTGACACTATACAGCTGCGTACGACACGAACACACACACAAACACACACACACGAACACACACGAACACAAACACACACACACACACACACACACACACACACACACACACACACACACACACACGGACGCAAGCACACACTATTTTACAATCACACATCATGCAGTCATACCCTGTTTTATTCCATAACCAGGCCCTCTGCCTGGGCTACAAACACCAACACACCCTTGTTTTCCCTCTGATGCTGCCTCTCGTAGAGCAGCAGCAGCAGCAAAATCTCTCTTCTGCAAATATGACGCAGTCCGATCACATTACAGGTCTGAAGTCAGGACTAATTTAGGCACACTTAGGCTTTTACATGACCCTGATGAGTCATCGTTCCCTATTAACAACTTATACATGCGGAATAGACTTTTCAATTACAGACTAGAGTTTACAAAATGACTAAATAAGAACAGGGTTTGGGGAAAGTGAAAATTCTCACTTGATTGTTTAGCGGTAAACAGAAGAACAGAACTTCAACTTGTTACTGAGCTTTACCATAACCTACAATAACAATTATCATTATAACCAGAGCCATTTGGAGGAAGACATTCATTGTAAAGTGAACAGCCCAGTCACATGGTCCATACAGAGCCTGTATGGGTTAGTAACTGGAGTTGAAATGCATTGTTTTCAACGAGAGTGGCGCAAATAAGCGCCATTTCAGGCATGTATGCAAAATGCTGACTGTTTTGAAGTATTGTTCAGTGACAACTTAAGTCTCTGCCATGTTTATGTTGCACTATTATTAAAGAACGACCTAAAATAAATGGATTTAAAGTCATTAACATGGTTGTGAACGGGAGTGTCAGAGTGTCAGTCTCTAGATGGCACTGCTTATAAGTAAACCTTATCTCTAATAAGTCTCTAATAAGTCTCTAATAAGAATAAGGCTTAGCCCAACTCCTTCATTAACATTAAACTTGCAACTAAGCTTAACCTAAGCTCCAAAAACAATAAACTTATACAAGCTTAACCTTACTTAACCTCCATTAACAACAACGAAACCCTTAGTGGGAAAGGGTAGGGGTTTCCTCCAATAACAAGATCATAACTGAACATTACCTAAACCTCAATATCAATCAGCTCATAATTAAACAACCTCCAATAACAATACACTAACAAATAAACAATCTACACAACAATAGGCATATGACAAGCATAAACCTCATAACCTAACCTGTTTGACCTGCCTTGGGAGGGTGGAGACATTTGCGGGTGTTCCTCTGAAATTACAATAGAGTTACCAAGAGTGGCTATCTCTTTCCACTCTTTCCACCAGATCACCTCCTGGCAGAACAGGTTTCCTGACCAACCGGTAGGAGATGCAAGGAAGTACACAATCTCCTGCCAACTTCCCCACCTGTCCACACTGCAAATTCTGTTCATTGAAGCGCCTGGCCAAACCGGTGCCACCACTGCCAGGAATTTGAAACCAAACTTCTGCGTGGCGGCAGGTGGTGGAAATGTTTTTTCTCTACTGATGTCTCTTTTTGAAGATGGGGCGATCTTTGACTGCACTACTTCTCCAGATGGTTAGACCAAAGTCACTTGGTGCAATGAGGCATAGATTAGGCATAATTATGTGCTCCTCTTTGCAAATGGTGCCGTTGACTGGGAAATCACTGAAGTGAGTGCATGTGTGTGTGTGTGTGTGTGTGTGTGTGTGTGTGTGTGTGTGTGTGTGTGTGTGTGTGTGTGTGTGTGTGTGTGTGTGAGCGCAGATCAGGAGGTCTTTAATCACAGGAAGGTTGAATCTCCCACTTCTGTGAACAACGTCCATCACGTCTCTACCGAGATCCCTTCCATCACCGATCGTTCCTACGAGTTCTCGCCAGTCCGCAGCCTCTAGCCTGGGCTCTATGCGGCCGACGTGCCCAATGACGCGGCAACCCCCACCCCGAAAAAACGATTTCTTGCCAGCGGAGCATGCCACCGAAGCAAAGCTCCTTCTCCTCCAGATTTATAATCCCCAGGGGCTCTGGCGAAAAAGGCCCCGCTGAAAGAGCTCTTTATAAAGCCCGGGGGGGTTGTGTGGATGTGTGTGTGTGTGTGTGTGTGGGGGGGGGGGGGGTGGTCAGGTCACCTCACTCGGACGACGGCAAGTCTGCCTGCCCCCCGGCATTAGCTCACAGCCAGCCTACCATACCGTCACGAAATCACAGGGCGGCATCGAGGATGTTTACAGCGCGGTGGAAGCAGCAGACACACAATCATATTAGCTCCCCTACACGATGATTATGACACAAGATGCATCTCATGTAATCCAATCACTATGGGTACCATAACCTGATTACGCACAGCTATACTCATAGCGCAGATTGAAAAGGACCGGCCTTACGGCGGAGGGGCCCGAGTGATTTTGTAACACGTGAGAGGCAATTATGTTCCTAAGTACTGGGTGAGATCAATACCACCGGCTTAGAGCACGAATTGCTCACATATTTGTTATTGCCGAGTGCAGGTTCCACTGGTAGTGGTCAGTGGTATCCCGACATTCACCGCCCTCTCGGACACCAGTTTACAAGCCATATCATGGAATACGATACAGTGCCTCGCATGTATTATAGAATGGGGCCTTCTGAATGCTGCTGTTGCTACTGTACAATTGTACATAGACAAACAAAAGATCATACCGCCATCATAGATCTATAGTCTACCACCTTGCACTTGCAGATTGGTCATTTGAGTGGTAAAGTTGTTCATAATGTACAATAATGCAATATTGATTTGATAGACAGCCATAATTTGGAATAATGAATGATGTTGCATTGTGTCTCACTACACTAGAATATTAAGTCAGCCTTGGTGCATTCAAAATGAGACAATGTGCCATGACAGTGGCCAAAATGCACAAACCAATGACGATGCAGAGGTTACGGTTATCATCTGAACGGAATAATACAATAAACCAGTTCAACTAATGGGGCACACAGGCATTTTTATCTGAGAGCCAATACTTAGATAACAAACAAGGCAGCCAGAATCACTAGAACATCAAGTGTAACTATGACAGCAAGCATCATTGTAAAATTACTGTTTAGCATGTAGCAAAACTACAAATAGAACCACAACCCAATACCATTCTGCATTGCACTAGCCTCTATGTTGTTACAATTTGAATATGGCACGACTGTTTGGTCTGCACTGCACTTTGTGTCAGAATCATGTAGGTTAAAAATAAGGTCTCAGATGCACTTGCCTGTTGGGCATAGGTTATATTCTACGTGCCCAAAGGTCATGCCCACTTGCCTGAGAAGTACATTTTAATTGCCATTCATTTTAATCTTGTTTAACACTTCACTTGAATTTTGGGTCGGTGAGATTATGCACATAGAAAAGCTCAGTATTTATGCAAAAATATCTCAATAGCTATGCAAAACGACTTATTTTAAATTCCACACAGACATCTTGCACTCCGTTATCAGTGAACTAAATAAAGACAGTTGCTTCCCACTCAACTGCACTTGCCCGCCGGGGCGACTTGAAAGCAAACGCCACTTGCCCAGACGTTTTGTGTACTTGCCACGGGGCAGCAAGGGCAACTGCTAGTGTCAACCGCCCCCTCATCATGTTCTTGTCCTCGATTGTGATAAAGTGACAGCCAAAGAAAGAGGAGGCCTAAGAAGTGATCATAGAAAACTGCAGGGGCTGAAACAAAGGCCAACAACATCCAATGTGAAGGGGCTTGAAGGAGGCCACTGTCACAGTCAGCAGGGCAATACTATAGACTCATTGTAAACAACACGACCACAGAATGAAGTGAACCCTCCTATGGGTTCATCGCTGCCTCCGTTTATTTAGAAAAGAATCTACAGATGAACCCAGGGTGTCCTTAAAATAGCAAGAGAGGACCACAGTGTGCGTGCATGCGTGTAATACCATATACTGATGTGTGTTATCAGTAGTACAAGAATGACTGTTTTCTGTAGCCAACCACAGCGTTTGGATTTCCATATATAAACAAAGATAACGCTAATATATCCATTATAGCAGTGTGTATTTTACCGCTGTGTGGCTGTAGTGTGTGTGTGTGTGTGTGTGTGTGTGTGTGTGTGTGTGTGTGTGTGTGTAGTGCGCTGTGTGTGTCAGTTGCAGGAATTACTAGATTGGGCAGGCTATTATATAAATTCCCTCTAGCTTGCCACCGCTAGCCTTTGGCAGGGGGTGATTGGAAAGCAAACACCTCATTGAAACGTCAAAACCCACTGTGAATGAACGAGCATGTCGGAGAAACATGCTGTCTTCATATTGTTGTTCTAACTTAAGCTTGGCAATGTCGTCTTTATTTCTCTTGAAACAGGACGGGCGAGACTGAGATTTGGGCAGGCTACAGTCTTTGTAGCCTTATAGAGAATACGCCTCTGTTGTGTGTGTGTGTGTGTGTGTGTGTGTGTGTGTGTGTGTGTGTGTGTGTGTGTGTGTGTGTGTGTGTGTGTGTGTGTGTGTGTGTGTGGTCTACTCCTGTGTGGGGTTGTCTTGGACAGAGCTAGCTGGTGGGGTGATGATAACAATGGACCTGAAATCTGAAGTGAGTGGTGCAACCACAGCGCCCGCTGTGTTGGTACCCTAAACCAGGGGTGTTTTCAACAGGTGGTCCGGGGACCACCAGAGAGGATTCCAGGTCGTCCCCAGGATAAATGAAGGGAAGTTGGTTATCCAGGTGTAACTCTTTCACAGCGTAAACATGAAACCAAATGGATTTGGTTTCGTGTTTACACTCTCAAGAGTTAAAATATTAACCATGTGAATTTGCCCAAGTCTACAAGAGAATGTAGCAGATTAATGGTCATTTTGATCTGTATGTTTGACCGTTTTGTTTTCTCCGAAATCCAGACTGGAATTGTGGACAAAGCAAAAGAAATCTTTCGGTTTGGGGGTCTGTTGGGCTAGATGTTGGTCCGTGGCTGAAATTCTGAATAAATAGTGGGCCCTGGTATGTAAAAGGTTGGAAACCCCTGCACTAAACATGGGGACAGCGACAGACATTAAGGACGGACATGGCTGTTCCTCGGAGAGTGGTTGCACCACTCAAAAACCACGATGCATGCACTGAACTCAACATGTCCGAGGTTCACGTTCACAACGAAAGCCTGGCTGGTTATTTGGCTGGCTGGCTGCTTATTGTGTGTTTCACAGTTGACGTTTTAGCGGTCGTAACGTTAGCTAGACATTAACAAGTTGACGTTATTCAACAGCAGCAGCAGCACGACGGTGTCGCGTTTTAGCTAAGAGAACCGTGTGTGTAGTACCCCTTTAGCCAAAATAAAACACGGCAACATCAGACCCTAGACAGACACACAGACAGACAGACAGCCTGTGATCTATCGCGACGTTTAATACACGGCGGCTCTTCAGTCAAGTCTACCCGCGCGCTTTATTTCGTGTTCTTCTCCCTCCCTCCCGCCCGGGCGAAGAAGAGATAATAGAGAATACGCGAATACGTAATTGTAAATTCGTAGGTCATTTTCGGTGTGAATGTGATAATCATGTGGAAGCCAATAAAGCCAATCACACACGCGCGCGCCCACACACACACACACCGACAACACCACCACCACCACAGCCCGCCGCAGTGACAAGTGGCCCACTCCCCCACCACCAACACCAATACACACATGACGTACGTACACGGTCACACACACATAACAAAATAAACGACTGTGTGTGTGTGTGGCTGGCTGCACCTCCTCCTCCTCCAGTCCACCAACCTCGTTTTCTAGGGGTGAACGCAATGTGAATAGTCGTTTTCTTGAAGGAAACACACGATATGGTTCGACTTACCTCCGTGGTTGTCTGTCTGTACGCCGCGTTGTGTCGTACGTGTCCTCCACAGAGCAGAGAGAGAGTCAAAATATATGCACAGAGAACTGAAGGTGATGTGTATTATGGATGGCGCCGAGCCGCCGCCGTGTATACTGTATGTACGCCGTCGTTGTGTTGTTGTGTGTTCAACTGCACTGACTGACTACGACATGTAGCCCTCACTGCAGCCCGCAGATCGGGGCGGTGCTCCTCCTAGGAGGAGTGGGTGGGGTTGCGGGAGGAGTGGGTGGGGTTACTCCCTATGACACCGGTTAGTGATTTATCGTAGAGCTGTGGGGTCTGAACGGCGGAGCTGGGTTGGGAAGGAGCGCTTGTTTTATCCGCCGGCTACTACTAGTAGGGCGGGGCGAAGGAAGTTTTACTGAGGTTATGGTTAGGGTTAGGTTAGGTTTAGGCATAGGTTTACTGAGGTTAAGTTTAGGGTTAGGATTAGGTTTAGGCATAGCCTAGTTTTATTGGGGTTGTGTCTTTATGGTTAGGGTTAGGTTAGGTTTAGGCATAGGTTTACTGAGGTTAAGTTTAGGGTTAGGATTAGGTTTAGGCATAGCCTAGTTTTATTGGGGTTGTGTTTAGGGTTAGGTTGGGGTTAGAGTTAGACGATGCTTTATGCGGTTACTAACCCTAACCATAACCTCAGTAAAACTATGCTTCGCCCCGCCCTACTAGTAGTAGCCGGCGGATAAAACAAGCGCTCCTTCCCAACCCAGCTCCGCCGTTCAGACCCCACAGCTCTACGATAAATCACTAACCGGTGTCATAGGGAGTAACCCCACCCACTCCTCCCGCAACCCCACCCACTCCTCCTAGGAGGAGCACCGCCCGATCTGCGGGCTGCAGTCAGGGGCTACTCGACTACGAGGAGAAGGAGGAGGAGGGCTGATGGGAGTCCTGCCTCTCTCTCTCTCTCTCTCTCTCTCTCTCTCTCTCTCTCTCTCTCTCTCTCTCTCTCTCTCTCTCTCTCTCTCTCTCTCTCTCTCTCTCTCTCTCTCTGTCTCTCTCTCTCTCTCTCTCTCTCTCTCTCTCTCTCTCTCTCTCCGAGTCTCTGCTCGCACAGAAGGGACCGTGTGTGTGTTAATGCCCCAGGTGAAAACGTAAAATGACACATTCTTCTTCTTACCACTATTTTTATTTCATGTTTATTTCATGTATTTATTTATTTTCTACTGGCCTAAAATCTATTCTAATCATTAGGGCTGGCTCAATGAAAAAAAATAATATATATTGAATTATTTTATTATAGTAAAAAAAAATAATAGTTCATTTCTGTATTTAGGATACCTATTATGAAGATGATGCTGGTTGGCATTTCACTTGGAGAATTCTCAAATTCTGGGCCTTAATTTTCAGGCCTGTTGACTGTTGAGTCCTCTTGTCTTCACAGGAGAGCTGTGGGACAGTCCAGTTTCTATTCCTGAAAAGCTGTAATGCAAAATAATAATAATAATAAATTAAAAAATAAAATGGTAGCCGTCATCTGAATGTCGCGGGAAGACGGGTTTCTGAACTGCCCACAGCTCTCCTGAGTTTTTTCTACTCATAGTCAAGTTTTATCATGTAGCCTACATTAGTGAGGACCTATTATATGAAGATATGTTGAAAAGTGGTGAAGTGGTCCTTTAAATGGGGAGCGGTAGAATAATGCAATATGCAAGTCAAACTGCAAGGTCTAGGAAATATGATGCAAAAGGAGTTCCTGAACTGACCGATCAGCTTCTCGAGTGAACTGACTGACTTGTGTCAGTCTGCCTAATTTATTGTTTATTTCATTTTATTATTTTTCATTTATTTATTTTTTGAACATGGTATATTACACTTTTCCCAGGTCTTTTACTTTTATTTTGTACATCTGTGTGACGTGATGCTGAGTGACAAAAATGAGACTCTCCCTAACAAAATGCCCTTTCCATGATTTCCGTGCAGTGCTGCACTCTCTCAACTCACAACTCTTTGTGTTTGCTGCCATCTACTGGTCAAAATATCACCACAACAGAGTATAACTCAGCATAAGGTGATGCATAAATGCTTATTTGTAGGCTATTTAGGCCTGACCTAAGGTTTCTGGAAGAAAAAAAAAATGATTTTTTGAATACTGCACATAGTATATAGAATCCAAAAATGGATTACCGGCCTGAATGGGTTAAAAACAATATTTTAGCAGAATTTATTCAGACTTGGTCCTGTTTCATTTCATATTTATATTTAGGGTTTTTCTTCAGGCCTACATGATGCATGTATGAGGACTGTGTGAACCTATATATGTTCTATAGAGCCTTCACCTAAAGAAACTTACTCTATATTCTGTTTCCTTCAAACCCAGTACAAAATTTCAGATGCCATTCTAATTATGTCCAAAAATAGCAGTGGTGGACAGTATCTACATGTATTTACTTGAGTACTAAGTACATACCAAGTAAGAGAGTAGTACCGAGTTGTACTTCACTTGAAGTACAACTTCAAGTGTAGGTCTATAGGTTTTAAGCATATTATACATATCTGGGTACCATTATTAAATAATATAATGATTAATATCTCTGAGTCTGTATACATTCAGGTAGGCCTACTTTTATTCTCATTGTAGCTGCAGTGATAATTAAAGATGGCAAATGTGTAAATGCACATGAATAACAAGCAAAACTATATCTCACCCGACTCCACACACCCTCAAAACCAATTACACACAACAGACACAAAACAGACAGACAAACACAGAGACAGACAGACAGGTAGAGACAGACCAAGATAAGTTCCTTAATTCCCTTCATTCAGTATAGAACACCATCACTCAAGCTCGATGTCTGAGAAAATATATTTAATATTCCAATAGGAGCGTACACACATGGTTCAAAGGTTCAAAAATCACATAGAACATGAGCAATCATTTACAGATAGGATGACACCACATCAGTCATAGTTACACACAAGTGAGATCATGACTTCTTACAGGTACACAAAATGCTTGACAAGATCAACCGCTGATTGTATTTGCAATCCATTACTTCATATAGGCAGAGTTTTGAAGCAGCTAAGAGCTTGATTGTCAATAAGGCACTGAAGTATAATGACAAAGTATGAAAAGATAAAGAAACCCATGCCATAGCATAGTGCCTCCAAAAATCCCATTTTTGAATATGGGGGGGAGGCAAAAAGTGTTCCACATTGGACACTTGAAAAAATAAAATAGGGTATAGAGGGCAATATATCCTGATTTATCCATTTATGAAAACAAATGAGCAACATCTATTGTGAAATACAGTTAAGGAGCATGTGCATTGCTATGCTCCTTTGTGCACTTTTACTCTTTCGTAATCTTGGTTCTTTGATGTCGTGTTGGGAAATGGCTCCGTTGCCATTTATGATGGGGTGTGTTTTTTATGAGGTTTAATGTGCCAAATGTACACCATAAGGTCTGCCTTGCACCCTCAAACCACTACAGTTTGTTCATAAAGTGATCTGCTTCATTGATGGTACTTTTTATGAGACTGCCAAGCAAGAGTTGTACTTTGAGGTTCTAAAGATTAACACATCGGGGTAATATATTGTACATCCCCAATTTTATTGGTTAAGGAAAATACCCTGCACACCTCCCCCTCACAAACATAATTCCTTCATTTACAAGTCATCAACTATTCTAGAAAGTGCATAAGTCAAGAGATTCGATGACGAAATTGTTTCTTTTAAAATAGGGGACAGATCTTTACATCTACAAAAAGCCATGACAGGCAGTAAATAATAACACAGAGCACTATGAACTCATGAACATACAGAGAGAAATCTCTTTGGCCGAGGCATCCTTAAATTTTCCAACAATGTTTGATATAGGCTACCCTGCAATACACAAACACTGATTACAATCTAACAGACTTTCACTATAGGAAAAAAGCAAAAACATGTTAAAAAAATAATTATTAAATTACAGCTTATTGAATCCCATTCTTGTAAAATGAGAGCATGATACATGATATTAATTATGTGGCAGTAAAGTACCTCTTGTCAACAATAGATTAAGGCATGTTTCATATTTGCAGATATACAGTAAGTATGTATACTGTAATGTTTTACAGGCATTTCAGATTTTTTTTTCTCAAGAGATGATGTTTGCAGACAGATCCACTCTGCAATCTATATGTACAAGTAAAATTTCTGTGTACTTTAAACAACAGGACCGTAGCTGACAGCCGAGATATTTTACAACACCTGAAACCATTCCAATATCCTTGCTAGAGCTTGGTCCGATATAATGATTGTTGATCCCTTGAAGAATTTGATCTAATCTTCCACATGGCTTATCATCTCTGGGTGTTGCCCTGAGTTTCAGGAATGTCTATCTCTAAGGCTTTACTTTGAGAGAGCATTCGGTGCGCACAATTCCACAGGAGACCAATTAGGCTTAAAATTTTCCAGCATATCTGACCTACAGCATTGCCAGTGACATTCTGCGACAGTTGCCTCAAACAGTTAAGCTTGTAAATGGACTAGTTTCACGATTTGCGCACAGCAAAAAAAGCATAGTGTTTAAGGTGTTAAGGCTATGGCTGTAACTGAAAGCAGTCTATATTCCCTTAAGTTGCATTACCCAGATCAGGCGAATCTATAAAAGGGCACTGATTGCAAGAAAAATCACACAAATAACTTGAGTAACTCAAAGTTATTTGAAGTAAAAAAAAGAACATGACAGTTTACAACATAATAGTGCATTCACATGTAATAAGGAGGGCATTTCAGTCACAGCCTAGAATGGTTCCAATACAGATGGAAGAGAATGGTCTAGGCTAGGATGCGATCACTTGCCCAGACGCTTAGCTACGTCCTTATAGGCCAACTCGATCTCCACGTCGGCAGCGCAGGTGTTGGTGAACTCGTCGCGGCGGTAGGCGTTCTCCAGGTAACGCAACACCCCTCGGAATTCGGACGGGATGTTGTAGTTGCGGTACTTCTTGGACACCACCTGCATGGCGACACCAGGGATAGATCGCAATATATTACTGACAAGAAAGGCACAGAATGTTCACACAGTACATAATTTACAATGTAGCTGAGGCTACATCCCTTTGGTCTGGTGGTTTTAAGTTGTTGGATTTTCACGTGGGAAGACTGGAGTTTGAATCCCGGGGCGTTACATTGGCATTTAGCAGGTACTCTTAATCCAAAGCGATTTACAGTATAAACATGCATCACATGTGTGAGATAGTCTTCATGTATCACACATAAGCTAAGAACCTAACAGTGGCATATATCAGAAAATGAACCTGTGTATACACTAGTATAGAGCTACTGTATATCTACATTAAAAAAAGCTATGTACAGTAAGCCACATTCATTGAGCCTTTGCCTACACCTATAACTAAGATGTGCTATGGGTTAAGATGTGAAATGGGAATGAGACTGCGTTTCAATAAACCGTTTCACCTAAAGTCCATAACATTATGTGCCCTGGGCTCACTCCATTTACAAACTTAAGGTGGCGGGATGCAAGCTATTGCTCACATTATGCAGCGGCAGGAGGGACAGAGGCAGATGCTTAAATACAGGTGTGGATGTTTTGCCAAGACTTTAAGTTGGCAGCAGGCGCAACCAGAGTGGTGCCAAAATTTGGCTTCCCTGTTTAGCATACAGTATCTTGTAATATCTTCTTAGTTAACTTGTATTGTATGTCAATGATATAAATATCTCTGTTTTTGGTCATTCATTTTGTAATCTAGTCCAGGGGTTTTAAAGAGGTGGTCTGGGGACCACCAGTGGTCCCTGAGAGGATTCAAGGTGGTCCCCAGGCTAAATGATGGAAAGTTTCTTAGCCAGCTGTAACTCTTTGAGAGCATAAAAATGAAACCAAATGGACCCTTGCGGAGTCAGTCAACAATTTTGATTAAACGGAACGCAAATGGACCTTTCGCCAAGCCCCGCCCTCTTGTCCACCCGAGGACACTTTCCAGCCCAGGGCTCATTCATTCCAATGTAAATATCATGGACTTTACTCAATAAATACTGGTTCATTTTTGGAACCAGACCTTCAAAATCTCTTCCAAATCCATCAACAAGGCATGCCCTATGCAGTGGAAAAATGTGTGTGTGGCATTTATTTTTTTAAAAACAATGTTTTATTATATAGGAAAGCTATTTGTGGAGAGGTTCGTCTATCACATGTTATGCTTAGCTGTGATTGGACCATAGTAGTTTGGGGTTATCTAAAGGTCTATTGGACAATAGCAGTTTGGGAGGGGCTTAGCTAAAGGTCCATTAAATCACATCAGTGCAACTGTAGAAAGTTGACCTCCTGAAGACAGACACATGGGCGGATGTAACATGTCCCATTTTCAGTTACAGGACTTTTATTGGGCAAGTAAAGCATCAATAATAACATCAGTTGTTGCTGTTGGAGTTGCAACAGACACACAGCATGCATAAAGCTAAAGGTCTGACTCAGAGAGTTTTCTGTTTTCAATGATGAAATTCTGTTGGTTTAGTGGTGCTACAACTGTATAGTTAGTCAGTAGCAGTAGTAGTGTTTCACATCATCTTAAACATAAGCGCTTTAATTTGAAATATCTTGGGTTGCTTTGCATGGCATCATGTTTGGTGGGCAAACTGGGTATTTAGGGGGGCATTGCCCCCCCATGCCCATGCCTAGATCCGCCCCTGGACAGACAGTCAGACAGACAGACAGAGCGTACTGCTCACCTTGAGCACGTGAAGCTTGGGCAGGAGGTTGCAGTCGGCCAGCGTGAGGTCGTCCCCGTCCAGGAACTTGCGCATGGAGCCTCCCTCCGGGACGTGGCGCCCCCCCTGGAGCTCCTCGGGCAGCGGACTCAGCAGGTATTCGTCCAGCTTCGACAGGGCCTTGTTCAGACTCTTCTCCAGGGCTGAGAGGACGAAGTGGAGGCAGAGAGAAGATAGGTCATCACACACGAACATTCAACACACACACACACACACGCATGCATGCACACAGCCACGCACGCACGCACACACGCGCGCGCACACACACACACACACACACACACACGTGCGCGCGCATACACGCGCATGCGCACACATGCACACGCACAAGCACAGACAGCAAAGCTATGAATGTATGACTCTGAATAATTGAGCAGCTCAAACAAATAACCATTTAAGAATAAGTCCATCGTTTCTTTCTGATCCCTTCCCAAAATACATTTATATATACCCCTTGAACACTGAACATGTTTTTTGAAAGAAGAGTTACTCCAAGTTGCCATGTATTGCTGTACTTCGATATATGAGAACCATTAAATATACCTGTGTTTAAGTGATGGTGTAACAATAATTACATTAAATGTTCTCGGAATATACATTATGGACAACCAGCATGGGGATAATTAGACTGAACTAAACTGCTCAACCATACTGAAATAAGATATTGAAATATTCTGAGCACTGTACACAACCTTTATGCTTATCTGGTCTGGTGTTTTTCACGTAGGCTGAGAATTTGGCAAAAATGTCATTTCCTGCTGTGTTGGAGTCACGGTTCTTTGTGCTGAGTTTGGGATACCTGGGAAAAGAATGGCAGAAATATGTTTCACAGTCTTTAAGCGTTTATGTTTAAGCGATGTGTGTAACTTATGTGTGTGTTAATGCGCTCCTACTTGGGTGGGGCCAGCATCTCTTCCAAGTACTCCTCGATCTTGTTGACATCGGTGCGGACCTCGCCTTGGAAAGTGAGGAAAGGAGGGTTGGTCCCGGGCGCCAGGTTGTGAAGGTCAGCTGGCTTCCTGTGGGATCATAGTGACATGACACCTTTACCTGCTGTCATTCTTAGCTTTGGCCACTCTAACATTGCCCTTTGCCCTTGTTCGCGTGTCGCTCTTGTCTAGTCCCTGGCACTGGGAGGGGGACTGTCAATGAGTGGACAACCCATAAATACATAGAGAAGATCTCCATGGCTGGTTAAGGCTGAATCAAGCACTGGTCCATATCTCTACTGCTTCTACGATTCTGCCCTGCAGTGTAGCTATGGGTAAAACAATGTTATCTTTCGGATGAAATCCGACCAGCCTCTCCTCCGATGCGGAAATATAAAAAGCCTTTTACGTACTCACCAATACAAACACGGCTTGTGTGGTTATAGAAAGACTATATTTCCTTAATGGAAACAGTTTGATCCCCACAAACAACACACAAATAAAATTGGGCAGAAAACGATTGTTTTTCTCCAGAGCAAAAATAATCTCTATGATGGTTGTCTGTTGACACTGCATTCTATTTGTGTGGAGGGGGGCTCAGAGTGCTTCCACGGAGGAAAATAGTCCTTCTAATGTTTGTATAAGTGAGTAGGTAAAGCGCTCTTTATACAGTATTTCCGCAACACAGGAGAAGCTGGTCTGAATTTCATCTAAGGGACAACAGTGTTTTACCCATCGATAGACTGATAATTTTGATCTGTATGTTTGCCTGTTTTGTTTCCAAAATCCAACGTGGAATTGCGGACAAAAACAAAAGAAATCTTTAGTTTTGGGGCCTGTGGGGGCTAAAATGTCCTCAAATGGTGCTCTGGGACTGAAAATGCTGAATAAATAGTGGTATCAAAAAGCTACTGAAAACCACTGTTCTATTTCATATTTTACAGTTACCAGTCATTATGGGCCTTGTGGTGCGTTTCTATCTGGAGCACTGGACCGAATGAAATCCCCTTGTGTGGACCAACAACGCAACGTTGATTTTACAACAAGTTACACATTAGCCCTTCAGATTAATGTGCTCTTATCTGTTGGGTAACCTGCACAAGCAGAATCAAGCCAGGCTGCGACAACAAATCAGTATAAAACACATTGTTTTGGCATTGAACACCAGGCATCAGTTGTAATTAAAGAGGAATTCCACCCATTTTCATTTTTTTCTGAGAGTGTACAAATGCAACCAAATGAACCCTAACGGGTTCATTTGGTTCCATTTGTACGCTCTCATGAAAAAGAAGTGTCTAAAGAAATCCATTAACATGGTGAAAATACATCTTGATGATGTCATCAAGATGTTTCACCATGTTAGTGGTTTTCTTCAGACCTCCATTTCTTGGGAACACAGAATGGGGGAACTTTTTTATCAAGTCCACACAACACCTTGAAGGTACATCAATGACATAGTAAAATATTGAAAATGGGTGGAGTTCCCCTTTAACATGCTACTGATAATCATGACCATTGCGCCTCAGCCTACCTGTAGAGTTGAAGTGGGGTCAATTAGTATTGTTTTACAAGATGTGTTTGTGTGCATGTGCACGTGTGCAAGCATGTGTGTGTGTGTCCGTGTGCATGTGTGCTATCAAGTGTGACTGGAAAGAATAAGCAGTGGAAAGTTGACCTTGCTGAATAGCTTGTATTGTTACCAATGTTGGTCAATATTACTTAGGAAAGTAACTTCTTTACTTTACTCGTTACCCCTTAGACAAAGTAATATCATTACTTTACTTATTACTGGAATCGAAGAGTAATATATTGCATATTATGTTATTACTTTTTCAAGTTCTCACCTCCCACCTTTGAAAAAATAGAGATGTACAACATAATCTGTTTAGCGAGCTCTTTTTAGAACTGAATGCAATTTATTGGAATAATAATAGTCTCCAATCCCACAAACTGCACCTGGAAACAACGCCAACAAAATCTGACATTGTAAATGTCTTTCTTAGATAAAAATAAATAAATAAAAATAAAAGGAGCAGAGAAAAGCAATGGGAACATTTTAACCTTGAATCACAAAACAGACCTGCAACTAACAAAACCAGATTTCAAAATTTGTCTCTTTGACTTTTTAAACTTTTTCACAATTGTTTTCAAAGACAGTTGAGGTCTTGTATTTAAAAATAAAATACAAAATAAAGCAGCAAGCGATTTGTAGTGTACATAACTGTGCGCAGGATGCAGCGTGTGGACTGGATCTACAATCTAGTGCACATCTCTGTTGTTACAGTACCTGTCGATAGCTTGTAAATCTGTTCTATTTTTGCATGCGAAAACAAGCTCATTTTAAACAAGTAACTTGGCGTTACTTGCAAAGTAATGTATTACTTGTTATTACCCATTTTTGCAGAGTAATCTCGTTACCTTACTTTTTGGAGCAAAAGTAATAATATTATAGTAATATGTAATCTAAAATGTGTTACTGCCCAACACTGATTGTTATGATATGCAAGACTTGCATTGTACCTTTTTAGGTCCACGGTTGTGACATTGAAGACGACCCCTTTCAGCCAGAGGATCATGAAGATACGTTGGGAAAACGGACAGTTGCCAATGCTCTCCCCATCGCTCCCTGCCTGCACACACACACACACACACACACACACACACACACACACACACACACACACACACACACACACACACACACACACACGGAACACAGGAACTATTAATTCATCGGGATCATGTTCCACATACGGTATAGCAGCACGTTTGCAGATGCAAACATGCAAATGCATAAATTATTTACAGAGAGCAGACATACATCCAGAATCGCGCCTATACACAAAGCGGAAGAAGACAACAGGCGCCATCATCCACACCACGTGACGACAAAATTACAACTAAGACACACAAGGAAAGAAAAACATAAACACCTCACGCACACACTGTATTAGTCCTACAAATCCAATATTCTCGTTGCACTCTCAGTGACACAGATGCTATCTATCTCTGCTATGGCTTGAGAACATGGTGAGGAATCAGTGCCCTCCAGACTCTGAGTGAACAGGTGGGCTTTGAGGCATAGGGT